>CM068490.1:4209602-4809602 GCA_034769265.1 Remorina albescens | reverse complement strand
AAGCTATGAAAGTAAAAATGAGTTCTCTGTATTTCTAAAATGATATCTCTTATTTGAGCGCTTCCTCTTAATATGATATCTTTCTTCTCTCTCAGCTCTACAAACATGTGGTCCAGATTGTGGAAAAATTTATCAAGAAGGTGAGACAAAAAGGTTTAACTCTTTGTATCACTTCACAAAATTTGTATACATTTTGTATGTACATTTTTTTTCTCCTGCTTTTCCCAGTGTAAGCCCGAGTACAAGGTAGCAGGCTTGTATGTGGTGGATTCCATTGTTAGGCAGTCCAGACACCAGTTTGGACCAGATAAGGATGTGTTTGGTCCAAGGTTTACCAAAAACATTACGGGGACCTTTGAGAACCTCTGCCTTTGCCCTGTCGAGGACAGGGTAAGAACATAAAGACCTGTCTGAAAATTAGTTGTAACATTGCTGACTGTTATTCCATCTCCGACACCATTTTCTTTGGTACCTTATTCTTCTTTGTAGAGTAAGATTGTGCGCGTGTTGAACCTGTGGCAGAAGAATGGGGTGTTCAAGATAGAGGTTATTCAGCCCCTCTTGGACATGGCTGCTGGTTCCAGCAGTGCTGCTGCACCCTATACAGGCACAGATGAGCCAGGTAAATTGTGTGATTATGTGCATGATGTTGTAGTTATTATTGTAAGGCCACAATGTTGTTTTTAAGTACAGACACAACTTAACTAGGGTTGTCAAAAAAGTATTTACAATTATATTACAATGGGGGCTAGTAGAATAGCTTGCACCCTGACTCTTGGGTAGGTGGTTTGATCCCCAGCTCTACGAAATCCAGGTCAGAAATCAGGAATGTGATCTGCAATGAATGAAATACATGCATGTGATGATTCAGCATGGCAGCAGCCAAAAAACAACATTTACGATTATGTTGCATAAAACAATATAGTATTGATATAATAAAGCATTATTGGGTGATTTTGGTATTAAATGCTTTTGTGTGCTGCACATTTTAAACTCTTCTTTCATCCATCAGGTTCTTCTCCACCTCCAGCCAAAGAGCCAGTTACGGCAGTAACGGCAAACTCCACCATGACATCTGCTGCTCAGCTGCAAAACTCTGATGCCTTTGCTGCTGTGGCGCAGCTCTTCCAGTCCTCACAGGGTCAGCAGGTGAGTTTGTACTAATGTGAACAAACGTTATCTTCGACCTCAGTCGTGTTCTTTGTATTCCTTTAATTTGTTACTCATTTCTTAGACCATAACTAACAAATAACTCTCTATCACTGGCATTCGCAGCTTCAACAGATGCTCCAGAACTTTCAGCAGCAGCCATTGAAGCCTGAAGCCAACACTCAGCCTCCTCTCCTCGCTAGCCAAACACAACTCCAGAACATCACAGCTGGACTCAGTATGGTGACCTCACAACCCCCACTGCCAACCCAACCCACTCACTCCACCCTGCAGAAAACAGCATTTGACAAGGTGAGAGTATGTTTTTGTTTTTGCATATGTGATCAGAAGGGATTCATTCTTTGCAACATGACTGAGATTGGGCACTGTTTACATATTTTATAGCACAGTATGAGGAAGTTAAAATAGCAGCTCTGCCTTATCACAAATGGCATAATTTGTGTGTTCTTTACATTTGATTGCCTGTTTCTCTCATAGAAATTGCTTGACCGTTTCGACTATGATGATGAACCAGAAGTTGGAGAAGAAACAAAGAAAGAAGACACTTCATCACAGCCCTCCTTGTAAGCTCTTGAATCACTGCATATGGTGCAACATATCTGATGCCAAAAAGTGGGAACCTTTGATAGATTTTTTTTTTCTTAGAAATGAAATAACAGCCGTGAAGCTGACGGTGTATTTTATCATCACAGTATGCAGCAGCCTCCAGCCTTCCCACAGCATGGGGAGCACTTTAAGCCACCAGTGATTAACATGTCGCAAGACCTCTCACAGCAGGTAGTAAGAACAAAATTTCATATTTTAAAAAAACTGATGTTTCCTGATAGGTCTAGTCTTCTCTTTCTTTGTTTGAGTAATGCTTTCTTTTTTTCTTTTTCCTTAACTTTAAAAAATGCTATCAGATCAAAGTTTGCAGTTTTTTTTCAGTAGGGTTACATAATATATGCACTATTAAGAGTACATTACTTGCTCTTCAATTTTGAAGCCCAACGCCTTTCTAAAAACATGACATGGGGGACAAATTTACATCTATATTTTGGAAATACTGATGTGCACAGTTCTTACCGCAGCTGTCATTCACAGGTTCCTCTCCCTCCTAATGGCCAGCTCCAGGCCTATGGTTTACCACCAGGACAAAATTTCCCAGTTTTGATTCAACCTATGGGGCATGCTCTGGCAGGGCAGCACCTCCCTGGTTCTACTGGACTTCCGGGCTTCCCAGTGGTATATTCTCCATACAATGCTGCCCAGCAACAACAGGTAGATGAATTTTTTCTGTTGAAATTCGATTATGATACCAGAAATCTGTATAACCGGTTACTGAGCTGAAAAAGCTGTTTTCTGTCACATGTCATTTATTTGGCAGTCATATATGTTAACACATCACCAAATCATAACCGTGTTTTTCTTCATACTTTATCAGGATATGTCAACGGATGTTGACCGTTCAACTATGAGGGATGGCAGGCATGGTCGGAGGTCAAACTCTGGTTCCAGGTGAGCTTTTGAAATGTCTTAGTCTTTTCAATCTAGGATCCCTCATCTATGCTGTAATTTGTCCTTTTACACTTATTTTGCCTTATGCCAAATGGCAAACGTTCATTTGCACTTAAGGGAATTGCCTTTCTTTTTTTTTTTTTTTACTTCAGGTCTCCAAAGCGGAGGAGGTCACGATCAAATTCCCGAACACGGCGGTCCAGGCACAGGCGATCCCGCTCACGCTCCAGAGAGCGCCGTCACCATTCCCCGCGCTCGCGCTCGCAGGAACGCATGGACAGAGAGAAAGAGAGAGAGCGACGTCAGAAAGGCCTCCCACCACCCAAGAGCGAGATGCTAAGCAGTGAGTCACAATGTGATTATAGTCATAGCTATTCAAGTAAATAGCACCTGAAATGATCTGTTAGGTTAGTCATTGGATGACATCATAGGGATTTCAAAAATAAAGCTAGGAACCCACTGACATCAAGTATTTTTTGTTAATGGTACCTCTTTACTTTCCTCTTCAGTTTGCAGTACAACTCTGTGGGTGGGCCAGCTGGACAAAAGAACCCAACAGCAAGATGTTGCCTGTTTACTGGAGGAGTTTGGGCAGATAGAATCCATCAATGTAAGTGGAGTCGTATAGATCATTTTCACTGAGCCAGCTGTGAATACATTCTGTGGTTTGTATCAGCAAATTTACATTTCCTCATCTATGTGAAAGATGAAAGTGCCTTTTTGTGTCCTCTGGTATCTTTATAACCAATTTGTCACTGTACATAGTATTTTTTGTATTTCAAGCAAGTTACTGTATAAACAGCTGTGCTTTGTTGTTTATTTTGATACCTATATTTAGTAACATACTAACAAAGTTTTCTCCAATGTGGCAGTAAATCTGGGAGCTCAATGAAAATCTCATTATGTCTTTGCTCATCTATTTGTTTGCCCTCTCTTGTTTAGATGATCCCTCCACGTGGCTGTGCCTATATTGTCATGATACACAGGCAAGATGCCTTCAGGGCTCTACAGAAGCTTAGTAGAGGATCTTACAAAGTTAACCAGAAAGCCATCAAGGTGAGTGAGCCACATAAGTTGCTCCTCCCTGAAATACTACTGCACTGAAGTACTACTGTATTTTAGGAGAAGGCACATTTTCACATTATTGTAGAACAATGTCAAACAAAAAGTCACCAACTGAAAGAGAAGAGCTGAGAAATGTTGTCTTTTTTGTCTTGTCCCTTCCAAGATTGCTTGGGCTCTGAACAAGGGTATAAAGGCTGAGTTCAAACAGTACTGGGATGTGGACCTGGGTGTCACCTACATACCCTGGTCTAAAATCAGAGAGGATCAGTTGGAGGAGCTAAAAGAAGGAGGAATACTAGATGTAGACACCTTATCCCCAGGTAAAAACTCTGACCAGAGCAAACATAAATCCAGTTCATTGTAAATTATAATCAAATTGCTTTTTCACTCTGAACTGTGTCTTTCCCAGAGTGGAGTGGAGTGAGGAAGACTTTAGACCACCCAGAGGAACTGACCCACAATGGCCGGTCAGAGCCACAGCAGCCCGAGGAGACACAGCTATTACCTGTGCCTGCTGGATCTGCTCCTCCTGCACAGGTGATCAGCAAAAACTCCAAGCTGTAACCAGTATTCCAAACTGTTATTGTTGATCTTTTATTGGTACAAAGGAAAATATTGTAGATCATTCAATAGATCATTCATGATTAATGTAAGTAACATTTAAAAAATTACAAACCAACATAACATCTAGTCCATACCTACATTAAAACAGGTGAGATGGCTTGGATAAAATTATGCACTAATATGTCTCTGCTGAGTATCACTGAGAGGTGCAATACATAACTTTCTCACTTGACATCGGTACTAAATCTCTCATTTCAGGTTCCTCCACTGCAGCAGCCAATGGTTGGTGTGGGTTCTCTCCAGCCTCCAGTCTTTCCTGGTCCCATAGGCATGCCTCCGCCTTCTTTCCCCCCAGGTGTCCCACCGCCTCCTTTCATAAGACCTGGCTTCAACCCAATGCAGATGCCTCCAGGTAGTGCCTCCTAGCATTCGCCATCAAACAACTTTTCACTGGCTTTCATTTGGTTGCCTTCTCTCACACAGTTCTTCAGAAATTTAGGTTTAGCTAATAGCTGTAATTAATTTTGTTTGGCCTATATTATACATGATTTGCATGATGATATATTGTTTCATTTAGTCTGTTCTGTCAGCTTTTAACAAATGAACCGAGACCTGAAACCATAAAATGACAAGCTAACTCATTTCAACCCTCCTGTCACAGGTTTCCCTCCCCCAGGTGCGATGCCTCTAGTCCCCCCACTATCTTCCAAAGGTGGAGTTGAGGACCCACCTCTGGACCCAACAGGCCTGGGCAACAGGAAAAATGACGAAGTGCCAGAAGGTCCCAACATCTTCAACAACCAGATGGGAGCTATGGGTCTGTCTGTCTTTCTCCACTCACTTTTCACTGAGTGATTTGTAGTTTCTCCATCCATTTTGAAAAGACTCTCAGGTTAAATTTGGCCATTGAAACTATGGCATCACTTAAAAAAACTGTGAGGAATCAGTCATTTGAGGTTTAGGGTGAGATTTTCTCTTGTTGTCACTGTAATAGTCACTGAGGTGTTAGATGGATTAAAATAAAAGCTTCATTTTGTATTTGTTTTCCCATCAGGTAACCAAGTAGGCGTACCTACGGGTGCTCCGCCAGGCGCTCTTTCAGGTATACCTCCAGCTGGACCTCCGGGTGCTCTTGCAGGGGGTCCTCCAGGAAATATCCAACCCCCATCTGGTGGTCTGCTTGGCGCACGGCCCGGTATAATCCCACTCCAACGTCCTCCTGTTCCCCCACTACCACACATGCAGCGCTTCCCTCCACCCCATGTGACAAGACCCCCACATCCCAACATGCCCCCTCTGCCGCCACAGATTATGCCCAGAGGACCACATCCTCAAATGATGCACCATGAGGCCCCTCCACCTAAAGGAGGCTTTGGGATGCCCCCTCCCCACAATATGAGGGCTCCTTTCCCTCCACATGGACATGGACCTCCTCCTCAAGGTCCTCCACCTCCTTTTATCAGACCAGCAGGTCCTCGTGGCCTGGAAGGGCCTGAAGAAATGGATGGACGATCATTCAGGGGAGACAGACCTGGTTTCAGGGACCGTGAGCCAGAGAGGGATAGGGATAGGGAATGGGATCGGGATCGGGACCGTGACCGGGACCGGGATAGAGAAAGGGACAGAGGTTTTGGTGGTGTAAGGCGCTCATTTGGTGACGGAGGGAGAGGAGGAGGAGGTGGTGGTGATAGAATGGATTCAAGGGACAGGCTCGGAGGCTGGCAAGAGGACGGCGGCAATCACCGGGGAGGAGGATGGGACCGGGATCGGGACCGTGATCGAGACAGAGACAGGCGGGACTGGAGGGAGAGGCGAAGCAGTCTTGACACTGACAGGGAGAGAGGGAGGGGTGACGATGGGGAGAGAGAGCATGGACGGGGGGAGGGAGGAGAAAGGGGAAGGGCAGACGGAGGGAGTCGAGACAGAGGGAGAGGAGCTGACGGAAAAGAAGGGGACCGGCCGCGGCGGTCTGAACGGCGAGAGAGGACCACACGATGGGACAGAGATGATCGACTGGCCGAGTTGGAAAACATGGACAAATTCCGGACTTCTACCATCATGGAGCAACCCTCTGTGACTGCTGTGGTTACTGTGGAAACCAGTAAAGAAACAAGTGTGGAAACTTCTCAAAAGGCAAAATCAGAACTTGTACCTTCAGCCCCAGAGGTAGTTAGTGCCACAGGACAGCCGACGTCCTCTGAGCCCTTACCCTCTGCTCAAAATGCACCCACAGAAACTAAAGAGGAAGCAGCATCATAGTCTGGCTCACTGATCCCCCAGACAAGACCGCTGTGAACCACTGAAAGATGACAAAGGTGTTTTTTCACCATGATATCCAACCTCAATTCCTGGCAGATGAATACTAACTAGCCGCAGTTTGTATAGTTGGTAACCTCTGGAAAGTAAAAAAATTCTTGACAACAACAAACACCTCCCACATATGTTGTCAAACATAGAACTTTTTTTTTTTTGAATTTATGGTTTTATTTTGTATCTATGTTTCAAAACACGCAGCCACATGAAAATCCATTTGGAAAAATTGCTGTTGTGAAATATCAGTTGTCACCTCTAGTTTTTCTCCCTTCTGTGAGTTCTAAGAGTGAATGGGGTGCCTGCATGGTAACTTGTCTCTGTCCATCTAAGATTAATGTGATCACAGTTCATTAGCAGACGAATTGAGAAATCTGTGGCACAGATTTATTTTAACTTCATGGCCTTTTCTGTGTGATAACTTGCTCTCCTCAACAAGGTTTCTGTATTCATTTTAAAATATTTTCTTTTAATTTGCCAAACTGCCATGTCAAGCATTGCAACTTTATCATAATAGAAGCGCCATTTATCGTTATTTGGTGTTTTCATCTCATCTTGGTTTTCTTGTCAGGCAAAGCTTTGGAAGGACTATTGTGGCCTTAAAATCCAGTGAACTTGCTTGTAGGTTTTTTGGTTGGATTTTGGGGGTAAATTACACTGAATATTCTACAACACTGAGTCCAATATTGATGAATCTGTGACAAGTGCAAAGTAACTGGCCTATTCCCAATGTCCTTTAAAATTCACTTACAATATGTGATTTTATTTAAATTTAGGTCAAGTTTTTAATAATTCCATTGGTACTGAGACATAAAAAATACATAAGCTGAACTTTTCACAAGGATTCAGTCTGAATCTTTCTTTTTTTGGTGTGATTTTATTTTAATTTTTTTTCCTGATAATGGAATTAGAGCTAATTCCTTGTGGGGAAAAAAGTATTTTCATTCTAATGTTATTTAGAAAAAAGGAGGAGGATATCTCACATTCTTCATCTCTGCTGTACCTACTCGTGCCACTTTATAGGAAATTTGTCACAAAAATATTTTAGTCATATTGTTTGGTTACAAAAGTATTGTAGCATTGTAGATGCTGAAAACCAAGGACTTCTGTGAAGAAAAGAAATTCTCCTTTCCTAAGACGATTTGAGTAATAGGCCAACAGATGTTTCAGATTCAACATTTAAAGTACGATTGAAAGAAAGGATGTCCAGGTGGGTGTTGTGGGCTTTGTTTCAGAAGTTGGAGTGATCCAGACAAATAGACATTGTTGTGCATCCGTTTTCAGAGAAATTAACTCATACCCACATGAACAACAGCTGTTTAAAAACTTGAAGATTCTCAGCTCGACATCTGTTAAATGTTTGACGATGACATTTTTTCAATACTAACATCATTAACATGAAGTAAAAGTCAAATCCCTCTGGAAATTATCTGACGTGTACTCTTAGTAATGTTTTTTCTACCGTTCCAGTTTCACACTCCTGCGAAAAGGTGTATGTTTTTATTTTTCAGTGAAATAAACAAAGCTGGACCTTTTGTAGGTCCAATACAGGAAAATCCAACACAAGTATTCCACAAAAAGTGTGCAAAAGTTCAGGTGCCGCCTTGGTTTTTGAGCATTTTGTATAAATACAAGTTAGCAGCAGGTTCGTTAAGCTTTATGTTTATGGTGGTCTTTTCTTTGTGTATGGAAGGAAAGGGTTGGGGGGGGATCTTGAATTGGACAAAAGAGCTAAATTGTATTTTAGACTCTTCTGCAATATTTCTAATATATGTCAGTTAAACTCATAAATGAGTTTTGTCCACAAGAATGCAACGTAAAACCCTGTGAATGATTTTTTTTGTTTTTTATAAACACAACTTGCAAACTGGGTGTCAGTTTCACTGAAGACTGTATCTGATATTAAGTTGTCAGCGTCTGAATCTCAAATTCTGCAAGCCCAACCTTTGTTCTTGAATAATTCTCACATGGAGGCACTGAGGGCAAAACGTAAATGTTGAAATGAATAGTGTCGTTTGGAACACATTGCTGTAAATATGCTTGTATTAATGACACTTCTATAGCGTCATGGTAACTGTTGTTTATAATCTGTGATTCGTTTATCAGAGAGAAACAGGCTGACTTGGAAGGATAACAGAGGCCCTTTGCTTTAATGTTTTTAACTCCTCATGGTTTGAAAGTTGACATATGTTTCTATGATTTGTTAAAAAGACATGGACATAAAAATTGTCAATATTTCAACCATAGGAAATTGTTTTTAATAAACTATTTTTTTACCAAATCAGTTTGCTTATTTGGATTATATTCTGTTTTAAACCACACTCAACATGAAATGCCACGTATGTGATATTTGTTGGGATTTTGAATCATTCAGTTAATGCTTACAGGCCTACCGTTCACTATCCATACTACTTTAGGTAAGATTTGTTTTTATTTTGTACGTCCCCAGAATAAAAAAACAATCACATTTGCATGTCACATACCTTTTCTCCTCCAAGACTCTCATTCAAAGAAAATTGCTTAAATCTTCAATTTAGCTCTACTGTATTAGTGGTTTACTGATGAGCATATAAACGTGCCTTAAACACATAACTTGTGCCCATTAGCCATCAAACAATTCCTCTAAATGAAAAAAATAAAATTTAATTAATGGTTATATATAAATATATATCTATTTATCTTATTTTCTTTTCCCTCATTTACGGAGCACCTGCTTAATAAGCTGCTTTCTTATGTCATAGCCAGTGACCAATCATAATTAGTCCGCTTTACCGCTTTCATTCTGATTGGCTATTTCGTGTTATGTCCCGCCCATTGGACACATATAGTTTGTGTGCCTTCTCCGGCTCACACAGCGAGAAGCATGTCTTCACAAACTGCTGCAAAAATGCCAAAAGCTGTCTGCGTGCTGAGAGGAGCTGGAGAGACCAGCGGGACGGTGTATTTTGAGCAGGAGGTAAGACCGGCTGCTTTCTTTGTTTTAAACGAAGACATGTGCAGACAGTTAGTGATTTACTCATATATTTTTATTTTCAAAGAAAACACCCGGAGAGTTTAATCCGCGATGTTAGTGCTCCGATGCTAAGCTAGCTAAGTTCGTCATTCGCAAGCTAGCAGTTTGATCAAGTTAGGTCAGGTTTAAAGAAGCTAGCTATCCCCTTAAATTTGAATGGTAAGGCATCGGGATATATGTGATTTTAAAATCTGGCCGTATCATGCTCATTTGCATTGGTAATCGATCGGTGTGCACATTTTAAAACATGCAAATTGCCGCTGGCCGGGACGATACAAATCGACAATTATCGTCCACCTTAACTGCGCCCTTTTCAGCAGCTTGTAGAAAAAATGTCGCAGTTCCTAAGTAGAAATGAAACGAGGGGTTTGTCGCTGAAGCGATAGCCTTTGCACGTCTAAAGGCCCCTGTTTGTTAATGATAAACACCGAGTGTGTTTAAAAATGCCTGTTGCATAAGTTTTAGTCTGTGCAGGGTCATTTTTTTTTTTTTTTTTTTAGCGTTAACATTGACAGAAAGGAAACACCTTCAGTCTACAGGTGCTCTGCAGACCCAGAATGATGCATTGTTAATGGTTGTCAATAAAAAAAATAAATAAAAATGATCCAACCCTGACCCCTGAATTTACTCTTTTTGCTGAGTCACTGTGTCCTTCTCCTTGTTGCCATATTGGCCTCGTTGCTGACAGTAAAACTGATTCATGCAGGGCGAGATAAAATGATTAAGCTACATTTTGAAAGATCAAGTGCAATTAATTTTGATGATGATTCTATTAATTATAATCTTGCATACTAAGCCATCCTCTAAATCGCTGAGATGCATCATTTTAGTGACACTTTCTATTTATCATTTTCTCAGTAACGATTAAATGCATGTTTAAGAACCTTTAAAATTTGTAATGGGATAAGAATGACTTATCTGCATGTGAATAAAACGGAAATAATCCTTTATTTACTTCAGCCCAGTGTCCTTTAAGCCACCTGGTTTAGACAGTTCTCTTTTGTGTCCCTGTAGGTTCTGTATTTACTGTATTTATGAGCTGTGCTGTCCTTGTTATCTGTTAGAATGACTCGGCCCCTGTGAAGGTAACAGGAGAAATCAAAGGTCTTACTCCTGGTGAACATGGTTTCCATGTCCATGCTTTTGGAGACAACACCAATGGTAAGTCTTGGACACAAACTGTAAAACCATTAGGTTACCTGCAAACTTAGTCCATGCACACTCAGGCTGAATTTTTAGTGTTTTCTATTTATCTTTAACAGGGTGCATCAGTGCAGGACCTCACTTCAATCCCCACAACAAGAATCATGCTGGTCCCAAAGATGAAGAGAGGTGAGTCCACTTTGAGAGAAGTGTAGTGAAGGTCAGATCTTTTGGCATTCTTTTCGTGTGTGTGTGTGTGTTTCTTTGTTTGTTTGTTTTAAATGTTGTATATGATTTGTGTGATTGTGTCCCTGAAAGCAAGGCAGAAAATGGAATTTCTGCCTGTGTGTAATATAGGAAGATTCTTACTCTGGATGGAACTAAAAGTCCAGTCTGTCATTCTCATTTCTAAATGAAATGATTTACAGCTGCTATAAAAAGATTAATTGTATTACTTGGAGCAGTGTATATTTGCATGTTTGTGTGGGACGGGGCACTTAAAGTGATCCAGTGGAAAACTAGACGGAAAGCAGTTCAGACCACATCTGAATGGAGCTTTATATATAAAATATTTGTAGTATATATGAGCAGATCTACAAAAACTTGGTCTATTCTCAACAAATGTTTTGAATATTTTCTCACCTAATGCCTTATCTTGACTCAATGCTATTAAATAAAATGGTGTAGAAATATAAATCTTTTTGTTCGCATTGTAAGGTCATGCATGTTGTCATTTTGTTATTTATTGTTGTGTGTGTCTGTGTGTGTGTGTGTGTGTGTGTGTGTGTGTGTGTGTGTGCGCGCATAGGCATGTTGGAGACCTTGGGAATGTGACTGCAGGAGGAGATAATGTTGCCAAGATAAGCATTACTGACAAGATGATCACCCTCACGGGTCCCTACTCCATCATTGGCCGAACTATGGTGGTAAGGAGGAGATTTATTCTTTTCCAGTCAACCAAATTTGAGACTAGTAAACTGGGCCTTTTTGACCTGGGTCTGCAAGTCTTATTGATAACACATTATAGATAGGATTGACCATTTATTTTGTCTGTGGTGTTAAATAATTATTCCAATAGTTCACTCAAAGAAAAGTACCACACACTAAAACAAACTTCTAAATTGTTTGTCTTGGATTCATGAGACGAGCCTCAGGCTCATGTGGCGCACTGGAGGAACAAAAGCCTGCATGATGTCACACCTTACAAACTGAGGCTATGAATGGTGGCAAAGTCTGACTCTGATTTCTTCTTTTTAGATCCACGAGAAGGCAGATGACCTGGGAAAAGGAGGCAATGAAGAGAGTCTAAAGACGGGCAATGCTGGTGGACGTCTGGCCTGTGGAGTCATTGGCATCACCCAGTAAACAATGACCAGAACTCAAAGCACTGGAAATACCTTTCCCCACAGCACTTAATAAGACCAACATAGTTACTTGATGTGACACTTTGTCCTTTTTCAATACTCTGTGGCTTTTTATTGACTAGTCAAGAGTAGCTGAGCTGTGCTTTATCCTTTTCTTTTGTCCTGACAATTGTATGGATGGATTTGTATGTCTGCAGACTAGTTTTGGTCCCAGAGAATTGGTTATGCACAAGTAATAAACGGATGTATACAATTGACAAAGTTGACCAATAAATTGTCAGTTCTTGTGAAAGGTGTGTGACAATTTGGCTAGTTTACAATATGTAGATGTGTGATGGTCCAAACGAAAAAATCTGTCGGTATGACAGGCTGCTGTATGTTTTCCAAGCCATGAAATTGAATGTGGTATTTGAGCTTGACTGGCTAACCTTATTCACTCTTGGCATTTTGACTCATTAACAAACTTATCAACTAAAACCTTAGGATTTTACTGAGTGGCAATAATATTACCTGCCCCGCCCACTGGCGTGTTTGGCTTTATAAAAGTTTGCTCTATGCCTCCAGTCCAGATGCTGATATTCTTTGCCACGTCTATAATCAGTCTCAGCCTTAATACAGGCTTTTGATCAATATTATAAAAATGAGTGGCTTTATTAAGATAAAATATTTAGGGTGTTATACACATCATGAAGCAATCATATTTACATAGTTTAAGTTTTAATCACAACACAGGGGCTGCAGAAGTTCAATATTCGGTATGCATCAGTCATTTTTGGTTGTTTTAATTACTTAAATTTGTATGAGAACGGGCATTCACCTTCTTATAATGTACCAAGGTAAAAGCACATGTACCTAATTTCTAAAACCTCAGTTTACATTGTAATGTGTTTTCCTAAATTGGAAACGGTTTCTCTCTACAGCAGTGCTTCTGACCTTCCTTCCTGAATTTCAGCCACTTATGACTTGCAGCACTTCCCTTTATTAGCTGCTCAATTCTCAGTGTCCCAAAAATAAATGTGCTCAGGTAATGAACCTTGTTTTCTGTTTCTCCCTATGTGTTAATCTTCTAAATCCATGTCTTTATCAAATGCCCATGTGCCCCAAATGCCTCCTCTTTTTCCCATAGGTCCCCAATCATCCGCCCTCTGGCCCCAGTCTAGCAACCAAGTTTTTAAGGACTTTAATTATTTGATACTATACTAAATTTGCTTTCATTTAAATGTGTTAATCAAAACACTTTTGTTCAGCTTGAATCTTATTAAATTCTTCAGTCTACAGTATGTGGAGTCCTGTAAATCTAAGTCCAATAGACGGTCCCTATTTCTGATACAGGAACCAACGAATTTATAGCGAATTTGCTTGGAAATACTTCAACTTATAAGTAGGATATGTTGTTAGTGGGCGGTTTCTGCTCTTTAAAACAAATTAAGATAAAATAGTTACTTGAGGACAGAATGGGCCCAAAATGAATGTCCTATTCAGCAAGTTAGCAGAAGGTTTAACCACCTCAGGTGAGTCATGACCGCACTTGTATTATATTACCTTTCATTCCACTATAGCTCATGGTTGCTTTTTTTTTTTTTTTGTCTTATAACAAACTTGCAGGTTAAAGAAAAGTATGATTTAACTTTAGCTTAGTGTAAATGTACAGGTTAACTAAAGCCATTTCCTAAGATGAGTTACTATTTATTTTGTTTTAAATATTTTTTTAAAGCTAATTTTGATTGGTTAATTTTATGTGTTAAAGTGTCAAAAGGATAATTCTCAGTTATGTTATTAGTGTGTTTTGGACTTGCAGTCAGTTTTTTTTTAATAATTAATTTTTATAGTGTTTAAATGATAAATGATGTAGCAATTTGAAACTCTTCAATATCTGAGTCATAGTTATGATAAATAGGATCATTTGGCATTAGAGCTGCAGTTTCTAAGTGCAACAGAGCGAAACCTAACAGGTTGTGTAATTATCAGATTTATGAATTATGAATTGCTGGTATAATGTGTCACATGTAATAATTGTGTTGCACCTGTATAATTGTACCTGTGCATTTTCAAACAGACTGTTTAACCTCTTGAATATGGCAGATATCTGGGTCCGAGTCATGAAGCTGAATGCCTGAAAAACAAGCAACAAGTAAGAAAAATGTCTATTCAATGTAACGTTGAACATGTTTAAAGACATGTTCTTACAAGATAAGTTTTTTTCAAGCAGAAAACTACTAAAGTGTCAGATAATAAATGTAAATAATTTTTAAAATGCCACTTTAAAAATCAGTTCCTTTCTGTACTGGGTATTAAGGTGTATCATCCTCTAGAGGGCATTGCTCCTCTTCATAACTCAAATTCTGACAAGCTTTGGCTGGATTCACCAACACAAAGACATCAGCTCACATTTTGTCGTCCTCATCAAGACTTAAAGATGCTCTCATGGGGATTTTGTATATTTTTACATTATAAGGGTGCAGCTGTGCATTCCATACCAGTGGCTGGAAATGTCCACAAGCAAATGTTCTATACATTCATCCTCACAGGGCCCGCAGGCGTATGATGACACAATGAGAAGAATTTTCTTTTTAATTATTCATTGTTGCTGATGATACAAAAAACATTAAATTTCATGATCATCTCAGACATGCAACGAAAGCCAACCTACTAAAATATAAATAACACTTTTTGATTGGAAAGTTTGGGTTGAAATTGGAATCTTGGTCTTTGCTTTTCATCCATAATATTAAACAGAACAGCTGTGCCCCGCAGTAGCTAACACACATACACACAATAACATACATGGATAAACACTCATATAACTTATGTAGCATTTCCTACAGATAACCAGTACATGGCTGATATTGCATAGCTTTTTAAAAGCCTTTTCCTTTCCATGGGGATGACAGTTGCTCCCATGTGTCACTCTATACTTCTTTCCTGCAGACTTCAGTTGAGTTAAATCCAGAGGCAAGCTGTGATGTCTGAAGTTTAATAAATAAGTGCATTGGAATCATCATACGTTGAACGACATTGACATCAATTAAAAGACGGAGTATGTCTCTCACTGCCTTTTACTTGTCAGTCAATAAGCTACAGTCTATGAAGTTCAGGAAGTCACGCAGCAGAATTAAAACTTGTGCTAGATCAAATATAAATCAAACAATAGTTTTATTTCCTCTTAAAATTAACATTTGTCATTGCTTTTCAGTAAATAGGTTTTACTGCTACCAATAGGTTTTAAATGCGGTATGATTTGAGAAGTCTAGCTTTTTAAAACAGCATTTCCCACTTTGTTTGGATACCTGCAATGATGCTGTCTGAGGACAAAAACTCAGACAACCTAAAACTGCATGTAGAAGTTGAAATGGCTGTATTAGTGTTGACAGAAGCAGCCAGGAGAGCAGAAAGACAGACGGACTGTAAAAGCTGGTATAAATAGCTGGAGAGTGGAGGTGATGAATAATAGAGGCTACCAATGCTGCTGACAGTAAGGGGGAGCAGCCGTGACAGCAGAGACCAACAAACCTTAGTATTAAAGAATAGTAGAATTAGATTATAAGGACCGTAAGAGCTGACCCGCCAGCTGTTGACAGAAAATCATATTGGAGGTCAAATGTCAACATAATATTGTCCTCTCTGATAATCATCTTATTTCTGTTTTCTATCTTAGATAAGATGATAACTGACTCTGTCGGGTTGGATTTTTAATTCAAACCTGGCACATATTCACATCGGAGGAGTCTTATTGTAGCCTCTTATTTAAGTGCTAAAAACCTACCAACAAAAACCAGGATCAGCCTTCACCTTCACAGCATGGAGCTTCAGATCCTGCCAAACCTGAGAATGAGCCAACAACATTCAGGCCGTGTGATTATATGAGACTTGGAGCACAACTGTCACAACATGCTTTTAGGTGAAGGGTGATGTTCAAGGGGTACTTTGCCTTTAATAGCCATTCCCTCGGGGTTTTAAACAACATTGCAGTTGCATGTGTAGTCTTCCTAAAAATACTGAATGACTAGCCTTACAGGGTTCAGTGCTTTTGTTGCTTACTCGGTTATGGGGACTGCAGGTGTGGCCCAGATATACATTATATCTGACTTTTAAATGTTATCTAACAACCGTAAATGCCCAATTGCATGGAGATGGTGTGGCTTTGTCTGTTGTTCATTGTAAGATGACTCAGAGGTGGAAGTTCTTCATTTCAGTCAAGTTACATAAGTGGTGGAGAGTGCGCTATCTTGGCATGTGTGTGTTTTTGTGTGCGCGTGTGCACTCATTTGTCTGCTTCTATGTACCTCTGCGATTCAATTGTGTGTGTGTGTTTATTTTTTTTCTGTAAGCATGCAGCTTTTGTGCTCTGAAACACTGCTGACAAGAACCAGTGTGGTCACATTTCTGGAGGTTATTATACCACATTTCTTTCTCCTGTTCTCCCCCAGGGTTGCTGCAGTAGAAGTATGGCCCAGAACTCCAGCTAAACACTTCTGACAGGCTCTTACTTGTTTAAAAGCTGCACGTTAACGTACTACATCCCCAAACATCTTCAATCCGTATGCTTGATTTCTCCTGCATGGGGTGAGTGAAAAGCTCATGTAGGCCAGTGGCTTCCTAACAGAGCAGTTGGCTTCATCTGGGAAGATTGTATTAGGGTGGTGTGAATTAGGGTATAACTGTTATTCTCTTGAGAGAGAGGTTACAGTCTGGTAACTGCACGCACACATCCAGATATTTTGAAGCAAGCACAAGAACTTATTCTCCATTCTCTATTCTCTATTCTCAGGGGTGAAAGTTCACCTTCCGGTACACTGTCTGCCACTGACATTGTGGGGTATTTTAGAGGCTAGGAGCCACAGGTCAGGGGTGAGATGCCATAAATGGTGCCCGTACTATGAGACATGGCTGGTTGGTAGACAGGCTAATTACAAGCCCACTGTGACCTAACCTTTGACCCCTGAGCTTTATGTCATGTGATCATGAGAGTGGAGCCCCCAAACACAGCTACTTTCTCTTTTGCTGCCTTTCATTTTCCCCTTTTAACGCGTTTATGCTGCTGGCATCAGTTTACGGTGTATTTCTCATTAGTTGAAATTTTTTGGCAAGAAAGTGGATAGGAGAGATGTTAGTGTGCTGATCCTTTGTTATCTATTAAAGAAAAGCGGCCTGTTTAACATTTTACCGCTCTTGTCCATGCCCAAACAGCAGTCTTTGGGGTCCAACCTTTGAACTTAGTTACCTGCTAACCCTGCCCAACCATAACTCTCGCTTTTGTTCAAGATGGCATTTATTGTTTTTCCTAGGATAAGTGGCTGCTGCATTTTCAACACTTCGGTAGGTTGTAGGTTGTATAACAAAGTGCATGGAGACGGACTTGATGGGGTATTTGGCAGCTTAGTATATTGCCAGACACTGACCTTGTGCGACATTCCAGAGATGCTGTTGCGTCTAACTCCTGAATGGTCAATGGCAGGAATATCACGTCTTGACCATGAGCAAGTGACGGTGAGAAAAACTTGCACGTTTTCAGCTCCTGTAGTGTGATGATTTCTTGTTTTTTTTGTAAATTATTTAATGCACGTTGAAGGCTTTAGGGTTAGGGAACAGTTAATTGGACAGTCTTGTCATAGAGGAATAGTGATCCACTAAAGCACTACACAATGCTTACGTGTTGCTGTTAAGTGTAATGTCTGTATGATGTATAATGTTCATTATGATTATGATTTTAGCATGTTAGCATCATGACAGTACAACTGAAGGCCAAAACCAGATTATTGCGAGTATTCACCTGATGGTGGTCCTATATCAATGAAGTCGTTGAGGTTCATTCAGAAACCATGGGAATATATTTCCAAAGTGTTTGCAGTGACGCTGGGGTAAATATCAAGTTTACCAAATTCATAAGGAGTCAGAATTCACCTTCAGGATGCATTGATGCGAAATAAAAAAATGTACATCAATCCAACACGATAGGTGCTGCTGCTGCAGTATAATTATATTTTCATTTGTACTCGAAAATCATAAAGAACATCAACTGAAACGACACATAAATGCAATTAATAAATAATTCAATGAAAACCATCAGTTAAAATTAAATGGTCTACTCGCTGCCTTGAGCCATGATGATAGCACAGCTAAAGATAATTTACTGATTAATGGATACTGTTAGCTACAACACTAAATAAACCATAAAAATGTCCAAATAAAAAAAAAAATATATAAAAATAATACTAATGTGCCAATAAACTGCAAATTTTACAACATGTATGATTCTTACACGTTGTTCTGTGCTGTTCCCCAGAGCCCATTCATACAGATTCTCCTCCTGCAGACAGACTCTGGATTCTGTTATGTAAATTCATTCGCTCTCTCAAATGTTATCAAAGCAAATATTTGTCTGGGAGTTAGAGAGAAAGGAAGTATTGGAAAAGACAAAGAGAGAAAGCCAGTTAGCCAAATGTTGTCAGCTTTAATCACAGGGAGGATGGTGAAGAGGAAAGGGTGTGTCCCAGTCAGGAGACACTCTTTATTGTGTCCGGTAGTCTGACGGACAGATGCTTATTCACCCTTAAACTGCAGCGAATGTGTTTGCAGATATCTTTTTTTTTTTTTTTTTTTAGTCTACAAGGTGACTTTTACTCTAAAGGCACACCACACACAATTCATGCTTCCTTCCATCATGAGAGCTTCTGCTGTGCTTTTGTTATGTCAGGGTGAGTTTTCCATTTAAGACTCGTATGTGTGTGTGAGAAGTGCTGCTCAGGTGTGAAGTGTTCTGCGGTTTCTAGCAGATTGAAGACCGCCGCACACACTCCTCTCTCATCAGGCACGGAGGGAATGAAAGAGGGCGAGAGGGTCATTGATGTGGCTGCTCATCTCCGAGAGAATAGAAACTCCACAGTCCATGTCCAGATTCACAGACTGTCCTCTCTTACTCTCTAGTCTGAATTTCTGATGTTTTTTTTTTAACCGTCATTTTCCTCTTCTTTCTGTCCATTACAGATAATGGAGGCAGTCTGAGCTCTCTGAGATGAAGGAGGAAATATGAAATTACTCTTCTGATATGTGCATATTTTGAATTCTTTTGAATTACCCAGACTAAAATTATACACTTCACCCCATGTTTTGCTTAATTATTCATCTACTTCTGAAAAGATTTTTGGAAAGTAACATATGTTGAGAGATTCTGAAGTGAAACAAGACTTGGGCTAACTATACTCTCAGTCATATGACCTACAAGATCTGAGAAAATTGGACAGAACATTTCAGCTGAACAACAAAAATAAATGGTAAATCTTAACATTTGAGAAGCTGTCAGGAGTCCTAAACTGTCCATTGCTATAATGTACACTTGCTTGTGTTTCTTCTCACATATGGTTAGTGGCCATTATTTAAAGTTGCTCCATACAGTGTGTAGGTGTGCTTGTGTGTTTGGGTGAACATGCGCTCTTACTGGCGGTTTGAGTTACTGTATGAATTACTTCTTGTGCCCTCAGTGTTGTTAGTGTTGGACAGCAATTAACCTGCTTTAATTAGCTGTGTTGCTGGAGGAGGTGACAATAAACCTTGCATTTACAGAGAGAAGGTTAGAGAACGAGACAGATTAATTTATTGCTTTTTTTTTTTTTTTTTTCCCCAGATCAGGACTGGCACTGTTTTTTATGTAGACCCCAAAATTGCCTTGTTGGAGCGTTATATGTAGGTCTTTTTACTACAGCTGTTGAAACTGTTGAATTACTGTGAATGCTCAACACATCAATAGGAAACTCTGAAAAGGGAAGACACCCTCCAACCAGGATGTACTGATTCAGTTCCTCTGTACTGACAGAACTAGTGTTTAATGAAATGAGGAACATTTGCTTCAGCTTCACTTCAATTATGCTTAAAGGTCACATCCATCCTCCTCATATGACCCAGGGGTATAAAACACTTTGTGTGTGTGTGTGTGTGTGTGTAATTGTTTATGACAGAACATGATTGAGACATATGAGTGGTATTCTCCCTGTAAATCCACTAACTGAAAATCAATTCAGTTAGTCTACTCATTCAGTATCTGATAGGTAATTGCAGAAAAGGCTAATTTTCCAAATGGAAGCAATGCATTTACTTTGCAAAACCCTATAATGGCAGTCAATAATAATGACGGCAGCACATAATGAAAAAATAAATTACTCCTTTGAACAAATCATTCACCAAATCTACCAAAAAAATGAGTTTATCTGAGAGACTGATCCAATTTTATACCTGAAAATTCGCATGATGATTGTATGAGACATGTTTTATTTCAAGATAAATAATCCAACTAAAAACACAAGATCATATTTTGTGTGTGTGTGTTTTTTTTAACAAGTATTTAGACAATGTGAGACATTTGTAGACAAAACCTTGGACTTATTCAGGGTCAAATTGTAAAATTTTTTGTTTTTCTGTTTCTAATATTTTAGTTCACTTCTAATGTCAAACGGCCAGATGAAGTATGGGTTGTCCTTAGGCTTTATGGGGTTCACTGAGCTAAAACCCTTCACCAGCTTGGCAGCGTCTCTCAGCCCACACTAAATCCCATCCCTCTCTGCCTCCTGTTGTCTGCCTCTTTCTGGCAATTTGTGCTTCTAATTATTTGAGGTTGCCAGCTAACACAGCATAAACCTATCAAAGCAGTGATGTGTTAGCAGGGTCACACCAGTGCAAATCTTTGCACAGACATGGGAGAACAGCTTTTTTTGTGTGTGCGGCAAGGCGACGACACACCTTGGTTTTGCTGATGTGCACAGAAAGCTTGAGAGTTGGAGGGTGCAGTGTCCTCGCCTGATTTCCCACTGAACAATATCTTGCAGCTCTGCAGGCTGAAGGATTTCGGCATTCACTGAATGCTTGTGCAAATTTGGAAATTTTATATATTTTTTAGTGTTGTTAACCTTTTTTTTAATGGTAATGAAAGTAAATGCATCTAAAATGCAGCACAAAGTGATCATGTTATTTATTTTTATTATTACTGCGCCACCACTACAGTATATAATTTAATTTGTCATTGAACAAATTGTGTTTACATTATGTGAGCATCGTGTCATCGTGCCTTTTTTGATAAGATCAGAGATTTTAGGATTAATATCTGAGCAAAGCACCATAATTATGAGGGTGTGAGTGTGTGTACATAATTCCTTCTATGTTTTGTTTGAAAGTCATTTCTCCACTGTTACAATGCCGTAAATCAGCTGAGCTTTTGTCTGTGCTCATATGTGGATGTGACGCATGTTCGTGTGTGCGGATGCCTCTCGTCTCTGTGTATCTCTCTCGGTGGGTGGCGACTGTTAAACTCTTCCATTTGGGGGGATTAGTCCTCCAGTCAGTCCTGTGGGAGCAGCCATCAGCCCGTCATCTTTCAGAGGAACACTATACCTTCTGATGCTTTAATCCCTTCCTCCTTCTCCCCTCCTTTTCCCACACTCAACCTCTTAACCCCATCTCCAGTTTTTTTGTTTTTTTTTCTGACTCCTTCCCTTTTTGTTGGCGCTGTCAACTTTCAGCTGAAGCGGCTGAAAGTCAGTAGACGCAGCAGTAGTTGAGTTAAAAGCTGTGATGTTACAGCTCTGTCTGTTGACTTCAGGACCAAGATGTTGCTCTTTTTTTTCGCCCACTGTTAAAACTGTCAGTGTTAGATTTCACCTGAACTGCTAAAAATACGCTGAAGAAAGAAACTGACTGATTTCAGGAGTATTACACAATGATATCAAACTGAAACAACATTCACATTATTATACCACTATCCCACAGGTTTGGACTGTTGTTGATGTTAAATAATTCTGAGTGTGGAAACATGGAAGATTATGAATCGAGGTAAAAAAAAAAGTGAATTTGAAATTCATGCAGACAGTGAAGGATGTAGTGCAACAAAAAAAATACTGTTTCTGCAGGTTGGCCTGGAAATAGATCTTCTAAATGTGTGTGTTGAGTATAATGACTATTTAATGTTTACTGTGGTCCCTGTCCTAGTCTCACATGCTAGAATGCAAACATTTGCCATGTTTCTTGTCTAAATTGACTTAAGATTTGGTTAAAATGCAACAACGCAGCAGCACATATGAAACATGTTATGTGAGATCTTTTGAAACCATTGAATGTATGTATGGCAGCGTCAGTATGTCATTATTCTATCATTATTCTCATTTGAATTTAACGTGACCAACAGTTTAGATGCACATCTCAACAAAAACTAACTTATCCCTGTCACATCAGTGATTTTAAGTTAAATGTACTAACATCTTATACATTTTGAAGTATTTTTGGGTTTATTTAGCCCAAATCTTTGGTGAAATAGAGGGATGTTGTGGATGTGTGTCCAATTAAACCCAATTTCCATATTTACTGTTGAGCATTTTTATATGCAGTCAATGTCAAAGACACAGATTCCCTTTGATGTCTTTCAAATGTCCAAGTGTGTTTGTTTGCCTTCCAGTGTTACATGCGTTATCGGAGCTTGAGGCAAGCTGGTTTTTCCTGGACATCATGTCAGCATCCATTATCATCCTTATCCAAAAGTCTCTGATGAACAGTGAAATTGTTTGATGTTTTGTGAGAAAGATTTTAGTCTGATGTGTCTGGAGCATGCTTTAATAACAAAAGAGCAGAACGATGCTGGTGTGACTGTATCTCTGGACAGACCGGGTTACTGGGGTGTGTGAGAAATGAAATGGGCCGTGCAGTTTGTGCTCATGAGTTTGTGACAAGGTCAGGAGGTTGTGTGTTGTGTTGTGTGTGTGAGAGGCTGCTGCTTCCTTGGACGCCTCCCTCACGTCTCAGGCTGTCACCCGCTCACACAGACCCACACATTTTATTCCTGTTCTGCCTTTCTTTTGTTCGGTTTGTTCGTTCAAGAGCGTCGGACATGAAGGGAGATGGTAGGAAAACGAGATGGAAATGTGAATTCAGCATGAAAACAAAACAGACATACAGTTCCCACCCCTCCCACGTACTTCTATTCCAGATAATCATCTTTCAATGCAGCACCCTAATTAATGCTGCTCCCTGTTTACATTGAAGGGGATTATGACTGATGGCTGCGATGCAGTACATTTACACCACTGATGTAGAGTTTCCCAGCGGCCACAGTATAGAGGATGGATAAGTCTTTATATCTGATACTGTGTGTGCAAAATGCTCAGCAGGGCTGAAAGTTTAACTTGGTTTTGCCTCGACAGTTTTATACTTTTAATTTTGATAGACATCACTTGTATTTTGATATCCATGGGTAGATATGTGTTTGGTGTTTTGTTGTGATAGATTTGCTTTAAACCTCTTTTCTGACTGGCCGACTGTTTTCTGAGTGATGAAATAAAATAATTAAAGATTTTAGGCTAACATTAAGAGATATCCTGCAGGCTTGAGCTGCTGGGTGTGGTGATGTTTTGTTTTTGTTTTTTGTTTTTTTGTGACATCACAAAGTCACGGAAGTCTTGACAGCATGTCTGAATACGGCCACTTAATTTTCTTCCCTGATCTACAGACGTTTTGAGGGATCATCATGTGGATGGAATAGACTCCTGTGTAGTAATTTGTCAAAGTTCTTGGCGAGTCGGTTGTTGAAAGGTTTAATGCCTACAGATGGCAGGAATCTACATTTTAAATTGTTTTGAAAAATTTTTTTTTTTTCTTTCTTTCTATTTTCGTCTTAATCTCAACCCACATTGAATGCTTTAAACCAGGTCGACCCTGGAATATACTAGTGGTGCCTTTGAGGCTGTTCATTTCTGCCAAACTGAAAAGATACACAGAAGAAAAGTGTGCAGAGTTAACCATGTGGTGTCCCAAGGGAGAGGATTTCCATCCATAGTACTGTATTTGTGTGTGAGGGAACTGCTGCACCTTTAGTGTGTTATCCGATAATTAGACTATGTGCATACTTTTTCAGCAATTGTGTTATTAGTATGGCCTGAGTAGTGCCGTGTGAACATCTGTCCATCTGGTTTAAGATAACTACAGCTGAGGATGATTCAGTCTATTAATTTACTAAGAGAATGAAGGATTTACATACTGATCACATCTAGAAAGGACGTTGATACTGCTGCAGTTTTGTGTTTGCTCTTTAGTGAATTGTGTTAGTTACACATTGCTGCCCAAAGTCAGACATTTCCACGGGTTTATGTGTGCTAATCAGGCAGCAGCACTCAGAATCAGAAGTACACAAGTTAGGAAACCAACTGAGATCCTTTTCTCCCGGTGAAACATGTGAAGGGCTGAAGTTTGGGTTTTTCTGCCCTGTTAGGGGAGCAGTAATGTAACGATGACCAAAATAAGTAGTACAACAACATACAATGTCCCCGTTTTATAATTGCACAGCAGGTAATGAACTAACCTCTCCCGCATGAATATTCATTAGACTCATAGCTCCAGGCTAATGTTGCACAGATGTGTGCTGAATGACCTTGTTGTCTAAGAGCGAAGAATCTGCTGGCCTGTTAGCGAATGCTAACGTGAACTTGACTTTATATGCATCCATTGCTCTCAGTGGCCTCCTCGTTTAGTGTGCATCACATCCAACGCTGTATAGCCCAATAATATTAAAGTGATGTATAAACTGTAATGAGAACATAAGTCAAGAAAGTGTGAGGTCTTAAACACCGCAGATGACAAGAAATGGCATGAAGTCCAACTGTACATGTGTGGCTGTGCATTTATCTGTGTATGTAAGTGCACAGGTGAAGCAGAGGGGCCTTAAAGGAGGTTAGGGCCCCCGTATGATCAGTTCCACTTGATGATTGAAATAATTGAAATGCCAGTTAATGTGTCAGAGCCAAGTCATCGTCAGAGTGTTATACCTGATGCATGCCATCCCTGTTTGTGTTCGTGATGAAGGCATGCGTTCGCACACCTGATGCCTGCTTCCCCTCCAGTTTGAGGACCTGTCAGTCACATCTGTCATCACCATTAATGAGCGCAGCTGTGCTGTTTTACATACCTGTGCTTGTTGTGTGTTTGTGCCCGCACTCAACACATACTTTGAGCATACCACAGCATGTGTACATGTACAGAGGTGTGCCGAACTAAAGGAAAATGTAATAGTGCTGGACAGGGATTAGCTCATATGGCCCAAAGCAGTTGAACTAAAAAAGAAAAGGTAGCAGGCCAGGAGGGGTGTACTATTGTGGCCCAGCAGTACATACATTATTCATCAGCTCCACTCGCATGGCTGGTGAAATGATTTTATCACATCTGGCAAGGTGGGTGTTGGTTGGGTGGGGGGAAATGGGTATCCTGACTTAGTATATGTGCATATCTTTTTTTTTTCTCTTTGTCCCCAATACAGTTTGTTCATGAATTTCAATATGATATGTTTAGCAATAGAAATGGCAGGAGGGATGAGATGGCAAACCAATCTGTGTGTCTGTGTGGCTTTTTACTGATATTGCCCATCCCCCCTTCCTCCCCTCCCCCCACATCCACACGCTGTGATAACATCTGATAAGGATTGAAAGGTGGAGTGTATTGTGCTGAAAGGCCAGCTCAGGTGTGCAGGAAGGAGGCGGCTGGTGGGGAGGGTGAAAAACTGTCTACACTTACCGTGTTGCCACCAAACAGTCTGTTTATTCAACAGAGGAACGTTGACTGCTGCATGGGCCTTGATATTCATTTACTCTTCGCTGTTTCCGACTGCAGACTACACAGCTGACAACAAACAATGAGCGTGTTTCTACTACAAAAGCAGAAGGCTGAAGGATGAATGCAGATGGAGCAAAACAAGCAAATAAAGAGACCCCCGACATCTCCAGCCCTCCTATCTGCTTACATAACATCCTCCGCCTGCTCTTGTTATTATTACCACTTCTGCATTCTGCTTGTGCCACCATGTCATCAAAGCCTTTGGTCCAGGTTGTCTTTAAACTGCTAACCAACTCCCCTGCTCCTCAGATAATTGCATTACAGCCCAATAACGCCGTGTTTGGGTTGTGGTGTGGGAACTGGTTGTCCAGGTCGCTGTTCATCCTCTTGGATTGGTTATTTCCTGTTTCAGCTGGCTCCCAGCAGGACACGACCTTTTCCAGCTATACTGTTAGATAACACAGAGAGAAACAAAGAGGGAGACAGAGAGGAAGGAGACAGGCTGGGGAAAAGAATGAGGTCTGATGAGTAGACAGGTGCTAAGAGACGGTCAGAAAGACAACATATGTGCATGTAATTCAAAAAGGCAGGAAGTATTGTCTGTGTTAGGTGCTGAAATGTCATCATTTGCCCTGAGGTAAAAAGCTGCAAGTCTGCATGCGTGTGTGTGTGTGTGTTGTCCGTGCAAACAGCATGTGTGTAGGTTGGTGACTTTATGTTTGTCTTCTCTCTCTTTCCCCTGTGGAGGCTGTGTCAGGTCCTTTTGTGGAGTAGATCTGTTGCCTTCGCTGCCCTTTGTCCCGACATGTTTGCCTCTATAAATGTTAAATACTCCCAAACAGCAGTTATTTCTGTTGCTTCACAGCAGAGCAGGCAGAGACAATAGGGATCGTCAGCCTGCTGTGTAATCGTCCCTGTCTCTCTCATAAATTCCCATGTCCTCAAGCCAAATATTTTGGTAAATGATTTGATGATCCTGAGAAAGCTGCTGTCTCCCAAGACAAGGTCATTTATTATTCAGGTGAATTTGACCTAATTGTATTTACAGAGATTATCTAATGCACCATTTTCATTTTCAGATAGAAACGTTTTAATAGATTTGGATGTAATTCACGTGGCACATCACCAAGTCACTTGGGACAAAAAACACCAGATAGAGGTTTTTTTATTTCTTGGATTCTAAAGATGGAGTGCTGAAGCCTGAAGGTTTCACGTTTATTTTTGTTTCGTTTTTTTTTTAAGGTTTGTAAGGCATTCAGTCTGCACAATCTGCACAATATGGTTTTAAAAAAGTTTACACTACCTTGTGTGAAAACTTTTTGCAACTGACATTTGTGATGTAGTTTTATTAAAAAGTGATTGTATACGTGTTCTCTCAGTGACAACAGGATGTTGAAGCCATTGCATCAGACTGAAGGGCAATGTGTCATGTTCCAAACTTACTTTTTGTCTCTGAGTATGTTGCATTTGTGTTTGCTTCTGATGGGCACAAAGACAAACAGCTAACCAGCAGCAGTATGAAGCTGACAATCTGAATTTGAGATGTTTTAGGCAAAAAGATGAGCGATCACACAGAGGCTTGAATGGACATTGGAGTATTAACTTGTGCTGCAAAAGCAGGTTGAGTATGTATTGATATTTTATTTTTGTTATGCCATAAACCTGAGTGATTGTAACTTTAGTCCAAACCGGCTATACCTTCTGCCAGGTAAGGAGCAGGGTGCAGACTTCTCTGAGCTTCGTTTCAAGCCCACAGGTGGTGATATCCTGACATGCAATATGTGGGAGACTCCGACTTGTAGGTGCTTTCTTTTTATGTGAAGCTACTGTTACAAAAAAGCCAGTGGGTTATAAAACAGTAAGAAGAGGATGCATGAAAAAACAAAACATAACCAAGAGCTGCAAAAGGCACTCGTGGAAGATTGATAAGAAAGAGATGGATTCTTCTCCAGCATGCACATTTTTCTGATACCTACAAATGCCACAGTTGCTATTGTTGTGTGTTAAAACCTTAGAAGTCACACACTTTAATCTGACATTTCCTACCTCCAAATTTTTATTGTGCTGGTTTTTTTACATCAAGTTTACAAAATTTTTCTTTGTGCGCACATTTGCTTGCGTGCCTTTTCATGTATCCTTATATGTTTGTGCACGACTGTGCTTATCCACTTTATCTGTGTGCCTTTGTGTTTGTGAAGAACTTTTGAGGCCAGAGAGCCTGCAATTAAAAAGAGGACTGGGACCTCTAAGAGCTTAGAGGCATGGAC
Organism: Remorina albescens; assembly: GCA_034769265.1. NCBI lineage: Eukaryota > Metazoa > Chordata > Actinopteri > Carangiformes > Echeneidae > Remorina > Remorina albescens. The sequence goes on along the minus strand of CM068490.1, from coordinate 4,781,634 downwards.
CCAGCACACATGCTGGCAGTCAATTGGCAAGTCGGGGGAGGTGAAATTGGAGAGAGAGAGAGAGAAAGAGAGAGGGAGAGAGATAGGAGGAGGGAGGGCAGGATGAGTGAGAGAACGGGAGAGTCAGAGAGAAGAGGGCGGGCTCAGTTTCAGGCAGCACTCACACACCCTCTCCAACCTTCTCAGTCTGGTCTAGGCGTGCAAGAGGCAGCATGTGTGAGTATGTGCTGTAATGGGTGTGTGTCTGTGTAGAGTGAAATGCTGCACTGGAGTTCAGGAGACATCTCATTGGTCCAAGGATTCCCCTGTTTGCTCTCAGAGAGGACATGTGCTGACAGTGTTTTAACCACCACAGGGAATTAACCATTACACACACACTCAGGTGTGGAGCACAAGAAAAGGTAAAGAGATGCATTTCCTGTTTTGAGGATGTTTTTGGGAGCTTTGTGAATGAAACAGGGGCGGGTACAGTCTGAGGTAATTGATGTCATGTTGTGTGTGTGCTTGGATGGTTTGTGAATTGTTTAAATGAATGCGTAAGAAATAGAAAAGGAGATGAAGTTAAAGTGAGGAGTTCAAATGTGAGCTCTTTCTTCAACATGATTTATATGTGTGTTGGTGTGTGTCTTTCTGTTAAAGTGTGTATAGCAACGTACTCTGTGAGATGGCATACTTTCATATACAACGTGCCTCTGTGTGTGAGTGTGGCTAGTACAGTATACTACTGTTTGGGTCTCCCTCACTCGCCCTCGCTCTCTTAAACATACACACATACATACAGTCATATACAGCCTCACACACATTTTATCCAGATAGCCGGCCTGCTTGGGTGTGTGCGTGTGTGTGTGTTCACAAAAGTTTATCAATCATTAATACCCTACTTGGGACACTGCCTAGTTTCCTTCTTGAGGTAATTCACCGATAACAAAATACATTAGCGCACTCAGCACCTGACTTTTCCCCACCACTGAACAAACTGCATAGCTCAAAGTGCAAACATAGTGATGCACGCTGTTGTACATACCGTACTGCGGCAGCATGGACCTTCGATTGTGAGTTTTTACGTAACAAGTATGGGGCCGATTAAATTACTTGAGATAAAATAAAATTGCACTCCAGGTCAAACACTCACATGTTGATTATATTAATTATGAGTTTTCAAAAGGTTGTTTGGAGGGTGGGAGAAAAAAAAAAAAGATCAAGTCAGCTTCTCAAAATTGCCATGAAAGGTGGACAGTGCAAAATGAATAAAGTGATAATGATAAAGTCTACTTTGCATGTGGGCTGTGTTGAGTGGAAATGTTAACAGAGCGGAGCAGATACACCAACAGACACCGCAGAGCGAATGAAAGTCTTGAGAGACCAGCAGTTAAAGGTAGCAGGTTACTGGAGACCTGGCAGATCGTGACAGCAGCCAACAAGGTGGCATAAGAGAGAGACGATGAAGGACATGCAAGTGAGGGCAGATACAGAAACAAAGATTGGGGGCGGGGGGGGCAAATGTGCAGGTTTACCTCCCTCTGAATACTTCGTATGTATTTAGCAGCTGACACTTAAGTGTGCGTCTGGGTGTTTGTGCATAGCTGCATAAGTGGAGGGTTTGGCTCTCAGCTGTGCAGAGGGTCATCTTTAGGCATCCAGACAGCCAAAGAATTACGAGAGGTCAAAGGACACAAAGGCTCTGCTGTCCTTTCTCCTCCCTCACTTGTGAGCTTTTCTGGGGAGCAGTGAAAAAGACAAACACAAAAACAGTTGCCTTTTGACTGGCTCCATTTAGAAGACTCAGTCCAAGCAAGTTGGTATCTACAATCCAAAACATAAAGAATAATTTTAGTCTAAAGTCAAGACTAATTGACTTCAGTCAGTAAAGTGATCGATGTAATTTTCTAAGAATAAGCAATAAAACCCTGATGAGGTCTGAAGGCAAGATGTGATTAATATTAACACATATTTTAACACATAAAAGAGCTTGACAATGATGCTCTGATCTATTATTAACCTTTATTGTTAGTGTTTGTTTTGAGAGAGAACTAAATTGTAAACTAGCGTGCTTTCTCTCTCTCTATCATCTTTCCTTCATGTTATCTTTCTTGCCACAATTCCCTGCTTCAGTTGCTGCCACGAGGAAGTTGAATATTGGCAGGGTGTTTTGAGGAAGTGATCCGTGAAAGGATTTATAGTGACGGATAGAAATTGATGTGTGTGTGTGTGCGTGTGTACGTGCGTGTACATATGCATACTTTTTTTCAAAATTGACAAAGACTTTGTGAAAGCCTCGGGGTGTGAGAAAGCCTTTATCTCATATACTGTTACACGATGCTCCTTCAGGTTTATGTACACGTGTGTCTCCATCTACTATGCAAGTGTGTGTGCGTGTGTGTGTGTGTGTGTGAGTGAGTGTATGCCTATCCACACATCCATGTGCTCAGTCTGTGTACAGTAAGCTAATATAGTGTGTGAGTGTGAAGGGGGGGATGGGGCTCCACTAAGTGAGCCCTGTAGGCGTGTGTGTATTTGTGCGTGTGTGTGCGCATACTGTGTGTGAGAATGTGTCTGTACTGACCTATATTGATACACTGCTTTCATGCTAAGTCAGCCCACCTATAAGGCAGAGGCAGGTAAACATATCCAATCCAGCCTCATGCAAACACACACAACCCAGCACTTGTTCTTCTCTCTGAGGAGGACGGTGCATTCACTTTCACTGAAACCACAGCTACCAAAGAAGTACTGTTTCTTAACCTCAAGTCTGATTCCTGAAGCGTGATCTTTCAGCTTGTGGAGAGGTTTTGTGAAAGGCAGATGATAAATGATTCACAGCACACAGATATTCTGCAATAATTGTATAATCTATACGGTTAATACAAATGTTTACATCATACTTGTACTCATATAGCTCCTCATGCATCAAATAATACATGACATGAATGGAAAGCAACATAATCATTATCATTAACAACATGGAACTCCAGCTCAAAGCAAATACTTGAGCATCTTTATATCGTCCACAGTGAATGAGGTTCTTCTGACCTTGTGGCAGGTCAGAGGAACAGCCTCTCTTTATAATTACACACGCAGCTCATAAGATGCAGTTTGAAGAACATGTGGCGGGCATGATAAAGGAATGATGCAATTAACATGAAAGGGATGATCGCTCTCTTTCTGTCTCTCTCTCATCTTTGTGTCTCATTCCCTTTTTTTCAAACCGTTGCTTTGCTAACAGCTTCATCCCTCTTTCTCAGTGGTCCACTTATTTCTGCTGTTGAGCAAATATGGGGCTTATGCAGCCCCCAGTGCCCATCTCCCCACATGCAATCAAGCTGTTTAAATGTTTGTGTTTGACTGTGCGCCTGTGGGCTCCAGTGTGTGTGTCTGTGTGTGTTCCTGTTGCTCATTTTCCCAGTTCGCCACTGCTGTCACTTTCAGACCAGCACCAGACAGATATTGTTGAAGTGTGTTTTGGGAAAACCAAGACTAAACTGACAGCTGAGCGTGGAGAGACGCTTGTTTTTTTTTTTTTTTGGTTTTTTTTCCTTCTCTTTTGAATGCTGCGGTTGGGGAATCCCTCTGCAGTCCAGACAACAGAATAAGATGGTAATGCGTCTAAAATGGAATTGAAGTTTGGGATGATGGGTCACAAGAAGACATTAATCAAGTTTCCTTTCAAATGTAGCTAAATTTTCCAGCCAGGTCCAAGTGAGGAACTGCAAAGGAGGCTGAATAAGAATAGCAATCAAACCTCAAAAAAATGTTGGAAATAAAGCATTTCTTAATTTGAGTAAAATTATCAGTGTGTAGTGCATTTTAATGTCTGTGTTTCAAGGTCTTGGCCTTTAGTATGTGAAGCTTTTCAGGATCAGTGTGTCAGTGTGTCACACTTAGTCAGTGTGAACATAATCTCACAACAACTGTGGTTATAATACTGCTTTTACTGGTCAAGAAGGACCACAAGAGTTGTTAGGCCAGGGAGTGCGTCGCATCAGGTGGGGAGCGCTCTGCCTTGTGTCCGACTCCTCAACATCAGCCCCCTGCTGAGGAGAAGACGGACAAGAAAGATGATGCAGTAGGAGCAGGAGAAGCAGAAAGGGATGCCACTAATTGAGAAGTGGTCCAGACGGGGGAGGGGTGTCTCAGAGCTGACGTGAGCTGGCATGTGCCCTCATTCATTTCCTCCCTTTTGTCTCCTCTGCGTCTGCTGATGAATTGGGAGTTTTTTCCTTTCTTCCTTCCTTCCTTCCCTTGCTCCCTCCCTCTTTCTGTCTCTTTCTTTTTGTCTCTTGCTTCATCATCCCTCCTTCGTTCCTCTTTTGGTGTGACAGCGTTGCCCTGTCCCTGTCTTGTCTGCCCATTATCTCTGATCAGTGTTGCGTTCTAGCCCACACATCAGTTTGCGTGCGTGTTTGTGCGCGCATACACGCATCTACATCTCATTCGATACGGTTGGATCCTCAGATGTTCCTCGGGTGACCTTAATTCAGATATACAGCATAAGAAAAAAGCAAAGTGAAGGTGAATGTGTGTAATTATTTTTATTGAGTCCACACCAGACAAAGGATGAGTGCCTTGCAAGGAAGTGGATATTTGTTATTCCAGAGAGGCACACTTTGATAAGGAGGCAAAAACTGATCTGAAATATGGAAGCTGTAGTTTTTTTTTTTTTTGTGGAAAATGGAAACGAGTTGCCTTACCTGAGTGGGAATCTGGTGCTAAAAGGTGTGAGAGTGAGAGAGTGGAAATACAGTTGTGTGTGAAGTGCTGAGTAGGGATTTAAGGTAGGAATTACTGTGGGAGTGTAAGGAACGTCTTCAAAGATTGTGTTTACGCTTTGTTGGCACTGGGGAGATTTGGCCTTTCTGGGATCTTTTTCTTTTTTTTCTTTCTTCCTTCATCACTGCTTGGAGACCTTTACACCCTCTACTTTGTTTGAGTGTTAGGAGCATGTTCTTCTGTGAGTAGCAGAGGAATCAGGCCACTTAGCCATTGTCTCCCCACTCCTCTATTCCTTTCCTTCAGTCCATCTTTCCTTTGAACACTCACATTACGTCAGTTACAGTTAGATAAAGAGAACGCCGACTCAAGTCCTCATCGCGTAGTCACACTTCACGTTCCTGCTTGTTGACCTGGAAGTGATGCAGTAGGATTGTACAAAGCAGTCTCAACAGCCTGTGTGTGCATTTGTAAGTGTGTGCATGTGCAAATATGGATGTGAATATGTGTGTGTGTTTGGAAGTAACAAAAAGAAGGATCGAGGCTTACATGCAGAGTTGCATAGATTTTTTTATTTTTTTTGGTTCTTTTGATTGAGTTTCTTTGGGGATAAAAAAAAAACAACCTCACCCTGTGGTGAGTGTTGTATGAGGTTCGTATCAGACTGTGTGTTTTTTTGTTATTGTCCTGTGGCACATTAGCTTTTATGCACCTGAATGTGTGTGTGTGTGTGTGTGGGGTTATGTGTGTGGTCAGATTGCCTTTGTCCACTCCCCTCAGGCCTGCACTCAGATGTCAGCGAGTCTTGTGGAGCTTATACAGGTCACTAATGCACTGAGGGGAGAGTCTATTCACTGTAACCACTCAGAGTCCAAACAATAACCCTCGGCTCCAGTCCGCACAAGAGCTCAACTACCAGGAAATGGACCCATTGACCTAGATCCAAAACCGTCCACTGAAGAGACACCGCTTTGCTGACATGTTGTTGACATCCTTGTCTCATCGATGGTGTTGTTTTTGTCACAAGACTCCATTCAGAAAATGGCTGGAGGCTTACACCATAGAAATGTTGAGGATTCTCTAAGTCAATTCCAACCACGGACTTAATGAGGATTTACCAACTGTTACAGGGACTAGGAGTTTCCTCTGATTGGCAAACATTAAAATAATGCAACGCAAATAATTCCTATGCTAAGTAGGAGAATGTTTCAGGAAGATACTGCTTCTGAACAAGAGAAATCAAGTTTTTCTTTCTGGAAATGCCGATTATGCCTCGTGTTGATTCCAGCCTTGAGGTCATGTGTTAATTTGAGACAGCATCACAGGAATTAAGCTTGTTTCCCATATGATGTTGTTCTCCTCTTCAGCTCTGCAGCATTTATTGGTGTCATTTTGGGGAAGCCAGCAACGAGAACATAAATATTGCTGTGTGCACTATGTGTTACTGAGCTAAAGTCATTATTTTGTTCAAGTGTGTATATTTATGAAAACAGTGTAATTTCTGACAAAAACAAAAAGCAAACGAAACATGTATAGTTGGATCTATATTAGATATGCGAGTTTTCGAATTGTGACATTTTGGTCAAAACAAGCAATTTGATGATATCACACTGAGCTTAGCTTTTCCCTTTTTAGATAAGGAAAAGTAATACCATAACATAACAAGGAAAAATCAACAGTTCAGAAGAACTGACAGTTTTTATAAACAAAAAACGAAAACCCAAATTTATATTCTGGTTGTTGAGATTTGTATTTGGCTGCTGAGAGGGAAAGAAGTAGAGAAGAAAGGAAAGGGAACCTCTGTTTGGGGAAACTGGCCTTACATGTGTTAAAGTTACTGAAAGCAGTTGGTGGTTGTAGAATTTTGCAGAACGTTGATGTGACATATCTGGGCGTTTGCCGTCTCTCTGTCTCTGAAGCGGTTACACCTTGTTGTGTGTAGGATTAATGTGGGTGTGGGTGATGCACAAATGCAGAAGTGAGTAGGGAGGGGAGCTTCTTTGTGGCAAACACCAGACAAAAATTAAAAAAAAAGTGACTGTGTGAAGTACAGTATGCAACTGCAGATGTCTGCCATGTCTGTTAAGAGATACCATATTCACGTTTTACTTTTTAGCCTCCACCATGTCTCAAAGGACTGTATTGTTTGGTCTTGTTGTCCTCATCCTCGTCCTCAGAGGCGCACCACAGTGAGCTGCTGTTTGTCTGTCACATTCTTGGTGAACATTTCTTACCCCCATTCCTCACTGCAGCACATTGTCTGCTGCTGCTTCTTCAAGGGGGTGCTTTGTTTGAAAGCACTGCTGTTGACTCAGGTGTGAGGATGCACAAAGATTACTTCCCCTTGCACCCCCCCAACCGCTGCCTCCCCCACCCTCCAGTCCTCCTCTGTGCTGCCCGACACTTGCTTCTTTCTTAACATTACCGGCCTTCTCATCTCTCTCTCTCTCCCAGGTTTATACTTTTAAGGTTGAACTTTGTGTTTCCCCTGTGTGACTCAACTCCTCCCTCGATCTCTTTTATCGCCTTTCTTCTCCTCGACCTCCTTCTCGCTTGGTACCCTCTCCACATTTCCTTCCCTCCTTACCTGCCCTTGTGCGGTCATGCTGAAGCCTCTCTCGTTCTCCTTGGTCGTACTACAAAGGTATAACAGGACCTCAGCGGTTTTCTTAATTAAAAAAGTGATGAGAGTTCTTCTTTGTGTTTTATTCACTTTCCTTGCCTTACTCCAGAAATCTGATTAAAACCAGAATAAGCTAACAACTGCCTGTTTAAACCTTAATCACCCTTTTCTGTGCATCACAAAAGAATATTTTGAAAAACTGTCCCTCCGTTTTACAATTAAATTTCTGTTTTTTCATAACTCAGCTCACATAAACCTGGATTATTACTCTAAACCACATGTAGAAAACTCAGTAAAACAGAATAACAATAATAACGACTACTTTAAAAAAAACGTGTTCTTTTACAAAAATATAGCATGAATCAGTCATTTGCTTTAATTAATTCATGTTTTGGAGTTCTCAGCAGACTTAAGCCTCTAACCTCTTCCCTCTCTCTTATAGATCAGCTGGTCATGTCAGCAGACACTCAATCCCTCCAGATTGTGGCTTTCAAGCCATTCTCCAGTCACATTGCTAATGACAACAAATCGGGCCTGTTCACATCTGGCCTACTTCCACATAACATCTATCTATCAGCCCCACTCCATGCTCCCTCTCATGTCTCCTTCCACCTCAGCACACATTATTTGTCCATCTACCTGTGGCCCGACACTCGATTCCATCCGCTCCCCGCTCTCTAACAACCTCTCATCCCCCTTTCAACACCATCATCTCTTTTTTTTTTTTCCCCCCCTCAGACCCTCTTTTACTGCTCGTTCTCATCCCTCCCCGTCTCAACCTCCCCTCTCACTCTACCTTAGCCTAAAACCCTCTTATCGCTCTCTCTCGCTCGCCCATCCACCCTGTTATTTCACTGTCTCTTCAGACCACACGGAGCGGAAAAGGAAGCATTACCCTCCCAATTTGGCTCCATTCACACCTGTCTGCGTTTGTTTGGTTGTGGGGGGGTCTATGTGTGTCAGTGTCTGAATTTGTGCTGATGCCAGAGTTTAACTGATATGGATTTCTAAAATGTACTTGATGCTAAAATGAAGTATCTATGCTCGGATACAGTCGCTGACACACATGTCCAGTTGTACACTTACTTTTCCTGCCTTCATGCTAAAAGACTGACTCACTTTAAGGACAAAGTTGACATTATGAAACAATAACCCCCTCATAATCTTGGATCCTGAACACAGTGGAATTCCCTCTCCACAACAAGCCACAGTCTTACTTGATAATTTTACGATTACAAGCACTTTTTGTCCTCTTCCACTTCTGTACTTTATCGCCATGTCAACCAAGTAAAAAGGATTTTGTCTCTGTGGATCTGGGATAAACAGAGCAGTAGAAATGGAGCCAAATAAGTGATAAACACAACAGACTGAGAGAGAGGCAGGAAAGATTTCAATTAGGTAAAAAGTTAATAAGTCCGCTGTAGTTTTTGAACTTCTCAGACAGGAAGAGATCACACTGATGTGGCAGATGATACTGGCTGGATGATGATGATATCTGCTGTATAATAAAATGCTGCAGTTGCACTACACGTGTCGTTTCATGAAATTTAAATATGCTGCCACGTCTACACATTACTCTTCTTCTTTAGCATGTTTCTCAGTGTTATTCCTCCACTCCCAGCTGCTCCTCTCCCCCCACCCCCGGCTACGTGTCGCCCTGCAGGGATTCTACAGTTATCAGCTGAATCTGGAGCACAGTCAATGTCTTATCCCACTCTGAATAACCGCTGAATAATTAATTTTTTTTTTTTTTTTTTTTTTGCATGTGTGTAAAACTGCCTCTCACTTATTGGGAACTGCAAATCACCACATCAATATACAGTTGATTAGTTTTGATGACTTGTCTGTGCAATCAGGATTTTTGTCAGGACAAATGAGCGTCGAGTGTTGATTGGGGAATGGCGATGGAGGGTGCTGATGAAAGTTTAACACTTGTCATTCAACCTGCTGCATTGTATAGTTACATGCTCTCAACAAGAGGATTTCAACCGGGATGGGAGCCGACACGAAAAATACAAGGAAGATTCAATTGAGACTGACACACCTTGATCCCGTCCTTCATCTCAGAAGCGGGAAAATACAGTGCTCTGATCAGTCACAGTAAAAGCCTCACATTAGAGTATGTATCTTGAAAGATCATAATAGGAGGTTTCATACAGGGGATTCTGTGATTGCTGAAGTTGCACTCAGAAACTCAGTTGAGTGTTAAAAGCCTCACACATTCATTGACTCTCATGGGCCTCTCACTCAATGGAGGACTTCTGGTGGAAGGATTTTTCTTCAAAATATGGTAATCCTCGACTGAACCGTGCTGCAACACAGTCAGCTGAAATCTGAGTTAAACAGCATACGGCGTAAGCTCCTAGAAAGATGGAGGGGTGTATTTAATGAGGTTAGTGACACTGGAGGAGTAAAGTGGAGTGAACTGATTGATGTTGAGTCCCACTGACCCTTTATCTTTTTCATTTTTTTTTTTTTTTTTTACTTATTTCAACTTGAGCTTCTGATGCCATGCTGACCCCAAAATATCAAATCTTTGCAGATGATACGCTGCACTACATGACTATCCCTTTACCTCGGTTTTTAAGCCAGTATCTTATTTTTATTTATTTATTTCTCTTGCATTTTTTTCTAGCCTTCTGCTTGATGGGGCTGTCACAAACTAATAACAATAATCTCTTCTTTTTCCTTCCCTCCCTCTCGAGTCTGTTCTGTCATTTTTATGCCCGGTCCTCCTCTGAGAGTGTCGCTAAGGAAGGAATTATTATAATTTGGCTCCTACCGCGTAAAAGAAATTAACGTTTGATTCGGAGGCAGCCGAGAACCACGCTTGCAGACACCCTGTTTGTGTATGTGCATGTGTGTGTTTAAGCAGAGAGAGGTATGGGGGTGGAGGGTGGCACGTGTCTTGTCAGATCCCAAAAGGATGAATAAGAAGCTAATCTCCTTCTTCCAGGGAATTCTTCTGGTGATGTTGGAGACAGTCCCATCTCACAGGGACTGTGGGAGTGCAGTGGAGTGTGAGCTCCTATCTCTACAATGGAATGATTTCAGAGCGTATCTGACTTTTATCTTGACGCTGGATGGATACAGCTTCTCTTCAAATGTGAACAATGCACACACACTTTGGCGTTTGCATGCAGACACTCTGTGACGGATCAGTCCCTCATCCTTACTTCTTTGGACCATTGAGTCTCCCTGCACCTAATCCTGATTTATCTGTTATTCAGTGTGCTTTATCTTTTTCAAAATTTTTTTTTTTTCAGCTTAAACAAGACAGAGAAAGCCCCGGTATAACAGGCATGCATGTTTGCAGGTGTGTTAGCGTGTATTTCAAAAACAGGCGGCATGGAAACATGCACATCCAACCTTCTCCAGGATTCCTATGGTAGTCTATTTTGACTTGCTAAGAATTAAGTTTCCCCCATTCAGGAATTCCTATGCCTGCCCCCCAGGGAGAGAGCGTGAACCTCAGTCACTTCACTCCCTGCCTGGGGGGTGAGAGGATGAGAGGGAGTTATATGTGAAAGGTTCAGGAAAAAAGCCAGAGGGAAGGGTGAACCCAGCGAATGTTTCGTGCGTTGAGGCCTTGAGGGTGCGGGCGGTGGTGGGGGTCGTGGGTCAAGAGTGCAGAGGAAGGTCAGAGAGGTCAGTCAAGCTGAGCGCTCCTCTGGTAACAGCAGTGTCTCCACTGTAGACTGTACTGTGGCACACCTTCAGAGTCTCTGTGAGCTCACGGTGTTTTCATTAGCTCACTCACTGGGTGAGGAATGATCAAGCCTGAAAACAATGAGTGAGGAAACACAACATCAAGCAACATCGAGATTATCTTTATGATATTCTCATGAAGTCCCCAAAAACAATTTTGGATTTTAAGAGAGAGTCTTTACAGCATCCCATCATCAACGGCTGTTAATCTTAAATAAGCAACCATAATTATTCATGCTTAAGCTAGTGTGGGAGTACTGACTGTACACTGATGACATAATGATGGGAACTAGACAAATATTTTTCTTCTTTTATTGGTTTGGTTTTAATTTTGTGAATTCATTGTACGTGTGAACCTCTGCACCAAAATGAGGGCTCTCCCTTAATGTCTTCAAAGATTTTAAATGACTAAATTAATCACAATTACAAAGTATTCGAACAGCACTCAAAAACATTACGAACAAAACAATGCTTTTAATCCAGAATGAATGGAACATGAAACTGAATGGTGTGCCACCTTTACCTGGCATTGTTTGTGGACGGGATCTTCTCTGCTGTCTTCAGTTTGACATCAGTTGTGGAGAAGTTGATTCATGATTGGAACGCAGCCCAATTAAAACAGGTGCTTGGTGATTTCATAACCATTCTCTCATAACCAGCGTCTCATTTTAACAGCCACTTCAGAATGTGGTGTAGACTATGACAGGCTTAAAAAAAAAACAGGTTTTGTTTGGCTCCCTTCATAATACAGTGTCGTACAGTAGTGTACATCCGTCATGTGTGGTTTCAGTCTGGAGTACTGAGCTGTGTGTCATGTGGGGCGGAGCTGTAAGACAGGTGCAGAGATGAAAAGATAGGCCGGGGGAAGAAGGGTGTTCCCGCTCCATGGCTGCTCTGACAGGCCTTTGGTATTTTTCCAAGGGATAGCAAAGAGCATGTGTGTGAGTCGGAAAAACCTGCTCGCATTTCTCTGAGGGTTTGGCAGGTGTGTGTGTGAGAGAGAGTGAGAGAGAGACAGGATGGAAACATGTCTGCTTTTATGCTATTGTGCCTGCGTTCTTGTGTGAGCTGAGCGTGTCTTTTAAAGCAGCTGTGCCAACGTGGTGATTGTGAGTTTGAAAGCTCCTACGCAGAGTCGCTTCCAGTCCCGGTCAGACGCTCAGCTCTGTCTCCTTTTTTACACCAGAAGCCAGAGGAGCTTCGTACTGAGCAGACGTACTTTTTAAACATGTTGTTGGTGATTTTTTTTCAGTAAATAAAAATCAAATATAAATATAAATATACATATGTAGTGAGCGTCCTTGATTTTAGTAGTAGTAAGATATTTATGGAATAGTTCTTTGTCCCCTCTCACTGTATGTTTCTGCCTCAACTTGTGAGCGCATTTCTGTGTGGTAGGGATGCTTTGGCTGCTGTTGCTCAGGCCATTGTGTTAATACACTCCCCGAATGTGTTAATATACTGCGAGAATGAGAGCGAGAACGGGAGACCGAGAGAAAGAGAGCGAATAATTATGTTTCCCCTTTTGTCTCGCCTCCCTCAATTAAGCCTGAGGAGAGGCAGCCAGAGCACATGTCTACTTATCCACTTAAAGCTCAGCAACAATAGGAACCCCCTAATTTTTCTCTCTCTCTGTCTCTCTCTCTCTATCTCGCCCTCTCATTCTTAGTCTTCATTTCTTCCTCCCCGTCTCACTTTTCCATGTCAAACTTCTATTCATAGCGCAGTGCCCCAATATCTGTTTTTCGTCTTCTTTTCTGTCTACACCAACCTCAGTGGCCTCCCTCCATATCTGTTTCGCCATCAGCCCTGCCTCACCTCTGAGCTCTACTTGAGTTTTGCGGAGAGCTCTCTCCCCCCTTCATCTCTTTGTTACCCCTTCTCCATCTCCTGTGCCTTGCTGCAGGGCATGGTGAGCAGAAAAAACGACGAGACTAAACATTTTAGACTGTACACTGCCAGAGGAAAGACAATGGTTTGATTTCCCTCGTGTTGTGTCAGGCAGGATTGTTTTGTTTTGTTTTGTTTTGTGTGTTTGTCTGTGAGTGTGTGCGTTTATGTGCTTTCACCTCCATTGCACTGAAGTCAGAATTCAGACAGGCATATAGATGAACTCGGCATCAGTGATGTACAGTTGATGTGAGTTTTCAGGACTAAATAACCAATATTTGTTTCACAAGATTAATTATTAGTGAGCAAACTGATGCCAGATTTAACAGGAAAGCAGGACTCCCTCCAAAATGAATATCCAGCACCTGTTAAGTATTACGCGTGGAGGACAAAATTTGGGTCTTTGTTTGTTCTTCAGAGGAGGGTGGTGGGTGGTCAGCATGTGGGCCGGGATGAGTCTCATCCGCCTAGATTGGGATGGAGGACGGATGAGAAATAATAAAGGCTGGAGCATCAGAACGCACACACGAAGAGGTGAAGCATCGGGGTCAAGTTTAGCTTATGTAACTGCCTTCTGCAGCTGGAGCGAAATGTGCTGCAGTGGTTGCGTTTAAATACACAAAGGCACTCGTGCTGGCGTGGCACAATATAAGAGCTGACCAGTGGAACATGACACTGTGCCGCCGCTCTCTTATTGTCCTTTCTGCTTCACTTTTTCTGGACTTTCACTTCCATGAACAAACTGGCAGTCTTATCAGATTTTTATTTATCAATCATAAAACCATCAGCTGCATTTAAAGTTTCGTGGAAGTATAAACATGAACGTCCTTCTAAAATGACAGGATGTGCTGTTTAGCATCTGCTTTGCAAAAGAGTTCTTTCTCTTTGCACATGGAAGTGAAGTTATTTCTTGTGCATATTTTTTCCTCCTTCTAGGTTTATTGAAACACAACCAAGTCCGACAATAGTGTTTGCAGCACTTTGGGCAGCAGTCAGTCCGCCCAGCTAAACATCCAGGGGCCTTGAAATGCTCACGCTAGCCAACCGAGCATTCATACAAATGAGTAATTTTGACTGCTTAAAAACAGAAAATATGTGCAAAACTACATGCAAGGCAGCATGCTTGAACTTGTATACCTTCACACTATACATAGCACATTATGGAAATGGTGGTCTACTCTAAGCAGCTCAGGGCTGGTATTAGAGAAAATTAGGTTGTGTTGATAAGGATCATTGAATGGAGTCTTAAGCAGAAAATCATACTGCATAGCTGCTTTCATCTGCTGTCATTTCACAGTGTGTGCACATCTCTTTGTCTGCAGGGGAACAGGGGGGGGTTTCCCAAAAACGTTTTGTGCACATGCCTGTACGTGCCTGTGTGGTTTCTGGTTGGCATTGAGTTTCATGGTGAAGTTCAAAGAAAATGCGGTTCATAGTGAGGTTTTATTTTGTTTTGTTTTGGTTTTTTTTCATTGTCCCTGAGGCTGAGATAGTAACTCTGTGCTTGGTTTCTGACCATCTGTGAGTTTGAATGTATGTGTGCATTTTAATGTCTATTTCTTTTTCCTTTTTTTGCCTCACTGCGTTATCCTAACACCAGGCTCATTGGCCACAGTGCTCCTTATTCCCTTTCATCCTGTATACTGCCTCCAATCCTATAGATTCCCTCTGTGCTGCGCGTCACAGCTTTACATTCAACTTTACATCGCCTGCTTTTATGTAACATACCTGGCAGATCCTCCTGCAAAAACGCCTTCGTCGTGCAGTCGTCTGCCTCCTCCTCCTCTGTGTGAATTTGACACATCGGGTTAACTCTGAAGTTGTGAGAGCTCTGCCCAAACATTTCTCTATTTTTTTCTTGTTCCTCTCAGAGCAAACCGACACCACAATTTGAGGATGTGTGCAGGATCGAGCAGCCGGTGAAAGGCGACACCATGATGATGTGGGGATGTTGGTGATGCAGCTCCTTCACCTCAGGTAACCACAGATTTTGCACTACATTGTAAAATCAGGTGCTGCAGAAATCTGCATCAAATGATTTTGTTTGGTGTCGGATTGTAAAGTCGACTTTATTTTAAGCTTTTCAATATGATTTTTGTATTTGCCTTAAAACCTGTGGCTGTAAATGCATCACGTATTAAAACAGACTTTTGCCTTGTTGGAAAGGACTCTCTCTGATATTTGAGTGCACGCTGAGAACCTGATGGTGTAGGTTTGGCGATGTGTGACTCAGAGGAGAAGCTGATCCAACAGCAGCTGACTCAGCAGCTCCGTGTTCTTATATAACAGAGAGCATGAGGTGAAACAGGATGCTGAGATAACTTTATGATCAACAGAATGCAGCAAAAAAACAAAATGTATTTCTTTCATCATTTTAACAGCTTCTGAGAATATGGCTGTGGCGTGATGTCAATAGTGCAGAAGGAGAGACGCGTTGCAGTAAGATGAGGCCATCTGTCCTTGCTTCAACTATGATGATAAGGAGTCATGAATGTGTGGGATCACAAAGGGGAAGAATAGCTTAGATAGATGAAAGTTTACATTTTGTTGACCGAAATGACTGTTACTTTCAAATGTACAAGGAAAGAAAGCGCATTTAAAGAGTTAAAAAGTCTTTGTCGTCACTAAAAGGTGAATGGGACTTTGCTAGAAATATTTAAATTGCAGAGAAAAGGAGGAAACCCTCAGGGAGCATCTCTCTGTGAAGTTATGTTTATGCTCCAGATAGATTTTGAATTCGCTATTTTTTATCCCTGAGTATCTCACCTGAGTATGTTGTCCAAACATGCAGATCCAGTTAAATCAGACAGAATCTGGCGAGGGCTTTCCACATCAGCAGCCTGATCCCTGATCTCCACAAGGTCCTCAAAGCCCTCCTGAACCCCTTTGAGACTAACCCTAACTATTAGTGGGACGTCATCCAGAGCAGTGATTGACCTGGTTTTCAGAAATGAATATGAAAGAGTAAACAACCAATTTAACATGAGATCATAATCTGAATCTCAAAGTTTAAAGCTCTGTCAGAACCTTTTCATGTTTTTCACACACAGTTTGGTTTGAAAGATTGTAAATCACACTCTATAACCCTCAGTGACTTCAAAACTTCTTTAACTAACTCAACCTCCACAGGCAGAGCCACTGCAGCCCAGCTCAACACTGTTGAGAGGGCGAGCTATGAAAACACAACAAGATTTCTCACTCTAAAAGCAATCGGGCTGCTTAAAGATAAATCTGAGTATTGAGGGTTTCTGGCATCACTGCCAATACAATATCTGAGTTCAGGCACAAATCCTGAAACTAAGTAGTTCTTTCAGGACATTTGCTGAGTTAGACATTCTTCTTCCTTAAACCCCTTTTTTTCTGCATGAAACTTTCTTTGCATGGATTACATCAAATACCCAAATGAAAGCCCAAGAATCTGACCAAGCATCCTGTGCAGAAAATGAAAGATTTTGATATTTTCTGCCACAGTTACAATTTTCTGCTCTTTAAGAAGAAGTGAGCTATGAGGCCCACCCTGACTAACATTTTTTTTAAACGGCTCCTCTCAGGCCTCTCAGTTGCACCAGACCTGCACTGAGGCACCAGCTTATACAACAAGTTGATTAGATCAGAAAATAGATGCATAACAAACATCTGGTAGATACATGTTGTTTACATTGTGTATTTTTTGTAGAATTTAATTTTCTACATTTTAAACCAAAGAGGGATGTGGCACCACACACACACACACAGACGTTGAGCAGTGTACTGGTTAATGAATACAGATGTGATAAATATAACCCAGATGTGGCACACACTTATAACAAGCTGTAAAACACTTGCGTCACTACTTTCTAAACTTGTAGGAATTAGTCATGGCCCAGAATCAGGGACAATAAGAACATTTCTAAGATGTTTAAACCCTCTTCCTTATTCTACAGTTGAATCATGGGAAATGTGGAGAGTCAGAATGGGGACAGTGGTTTCTACGGCGATGTGACGGGACAGCTCTCCCGTAAGCACACGTCCCGCTCACTCCGTCTCTCCAGCAAGCAGCCAATCACCCGCCGCTCCCGGCACTCTTCTTCAGTGAAACAGGAGCACAGGAACTCTGAAGCTTCGACACGATCGTCCAGCACTCCGAGCATCCCGCAGTCGTTGGCGGAGAACGGACTGGAACCTTTCAATGCAACAGATGCGTTCGAGGAGTTCAGCATCAACCCTCACTGGACACAGCACGTCGCCATGACAATGAGGCCTGAGTCCTATCAGCAAGATGATGACCCCATGGCCACACCCACTCCTGAGACCTCAGAGGCGGACACTGTTGCTCAGGATGGAGGAGAGGACTCCATGGGGGAGGGGGAGGGAGAAGTAGTTGGGGAGGAAAGGTACCTCCAGCGGATGACCGAGGGTCCCCGGGAGGGAGGGAGCTTTAAAAAGAAGCGGTCAAAGTCAGCGGACATGTGGAGAGACAACAGCCTGGAGTTCTCTTTGTCTGATCTGAGCCAGGAACATCTGACCAGCACTGAGGAGATTGTGGATGGAGGAGAAGAAGAGGAGGAGGAGCAGTTCAGACGACCAAGTGCAGGTGAGGATGGTTTAAACAAACAAAGAACACAGAAGTCCAAGATATTTATCCAAAACCCAAAGAATATATGTTCAGGTTTTTTACATCATCACTACGAAACATATCTATTGACATTTTCACAGTGCTTACATTTACATTATGCATATATTATTTTATAACACCTTTTCTGTTTTGAATCAATGCACTAGACTTCCTGGTATATAGAGCCGGTGGCTTTCCAGGACAATGCTGTCTGATGGATGGAGGAAATATATTCATATACATCTACGCCAGAGCATGTGTGCTGGAGGCTTGATTTGGTTCCCTTTAGAAGTGATGAGGGTGAAGGAGGTGGGGAAAAATTGCAGACAGGGAGAAGAGGGTTGGGATTTGAGAAAGTCTGCTGATTGAAGGTTAGTTCCCCTCCATCAGCGGCTGGAGCTCCGTCGATCATGGGATTGTTAGTTTAACCGGTGCTGTGCAGGAGCTGCTGGAGCTCAGCACGACGGCAGGCCATCGTGGGGGTAACCTAAGTGCTAAAAGTCGAAGCATTGCCCCAGGTGGTTGGACAGCTCAGAATAATGTATGTGCTTGGCTTACCTTGCTCACACACACACACACACTTGAATGCACACACTGCCCTGCAATAACCACCTGTGTATGTTCCAGGCTCAGCTGAAAGGGCATCGTCTCTGGACCATCTGTGCAGCCAGCAGAGTCCCAGCCTCAGGGGGCAGAGGAGCCGCTACACGAAAAACCGGAGAGAAGCTGAGTGCGATGGAGATGGAGAAGGGGAGGAAGGGTTATTGTCTCCGACTGAGGAGGATGGTGGCGGGTATGGAGCGTTCACGCTCCCTTGCCGACGGTCCCACTGCCTGTCTGAGGGTTTGGCAGGACTCGGCATCCCAGCTGCACCGTGCCCCGCCTTCCAGGGACGCCGTGCGCAAACTACACAGGTTAGATCACATTTCAGCAAGATATGAATAAATATAGTAGCAAATGAAATGTTGATTACTTTAAAGTTTCTTCTTTCCCTTCTTTTCTCTTGTACTCTGCTTTTTCCCAAGTATATTTGACCCCAACACTGAATATAGAAAAAGGGTCTTGTTCCCCAGTAGTACCCAGGAAGTGTTGGGAGCTTCACTGGAATGGCAGAGGACACCGGACAATCCAGCATTTAACATTATGTTGACAACCAGAGCCATTTCCTGTGTGTGCTCATGCTCTGCAGTTGTGTGTGTGTGTGTGTGTGTGTGTGCGCATTACATCTGAGTTTGTGCGTATATTTGTGTAGCTGAGAAATGGATTATAAGGAGTCAGATAAGTAAAGTCGCTGTGGGGAGGATTTCTCTAACGATGGCCTGGTTTTTCTATTCCCCCCTCCAGAAAATTAAAGCAGTAAAGCATCAACATCTTTCATGCCACATTCACTTACGACTGTCCTAACATCCATGAATACACACAGGGACATTTGGATCAGAGTTTATAAGCTTATCTCACAACCTTACACAAGCAGATTTACTTAAAGGCCAGAAGAAATTCACCGTGATGTATGACAGACAGACCACTTGATAAGAGATTAAGAGATTCTGTGGACACAAATAAAAGTAAATGAGAGGAATAAAGAATATTTATATACTGTGTAATCTTCATGTGTCATTGTTGGAAAAAAAAGTTGCCAAATCAGAAAGAAGTACTAAAATAGCGAAACAGGCAACAACTCAACTCATTCCCACAACCCCCAAGCACCCTTATATAGCAGAGCACCCTAAGTGCTCATTATAAATTCATCTAGCCAGGCAGAAGGGGTTGTTAGACTGGATATAAATAGACCGACACAACACAGAAAAACAAAGAGAAAAGGAGCAGTGAGACAATCAGTTTGGTGAAAGTGCGAAAACACGGAGAACCCCCTTCGGTTGAAGTGAAAAGCTCTCATGTAGCAGAAATGCATGGCTAAATATGTCCTTAACATACAACACAACCACCCACAAAGAGAGAGAGAGACACAAACAAAAATCCAGAAGCCCCTTGTGTAGCATAAACTGTCGGGTTGACTCTTGTAACTGGAGGGAAATGACCTCGTGTATTATGACCTCCTGTGGAGTAATTCATGCTGTTTTTGCTTTAGATTGTTAGTTTTATCTGTAGTTATAGTTTCCATAGTTTGTGTGTGCGTGTGCATCCTCCAGTTGTATAACAGTATCCATAGCTGTATATAAATTAATAATCTATGGCTGAATCAGTCCTTTTTCAACCCTATTTCTGTCTGACAGGACATCTCAGGTGTTTTGGGCGAAGGAAGTGAATATGGCGACAGCGGCATTGACGGAGTCACCGCAGAGATAGATGGGGACGGAGAGTTGGTGTCACGGCGCTGTAAGGCCATGTCCGCCTCCTTCTCCGTGTACTCGGCCGCCGAGAGCAGCGTTTTCAACGGCAGCGACAGCGGAAGCAGCAGCGCAGGAGGGGGAGAAGGGAGAGGTGGCGAAGGAGGAAGGGGAGGAGTGTACGAGAATTTCCGGAAGGAGCTGGACAATCAGGCCTGGGTTAGTTACTGTTTCTACAACCGTGCATGGGAATATCTTGGAAATACGCATTGGCTTGATAGACCCAATTCATTTTTTTGACAATTCTCTTGTCAGACACATCAGGGTCGGGACTGCACAGAAGAAGCTGGCTCAGCTGTGAGTGATGAACAGAGCAGCAGCACGCTCAGTAGTGCGTATCCATCGGACGCATTGATTGGCTGCGCACAGGGCACAGTCAGGAAAGCTGGAGCTCTGGCTGTGAAGAACTTCCTGGTCCACAAGAAAAACAAGAAGGTGGAACCAGCAACGAGGCGCAAATGGAAGCACTACTGGGTCTCTCTGAAAGGTGTGATTATACTTTTTTTTGGATAATTTTTCAAAAATTGCAGGCAAGTTGGCATTAGGTTTCCATCCAGATTCAAACCGAAGACATTCAGGGTTACATGATGTGACCACTATTGTCAGGCTCCTCACAAGCACATAAATAAGAGCAGACACTTTGTTCTGTGTTATCTGTGCCCTTAAATGCCTCTGCAGCTCAAATCAGACTATTGGAAAAAAAGTGCTCAAACTATTTGTTTTCAACAAAATCTTGCAGCCTTAATTTCTCATACAGATAATCATCTTAACCCGACACCGGCCTGTTTAATCTCCCACTCCATCCATCCAGTGAGAATGTAATCACATCAGTCTCAACACAGTCCATGCCCTTGGTCGTCACCTCTACCATACCCTCTTCTCTGTGGCCTAACACTGCCTCACCTCGGCCTCATCACAATTTCATTTTACGGCGGCATCCGTGTCTAATCCACTTACGTACTCTCAAAATGTGGCATAAGATACATCATTTCCAGCTGCACTCCTGCCTGCCTCCTCTCCTTTAATCCTTCCCCACTAAAAATTAAAAATCTGATGGTGCCTCTGTGCCTCTTATGGCCTCGTCTTGCTCACGTTGTAGGCTCCTAATTGTATGAATTTATTTAGCTTGAATACCAATGAGGGATTGAATCCATCTTGTTTTTGTATATCAATATAAAAAGCCTTGTTTTTCCTTGATTTAATTGTAAACGTAGTACATTTATACATAAGTAATAAATACATTTTTCCTCTCTTTCTTTTTTTTTTGCCTTCTGTCCCCTCTGTGGCCTTCAAGGCTGCACCCTTTTCCTGTACGAGTCAGACTGTCGCTCGGGCATCGACCATAACAGTGTCCCTAAACACGCGCTGTGGGTAGAGAACAGCATCGTCCAGGCCGTCCCTGAACATCCCAAGAAAGACTTTGTTTTCTGCCTCAGCAACTCAGTGGGAGATGCTTTCCTGTTCCAGGTGAAAGAGACACTTATATTGAAAACATGTCTGAGACGTAACAGCTGTGCTCACTTCAACACAAAGGTGCATGATAAGAATTTTACTCGAACACACAGCCAAGGCTGGAAAAGCTGTACTTTGTTTTTGGAACTAAATTAAGTCAGCAGCTCACCGATAGAGGAAAAAAAAGATTGGAAAAACAAAATGTAATTTCTCATGGGGATTTGTGTGTATGTGGCAGATGAGTACATGACATTTAGCCGTGTGTGGGAGATAAGCCAGTCCTTTGTTCATGTGTTTGTTTTATGTGTGACACGTTTAAAGGCCACGCTGTCACGCTGTGACAGTGATCTGCCACAGTGACCATTGTGTTCTATTAAAATGTGTCTATTTATATTCATGACAGCTATACACAATGACATTCAATCAATGAATGGGAAGATGATGATGATGTGATTACTGTGGCCGCCTTCTCTCAGAGGCTAATAAAGACATTTCATTTCTTTCACCTGTCATATATTTATTTTTGCTCACCGTTGCAAGCTGTTGTACTAAGATATTCAGTAATTTTTTTTCCTTTATTTGTCTTCTATCAGACATCAGGCCAGACAGAACTGGAGAACTGGATCACGGCGATCCACTCAGCGTGCGCTGCCGCCCTTGCTCGGCAGCACCACAGGGAGGACACGGTGCGGATGCTAAGAACCGAGATCCGCAAGCTGGAGCAGAAGATCGATATGGATGAGAAGATGAAGAAGATGGGAGACATGCAGCTGTCCACCGTCACCGACGCAAAGAAGAGAAAGACCATACTGGAGCAGGTATGGAGGCTGGCGAGCGGTCATGCTGAAAATGGTCAGATAGATTCAAGTTAGGTAGTAATAACAGTCAAGATCACAAACGGAAAATTAAAGACGAAACACAAGGAAGTCTCAGTGTCAGAAAGTTGCAAACCACTCAGCTTTATGTCCACCTGCTACTGATAGGAACCAGGTATGTGATCTCATGTGTTGAGCACCCAACCAACTGTCTTAAGCTTCCACTTGAGTTAAGACAAAGCACCTACGGGGCTTTACAGACGCACATCTTAATACCTTTGAACTGCACCGATGCTCTCACACACTGAAGTCTCTGCAGTAAATCACCTTTACTGCATGGCGTCATCCACACAAAATGTTCTTGAGGAGTGCTTGCACCAACAGATGTTTTCAGATATTCCAGCTGCTGCTCATTGATAAACACATGGAAGTGTGGCAGAATGCAGAATATTCGTAGCACATGTTGAAACATAAACCGTGCATACATGAGCGGGCAGGTGAACCCAAAACCTCACGCTAATCTTCTCATATTTAAACATTGTTTCGAGCATTGTTTGGAGTTGTGGGTGAAATGCCAAAGCTGTTCTACAAAACAAGTTTATTCACTCTCAGCAGAGTGAACAAAGCAGAGTAACCTAAAAGCTTTTGCACGTAAACACTTAAAGGGAGCTTAAGAACACGCTCACCAACAATCAGCCTCCTTGTGAGAGTCTCTTTGTGTGCGACACTTGGCTGGTGGTCAATCGAAGACTAAAGACCAAAGAGACATAATACATTTAAAAAAGCAGTTGGAAGTTTTTGATCTCGGTCACGCAGAACACCATTTCTGAGAAAACACTGGGATTGCCTCTTTATAAAGGAACATTAATACAAACATTTGGGATGAAAGGAGGAGAAAAGAAGTCAATTATATAATTGTGTGATGTCTTTCAAGATAAGTTTCTTGGCTCACCCTAATCCAGAGTGAGTTTACATAGACATACACAACAGACTTGGGCTCCATGTTAAATTGAAGTCTCAGTTCATTTTGTCCTGGAACAAATAGGTGAAGGCAGGAATCAGTGCAAATTAAATCTGGGTTGTGGTTACAAGCGTGTGTGTGTGTGTGTGTGTGTGTGTATGTGTTCCTGTGTTCCACCTCCCACGGCCCACCCTGTGATATATTGCACACAGCACAACAGGTTGGCAACTGGTGGGGGTTGTGTTGTTGAGTAATACCTCTCCACAGGGGCTTCAGCACTCCCACATCTCACTCTCCCCGAAGTGACAAAATAACCATTGAACACCCAGCTATCTTTTATGCACGTTTTATGCTTTCTTTATTTTTCTCTTTATCAAATCATTGGTCATTCCATAAATAAACGTGGGTCTAGTCAAACCAATGGGTGCTTATGTAACATTCATAAATCTATCCCTTTTTAACAGTTTGCGTGTTTCTCTATGTTAGATCTTCTTGTGGGAGCAGAACTTGGAGCGGTTCCATATGGATCTGTTCCGCTGTCGGTGCTATCTGGCCAGTCTGCAAGGTGGCGAGCCCCCCAACCCTAAACGCCTACTGGGCTTCGCTTCACGTCCCACCAAGCTGGCCATGGGACGACTGGGCATCTTCTCTGTTTCTTCCTTCCATGCACTGGTATGATTCCCACCTGCCCACACACCCACTCACATTCATGCACACACGTTTTTATTACACATGATGGACCGGACTGCTCATTCAAATGTTCCCAGCTGCTTTTTCTTTTAAGCCTAATCAAAGGATCTTAATCCAAAACTCAAACTCTGTCCTGCATGTCTCGACATGTATGCTTTGTGTAAGAGGTTCCCAGTTGCCCATCATTAATACCAGCCAGGCTTGGAGAGTGGGTGTGTTTATCTGGCCATTGGAGCAAGCATCTTGTCACTTTTACGTTCTGAAAGCAAGAATTCCTACTCGCCTGACAAATGAACGACCTAACAGACACTCTATGTGGCCTTGGGATGAAACGTGTTGCAAGCGGGAAAAAAGACTTTAAATGATGAAAAGCCCTGTATTAGAACACAAGTGTGGTAATCAGTGAAATGGTTGGGTAAGGAAGTTGAAGTTGGGTAAAGGTTGGCTGTCAGTTGGCTACTTATGCCCTTTGAGGGTCTAACAATTGAATCCATCCATCCAACATCTAGAGACAGACAACCACAGTACACTCATTCATGCCTCCAGGCAATTTTAGAACTGCTTATTAACTCGATGTGCATGTCTTCAGAGAACCAGGCAAATAGGCAGAAATGCCCTAGGCTAGGGGTCCAAACCCAGATACTTCTTGCTGGGAATCTTAACATTGCTCCACACCCAATTAAATCTAATAGAAAAGTAATACTCTTTTTTTTTTTTTTTTTTTGTAGTACAAACAAATGCACAGTGAAACTCACTCCAGCTGTGACATATCGCACAGGATACCTACAACCAGAAACAGAACACAACATATCTGAATCAGCTGTTCTGCTGGAAGTCATTTTGACTGTTCTTAGCTGGAACTTCCGACTGGGGAAGTAATGTTGAAAATAAAGTAAACGGCCATTTAACCTCAGCAGTGATCTCAGTATAATTTAAGAAAATTATTCTGATATCGGGGACTTTCAGTCTATTGTCTCTTCCTAGACTGTCCTACAAAAGCTTGACACGAATATGAACACATAACATACTGTCAGTTCTTAGTCCTGAGTGTCTCAGCGTGTGGCAAGAATCCAATTCTTCAGTTCAAGGCTCCTGTTGACACCTTGACTGCTCTAAAAATGTGCAGAATGAAACACAACCTCTGACGGATGGTGTACATGGATATATTCTGCTGTGTACTACATGGCTGTATGAGGCTGCGATTCCAAATGTCATCCAGAAAACTAAAAGTAAGAGGTTGAATGTATCGCACAGAGAGGCCATTGGATGAACCAAAGCAATACAGCGACACATAGACAACATCAGAAGCAGATAGTGTTTTCTTGTGATTGGTGGATCAATACAAACTCAGTTAGTAAGCTGCTATCCCTGAGGCACTTTCCCATAAACAGGCTTAACACTCTCTGCTCTATTGCCCCCCCCCCAACCCCACCCCTTCCTTCTACTGCCTACACCCTCACTTCCTTTGTCTGTTTCCTTATCTGCCTTATTTTCATCCCATCCGTCTTTCTTCACCCCCTTTTCCTGTCTATGCTCCTTTTCCCATCTTCCCCTCCTGCTGTGTTCATTATTGTGTCCCTTTGTTGCCCACATTTCTATTTATTTTTATTGGTGAATTAGACACATACTAACACAAATGGTTAGTTTTCTTCAGCGCTACATTTCCTGCATATAAACTACTATATTTATTTTTATAAAGCAGTAAATGACATTGAAATCCATGAACAAGACAAAAAAATAGAACTTAATTAGTGAATGAAATAAAAACAAAAACTTAATGAAAATAAAACTTTCTGTAAAAACTCTTTCATTGTTGTTGTTATCTATGGCCAAAAGAGACATCGTAGTAAAACAGACAGTAAAAAGGCTTCTTGGGCACAGCTTACATAAGAAGAGTCTTGGAGACAGTTTGACCTATAATGTTTGAAATGTGTGTGTTTCATGAACTCTGACTGGTGAGCACGCACCCACACAACTGCAGTATGTGCTCATTTGGGTACATGCATCACTACGTGCGCATCAAAGTATGTATTCATGTACTATATAGTGAGTCAGAGCTGCTCATAGCCCAGAAAGTTCAATGTGAATTAACCCAGAAATGCCAAGAGAGGTTTCTTTGTGCCTGTGTAGTAGGACACTGTGGGAGATGAGTGGTTGAAAGTGTTGTTCGTGACATTATTGTGTACTGAAATGCGGAAAATGTATGACTTTGTGTTAGTGTGTTTACATGCCTTTGCTTGCGTTTACAGCATCTGCTGTATGTATGTTTCACACTCAAATAAAATTGCTTACCGATATGGAGGAATGCATTCTAATGCAAAAAACTGAATAGCTGTCTTAAAATGAAGGAGTCCAGAATAAATCTCTTTGGATTTTAATGAACATATGAACAGTGAAAAATACTCATCTGCTCAATATAACATGGCCATGTATGTTTCTGCAAAAAGAGCTTAACACTTGGGGTTGATTGGCCATAGGTAACTTTCAAACTCTTAAATTAAAATCACGTTTTCTGTAACTATCACCTTCCCAGGTTTCTGCTCGAACAGAGAGCAGCATCAAGAGGCGGAGCCAGGCCATGCCTCGGACCTTCAGCAAGCGCCGTAGCCGTTTCTCCTCGCTCTGGGGCCTGGACACAGCCTCTAAGAGAAAAACCAAGGGACATCCCTCCATTAACCAGGTCTCCATAATGATACATGGATACTACAAGTGTTTCATTCACTTCATCATTTTTGATATTAATAAAAAATTGGAGCTAGAGAGAGTTTGGGGACTCTTGTTGAAGATATGCTGGACGGTATAAATGTTATTGAGATTTTATACAGAAGCTCTTCTGGTTTTCAATATGATGACTGCATAATGACTTCTCTGTTCGTGATGTATTTAAATTTGGTATCAATGTGCTGATTTTTGTGTGGTTGCAGGTATTTGTCGATGGAATGGAGCCAGCGCGAAAACCTTTGGAGCGCATGTTTGAAGACTCTGCCAGTGAGAAATCTGTAAGGACTCAAACCTCTTTACTTGACAAATGCATTAGTAGCCAATAAAAAACAAATTTATATTTTGGACAATAGTAGAAGTGTGCCTTCATTGACAGATGTGTTGTTTAAAGTATGAACTCTTAATATTGAACAAGATTAATCAAACTATAAAAGTATAAATAGAGGCACAGGAACAACTATTAGTTCAACTCAACTTCTTTGAATTATGCTCGGTACTCTCTCAAGAAGACTTATCTTCACTTATTTTAAAGTCTCAAAACACGGTTAATCGAACATAAAGTACGCCCAAACTTGTCTGTTTCCATTGTGGTTCTTGTCAGTCCTGCTGCCAAACCACAATGACAAAAGGCCACAACAGATACAGTCAATGTTTATATCTGTACAGTAAAAATCTTCGTAGGGCTAAGCATCAAATTCCTCCTCCTTTTCTTAGTTTGGTATTCACTTCAGAGACTCGGAGCTCATGTAGCTGTAGGCTAATTCCTTGTCATTGTTTGCCTTTCCTATGAGCCAAAATAAAAATCATTGGGGCATCTGATGAACCTTTCTTCGTGTATAATGAGTTACAGGCTTTTTTAAGACCCCGAGGCATGCAACATCGCTGGATTTTCCACCTCTTTTCACTTTACAGAGATCCCTTTGGTTCTCCAGCTCTTCATTTGGCGGGTCATCTGAGGGGAAGCACAAAATCCCTGCACCCTTGTGCATCAGTGAGCATTTTTTCGAGGTCATTTTCAAGCTCCTGTTTTAATGTTTTCCGACATCCACTTCTCTCCAAGATGAAGAGTGATTGGAGAGATTTGCAGACTTTTAAAACTTTA
Organism: Remorina albescens; assembly: GCA_034769265.1. Classification (NCBI taxonomy): domain Eukaryota; kingdom Metazoa; phylum Chordata; class Actinopteri; order Carangiformes; family Echeneidae; genus Remorina; species Remorina albescens. The sequence continues at coordinate 4,754,023 of CM068490.1, read as the reverse complement.
AAAGCTGCAGAATTTCCTGTTTCAATGTTACAAGATGATTCCTGAGTTTTTTTTTAAACTGAACAACATCTTTTTGCCATCTTCTACAGTTTTGTCCACCTACATCAGTCAACAAATTTTTTGCTTCACATATTTTTGCAGGACCAACTTGAGACTGCTTCCTCTCTGTCTTTGTCAGAATTAAAGCCATTATTCTTCCTTTATTCTCATCCTTTTAGTCTATCAAGCATCATTTGTGGATGGGTGTTGACAGATTCCCATTTCTTCCTTTTATTTGCTCCAGGCAATTCCGACTCCCTCAGCATCACAGGCCATCGACTGGAGGGATATTTCTGTCTGCTAATCCCTCTGAGACAAATTTGATCTGATATGTTCAGATCATTAGCTTTCTGATGTTTCAGCAAATTATGCAGACGTTTGCTTCCAAAGGACCTGGCAGTTTCACGCCATCTGTGCTCACTTGTATCTGTTATATTGACCACATTTTACAGGAAATTGCTAATAATGAATAATATCTTTAGAAAGAAAACTAAATTGTCTCAGGCCACTGTAGGGCTGTATGACTCCAGTAGCGGCTTATACACAGCACAGCCTGATGAATTTATATGAACTGTAAGGGAAAATGTCCATGGGTTGTGGCAAGGACAAGCATGCCAGCTCCATATTTTATGAGAAGTTGTAGAAGGAGCTAGAGATGAAGGGGAGAGGGAATACAGGCCTCCGTCTGAACTCAGCAGATAGGAGCAAACTTAACTAGCACAAATCCACTCAGACTGTGGAGGCCCCCAGTGGCACCATGGGAGATTTATTTCCTTCCACCCACGTCTAACTTCAGTTGGCAGGGTATGGGATTACAATAGAGAAACGCACGCCAAAGGAGGTAAAACACTCCGGCTTGTAGTAAAATAGAGCTGGAAAGTGCTGCATCAGTAACAAAGGTTTTAAATGATCCCAATGCGGTAAGACTGGTTTCTAACATTTGTATCTTATGCACTTGTCCCAGTCTCTGTTTGTTCTGGGGAATCCCATTGATGAGAAATAAGGGGGAACAAGAGAGAAGGTGAGTTTAGTGTACCGTGCCCCCAGCAGAGGCATCCTAGATGGGCCAGGAGGAGGGCCAGATGGTGCTAAGCAGGGCTGGGGAGTTCAGGGAGTTGGGGGGAGGTACTAACTACTGGCCCCCCGGTCTGTTGTCTGACAGAGAAACTGTTTGTTTTTTCAGCATAGCTGTGTTTGAATGTGTGCGTTTGTGCACACGGGAATGTCATTTGCATACAGTTTGCTTGCTCTGTTTCCTCCTCCAGTTCAGTTCGTGTCAAACCGACGCATAGAACAACACATGGACACAGATACACCAAAGTTTAAACTCATTTGAACACGAACAGCCAGGCCACATTGTTAACCGTCAGCAGATTGCATGGCGTGAATGGGAACACGGGAGGAGGGAGATAATGGAGTGATGTACAGATAGAAGAGAAGGGGCAACAGAAGGAGAGGCAATGATTAGTGTTGGGAGGTGGGGGGGGGAGCGTAGAGGAATGAAAGAATAAATGTTGATGCTGTTACTTGATAGGAGGTGATAAGGTATCAGTGACAGACAGTGTGAGGTCGAATAGAAGTGACGAGTGAGAGGGACGGGAGGCTGTCGTGGCTGCCAGATTGTCGGAGGTCAGACGGATGGGTTTAAAGGTTAGAGGCTGCAGCTTGAACAGAATGTGCACACACATGCACACAATGGTACAAGTGCACACACATATGTGGCACATGCCCACACAGGGAGACGGTTGTATCAAGAGACTCTCATCAAGGCGGATGAATTAGATTTTGTAATCATATCTCCTGCCGCTTTCAGGCCACCAGCACTCTCCATCATATTAGTCTCATCAATCCAAGTAAATCTGGTTGCTTTGGGGAGTAAGAAGATAAATAATGATGGATCAGGGGGGTGACTGCACAACTTAAGATGTGGGTAATAGAATATCTTTTTTTTATGAGCACAAAGCGTATTCAGAGATGCACAAATCCTCAATGTGTGTGTGTATTGTTTTTTCAGAAGGAGAGAGAGGGCTCTGTGAAAAGTCTTCCTCAGCAGACTGTGGACAGTGACATTTGGGTCCCCGACTACTTGACTCCATCCTGGGTGTGTCTGCCAAACAACCAGCCGGTCCTGGCCATCATACAGCCAGAGGAGACGGCGCTGGAAGTCCTGAGGGCCATCTGCAAGGTGGGACATTATTGACCAACATCATATTAAGGGAGACTATTTATTAGCTTCTGGTGTGTTTCTGTAAAGATGAAGCATGTGCTGTACAATACATCATGTGATAACGAAAGACCAAACATGTACCTTAACATTATAGTGACAGGTGATATACAGTGTTTCCTCCCTCCCTCTCACACACAACAACTCACACTGGTGGCTGTCGAGCTTTGACACATGCTAATAATTCATCTGAACAGGTTTGTCAAACTTTTGCAACTGAAGAACAAGTTTGATAACTCACATTACTGTTATGGGGAGTTAAGATTACTGTAGGTGGTTATATAAGGATAACGACATCCTACGATTTACAGTCTGACAGCTAAAGACACCAAATATGTCAACTTCTTAATATGCAGTACAAGGCAACAGCGTGGATAATTACATCCAGAGGTGAATATGTGAGTCTTAGAATACCTGTAAGATGTAAGGCTGTGATTGGTATCGATAGATGAATGTGCCGATGCTTTTATGCTGACAGGGTCCCAGATATTTTCTCTGACATTTTCTTAACCTTACAATATAAACTATGTTTTACAGTCCCATGCAGTCGTGTCAATTTTCTTTGCACTTCATCTCCTCTTCTCCTTAATTGGTCCCAGCCAGAGACACACTAGAATAATAATGCAGAGTGATGCGTACATGTTCCACTTAGGAGTGAAAAACAAGTAAGGCTGATCAGTGTGCATGCTAGCGTGGGTGTTCGTGTTCATGCAAGCCACAGACATGTTTCAAGGAATTTGAAGATCTAATTCCCAGCCCCTGTGAGATACATGCATGCAGATACATGTGGACTACTTCCATCATTGGATACATATATGTCAGTGGATGTCATAAGCCATATGCAGAGAGTGTTGCAGCAGTAAAGGAAATGTGTGTTTGATAGTCAAGTTTAAAACGTGTTAAGATGTCTGGGATGAAATCAGAGGGAGAATAAATCATAGCTTAAAAGTTTTTGACTGTCTCTTATTTTGGAAAGCAGCACACCTGCTTTAGTAGTTTATTCCATTTAAACGGTGTTTTTCCTCTTTTGCAGACCCATAAGATAGACCCATCCAGCCACTACCTGCGGTTGAAAGTGTGGGTTGACAACCAAATGCTCTTCTTCATTCCCAAACTTGAAGACGAAATCTCCGACATGGTGAGGAAACCGTTAATTTTTGTGCAGTATTTCCTAACAACAGGAAATCAAAGAGACCGTATTTGTCATTTAAAGTTTTCAGTCTTTGTTTGTGTCACAGTCTCAGCTGAAACACACTGTCCCATTTGGGTTTTGGGGTCTTCACCTTATTATGAATAATTTCTATTTCATTTCTGCCACGTATGGTTGGAAGCTTGTGCATGTTTTATGACTCGGCTGCAGATTTCATTTGCAATGCATTTTAAATTCCCAGGATGCACAAGAGGCTCCATAGAATGTGATATAAATAATGCAAAATAATCTTGCGACTCTATTCTGGGCACTGTGAATTCTATGAATTTGTGTTTATGCGTGTCTGTGTTTTTTTTTTTTTTTTTACTGTTCATATAGACAGTCACTCATTGAAAAGACCTCACCTCCACATTAATCAGCCATTGTAAACCCCAAAAAGAATTTGCTGTGTGACGGTGCTCTGTAGGTGATGCACTGAATTCTGTCTCAAAGCACAGTCATTGTGTAACTTGTTATTTTCCTCAAGAGCTCTTTTATCTAGCTGCTTTGATCAGTGACTCTTGCCACACTCTTTCATCTTTAGTCTGATATTACGTTATTATTTCTTCACGGTGCGGCACATTGCATGCTCCTGTTCCTGTCTGTTGCTTCATACACACAGCTGTGTCTATGCACTCGCCCACCACGAGGTCACGCCCTCGTCTGAGCACCCACTCACTTTACAGACTTGACCTGGATTTTGACCCTGCAACCTTCAAATGCAATTGCTCTGTTAAGGAGCCTGAATAATACATAACTCTATCCATTCTTCATTAAGAGCAGAGACCTCGACCTTCTTTGTCCAACAACACGGCTCTCCTTCAGCTTTTTTGACAATTACATATGATTTTCCTGTGTTTGCAGCTCTACAAAGAGATTGAGATTTGCCCCAAAGCGACCAAGATGATCTGGTTTGACAACGCAGAGTCCTGCACCATTGGATATGGTATGCTTGTCATTGACCATAGCCCCTTTTTGAGCTAGATAATCTCAGCTCCTGTCATCCTGTCATCAAGTGTGTATTAAACTGATTCCATTGTGGCCTTCATTGAGTCATGCTTTATTAATGACTGAATGGGAATGACCCACGTGAACCCATTTTGTCTTAAGTGGATCTAACCGCTGATTAGTTTTGCTTTAGCATCGCCCACTCTCAAACTGCGACATTTCAAAGAGCAATGAAGGAATTAGTGACTGAATCTCTTTCCATGTCTAATTATCTGTCTCTAGGTTTTTCTGTGGCTGTTATAGATGAGGATGGGACTCAGCAGCTGCATGTTACTGAAGTGAAAGCAGGGGGGTTGGCCGCAGCTAAAGGTGCATATTTCTTTTTTTTTTCTAATAACATGAAGTGTTGCATGAATGTGCTGCAGAAAAGAAATAAACCAACACACAAATCCAGGACAGTCACCATAGTTGAACACTCAAATACCAAACCCGGGAGATCCCAGATGACATCTTATTAGTGCGCCTTTGTGTGACTGTCTCAGCATCAACTACTGAGTCAGCACTTAAATTTGACACACACCTTGTCCACAAATAGAAGTCAAAGTAAAGAGGGTAAAGCTGTGCAGTTATAACAATGCTGGTGTCTTGTTATTTACGCAGACTGTCTATACTTTTTTACAATTTACAAGGCAAACAACACCAACTTCCAAAGTAGAAAACATACGGGTGCTGGTAGCAATAGACTTTATTTTCTTAATCAGGCTATACAGTCTGAAGATCATTGGCTTTTATACAATTATGAACCTTTTTTTTTCCTCCTGAGAGAAAGAAAAAAGAAAAACAGCATTCTCTGTCTGCATCTGAGCCCTTCGACATCCAGAGGCCTAATGCGCTTGAGAAACACACGGCAGCTCTGTAGATATAACACTAATGTATAGAAAAAGACACTCCCCCTTATTGTGCCCCATGGTCAGACCAAGGTTACTCAAGTGTGATATTATACCCCCCCCCGATGTATTCACAATCTAAAAGCGGCTAGTTTAGAAGGCTGCCAGCAGCCAGAGGAGACTGCTGTACTGACTTTCTGCGTCTATAGGCGAGTAGAGATGGTAAAAGCTTGTGGCATCCAGACACAGCACAATGCATCTTTTAGGGGTATTACACTATATTTTTGCTGAATCACAGAATCAGAAATGCCAGGCACAACATTAGTAGGTCCTTGTGTGTGCTGGGGTGAATGTGTGTGTGCGTGCATGCGTTTTACACAGAAAATGAGAATGAATGGAACCTGAAAGAGATCAGGCTTCAGTTTCTGCAGGGTGTATGCAGAAACCAGGCCAGGGTTGGACGAGGAGCCCCCAAAGGGTCTTTTCTCCTCAATCTCCTTTTCCCCTTTCATTCTCACTGTAGTCCCAGATCCCCTTTCCCGCCTACGCAAGCTCACACACACACACAAACATATGCGCTACACACACAGCAGTATATGGCCAGAGGGGTTATCTCTCTCTCTGTCCAATAAAGACTCTGCTACAGCTGACATTCCACATCCCAGACAACTAGGTCATAACTTTGGGCTATATGTGTGCCTTGTGTATGTAACTGTGTGTGTGTCTGTTTATCGGAGCATTCGGTGCATTTTGAAAGCCCCATATCGCAGAACATCAGCCGTTCCTATTACTGCAATTATTAGTAGATGATGTGTAAAATGAGGCTGTGTTAACAGGATCAAACCTCTTTGTCTTACTTAATCTCGAGACTGCCATCAGATATCCGAAACAGCTGCCACAGCCAATCAGGTTTATTGGGTGAGGTTGGCTGCTAATTGGTCGGCTGATCGAGTGCTAATTCTCATTTAGCGTCGCTGGGCACAGGTGGCGGGAGGGGAGGGGAAAGCATTAAACTGAAGCTGTGAGTGAATGTGTGGTTTCTCCTCCCTATATTAGTGCTACATACGCTAGAGTCCAGACTGTATATACATGAAGACTGCACAGGAATAGACATGCACATCCAGTCTTCTTAAATCATTATTAGCCTTAAGCAAACAAGCAGAGAAGGATGAATTTTTAATGCATTGGAACACATTAGAGTCCCAACAGGATGATGTACGGAGCTGCTGTTGAGGTGCTTAAGTTTTGTTTGTGTAGATTATTTGTCCCTATTAACACTCTTGAGTTGATGGCCCACAGAAAGGCTCTTCTGTTGGGGGCTGCTTTGTTGTTTGGTAATGGCCTGATAAATAATACTCTCGACTCATCGTGTGTCACTTTTACTGTGTCAGCCTTTCCTGTTTCAGTGTGTGTATGCCTGCAAAATGATGATGCCACTTTAAATGATACAAGGTTACTGTTTTCTTTTAAGGATTTAGAGCATGAATGCTGAATTTTCCTTTTTTTTTTTTTTTTTTTTTGTCCTGTCCATCTGCCAGGTTTGAGAGCAGGGGATGAGATCCTGTTGCTGAATGGCAAACCTGCATCTGCTCTCCAAATAGAAGATATGAGAGTAGCATTTGTAAATCAAGCAGTAACACTGAGCGTCAGCGCACTGCCCCAGCTGGACCCTCGGGTGCTGTGCTCCCAGCCACCGCGGCGCTCCGACGCAGAGCAGGACCTGTCTACGGACATCTTCTCCCAGAGCCAGGGTAAACCTTACACCTTACCAGTAGTTGGTGTTGAAAAATGGTGGAAAATTCACTCGATGATGTATACATAGTGTCCTCTAGTGACAAATCTCTGCCAGTTTTAAGTTGTAACTTAAGTTTGTTGGAACCATCAAATGAAGATTAAACTTTCTAGGGATGCATTTGACCTTCAGCTTCAAAGTCCAGGATTGACACCGGGACTGATTTTTTTTTGGCACCACAGGAAACAATCCAATCATACTCTAAAGGTGGATCATGCCGATGTGTCAAATATGTTCCCAAAATTATTAAAACCCGAATAGCATGATAGTGGGTGAAAAAATGAACAATTACAGTTTTAGACGGCAGAATCTAAAACCACGCAGTGTTCCTTTTTTGTTTTTTTACACTCGCTAACTCTCAAGTTTGTGGAAAAAAGGCAGACCATGCCTTATGTCTTTTTACAAAGAGGTGAACAGGGTGATCTGCTAATTATGCATGGATGCTGTCTAATAACTAACCTGCAGGCAGCTGCCAGCTTTCCTCTGACCTGCTCTTTTTCTCTCTTTTTTTTTTTTTTTTTTTTTCCTTCTGTGCAAGGGCACCATTTGTATTCCTTATAAATTGGGGCATGCGGTGCACCGGCTGACAAGCTGGCATTGTTTATACCGAGACTATGAATATTAAAATGAATCCTTCGGTGGTGTTGAGCTGTCATCGTGTAGGATATGCCATATGCAAAGGGTCATACGGGGAGAAAAAACACTTCCGCAGACAGATGGAGGTTATCGATGATATCATGCTTAAGAGGAGACGGCTGTAAACAGGAGGCCTTTCAACACAAGGGAGACCATATCTCATGGAGATCTGTGGGATAATGACTATGCAGTCATATAGGGAAGTTGTTACTGTCCCCATAACCTACCACAAAGATGATGCTGTTAAATTCTCTTTATCACGGTGTCCTATGAACTGCTGTTTTCTAAACAAGTGTATTGTACACAGCGTACACTGAACACACACGGACTCCCATGTGATCTCTGTCCTTTCTTTGTGTCTTCAGAGGACATCCTGGACGAGGTGTCAGGGTTGACAGTCGAGAGCCCAAATGACAGTTTGGAAGAGGGACCTCAGCTGACCCCACAGAGCCCAGATGATCATCAGGATGACAAAACCTTGTCAGGGCCTGGACAGAAGGTAGGATATGATGTATGATATCTATGCAGACTACGTCAAATATAAAGACACATACAAACAAATGCAACAAAGCCAGGCATTAAATGTCTGGTTGCACAAAGGTTGGGGTATTGCACACACCCTCTCAGGTCTACTGTTGCAGATGAAGACCAATGGCTTTGGTATCTGTGTGTGTGTGTGTGTGTGTGTGTGTATGAAAGACACCTGTAGGTTAGTGCTGGTGTTGGAATCAACTGATTAGCTGCACTGTTGTGTTGTCATCTCTCAGCATCCTGATTTTTTTTAGTTTTTAGTTTTTTAGTTTCATTAGCAGTGTGGGCTCACTTCTGCTCTCGAATCTGTCAGAAAAGGAGACACTGATCAGCAATCCAACACATTCTGGATGTCTTTTTGAACAAACTGTGTGTTTATGACTAAACCCTGCATCGGGTGGGTTTTTATCTCTGAGAGTATGTTAGTGTGTGCTGCACGGAGCCAAAAACAGACCAAAGAATGACACAGCTGCTTTTGTAGTTGCGTTTCTTGTACATTCAAATCCAAATAATTCATGCAGTTTTTTGCAATATCTGGTGAATCTTATGAATGTAATGTTATATCTTACATGAAAAATATTTTTGAATGAAAAATAATTTTTTTCTACAGTGCCAACAACATATTACATGACTGTCCATTGTGTGTTCAGTAGCTATAGTATGTGAACCTGTCAGTCCTCACGCATGAACAGATGTGTGAGCACAGAGATGGCAGACAGGTGAGTGAAGGAGTGAGAGAGCACTATCATTTTTCTCATTAAGATTACGTCTGGTCTGATCAGGGCCGACGCTGTGATTGCTGGGACATGCCATGCGCCAGCCGGTCTCCCTTGGTTACGGTTGTCACTCCCATTACCATGGCGATGTCTGATAACCAGTAACTACCAGAAACATTTCTTTGTACCTCTCTGTCGATCGCCCAGACGTGTACAAAAGATGCGGAGTGGGAAGGGATAGTGCTGTGTTCTCCCTTTTTGATACGTGTCAGTGAGCTTCAGTTCAGTGGGAGAACTAATGGTTGAGGTCAGAGCCGGATCCAGTCAAGACCCCGTCCTGTTGGACTGTGGTGCTTCTGGGACTCCAGTGTGCCATTATTAGTTTGATGAGAAGATGAGAGAAATGCCAACAGATAGAGTTGCCATGATATAGATGGTGACTCTCTCAGTCCACACAAGAAAGTCAGCACAAAATAAACACCATGTTTGATCTTTTGGCTGGTTGATAAGATGTAGATCCCACTCTGGAAATAACATGTTGTCCCTCTGGAGACAAAATAATGACAAGAATGTTGCTTACTCGTGTCTGTTATGTCCCTTGGTGATAGATGCTTAGCTTGTGTATTTTGGTTTATTATCTGAGGTGACTGCATATTAATAAAGAAGGAAAATAAAACCCCACGAGTCAGGCAATACAGGGAACAGTCTACAGTATGATCTTCATCTCACCTTTCACTCTGATGGCCCCGGCTCCAGTCTAACATGTGCTGTGTGATTTCTGTCCCAGTTTCCATCTGTGGTCTGTTTTCTGCCTCCTCTGTTTATCCTCCTTTTTCTCTACTGGCTGGTTGTTGGGATTTCATGTCATATATTTTGTCTCCATAATTCAGGAAACAATGGGACCTTGTCCTGGGATGCGACAGCTTGGTGTTTTTTCTTTGTCCTTTGTGATCATTCTGTCTCCTTATCTGCCAACCTTTTTGTTTTGGATGCTTTTTTTTTGTTTGTTTGTTTGTTTTTGTTTTTCTTTTGTCTGTTCTTTTTCCTGTCCTTCCAGTTTCCTCCTGACTTCCTGTCCTTCCTTACCCTCTTCCTCACTAACCCCCTGCTGTTCATTATCATAAACAACATGAGGCTGCTGTTGGCTCTGAAACGGCTCGACTCCTTCATCTCTCCAGTCGGCTATGAGCCCTGAGTGTGAAGTTTTTGGATTGTCAACAAAGACAATCCAAACTCACCACAAAGCTTCCAAAACATGTCATTTCTGCTTCGGAAAAAAATAATAAAAAAAAATAAAAATAAAAATCCTTTTAACCCCTGCCATGTTGATTACGCTTTTGTTTCCCCGGCTCTCTTTGTTGGAAAGGCTCCGAAGTGCTGAGGATCACGCCTTACCTCATTTCACCCAGAGCCTGCGGTTACACTGTGGCAAGACTGAGGGAAAAAAGAGGCAAAGTGGGACAATTTTAATTATCCCCACATTCTAATTACTTCATTCTCCAGTGTTTCACATCATTTAGTGGAGATAAATGAGTGTCTGGCTAGCCGGAGGAAACAGAGAGGTTCATTATTTTAGACAAAGCACAGAGCCACATTCTCAATATGATAAACCAACCAGAGAATAAAACAATGATTGCTCGGGATAACAGCGATAATAGAGTTTATGGCAATTGCTGGTGTTCTCAGAGGTGTAGTTAGCCTCTCTGACAAGTGCTGCTCATAATTTACAGACCTCTATCACTTCAGCTTGGGGGCGTTTGAAATGGAAAATACATTATTCAGTATGGGTGGGGCGATTTTCATCAAGGTTTGTTTTGGTTGAGTCCTGATGGTATAATTCAAGCTCAGTAACTCTTTTGCATTCATTGTACGTTGAACCCATATGTTGTTTAATGCAGTAAGTGACTACTAAGAATGCTCTGGACCTAACTTCTTTGTAAACAGACCTTTCAGCTCTGTTTTTGCTGTCGTTTCACTATTTTACACTAGAGGGAGCTCTGCAACACAACAATAATGTTTCCAACACAAAGCATGTGGCCAAGAACTGACCTGTTTTAAATTAAGTGTGATTGGAATATTTTATCTTCCAGGTTGCATTCCTTGGTTAATATATGATAATTAGACATTGCCTTGCACTTGACACCCACTTTATCCTCATAACTTCTGAACATTGTCGAAGGAAGCTCAGAGTCCACAGATCAGCAGCTAAAATGTTCAGACAGATTTGTAATGAATGATGTCATAACATCATCATCCTTTCACTTGAGATTAAATGATTAAAGCCCCCCCCCCCCCCCCCCCCCTCTCTCGCTCACCCTCTCTGTCATGATGTATATCCCATCATTCCTCGTAGGGATTTATGGATTTGCATGTTTCCTAGATTTCAGATAAAACTGAAATTTAAGACTGTCCCTCCACTCCCCCACTTTGTCTTTGCCTACATGGGCAAGTACATGCCTGTTTTCTCAGAGAAACAATGTCCAAGGTGGAATATCCATCGCGTGGCATTAACATTGCTGTATTGTCTGTACTACTTGTTACCTTGTCTGTTTCAATGTGTTAAAGCGTATGACGCAACCTGCACGTTTGTAATGTTTTCAGGATGCCAAATACGTGTAATCTGTGTTTGTCCTGGATCTCCTGATGCATGCTTGCAGCTGGTGGGTGTGAGAGCAGGTTGGATCTTGCCTCCACGCCCCTCCCTCATGCTGCACTTCCCTCCCTCTCTGTTTTGGGGGGATTGGGTGTAGCTGATGTAGTTTATTTTTATAAGGGGTGAGGATTTGTTTTTGGGGGTCAGCAAATGCCAGTATTGGACTTACAAGATAAAAGGTATTGCTGCCTGGACTCTTTTATTCTGCCTTTCTCTAATTGGTTGTTTAAGCAGTCTTTACTAGGCTGCGAGCTTATTTTCACACATCAGAGGTCTGAGTGTTGCCGCACATGTTCATATAAAAATTTGCTGCAAATTGATTTTTATAAGATGAGAAACTTATTTTTTATCAGACCCCGCTTTGAATTAATAAAAGTTAAATATTCTTGAAGATGCCAATCAGCTTCAAAGATCTGAACTATCAAATGCTATTCATGCTCATGAATTATCCCTCAGATGTGCCAATCAGTGTGGATTAAGGCATGGTCTCATTACATAATTCCTGTCTCTCAGGAATGACAAGTATGCAGCAGGTGTGGTATCGCGACTCATCACTACACTGAGAAATGTGTCGCCTTGAAACTCAGTTTCAGACTTTAGATATATTCAATTAGATGAATAAGGAGCTTGAAACTCCTGTCTGACCTGAATGAAATCGTGTTTTTTGAATTTGTTTGAAGTTGCCTAGTCAGCCATGAGGAGATTATGAGTGTACCAGGGCATTTATTTGTCTCTTTGTGTTTTTATTTCATTTTGGTGTCCAGGTTTGTTCATTGTGATCTTGGCAGTCTTCATGAAATTGCATCATATTGCGCTGTTATTACATGGAGATAATGCTTATAGTATTTTGGAGAATCATTGTGAAGCATGAGACTGAGCTTAAATATGAAGTATTTAGGATTTTCTGCGATGAGACTCAGATGTGGTCTCTCAGCTGCAATGAGAGAGAGAGAGCCAGAGACGCTTGAAGCTTGTCTTCTTTTCCTGTTTGGAGCGTTTTGCTCCCACCACCCACTGCTTCCTCACCTCTCCTTCTCTCCTCCCTCCTTCTAATGCAATGTTTTGGGGGTTTTTTAATGCTGCTGCTGCACTCAAACACCTGGACACAAGAGAGACAGGCAACAAGGACAGAGAGAAGAGAGAGTGTAAACAAGGAATTGACAGAAGAGTCCAGGGAGTCGAAGGGGAGAGAGGGAGAGACTGATTGGTTGACGCTGTAGGATAAGGTGACATGAGCGCGCTGTTCACTGCAATCTGTGTAATGACCCAAATGTTCAGCAGGGAGTGCACTGTGCTAAAGGGCAGCCAATTATTTTTACACTTTTGAACAGTGAACAAGTTCAAACTCCTCACATCCGGAGAAGAGGAAGTTAAGAAACGAAGCCTTCTGGCTCAGAGTGGAACGGAGGAATGGGAGATACCTGTACTGAAAAAAGCTGGACTGGACCCCCAATTTCTTGTTGAACTCCGGTTGACCTGTTGGCATGTCAGCCTTTAGGAGGAGCAGGAACTGCAAACGCTCGACTCAATCCTTCTGTGATATGTTACAGCTGGTGAGCTGTGTGTGTGTGTATAATGGCTTGTGTTGTGGATTTGTTTTTTATAAAGGTCTGGTTATATTGTGGTACCAGTCGTGCTCAGGTTAGAGGTTAAGTTGTCAGCCGAACAATTGATTCAAAAAATATATGTCAAATTTATCAGATGACACATTCAATTGGATGGACTTCACCATTCACATCATACTGCATCATAATACTCAGTTTTTTATGTGAATAGAATGAAGCAGCACCATCTGTCAATATCATTGAGCTTCAAGATGCAGTGCTCCAGATAGTATCAAAGAATTGATATCATGTGCAGTTGTTTAGACGTACAAATGCGTTGTATTTTATTTTTATTTTAAAAGCATAATTACATCTCTTCTGTTTTAGTATGACTAATCCATTAGTAACTCTTCTCTTTGCTGTTTGACCGATGAAAATGGTGATGCGTTATGCCTCCATTCTTCTTCTCCGGCCCACCCATTGTCTCCATCTCCATGTCCATCTCCCGCTGTCATCTTCCTCTGCTCCATCTGTCACTAATTCCTCCATCCATCAAGGGGCAGGACTTGTGCTTATAAGTGTCATTGCCCTGTTTGTTTTGTGTGTTTTGAAATATAGTGGCAGGGTTTCACTGTTGAATCTGTTTCTATTTTCTATTTGTGCATTGATCACAGCATTGTCCAACAGAGTTTATTCGGGTGTGTTAACATGGCTCGCTATGCAGCACGAATGACATGGACATTAGTAAGGATGTGATTAGATGTGTGTAATTTTAGTTGCATTTCGTATTTGGTTTATTGGGTGGGGTTAATGCACGTGGTTTCCTTTTTAAAGCACAGAAAGAGCTCATCCACACTCGATGATAATGACAAGGAATATCAGCAAGACTGGCTCTGGCAGAGTTGTGAAACAGATTTGAATACCACAATGGAAATTGTGTTTGTCATTGGTACAGCCCAACAGGAGATGAGCCGTGGAATCAAGAAAGACAAGCCATGTCCTCAGCTTAAGAGGGAGCCGTGCAAGCAGGCACAAAATGTTGTCACAGATTACAATCAATGGACATTTTATTGACCCCAAACACACACAGTTGAGGGATGTTTGTGTGGAAAAAAAACAAAAGACACACTTCTATGAATAACACTGACTGCTGGGTTGAATTAGAAGTATTAACGGCATCAAACTAAAGGAGGCGAAAAATTTGAATTCCTCCTGCTTTGTTTTCTGCCAATGCAGATTTTGTCTTAAATCACTAGATGCATCAGAGTCTCACTGCATTAACTGCAGTGATTAAATTTTTTGGTCTGTGCTGTACAGTCTGAAATCCCTCAAAAGACAGAAGACTGCTTAATCGCTCTTTCTTACTGATTCGTGCAGAACTTCCTGTCTTTATATGTTTATTTTCTGAATGAAAGTGAAGTGAAGTAACAGTTTGGCTGGCGATGAGTTTTGTGAAAGGTTAGGATTAGGTGTGTCCTCAAGGGAGTAACCTAAAATGAGGCATTGAGTACTTGAGGACTGATCTCTGCTTAATGTGTGAGAGGGAGATTCTTTTTGCTCTGATATGTAAAAGAGAGAAAATAAAGTACATCTTTCTGACACCTCACGCTTTTATCAACAGCCTGTCTTCATCAAAAGATAGTGAAAGTTTTCATCTTCGAGAGAGATGGCTAAGCTGTATTTTCAGACAGTGGAAAGAAAAAAAAAGTACTCCTTTCTACTGTAGAAACTGTCAGTATTGTTGATTTACTCAACATTTATTTCAGATTTGCTTTAACACGCCCAGCCTCTTGGTTTTGATGACTCTCCCATGTCACTTTCTATCTCTACTGTTGTGTTCACCGTCACAGCCCTGGGCTTGTGAAAGAAAGAGTGAATGTGAGATATAGACAGAACCTCCTGAGGCAAACAGTTTACTGTGTCTGCTCCGGTAACACAAACACAGTTTCTTATGATATTCATTATTGAATATGTATTGTATGACTTAATAGATATACACAGTCAGGTGGAGGGGAAGAGCCCCCCCCCCCCCTTTATTTTTTAATCTATATTTTTTAAACATTAGGCCTACTACCACTTTACCTTGGCAGGTCTGCTCATGCTTGGTATTTTTGATACCAGAGATGTAGGTGGGTGTTGTTATGGCAGGTTTTGCAAGAATGTGCCGTATTTTTTGGTGTTGGTGTATATTTTCCAGTTCATGGTATGAGCAGTATTAATAATGTGAGTGCGCGTGCGCACTTTGCAGTTTACTTATCTACGAAAGCCTACATTTAAAGGCTTATTTTTGTGAAGGAACTTAACCTTTAATTCTTATTCTGGCTCTTTGGACCTCTGATGACTCTTTAAAGAAAATCATAAAAACAAATCAAAAGTGACATTTTTTGTTTTTCGTCTGTCTGTTCAGAGCACAGAGCAGGTCACTGCTTTCTGCCGCAGTCTCCATGACATGAATCCCCTGGAGTGTCCGATGTCATGTTCGTCATCGTCGTCTTCGTCATCGCTCTTGCCAAGCCCAGTGTCAGCTTTGCCGCCGACGGCAGGGACTGCCACTCTGAGGCATCTCTCCCACGTTGACAAGCTCCGCAAGGTCATCAATGAACTTGTGGAGACAGAGAAGACTTACGTCAAAGTGAGTACGAGCTCTCTGCATTGTTGGATCTGCAACAGGCAATCCTTAAATTAACTTTGAGTGAATCAGCTATGCGTGTATGGATATGTTTGATAATGCGATAGCACACAATGTACTCTAGTAAAGGTACACTCAGCTATTGTAGTCATAATCATGATAATAGCTATGTAGAATGTTGACATGCTTTTCCTGTCATGGATGGATGTGTTTGTACCTGTGTGAGCTCATTTCTTTCCGTTACTTAAAATCCTCAGTAATCACCCCCCATTAAACAGCCTCCCCATCATGTGAGGCCCCAACATGCCCTTCTTCATTCCTCCTTTAACATCGGATCACACGCTTATCTTACTCATGTTCCTTGTCGTCGTTTTCAGGACCTGCGCTGCCTGATAGAGTGCTACTTGACACCTTTGCAGAAAGAAAGCTTCCTTACACAGGATGAGGTACTTTCTACCTGATGTATACAATACTATCTATACAATGCTAAAATAAAATTTTAAAAATAGTTGTAGATGCACTCATCCCAAGCATCTCCATCTATGTTTAGCTGGACATTTTGTTCGGTAACCTTGGGGAGATGGTGGAGTTCCAGGTGGAGTTTCTCCGGACGCTGGAGGATGGAATCAGACTGGTGCCAGATCTCGACAGACTGGAGAGGGTGGAGCAATTTAAGGTGAATTCCTGAAACTCCATCCATCAATACTTATTCCCGTTATGTGTTTAGAGGCCGTTAGGAGCTGGTTTTTATGACATAAATCTTGATAAATGGTATATTATGGTGTTATTGCAGCTATACAGAAAAGTACAACTTCTACCTTTGATTGAAAGCAATGATGCTGAGGTTGTTATGGCCTGACATGCTCATCTATTTCTTACAGAAAGTGCTGTTCTCCTTGGGTGGTTCATTTCTTTATTATGCTGATCGCTTCAAACTCTACAGCGCCTTCTGCGCCAGCCACACCAAAGTCCCAAAGGTCCTGGCTAAAGGTAAAAGCATGCAGACAGGCTTGATTGGCAACACTCATACCGCATAGTTTATTCCTTTCTATCATCTGTGGCATGTGACAGCTAAGGGTCAAGTGTAGTAGAACAAGCATGATGTGGTTTTTTTTTTGTGCGTGTGTGTGTGTGTGTACAGTAAGATACAACTGGAATCGGCACACAGTGAGGCATAATCTTGAAACTGGCAGCAAGTGTGATCGTGGTTCCAGATACATTTTAGTACAGTAGAGTTATAAGTATAGAGTCCAGATCTGCAGTAGCTTTAGTTTGCACCTGCCTTTTTAATTGTTGTTATCTCAGGTTGGAAGTCCTGTGCAGGTGTACTGGTTCATGTTCCGATGCAGTCGTCAATATTTTCTTGCCCTACTGTGCAAAATTAATGAAAACTCATATTTCTACCCTTTCAGCAAAGACTGACCCAGATTTCAAGGCTTTCCTGGCTGAGAGAAACCCCAGACAGCAACACTCATCCACTCTGGAGTCTTACCTAATCAAACCCATCCAGAGGGTCCTGAAGTACCCTCTGCTGCTGAGGGAGCTCTACTCTCTCACTGACCCAGACAGCGACGAGCACTACCACCTGGATGGTAAGCCGGCGGCTCTTAAGACTTGTGGAACAGTAATTAATTAATAAGGATACATGACAGTATGGTAGTTATCATGTGTGTGTCTCATTCAGTTGCAATGAAGGCCATGAACAAGGTTGCGAGTCACATCAATGAGATGCAAAAGCTTCACGAGGAGTACGGAGCTGTTTTCGACCAGCTCATCAATGAACAGACTGCAGACAAAAAAGAGGTGAACAAGTGTTTTATTCAAGGCGATCCAAGTTTTCCACGGACCAAAATCAATGTTTTATAACGTGTTTTTATTTCTTCTGTTTATTCCAGGTGGCTGACCTCTCAATGGGAGATCTGTTGCTGCATTCGACAGTGGTGTGGATCAACCCTCCGCCGTCGTTGGTCAAGAGCAAAAAGGACCCTGATTTGGCTGCATTTGGTAAGAGTTGACGTGTCTTCCATTGTCTTCCTTATACAACCGCGTCTTAGATATAAGTTAGTTGAATTGTACATTCAGAGCAGTATTAGTCATATAACATAAACCTGAATTTTCTATATTTACCAAATGACAGCTACTGCATTTGAACGTAATAAAGCCTTCAGTCCATTCTAATATCATACTGACGTACCATGAGACAATAACCAGGCTTCACGGGGGTTGAATTTCATAACTTTTTTGATGGATATCCTTCTGTCTGCTATTTTCAAGTGTTTCCACGGTCAAATTTTTAGATCAAACAGCTCAGAAAAAGTCCTGAATTTTATTTTATTTTTGCATCTTTATGCACAAGATTGGTCAAAACTTAGAAAATCCTGTCAGTTGGATTTTTTTTTTTTTTTTTTTTTTGACAGATGATTTGGAAAGCGCTAGCAATGTAGGGTGTTGGCATTTTAAAGGATAAACAAATATTTTTTTGAGCATTACTTTACATGCTCGTTTCTCTCAGCAATTCTACTATTTGTTTGAATGTTCTCTGCTCTAAATAAACACTGCACTGTGTAACCAAATCTTAACGCTCACTGTCATGTGGCACTTAAATCCATCTCACACGATGCTGTCATGCATTGTGTGACATGGAGTTATTTTAGATGATGAAGAAATGGACTAGGTAAAAGAAAAACCAAGTCAGGCATGTTACATAAGGAGCACCCAGCATGCTCATCCTCACACTGATAGGATCGCATGAATCTCTCACAGGCCCAGAAATGGGCCCTGTCTGTAAGAATTCACTCAGCTCAAACACTTTGGGCGTTAAATATTACATCGGCATGGTATAAAGGTTTCCAGACAAGGTGATCGTGAGGGGTCATAGTTGCTCTGTGCATGCGATGTCTTGTCTTGGGCTCATTTTCATCTTATTGTGCAGCTGATCGTCAGCCAGTAGGTCAGAACTGCTTTTCCTCAGAACACCGTAACTAAAAGCATCCGTTGACCTGCTGCACTTGGCTGTCACTGTTGTGAATTGGGCATTGAAATGTCTTTTTGGTATATGCCATGAATGCAGAACCTCATAACGGTTTCTCTTATTTCCCCTCTTTGTTTCTTCTTTGCTCTCGTTTTAGTGTTTAAAACAGCAGTTGTGTTTGTCTACAGAGACTGCTCCAAGCACAGGAAAAAAATTGTAAGTACCATTTTTGTCATTTTCTGTTGATTAATTTGCATTTCAGACACACTATGGTGGAGTTTTTACCGTGCAGACTAGGATCATTTCCTATGAAGGTTTATTTTTTTCCTTGTTTTTTTTTTAACTCAGATGAGACCAAAAGAAATGAAGGTTAATCTTCCCCCTTGTGGGACAATAGACTCAGCTCTTGAATCTGAGGGTTGTTATTAAGAATTCAAGAGACCAAAGAGACTCTTTATGCACACTGTGCTGTTCCCCCATTAGTGCAAAGCAGATGATTTTGTTTGTTCCGCCACCCTCCTCTCACTTCCCTCTTGTGCTCTCTGCTGTCAGGTTGTTGTATTGCAGGGGTTGTTGTATTCAACCATTCATCTTTCTTTTTCAGGGTGGATCTCACCGGGCATCTGTGAGCGACGACAAGGATCCTTTCCGTTTCCGTCACATGATCGCAACTGACTCTCTACATGTCCGCCCCGTTGCAAGTAGGTTGATTTTGAATCCAGTTACATATATCATTACATCATTCAGTGCAGCCCAGGTATCATTCAAAATCACACACCAAAGTCAAGTCTTGGATAGATGGAACTCAGTTTTGCTATGTATTTTTGTTTACTCTCCAGTAATTACTCTCAAATATGTATTGAATAAAAAATCAAGTGTTTAGAAAAAACTCTGAGAGACTCAAGGTTTCAAAATTAAGTCGCATTCAGATGATGCAGTTGGGAAACATATGAATGTTTTTTTGTTTTTTGTTTTTTTGCATGTGCTACAGATTAATGTATTCATCAAAATATAATGCATCTCTCTTTGAGAATGTGTATTAACTAAGAAGCTTAAATATGCACAGAGAGTCTGACATAATTATTACTATTTTTTGCAAGCAGTGAACTGAGGTCTTTTGCTCATTTCTGCAGTAGATTTTCCCCCCACTAAAAAGTACACATAAGTGGCAAGCCATTCTGTTCTTCAGGAAGAAATGTATTTTGAGGTCATAGAAAAGATCATTTTCATGTGCAAGTGTACCCTCTTGAGTCTACTCGGTGTTGCTGTTTTTGTCGCCCACATAAAAATAAATGGTAACCTTTTGCAAGCAAAACAGATGAAAGCTATTAGTAGGTCTGCATGAAGTCTTCCTTGCATCCCATTGTTGTCCTGGTAGAACTTTAAATCAGCCTCTGGTAATTCAGCCCAAGTATGATCGTTTGTCAGCTTAATGGCTTGTTGTTACAGGGAAGGAAATGGATGACGGAAATGAACTGAATAAATATAGATCACGTCTGTTCTCTGCTCTTCTCTTGCACTTTTAGACTCTGAAGGCACAACAGTGTGTGAGATAGTTCACACAAAATCTGAATCTGAAGGAAGACCAGAGACAACCTTCCAGTTGTGCTGCAGGTATTATTATTATTGTTTATTTATTTATTTTAAATGCGCACATATATTGAAAGTCTGTGAACTGAAGGTATATCCCAACATAGAAAACTCTTCTCTGGTGTATTTTTAAGCTCTCATGTTGTTGTTTTCTCTCTGATTTGCAGTTCTCCAGATAGTAAGAAGGACTTCCTGAAGGCAGTCCACTCCATCATTCGGGAAAAGCATCGCCGGCAGCTTCTTAAGACAGAGTCTCTGCCACCCAACCAACAGTATGTCCCGTTTGGTGGGAAACGCTTGAGTGCTCTGAAAGGGGCACGGCGGTCTATGAACAGAGCAGGTGACGAAGGCTTTGTATATGTTCTACGTTACGCCCAATGTGCCATGACAGTAACCTTAAAGACTTACTTTGCCTGTGCCTTACGTCAACAAATAAATGATCTGTGTTTCTCTTCAGCTTCTGCTCCCTCTCGAACCCTAGCCCGCAAGAAGCTGGTGAGGAACCGCTTCACCATTGACACCGACCTGGTTTTCCATGGCAACAACAACAACAGCAACGATTCAAACCCGTCTTACTCTTCCTCCAGCTCGCCTCTGTTCCGGCGCGCCCTCCTTCAGCCCCACAAACCTCAAGGAGAGGACACGGACCGTTGGGTGGAAGAGCAGTTCGACCTGGGTAGCTACGAAGACCAGGGGGAGGGAATCGACGTGGGGCAGGTGAAGGAGACGGACATTTTAAGTGACGATGACGAGTATTGCAAGTCTGTCCGAGCCGCGCCGGCAGAACCGGCCGACCTGGAGGGGAAGCTGGGGGGCCTCGACCTAGAGGGTGGACGGATCAGGATACGCAACCTTAACGGACAAGTAGAGACGAGAAGTGAGACTGTACGGCGTGTGAAACAGGAGGAGGAAGAGGATGGATTACAGCAAGGTGATGACTCGGGTTCTTTAGACTCCTTCACCTCCTGCAGTGCCTCTCTGTCTCGCTGCGTGACTCCGACTCTAAAGCTCACTCCCTTGAAGCAGTGCGCTGCGGAGGAGGCCACAAATAATGACCATGACATCGTCTGGGTGCGACGAGACGACTTTGCCAACGGGTGCGACAGCAACGTCTTCTGAAACAATACTAGACGACTGTGATTAGAAGTACAAAAAAATTGGGGACAGAATGGACAGAAGCTTTAAATATCTTGAAGTTGAAGGAGAACACTTGTATTAAACCTCAGCCAGTCCTTCCTGTGTGACTGCACAACTTCTTTTCCCTCCACACCTGCATCTCCCCTATTCAAACAATCCTAAAATATTGAAACTCAGAGTGGGTAATGGGGGGGAAAAAAGCACTCGGCTTCATTTGAGGTGTCTTGAGTCCTACAGATTCTCAAAACAAACCGCTTAAAAGGGAACTAGAACCGAGTCCTCATTGTCTCTGACACACACCTGTGGATAAATATGTATGAACTAGATGGCACAGCATGTACGCACAGATATAACAAGCATGTGTGTGTTTTGTACACTGCAAGTGCGTATAGTACACAGAAGCACAGACACAGAGATTCTAGGCAGCTACCGTACCCTGCTCACGTTGTACTGAAGAGACGTCATCCCTGAACTGTGACCTGCTGGCCAAAAAAATTTCTATTTTTCAACACAGGAATGTGGGTGTTATATTTTTCTGACTCAGAAACTGTGTTTGTATTTTAACACTCAAGGGCTGTGTGTTACTGAACTTCTCTTCAGGGGCTTTTGGCTTAACGACTGCTGTGTAAAAGACGATGACACCAAACTAGCTTTATTGTGCTTGTTATCATTTATAACTAAATATCAGTCGCACAGCGGTGTACAGTCGGGAGTACAATAGAGTGACGTTAATATCCTTGTATAAAAGTGTTTTGAAGCTCACTTTTGTCTCCTAGAATATCCTTTTTAAAAAGATAGTTTGGACAAGAAGTAGTCTTACCAATTCCTTATTTAAGTAGAGCATTTTTACTGGTCTTTTTTAATGTTTACACCACATTCGGCTGCCCAGGTTAACAAACCACATTTTGTGTGTTTGGTACCAGAAACCCTATGGTCCTTCACATGAATGTCCAGTCTTAACTTCGGCTGCCAAAATAAAATTATATTTTGATAACCAGTGAATTTCAACAGGACTGTCAATAAACCGGAGACTATTTTTTCGTTGTAGAGGCCATTCTCTCCTCACGCTCCATGTCCTCCATAAATGGCATAAGATTTCCTGCAACAATCCTGTTTGACTTGAATTTTCTTTGAAACACCTGCATCCAGCAGAGCCATGTTAGTGACAGTACTGTAGAGCCAAGGAGAAACACAATCGTGTTGTTGACCTTCGACCCATCTGGACATCAGCTTTTGCTCTCTGCAGCTGCTTTGACCTCAGTTCTGTCAGGGCAGCATAACAAACTACACTTCACTCCCCACTTTATTTCCACTTCACCCCCCCCCTTGCTGCATCTCTTCCCCTTGTCCACCAGGCCATGCTGTTTCACTGTCATCATCACAGCAACACTGTTCAACAAAAAGTCATCACACCTTTGGATGTACTAAACATGCACTTAATACCCAGCTGTAAGGGGGAAGGGTGGGAAGTTGGGGGGGGGGGGGGTCTGTGAGTTCCTCTGGTTCAAAGAATAAGGAGAGGGATGGACTTTGGATGCTTCTGTAGGGTTTTTACAATGATGTTGGTTTCTTAGACTTTAACTCACTGGGAGAGGAAGCCCAGTAAGGACATTCAGACTGTGAAGTACAATCACCTGGATTTGGAGGAAGATCCTGTGGGGAACCCCTTTGACTCCTCCCTTTGTACTGAAACTGTGTTCCTACATAAAAAAAAAATGTGGAGTATCATAAATTTTTATGTTAAAAAATAAATTTTCTAAATTTAGTTCTTGTGTTAAAGTGATAATTGTTTGTCATTTTAACTTGTCACCTTTTTCTCTTCCACTGGGAAGGCCAGAGCTTTTCGTTATCACATTGATTTAATGAAATAAAAATGAATTGGTCTGAGGACCAATTGAAAGAGAATCTGCAAAGAGGTCTGGCATCAGCCTGAAAAGTTTAGATTATCAAAAGCAAAAACTAAGAATCCAATGCTCTCCTGGAGGATTACTGGCCAAATGTTTTAAGATGAAGGAGCTTCCATTTAAAAAAAAAAAAGGCACGTTATAAGATAAAACGCTCCTCAAAGAAATTTCTAACTAGACACAAATATCATATCTTTGAAATTCAGTTTTTCACACCAGAACTGACTCACACTCGAGGTAGTCCAATTGGAAGAAAGGTCAATTTTGCACAAAGTAAATAATCAAATATGTTTGTTTTTGTTTTTGTTTTGTTTTTTTTTTAAGTGCATTCCTTACTTCAGTAAGCAATCCTGTTTCTGCAACGCCAGCAGACATTTACATGTATGACATTTGCCACTCAGTATTCACGTCAGGCCTGTGTTGTGTAAGGACTGTTGCCCAAGCAGTCCTTCTGGAGAGGCTGGATGGTCATTTTGTGAGTTAATTAAGTTTGTCTATAGGCTGTTTGTCTGAGGTCCAGGTTGAGCTGGCAGGTTTTCGCGGATCATTTGGCTCCCAGCCCTGCAAAGAGTTCACAAACGCTGCGATAAACAAAATGTCAATTCTGACGTGATGCAGATTTTGCTCGGAGGAGAGTGAGGTTTTCAGGTGGTTGGCACCAGGAAGCTGGGCCTTCATTTAAAAATGTCACAATATCAAAAAAGAAAAAGCAACAGCCTGGAGTTAACGAACCACACAAAGCGGTGAATAGATGCTGTCATCCATCACTTGTGGGGACACTCCGGTGACAGAACTGACTAATGCTCACTCGGGTCTCCGCGGAGGTGTCGGAAGACACTTCAATTAACTTCAATCGCATCAATTAAAACACACTTCCACCATCACACAAGTGCTTATTTCAGAAGTGCTGTGACTGGTTGGAGGCGCATCCAACAGTCCAGTGAGATAAAGACCTTGTCTTTCTGCAGTGAGAGATAATCTGGCATCTGCCCTGTAACCTGAAGATTATTCTCCTCTCATCAGGACCGGTGGGGGGGGAGGGGGGGGGGGACTGCTGCCAATCCATCTGCTCCTTAATCCAAACCAAAAAGAGCCAAAGTAGCCAGAAACGAGCAAAATGAGACCTTGGGTACTTTCAGTTTAAAAGCTCAGCTGGGGGAAAATATGCTTGTTAATAGAAAATAGAAATAGACGTAATAATTATGGCAATAAATATAAGAAATAATCATTATTGACAGTTTTTGTTTTGTATATATCTCCAACCATTCCTGCCTCAAATGGTGCAAAACTTTTAGGTTTTAGGTGCAGAAAAGAGTTGTTTTGACTGCACATGATCTGATCCAACCTGAAGCACTAACATCTTCTCACATCTCCTGCATCGTGAAATAGTTCCGCGGTTTTTCTGCATCCAGGCGCAAACTGTCGCTCAGGCGTTTTCTTATTTTGAAAAATCTCAGCGGAAGTCGACTGACTCACTAATGGTTTCACACTAATCCGGTCTTTCTCGCTGTTTGTGTCTGCTGCCGCCCAGGAGGTGCATGAACTGCGAGTAAAAGTGGATGTGTTCGCTCTGGCTGACTTTTTTTTTTAATATCCTGTAGCCAGTTTTTATTCACAAGATGCGACCTGGGATGATTGTTTTTCCAGGACAATTGGATTAATTTTATTATAGATTCTCATCTTTATTAATAATATCTTTTTCCTTTTGATGTTTGGTTATTTGTTTGGCACGACTTGAGGGATGGCAAAGTGGGCAGGATCCAATTGGGAGTAACACTAAAAAAGCCAAAGTTGCGCGCTGCCATGGCACGGCGGGTGTTTCGCAGCTCGGATGGAGGTCGTTTCTCCCTGTCATGGTGTCAGTCTTCGCGGTGACTTTTTCCCCTGGAGCGCTATGGAGGAAAGAAAGAGACTTTACTTCTGCCTTCTCGCCGCGGCGCAGCTCTGCCTGAGCTCGGCACAAGTCCTCAGGATCGGTAAGCGCAACAGCTGTTTACGCACGGTGGCGTTTGACGCATTTCAGCCACTATCACCTCACCTTCTCTTTGCTGTCTTATCCGTGACTTTGAACTTTTCATTTCTTTCTTTTTCTTTTTTTTTTTTTTTAATCATTATCTTTCATCAAGAGACGTGTCATTGAGTGTTTGTTTTCTTTGTCTCCTTCTGTTACACCGTGATCGCAGGATTCATCGGCAAACTGCAGCAAAAGACAATTTCACTTCACTACTGAGAGCACAAAGTCAGTCCTGCTGGAAAGAATTGGTCTTTTTAATAGTCAGGGGAGGATGTTAAGTCATTTTTAGTCAAATCTGTGGTTGATGGTGCTCTTGTTTTACTTTCCCTCTGAGCTGATATGAACCTTTATTAAGTATTTAGCATTTGATAAAGAGAAAGTTTGGAATTTTTTTTGGTGATGCTTGCAACTTTAAATCCTTTTTGGGAACTTTCAGCACACTTTGCCCACCAGGGAGTAAGACTGGAGCTCAGGCTTCCTGCAGTGTCTGTTAAATCTGTGAAATTTCAATGATTCCTCCCTCTGTCGTTGAGATATATGTGTCCTTATTGCTACAAACACGTCTGAGACATGCATGCAGGTGAAAGTAATAGATTATTGATTGCTGCCTGTATGGCTACTCCCCCGGCCACCAGAGGCTCCTGCTGGGGATATTTTCAGCAGCAAATCTCTACCAGTACTCTGAAAGCTACCCATCATCGTGATGGATGCCATGAAGGCAATGAGGGCGGTGCAATCATCCTCAGACCTGCTGTCATAGGCCACGCGGTGGTGCTGTGAGGAATGGGAGAACTTCACCTGGACTTGATTATAGAGGAGGCTGGTGAGCGCTGTGGGCTGTGTTCATTATCTGAGTGTCTCACTTTCAGGCTTCGAATCAGACCATAGTCCAACAGCAATATGTGGCTCTAATTGACTGAATAAATGAAGAATTGGTGGCAGCACCACCTATTAACTTGGAGAGGAATAGGACCTGAGGTGGGTCCCTTACAATATTGGATCAGATAAAAAAAAAACAGCAACATTTTATAGACTGTGGAATGAGATTTATAAAAGTATAACTTTTTATTAAAAATTAATCTTCATTTTCACTCTAAAATTCACAGCCTTGCATTTTAATTTCTAACTTTGTGGCTATAGACATTAATATACCTGATAATAAAGGTGCAGTAGTCTAAATGTATTAACATGCAGCACACAAAATACGACAATTAAGCTAAGTTATGAAATGTCCATTCATAAAGCTGTGTTTTTCGATCCATGGGGTATTTTGGATTGTAAGTCTAAGTTTAGCTGCCCTTTTCATCTTAAAGGAGCACTGGGCAGACGGTGAACAGCCCCCAGTAAGTGTGGAGTTTATAATGAAGTGAACACCCCCTCCAGACATGTTTTCATAGTAATCTGTGTGTGATGTGGTTTTTAGATGTGAGCTTTCTGTCTCATTTAAAAATTCCCAGAACCATAAAAATGCAAATAGCTTTTGCATCAAAATTGCTGGATGGCAGGTGTCCCCTAATTCAAAGTCAATTTTTCCTTCTTGATTGGGTCATTTAATGTCGTCGATCCAAACCTCATGTTTGCCCCTCTTCCAATCTTCAGGGGATCAATGTGAAAACAGCCTTCTGATGTCAAATTCTGCAAATACTGGACATCTTTCTGCTTTATTCCC
Source organism: Remorina albescens (assembly GCA_034769265.1). Taxonomy (NCBI): domain Eukaryota; kingdom Metazoa; phylum Chordata; class Actinopteri; order Carangiformes; family Echeneidae; genus Remorina; species Remorina albescens. The sequence continues at coordinate 4,726,950 of CM068490.1, read as the reverse complement.
CCCATTTTGTAAACTGGTACACATGAAAAACACTGAAATATACCAAACTAAGTATTTTCGAGATCTTGATTCCATTTGACTTGCATGTGTGTTGCAAATCTCTTTTCTTGCATGGGCAGCGTTTGTTCCAGTGGAGTCCACAGTTGCACAGGCAGAGATTTTCTGATCACGAGTTTAGCTCTGGGTCACACATTAATATTCAGGACCATTCAAGACCAACATTTTCAGCTTTGATGGTTCAGCTCAGACCTGGAATTCACACAACTCTAAAAGATTTGCATACATAGGCACTACGTGGGTGTGTGTGTGTGTGTGTGTGTGTAAGAGATTAAGTAGAATCATAGAATTGCAAAGTTTTGCTCCAGGTGTTGCTTTGTTAACTTAAGGATCACTTCATGACTGTATAATGCCGCCTGTATTTTTATGCACATTTATTAAATTTTAACAGTTTATATTCAAAGATTGTTCAGAGGTTCGTTTAGCAGCTCCTCGTATTCCCAGTCCTGCCACAGTTTAGTTGGTGAGGTTTAAAACAGAAAAAGAAAGAGAGATTTGTTTCATCTTTTTAATATCATATTTCACAATCATACAGCCATAATATAGGCTATAAGACAAATTTATACAAAATCTTCTTCAAGATGTCTACAATTTATCTACACAATTTTTATATTGATTAAGACGCAGTGCTGAGCATCATTAGCTGGTTTCAAAGGTGCATCTCCAGCAGCTTTCAGGAAGTTACCACCCTCTGAAAATCGACCCAATGTTATATTGATCCTGCAAAATTTTCATTAAGATCATCAGACTAACACTGGACAGGGCCTCTCTTTCCTCTTTAAGGCATTGATTCCAGCACATGATGGAAAAGTTTCTTTTAACATGAATTATTCAAAAATAAAAGATGATTTCCCTCCGAAATCCCGGTCCATTCATGCTGCCGATCTAACAGTTCTACTGCATCCCAAAGGTCTTCTGCCTTTTGTGACACGGAGGCTCGTCATACTGGAAGTGGTCATTTGAAAATGGTTAAACTGTGCAGTAAAGCAGCAATCAGCAATGATTCTCAGACAGGCCGAGTATCAAACTGTGTCCTGTCCGTTGCACCGGCAGCCTGGACTGTTGGCACGGTGCAGGTTCTGTCCATCAATTCACGCCGTTGACACCAAAGTGTATCATCTGCTGCCTCAGCGGAAACCTGCATCCATCAAATCAGGCCGTGTTTTCCAGTCTTCACTGTCCGCTGGTGTTGAGCCCTTGTCCCCTGCAGCCTTAGATGCCTTGGTTGACAGCGTGGATCATCCACCTCATGGTTCGGGTGTGTTGTTTGTTCATTCATTCTCACCACAGTTGGAGTCATTATTTGAGTTACTGAAGCCTTTCTGTCCGCCCCAACCAGTCTGGCCATTCACCTCTCTCATCCACAAGACGCTTCTGTTTGCAAAACTGCAGCTCACTGGATGTTTTTTATTTTTATTAATTTTTTTTTTTTTTAACTCTGAGACTTTGGACACTCTGAAACTCTGAAAATCCCTGGAGACCAGCAGATTCCAGCTCGCCTGGCACCAACATTTCCAGTTGGAATCACCTCACTGATGTTTGATGTGAACTAAATGAGAGCTCCAGCCCTGTATTAACATGATATCATGACTTGCACTGTTGCCATATTTGCTGCATCACTGCATGAAAGAGCAAATTATTGGTGTTACTAATAAAGCGCTGGATGATATATATGTATATGTCATATATCCAACGATCCATCCATGCGTCTGCTATCTGTACCATTTATCTGAGCCTCGGCAGATGAAGTGTGAGCGGCGCAGTAAGTGTTTTCTGGAGTATTAGACTATTTATACATGTGTACCTCAGTTTTCCAGTCAACTTCATTCCTGCTGTTTTCTGTTATGTAGGATCTGATTAAACAGGGAAACTGTCTCACAATTAGCAGGATCAAATTTCCCCCAGAAACTTGTGCTTGTCTTTGATTAAATAGGTCTGCATGATATTAAAAAAAAAAAAAAAATCATATTGTAATTATTTTGGCAAATACTGTGACAGCAATGTGATTTCAGTTGGAATGGTGTCTTTTCTTTTTTATTTTTGCTGAGGAAGAAAATATAAAACCGTGATAATATGATTTTTGCAACCAAAGTTGTTCCTGGAGAATATGATTAGTAGATCAGGCTGCCTCTGTAGCTCCAGACTGCTTATGGTGATAACTATGCATAATAATAGTGTGACACATTTTACTTTTATCCTACGATATCCTACCATTCTTATAATCCAGCTGGCCAAAATGCTACTTCAATCCTATTTCGATAATTTGAGCAGGCCTGATTCTGGATGTTTTATATTTTCTATGGTGAGAGGAAACAAAGGTGAGCAGTCAGTAACTGCTTTCTGCTGCAACATCACTTTCATGTCACAGGGAATTCATATTGTGATACTGTCTCCAGGATGCATATACATCTTCATGAATATGCAACTTTATTATTTTATGCCTTTTAATGTCCAAACATTAAGGGGTTAAATCCGGTGGCTTACATTCAGCTGGAGCTGTGACTTTCATTAAAAAAAGAAAAAGAAAATTACCTGCTTTATTTCATTCAATTGTTCCCTTCTTTCCAACCACCTTTAGGTCATTAGGCACGCGTACACTGTGGAATTGGCTGCCTCAGTATCATTTGTTGTGCTGGCAGAAACCCAGGAGTTCTGCTTATGAGGAGGGAGTGGGAGCTCCAGTGTGTGTCATGGAATAGCCCGAATAAAATTGGCATTCATTTGTACGTATTGATCTCGCAGGTCTCAGAGGGGTTTTCTTGTGATGTGCAGATGGAGTTAAAGATGGCAAGTGAGTGAGAGCTGCTTTTGCCCGTCCCCTCTCTTTGTCAGATTTAGTGGCACCTGTGTCTGTCTGATTTCAGAGCAAAAGAATAAATGACTTTGAAACCTCAGTGAGACTCAGCCTGAGAGGTATCTGTGTTCTTTTGCTAGCATAATTGCAACAGCAACACGTACTGCCTTTGTGGTACAAAGCCAGTACAAAGCCAAATGGGAAATCATCACAAAAAAAGTTGGGGTTTTTTTTGTCCGTCAAAGGGTTACGCAAAAAAAAAAAAAAAAGTAATCTTCCAAAATGCTACAGTTGAGGATAATTATCTTCAAATCTTTGCTGACTAAGTATCAGCACTGATGACTCTCAGGGACTTCTCCTCGTATGTTTGGTCATATTCAGTTATATCAAGTTGTCCCTGCCTCTATTTTGCCCAATTTTCTCCTCTGTCTCTACATCCCTGTCTGCATTTTGAGCTTGTTTGCCCATTTATATGTCTCCTTTGATTTGTTGTTGAAAGCAAAATGCTTCCCCATTTTTTGTCACCCTGCCGTTCAGTTTGACACCTGAGACCCTTTTCCTCAACACCCCAGATGCATTTCCTCCTGGCTGTGGCTACATATCCTTCCCTAAAGTGCACGGCAATCCATGTTGTCACAGACATACTCGAATGGCAGTTATTTTCGGTGAAGAGAACAACTCTCTTACTGGTCCAGTGCAGCGATGTCTCCAAGTTAGAGTGGGAGATTGATGTGCAACTGCACTGACTCCTCTGAGCAAAGGATGACTCGAACCATCTCTGTTAAAAAAAAATTACAAACAGCAATACAACAGCATGCTTGCATAATAAGAAATAGAAGCCCTGCATACTAATAAAAATGATTATGGCAGTGATTCTCCAGGTGAGGTATGATGACCCCCAGGGATTTTTTTTATGGATTTCTTGAGTCCCCTACAAAAAGTTGGATTTTCTTTTTTCACTATAGTTCCATACAAAAGTAAGACAAAGACAGAATAGGTGACTATTTTCCTCATGTGCGGCTTCTTACTTTCTGTAATAAAACGTCTCAAAGCACAAATCTTGTACCCTGGTACTAATCCTCATCAGGGAGCATCCATTGTCTAATTTGGTGCAGTTTGGGGAAACTTCATCCTCTGCTTCATGGCACAATCATCGATCCAAAATTTTAATAATGAGACAACAATGTCAGACAATAAAGAAAGTCAAAGCCCCTTCCAGGCAATGTGCTGTGGTAATAAGAATCTGTAGGTAATCCATCCTCATTGGCATTTTTTTCAAATTCTGGATCAAAATGCTAAAAGTGAAATATCCCAAGTTTGACCTTTTAATGAGGAAATAAATAATAATAAATGTGTGAAATAACGCGCATTCATCACGAGTGTGGCAAATGCAAGAAGTTCGACTTCATGTTTACACATCCTGAATTTGACTATAATGAGTTGGCATTTGCTTTAAGCAGCCTCAGTTCATCCAGAACGTTTGTATTTTATGCAGATCGAAATTACCTTCAGAGCCCAGATGCGTGTTAAAAGGCCTTGATGGAGTCCTGTGGGTCCTTGGAAACTTTTAACACCCATTTGTGCTGTCTTATAGGCCAGACGAATCTGCGTTTCTGATGCAAATTATTTCTCATTATATGGGAGCTGATTGAATGCTTTTAGTGCTCTGAGGTACATAAATTCATTTGCAAAGATAAAAAAAAAAAAACCCTGTTTTTTTTCTTTTTGTTTGTTTTTTTTCCTCAAATACCATTTTTATGACTGTAGCAGTCGCAGCCCACAGCTGAGTTCAAGCTGAGGGGAGGATGCATGACAAATGTGAAATATAATTAGTTGTAATCAAACAGTTAAGTGAAGGGTGAATAATGTGCACGCACACATGCACACGCACACACTAACAAGCATCTTTATCTCCCCACTGGGTTGTTGAAGAGATTGATCAAGGTCTGCTTGACAGGTTGGCACAAAGCTCAGATTTGTTCTTAAGTGCTTTTTGCCGCCACAATGGAGATAGCCGTGACCAGAGGCTTTATATATTTGTGTTGCCTATTCTTGGACGTGATATATCAGGGATGCCTTGAAGGAATCTCAACACATCTGGCAGAAAGTGTCCACTTGGACTCAAGTACGAACTGTTTAGAATTCAGTGGTTGAATGTCAAAGGTCAAGGTCACTGTGAATTGCTAAAAATTTAGTTTTTGGTGTAAATTGTCTCAAATTGGATAAAATGATGAAGTGATGATATTTAATATTCCAAAAGTCAAAGGTCAGTGTCCCCTGCGGCCACAACATGTTCTGCAAATATACATTTAAAAGGAACATTTAGTAAGTGTTACTATGGCTACATATCAAATGTTAGCAGTACCAGGTGTTAAGTGTGTAGCCAGTAAACAGCTGTCGATGCTAATATTGGCTACGTAGAAATTAGCAAAAGTTACAAATAAGTTGTTATAAGTTGCAAGAAGTCAATTGCAACAATACCGGTTGGCGGAAAACTTGCAACTAAGAAGATAACTTTAGGAGTGTTTTCTTTCCTTCCCACCACAGCAAGCAGGCACATTGAGCTCTTCAGATTGTAATTATTATATAATATTATCCACATATATAATAGTTTAAATGACAGTGGTGGAGCTTCTTTGCTGGCTGTACTGAACTGTTCCTATAACCTGCTGCACTCAGAAATCTGTGCATGTATGTCAGAAAGCCTGCATGTACTTATAGAGAGAGTTTGATTTAGTGTTCGTAGTTTCTGGAACTGGTGCCTTTTTTGCTCTGCCATGTTTCACTCATGGTAAACAATATAATTGGACTCGAACCATGATTAAATGAACACAGCTGCTGCAAAATAAAGACAGGAGGCCATTTACTACAGTGAATAAATGGTACAACAGATGGGTGAAATGGATTAGAAGTACACCCAACAAAGACATGTTCAGCAAATTCTTCCTGAAATTGTAAATACAAGAATGACAATTACTTGTCCATTTACCCCCCCCCGTCTTCACTGATGTCACTTGACTCATCTTTCCAAAGCCTCCACAAAAACACTGAAAGCTCTTTTATTTCCTGCCCTTTCACACTGCAGGAGCAATTATGCTACTTCAATTTCACCCTGCCTCTGAGTCCACACTTCACATCTTCCGCTCCCGGATGACAGGACATTGATGAGGAGTTTCAGGGCAATTTCAGAAGTCTGTATGAGTGGCATTGTTTCTTCAAATCCTGCTGACAGCTGCTTCATGTGACCAGTTATGTGTGGCCTCGAGTCCCCATAATGTAAAAGGGAGAGCGGGAGAAGAGCAGCTACCTTTGAGTCTGTGTGACTTTCGTCCCCATTTTTCGGGGTAAAGTGTTTAAGGCTTCTGAGAAAATATATGATTGTTCATACTTGAGCACATAATATTCATCTTCATTTTGCATGGTTCTGTGTGAAGTCAAGATTAATTCTCTACTTGTAGAATATTGAAGCTGGAGGCGTTGAAGCCACAAATCTTATATTTTATTGTCAGCATAACACATTTATGGCTTTGTTTATGACTGGGAGATTTGGTTTGCATAAAAGGAACTATCGGAAATGACCCTCATTAAGTCAGGCTGCAGAGAAGATTTTGTTTATAATTTTTGATTGTGCAGAGTGTTTTATATAACAAATATATATGAGTGTTGACAACTTTCTCTGGTTCACTGCCGACCCATCTTCATTTTTAGTCTTTCTGTGTCTTGCTCTTGTGAGTGATGTGAAAACTATGCAGCTGTGTCTTTTATCTGTTTAATAGTGTACCATTTTCTAATAGGGTTCCCTTTATAAAGCCTGTAATCATGTTTTTATCCATTTTTAATAATACTTTCTTTTTTGTTGCCATGTTGTAAATGTCCAGTGACCAATTATTAATGTCCTATTAATGCCCATTAACTCATACACATCCAAACCTAATTAATAAAGTCCTGGATTAATGACTTTCAAAAATTTTGACTACAACAGACATGATGGCTTCGGAAGTGACAAAGCAAACAAATGATTAAATGTATTACATAGTATGCATATTCTACCAAAAGTACTTTTTTTAAAACAAATCCCAAATTTGACCCCTTTTCTTTGTGAACTAAATTATTCAATTGCCATTTTAATAAAGCAAATTGGTATCAACTTAAGAAGAATAAGCTGCCCTTCTCTGAAAGTGGTGCATTAATATTTAAAAGAATATAATAATAATAAAATCAACAATTCAGTTAAGCAAGGACAAAGGCTACAGTGGTTGCTGTTGGTAATTCTGTGTATTTAATAGAAAATTAAAAATAAAAGGAAATTCATTAGTACACGTTCTGAACCGGGATGATTATGAAAACCTGCCTTGTTTTGAACTTGTCTGGTTCCAACAAACGCTGATTTAAAGTCTAAGAAAAGGCGACGTAATTGCACATTCCACAAATTAAAATGTTTCCCATTTTCATTTCTATTTATTTATTTGCTCTCCGACATTTTTCCACCTTGATCTTGACTTCTGGTGTCTGTTTGTCTTTTAATAGAAACCCTGTTACTCTATGTACACAGACTTCTACCAAACCAGTTAGATTTTCATAGCGAAGCATCATAATTCTATATCCCCCTCTCATTAATTTGTCCCGGTGTCATGAATTTTTTCAACTCAGGTTAAATGCATTTTTACATTTCTAATTGAGAAGGTGAGTATGCAAAGTTTATACATGCATAGTTATTACTGAAAGCACTCATTACAAGACATATCATTTATCACCAGTGGAAATGTAACAACCTCGCTTTCAGATCGACTGTCTGGCTTTCTTGAATTTGTGTGGTCAGATTTAAAAAGGCTTTCTCTTAAACAAAGGTGGCAGAATTTCTCAGCCCACACGGGAACACAAAGTGCATCAGTTTAAGTTCTGTTATCATCACTGCTGCTGCAGTAACACTGCTGTTGCACATTTTTAGTGACAGTTATTACGATTGAATCTCTTTCCTGATTCGCTGTTTGTCTTTCTGCTCCATTTCCATTTGTGCAGGTGGTATTTTTGAGACCCGGGAAAGTGAGCTAGTGAGCATGGATGAGCTGGCGTTTAAGTTTGCTGTAAATAACATAAACCGCAACAAGACCCTGATGCCCAACACCACTCTAACCTACGATATTCAGAGGATTAACCTGTTTGATGGCTTCGAAGCGTCCAGGAGAGGTACGAAATGAAGACAACAAAAAGTTAAGCAGTCATACGACAAACATTTCCTAAATGTTCTATTACACATTATATTGTATGACACTTATTTGTGTGATTGACAATAAAAGAAACTTTATAAAGACATTTCTTCAAAGTATAGTATGATATGGACAAGTACTTTAAATCAAGTACTGTGACTATTAGAATCTTATATCATTAGATTATTGTTAATCATTACAAGTAATTACAAGTTAAAAGCAGTAAATCCTCACATTGGAGAAGCTGGAACCATAAAGAATTATATTAGATATAATTTTATATAGTCATATATATGAAGTTATAAAATTAAATAAGTTAAGAAATAGTTTTCTGTTGCATAGCTTTATTTTTTAACAACCATTTTTTCTATAATTCTTCTCCTGCCAAATCTTAAAAATAGCTCCAGTTATAAAGTTCACAGACTAACCTGCTGTTTTTGGCCCCCCAGTGTGTGACCAGCTGGCCCTCGGGGTGGTCGCTGTGTTCGGCCCCTCACACAGCTCCTCGGTCAGCGCAGTTCAGTCCATCTGCAACGCTCTGGAGGTCCCTCACATCCAGACCCGCTGGAAACACCCATCAGTGGACAACAAAGACACTTTCTTCATCAACCTCTATCCGGAGTACACCGCCATCGCCAGGGCCATCCTGGACGTGGTCACCTTCTTCAAATGGAAGAAACTGACAGTGGTTTATGAAGACAGCACGGGTAGGGCTCGTTGTTTTCAGTAGTCACATTGTGACTATAAAAAAATGACACAAGATATGGAGACAATGGCAACAAACCCGTTTGAATTTTATGTGAAACGAAAAGATCATTTTCAAAACACTAGGGATTGTATTTCAGAACTATTTTTGTTTTCAGTGAAAAATGAACAACCTTACATGAAACTCCACTGATACGGATGTGATGATTAAATATGGGCGAGAATGGATTCAGAGCTAATTTCATGCTTCTGCAACGGAAAACTCCAGATCACAAATCCATCACTTGCTCTTTAATGTTTGTCTTTAAGACCAGAAGAAAGCAACATCAATTCAGTCACAGTAATGCGATAAATCTCAGAAAAATGTGCTTGATATTATCATATCAATATTGTAATGTTGTTTCACCCAGCTCAACACTTGAATATGATTGTTTGGGTTTTCAAAGATTTCACTCTTTTTCTAAGTATCTATGCTAATGAGTGAGTGAAAAGTGCATTTTGTTTATGATTTTCATTTTCCAATGCATTACTGGATGGCAGCCATAACACTGCATGGCATTTGGAGAACCAATAGAGAGAAGAGGTCGAAAGGACCGTCTTGTGTTTTCTGGACCTTACAATATATTCATATGTCATGGTATTAATTACTCCCAAAATGCAATTCTGGTTGCCGATCACAGTCACCTTCCTCGTGATGGCCAGTGAACTCAATCTGTTACAGGGCACCAGTCCCTCATATCAAACAGCTTCCAGTTTTCTTGCCCTCTGACTTCACACGGTGCTGAGCCAAACCGCCAGACAACATCCGGTGGTGTCCCATAAAAAGGCACCGCTGAAATGTCAGTTTATGGATTTTTTTTTTATTATTATTATTACTCCATCAGAAATCTCTTTTTCCAAAATGTCATGCGGCAACACGCTGCTGTGCACACACATGTGTAAGACACAGAAATGGGATATGTGTACATGCTACACCACATCTTTTGATATCATTGAAAACAAAGTAGAAGATTCTGAGAAGAAAATATGAAAGGTTAAGTTGAATTTGTGCTACGGATTGATACCCATCAGTTAAAGGTCTGGCCTTGCTGGAGTGTCCTTGAGCAAGACGCTGAACCTCCTGATTGATATTCATAGAGGGGATACATGAGACTACTGCCTTGCTGTTTTGCAGGCCTGATGCGGATGCAGGAGTTGATCAAGGCTCCAGCAAAGCTGAACTTGAAGATCAAGATCCGCCAGCTCACACCTGGTAACCAAGATGCCCGACCGCTGCTGAAGGAGCTGAAGAAAGACAAAGAATTTTTCATCATCTTCGACTGCTCCTATCGTATGGCTGGTGAGCTCCTCAAGCAGGTTGGTACTGGCTTTTTATTTTAATCATATTCATGTGTCCATTGAGGACAACACAATGTCTCCTTATGTTAAAAAAAAAAAAACCAAAACCTATTATCTTGTTTAGGTTGGCTTTCAATGTGATTTAAATTGCAGCCATTAAAAAATATGGAAGCGTTGGAATGAAATAGCACTTCCCTCTTATCACTACTGAGATTTTAAATGGTCCGCAATTTATCATCCATCACATTAATTGTTACTATTCGGATAAAACTTTTGGCATGTGCTATTTCTGTGTATTTCAATGCTTTACATAAATTTGCGTTTCAGTTCTTGAATCATTTGTTACCAGCACGCAGCGTATATGTCGATCTTTTTGGACGCGCCACACAAAAGAGAAATGACTAACTACTTTGCTGCTGATGGTGTGACTCCAACGCTGGACTGGAAAACTCTTTATATTTCAAATTTGCTCCACGGCATGGCATTTTCTTTTAAATCTTGATTTGTTCTTTTCATTTTGCAGCTTTCGTCAATGGGAATGATGACAGAATACTACCATTTCTTCTTCACCACTTTGGTGAGTTGAACAAAAATGTACCGCTAAAGTGGTTTTATGAGAGATACGAGACCAATATGGGTGTTTTCATATAACAATAAAACCGATCTCATCTTTTGTGTCCTTATTTGGCCTCACATTGGCTTGATGAGCTCACTGGGAAATGCTAAAACTGTTGTGATGGTGTTATTTATCATTGTCGCAAAGGGCTAAGAACAGGAGCTGCATCCTTTTCTCTGCCTCTCTCTCACACACACACATAAACAAACTCATCCACCACCCCGTCACCACCTCTTCGCTCCACTTTCCAGGATTTGTTTGCATTGGACTTGGAGCCGTATCGCTACAGCGGGGTCAACATGACTGGCTTCAGACTGCTTAACATAGATGACCCGTGGGTGGCCTCCACCATGGACAAATGGGCCATGGAGAGGCTTCAGGGTCCCAAACAAGAGAGTGGCCTGATGGACGGAGTCATGACCGTAAGTCCCATACTGTCTGTATACTGCATGAACATTTGCATACAAATATTTGCATTGTGAAGCTGTAATTCTCTGTCCTATTATATCTATCCTGTACCGTGTTTATTTCTCTTATACCCCCACCCACAGACAGACGCAGCTCTGATGTACGACGCTGTGTTCATGGTTGCTGTTGCATCCCAGCGAGCCACTCAGATGACTGTTAGCTCCCTGCAGTGTCACCGCCATAAACCCTGGCGCTTTGGACCACGGTTCATGAACCTCTTCAAAGAGGTCAGTGTCAGGCAAGGGCTCGAATTTGCAGAGAGCTACAAACCGCTGTTATGACCGTCAGCATGCCTTAAGAAGGTCCTGTTGCCTTGTAACCTCGACCACTGTACATTTTTGATGATGTGTTTCGCTGCGTCCTTAAAATTTCCTGTGTGATGCCTCTGAAACTACATGTCGACCCCTTTGGTGTGATATGTTGCTTCGTGGGCACCTTCTCACAGGCCTTGCTTCGCCCCCGCTGAACACAATATCAAAATATATATATGTTTATGTACATGTGAGTTGAAAGCATGTGGCCTGGCCTGACTGTCAGACTTGGATGCCTACAGACAGGGATGAGGCCTTTGATGCATGAGTGTTTTGATCTCTTAAGTCTTAAATCCAGCAGAGGATCGTTGCCTGCCATGGAGAGTGAACATTATCATTCATTTCCCTCACTCACATTTTCTTCCTCGCGTGCCCCCACCCCCACGGTCCTCTCTCTCTCTCTTTCTTTGCAAAGCAGTTTCTCTCGCTTTCTCTCATCTTTAGCTTTTCGTTTTGTTTGCCACTGCCCATCCTCTGAAACATCTGTCCTCCTGTTCTATTCATCACTGGATAAGAGCCCTTTTGATTGGAAGAACCAGTAATATATTTCACACGGCACTCATTTAAAATCCATTTCTGACAGGAGAGTGCAGGATATAAATACCCAGCTTTCAATTCAATGGCTGAAATTAAATCCTAGACACTGTAACCTGTGTGCGCTCTCTTTCTTCTAACTATTGTGGTTAACAATACTGTGTCTGTGGACAAAATTGAACTGAATTTGATTTTAAATGCCTGTTTTTGTTGCTCACTATCATTTCGTGACAGAAATAAGGATAATATCCTGAGGTTTAGAGCTTCGTCGCTTCAACGGCACAAAGATATTACACTTCCATATGAATCTCCTGCCATGAGGAGCTCTGCTTACTTCTTGCTGTTCCGAATTGAGAGAGACAAAGAAAAGGTTTATTCGTTTAAAATTTTTTCAGATAAGGAATAAAATGTGATATTTTACGTCACTGTTTAAAAGTCTCAATTTTATGATTTGAATAACGTCCAAATATTCAGGTTCAAGATTTGGTTGTTTCAAAGGGGAAATTTAGTGTGCAGCAACACAAACATGAATTAGGATCAGCTAAAATTAATATATCTTTGCAGCGTGTAACAAGTAAAATGTTGAGTGTTTGCATTCATCACCTCAGATGCATCGTGACGGTATGAAAGATGTTCCGTTGTAATGATTGTCACGAACACATATGTTCATGTGTTCTGAGATTCTACCAAAGAACTGGAGACAGCTTCCAATCTTCACCCAATGTGACTCTGTCCATCCCCCGGCCGCTTGTCGACATCGGCTTCCTCTCGCCCCCTCTGTCACCTTCACCGTGCCTCAAAGATTCGGAAAGGCTCCACACAGACAAGGAACTCACTTTCCTCTGCATCTTCTCCCTGCAGGCACAGTGGGACGGACTGACGGGGCACATTGTTCTTAATAAGACAGATGGCCTGAGGAGAGACTTTGATTTGGACATCATCAGCCTCAAAGAGGACGGCACTACCAGGGTGAGCACAGAGGTCTGGAACAGCCAATTACACCACTCTCATGCTGCTTCCACGCTGGCTGAGTCTTTCCATTAAGGCGCGTGTGTGAGTGTGCGTGTGCACGTGTTTGTGTGTAGATGAAAGAAAAAGAGGGAATATGTAGATTTTTGTTTCCTATAATTCATCGATACATTTATTTTTTTGGTTGACATGAATATTAATAAAACTGCATCAATTGATTATTTCTTTCCACGCTGTCTGTGCTACATGTTGCCTTCTTCACATTTTCAAAAGGGTATTATGGAGGGTGGAAGTCGCCTCACCAAAAGGTGGATCAAGGTTTGTGCCAGTGCCTTGTTTGGTCCAAGCATCTGTTGTTTGCCTTCCCCCTCCTCCCCCCTTTTTTCCTCACTCTGTATGCCATGCACCTCCCTGCTCCTTGCCTTGTCAGCCTTGTTTCTCTTCGCTGATTCTGTGTACAGCAATGCCATGCACTCTAATTGACATTTCAGTTTGGGTCTGGTCGAGGCACAGCGTGTGACACGTGTCAAAACTTTATCAGCAGTGGTAGACAAATTATGAGAGCTTTTTTGTTTGTATGCGACAGCAATATTTCCACTAGAAGTAAGAAGTCCAGCAGTTTCATTTGATCTGAATGTCGTTCAGCTTCTACAGCTGGTGGCTTTGAGCAATTAAATAGGAAGACAATCAATCTGTCCTGCAGATCCTTCACTTTTGCAAAGTCCACCACTTATAATGTGCTTTGCTATTTGACTTCCCTTGTACTTTCATAGAAATCTTGCAAGCTTGCAGGGTTTAATTGCAGCCGAGAGGGATCCAGTTAGCAGAGGAGACAACAGTTTAAGTCGGGCAACAACACTTGCCGCAAGAGGAGCAGATTTTCTTTGTCAGCCACATGGGCCAGTGAACAAGTTAAATGTTCACTCCAGTATGATTACATGCATCAAATACATCAAATCAAGCCAGCCATACATCAATCAATCTTTTTTTTTTTTTTTTTTTCATGAAATCATTCCTAAAAGCAAATTTATACTCGCTCCGTTCTTCGGGAGTTATCCCTCTCTTCTTATTTCAGTCTGACAAAATGCACTGTAAACACTAAAGTGACAGTTTAATAATTTAATATTTTAAATTATATTTTAAACCATTGCTTATCACCTTGAAAGCATTAATGAATAAAACAACAAATGTAGAATTAATTCATCCCCTCAGACACATCCGTCCCACTTGTCAGACAGACAGGTATGAAGACAGGCAGCAGCTGTCAAGGTGCAGAAGCAGTGATTTATAATTTCATTTTAATTCCGTTCACTACTTTTAGCCCTCAAAAGCTTCATTTCAGAGGAAATACCAATGTAGAGTAAGCACATCTCAAAAAAAAAACAAAAAACAGACGCTTGACTTTATGGTCATGAAAAATGAATAATCAGTCCGTAGCACTTGTGTTAGTTCTTGGGCACTGGAGTGTTAAATACACTCTGAAGAGGATGATGGGACTAAACAAAGTGAAAGTCTCCAGGGAAATAAATTATTTTCTCTTCAAGTTGTTGACTTTCAGGAAATAAGTTTTTTTTTTCCCCCCCACTACCTCTCAGAGCTCTCCCGCTCGGTGGTAACGGTTTTCCAGTCTGATTTGGTTTTGGATGGAGAAGAGCTTTAGGATTCATAGATAACATTTTACTCCCAGCATATGGGAGAGAATCCCTGTCAGGTTTTATAGCCCGCTTTGTTGTTGGGAGCTGTTTTGACACACGGACGATAAATTTGAAAGTATACCAGCAGTAAATCTGGGATTTAGGAGTCTAAAAAGATGATGACTCTCCGCTGTGTAGTCATCCTAGGTCATATTTTAGAATTGGATTCATTGGCTTGGTCAGATTGTTTTATTACTTAAACTTCAAACTTCCTAATCCTGTCAAAGACATGTAGAACATGGTATTTGCACAAAATACCTCCGTTCTACATCGTACGGCGTGAGCTAGATAACATGAAACTGCACAACTGCGGACTGAAATACAATCTACTGTAGACTTCCGGAAATATTGTTCTTACTCTGTCCATTTATCTTTGAGATTGAGGACAATACAATTAATTAAATCCAACCCCATTCACTGTGTTCCTCATCTGCGGTGTCCAGAGATAAGACAGATTTATGGACTCCTGCGCCACGTGGACCTTTGCTGGAGTACCACGCTGGAGATATAAAGCGCTTTTAGCAGGGTTACAAGCGAGAGCATTTTCTATCTGTCTGACTGCAGGAACAGAATAAGATAGAAAGTAATGAGGAGTGAAAAGCATGTTATCTTCTCCAATAGGTAATCCCACGTTGCCCTTTTCTGAAAAATAATTGGTGAAAAATAAGACTGTACCTCATCTTAGTTTAATAAGAGCTGCTGATGCATACACTTGCACTCATCCTCTTATGCAGTGAAAGACTGAACGGGCCATTGTTTCTGACTGGATATACCCAAATTCATTGCTTTATGTTCACAGACTTAATAGCAAAAGGAGAAAAGTTTGCTCACTTTAGTCCTGTTAACGAAGCATCCTGATCATTTAATGCACTTAACTTCATTGCATCACAGTCATGAGTCCCCTTGACCTTTGCTCAGCTCTCAACCAGTGAGGGGATTTTGAAAGGGTCAAAATCCAGCTACCAGACGCCTGTCCTAATCTGATAACTGTCCGGATTATACCGCCTCGGGACACTCTCATTCACAGCTAGAGAAGACACAGTGCTGTCCTCTACTCCCACTGATCCTGCTGTTTTCATTCATACTGTCCCTGCTGGAGTGAAATCTCTCTTTTCCATCATACAAACTGCACCTATGGATTTTTTTTTAGATTTTTGATTACTCTCTGGATCAAATTCTCAATTCATCAATTACCGTTTATAGCTTGTTTTGTGAAACTGACTGTAAAAAATAAAAGATATGCAGTTAATTATGACTTGGCATGTTATTTTGAAAATCACTCAAATTATAAATTGATTATTTAAATAATGAGGAAGCGTTTTTTTTTTGTTGTTGTTGTTGTTGTCAGTCAACTATTGATTCAACTTCATTTTCAAGCAGAACCTTTTACCGAAGTAAGTCCAATAGTTTTCCTGTTTATGTTGTTGTGTGTGTGAATATGTTTACTAGTTTTGATCGTTTGTATTTCGAAATTACACCTCCTGCTGTCAGTCAGATTTATTTCATCTTCGAACAGAATGGAATATAAAGGCTAACAAATGTCCAAACCAATTCCCGGCAATAATTCATCATAACATTTACATTTGTTTTTTTCTGGCTGTATGATATATTCATCACCTGAGAGTCAGATCAATCACTGCACCCAGCGGGAATGACATTACCACGCTGTAAACCTTTACTTGGTCCACGCCATCAGCAGCGTCCTCATCTTTATATTCATATTCACTGTAAATAAAATGAATGTTATCTGCACTTTGCCCAGAATCACAAAAGCAGAGCTGAGCCAGAGGAAATGTTGTAGAATAGTGGATGAAGCAGAGGTTTGAAACAGAGCCAAGAGTGTCAGGTCTTTTAACCTTCATACTTCTTTTTCATTTTTCTGTTCGATGAATCAGAAAATATGATTAATACACAGTGTATTGGAGCAGCCTTTAGTTTCCTGTTCTGTCTAAACCAGACTCTGTTTATTAGATATGAAATATAATCAGAAACAGCTTTTTTATTTTAATAGCAACAAGTATCAGACATGATGCAAATACAGCCACATTCAAAGCGTAAATAGAAGCAAACATCTTCTGTGTACTCTGCTGTTTTATCTTGAATTACGTCTCCAACAGCAGGCATCAGAGGTAACTTCCTGTGGTTCAAACCAGAAAATGTGGTGCAATAAATCTGGAGCCCTGTTTGTTTTTGCAGATTGCTGTTTGGAACTCATATAAGGGGATGAACCTGACTGAGAAGTCCGGCCGAGACAAGAATAACAATGTGACGGACTCGATGGCTAACAGGACTCTTATTGTCACCACAATACTGGTGAGGAAGATTAAACAGTGGAGTGATGTGAGGATTGTAGGTAAAGGGGCAACCAAGGAAAATACCGGAAAATGAGACGCGTAGGAAGAAGAGTTTAGGTGATGAAAAAGGTTGTTTGGAGTCTTTAGCATAAAACAGGCGACACAAAAAAGTATCTCAAGAACCATGGTCACAGATTTTATTGTAATACAAGCTGTATCACCGCCTGTCAGCTCAGAGAACTGAGAAACTAACGAAGACCCAGTTAACTTTCACTGGTGCTTTGAAGCAAAGGAAAATGATGTTGATGATGAGGAAAATGTTTTGTCTTGGTAAATACTGAAACACAGTATTCTCTTGTATTACAGGAAAATCCATATGTGATGTATAAAAAATCAGACAAGGAGCTGGTTGGGAATGATCGTTTCGAAGGCTACTGCCTGGATCTGTTGAAAGAGCTCTCCAACATCCTCGGTTTTACATACGAGGTCAGACTGGTGGCTGATGGTAAATACGGAGCCCAGAATGACAAGGGAGAGTGGAATGGGATGGTCCGAGAGCTGATTGACCACGTGAGTTAATAGTTTAAATTAAATAGCAAAATATCTCCACCTGAGGTGCAGCGGATTGGAAGTGTGAACCCGAAATCTTGAAGTCAAGTATTAGTCCCTCCAAAGTCTACTTAACTGAATGTGTTTAGTTATTTTCCACCTACTTCCCTTTGGGGCTAGTTTGTTCCAGACCAAGTTAAATTTAGGATATTGCATCAGAAATTAATTAAAGGTGCATCTCCTCATGACTCTGTCTCATGAAAGAAGTCCTGATGTGGACAAAATTACTGCGATCACATTAAACGGCCAAATAATCAAGAAAAAAGTATTCTACAAATGAGTTCACTGAGAGAGCGATGCGTTTGTAGACCCTGTAATCAGGCAGCTTTCTTTGATAATGTCAGCAGTAGGTATGGGCCATGATTTTTGATTAATCAATAACTTTTAAAAAATCTAAATAATCTAAGGTCTTGTTGCACCCTGATTGGATTTCTGAACAAATTTCTCTCTTTCATAGAAAAACACACAATTCAATTTCACAGTTCCTGGAAATGATTGTTTCAATTTAGACTGCTGTGTTCATTTACGTGCCGTCTCCAGTCCTGGAGAAAAAGTGGAGCACAGTTTTACAAAGTGTCGTTTTTGTCGTTGGGATATTGAGACGTGAAAATTTGGCAGTTTGATTGCTTTGGCTTTTTCAGGTCGCAGACCTCGCTGTGGCGCCTCTGACCATCACTTACGTTAGAGAGAAGGTCATCGACTTTTCCAAGCCCTTTATGACCTTAGGTATCAGCATCCTGTATCGCAAACCCAACGGTACCAACCCGGGCGTGTTCTCCTTTCTGAATCCGCTGTCTCCGGACATCTGGATGTATGTGCTGCTAGCCTGCACAGGGGTGAGCTGTGTGCTCTTTGTGATTGCCAGGTAAGAGGATTGGTGATAACAAGATCATGTATGATAGGATGGGATGGAAAAATATAAGGGTTGTCAAGGGCATGGTGTTGGATATATTGATGGTGACTGAACGCTCCCTAACCAGTGTCAGTGGGGCCACAAACCTTTTTGTTCATAATTAGAAAGTGGAAGATAAATGAAAATGGCGATTTAGTGCTTGTGTTGAGCATTTTTAAAACAATACAGATTTATGCCTGTTGTATTACATTCACACAACCTGGCCTGACTGTTCTTCAGCATATTACTAATTTGGCACCGTTTCAGAATAAGACAAAACGTGCTTTGGGCTGCCCATCAGATGCCAGTTTGGCTTTCACTCCGTTTTTAAAGTAGTTGGGAGTAATTGGACGCTCGCTCTTCACTTTCCTCTCAGATAGTGTTTAAAACTCCTGCAACCATGTTGCACCTGTTCACCTATAAATGAAATAGATTTTTTGTGAAAATCTAAATGCAAATTGAGGTGAAGTGTAGATTGAAAGGCTTTGTGGAGGCGAGCTGTTGTGCACCCGCGGCTTAAGATTCACCACAGTAAATTCCACTTCTGTTTGGATTTCCTTTCATCTCTTTTTCTCTGTTTGTTTGTTGTCTTGCAGATTTACTCCATACGAGTGGTACAACCCACATCCATGCAACCCGTCCTCGACTCTCATACAGAACAATTTCACTTTACTGAACAGTTTCTGGTTTGGCGTTGGAGCGCTCATGCGGCAAGGTATTTAGCTCACAGTCAAAGGCATCATGACCGATATTTTACAATGAATCAAATGGTATTCAATTGATAACTCTCAGAAATATTCTCAGCCCACTCTTTTCACCGGCCCCTGCTGAAGGAAGGTTTCACTTCATGTAGATCTGGGCAGGATAAATCTGACACGCCTGCGTAGTTGGCCAGTAAAGTTACGGATAACACCAGTCAACAGCGAAATGGCTACATAGATGAAAGTTGTCAGCAATGAATCAGTTTTGATAAAGAATTTATTCACAATATAGGAGTCTTTACATTTTTGTTCATTCGTTTGCATCCTGTGGGTTGAATCAGTCCTAAACAAGTTTAATATTGTCTGTCACCTTCTGCATGCGTGTATGAGTGTGTGTGTGTGTGTTGTGTGTTCCCAGCAGCCTTGAGCTTTTTGTGAGCTGCTGTGTGCGACACTAAGTGCACTCTTCAGCACACACCATGGCTGTTAAACCGACCCTCCAGAATCTGTGTTTTACTCTAAAAGCATTGTTTGTTTGCATTTGTCCACTCCGCCTGAAAATAGACAAAAATTTTTGTCTAAAAATAGACAAAAATGTGCCCAAAGCACAGAGAATACAGAAAATGCGTTTTTCCCTCTTAGCTTCGCACCGAGAAGAAAATGTAAATCACACTGCTCATTCTGCCGTTTCATTTGTTTTAAAAGCAGATTTCTGCAGCCTGTCAGCTTTGCTTCTTCTAATTTGTACCTTTTTGTTCAATTATATTTGCTTTTTGACACGGATGCATTTATTTTCCAAACAGGTTGTGCAGGAGAAGAAAAATAAAAACTAAATGAAGAGTTGCACTATTTGTCATTTTAGTTTTTGAGTTTCGACCTTGGAGTTCTAACGTGAATCTGGCAGTTTAAAGAGAAATCCATGCACCTGAGTCCAACAGACTGACATAAGCACATTCGTTCTTATAATATCACCAGCCTCTTTACGTCTAATCCTCAGCCTTTCCTTCCTCCAGCTTTTTATTTATTTGCTCCCTTTTTTTTTTAACCTTTCCGCTCTCTCCACTGTCTCTTTAGGCTCGGAGCTGATGCCAAAGGCTTTGTCCACTCGTATAGTTGGGGGTATCTGGTGGTTCTTTACCTTAATTATCATCTCCTCCTACACGGCCAACTTGGCTGCCTTCCTTACGGTGGAACGGATGGACGCGCCCATCGACTCGGCGGACGACCTGGCAAAGCAAACCAGGATTGAATATGGTGCTGTGAGGGATGGATCTACCATGACCTTCTTCAAGGTAAAACCGATTTGAACTGCTGTCGCTCCCAATATACTGTAAGTTTAAATACATCGAAAGTAGCTTTAAGCTGTATCAAATACACAACTTCTTAAACAATAGTTCAAATCACTATGCAGACTTGCTGGTTTGCTTTTTAAAAAGTTCATGTTAGACTGTGTCCAGTTATGTTTTATACAATTTCAATGCTGAAAGGCCTCATGTAGATGTAGTATAATGAACCTCATTAAACTTTGAAATTATATGATTTAATTGTTCTGCAATCAAATTTTTTGAATATGCAAAAAGATTTGACTCATCTTGAAGTTCCTTCTCCAATCAAAACCAAGTTTTAACTTTGCTAACACGTCCATATGGTGCTTTTATACCTGGCATTGCATGGACTCGGGGCAAAAGAGCATATTTACGATAAAATATTTACTTGAATACTCCTGATCATACTTTGTTGTGTTTTTGTATTCAAATAAAGAACATCAAGTTTCCTTTGTGCCAAAGGACCTAATATTGATACCAACCACCGCCGTCTCTGGTTATTTCACTCCTGCTGGTTTGTCCCAGTTAATTCAGTTTTTTAATATGCTGTCTGTTATAACAGTGACAGATCCTTCATTTCCATAAAATCAGGGTCATATTGGTTCCCTCAGCTGCTCTTGCTGGTGTCTGTCTCTTCGCCAAACCTCCCATGGAAGGGAAAAAAACAGCGACCATCAATGCATCGAGACTGTTTCAGTGTTCTTGTGTGTCTGCAGTGATATATATGTGAACCTGTTGTTTCAAATTATATAATGTATCAGCGGACTGATGTCCTCAGGCGAGACTGTCACTTCTCTTTCCCCGGCCGATGCTAGCCAGCCACTATCCCTGTGTCCTGGTGGCTCAGCAGGGGTGATCCATGCAGGGCTTTATCCTCCCAGATTGCAGCCAGCGATTAGGATAGGAAGAAGCAGGCTGTGTTGATGGCTTGAACAAATTGAATCAGCTGGAGGAGATTTAGAACACAGCTGTCCTATTTTCTCCGACTGAGCAAGAAGAAACACACACACACACACACACACATATATATATATATATATATATAATATATATATAGAGAGAGAGAGAGACACACCAAGAAGCACATAGATGGAGTCACTCCCATACATTATTTTCTTAAACATGTTTATGATAGCATTTGATATAAAGTTAAGTACATATATGATAGCCCTAACACCTAACCTAACACTTCTTACCCAAATCTTTGGCTCCTTTGGCAGAAGTCAAAGATTTCCACCTACGAGAAGATGTGGGCATTTATGAGCAGCAGGAAGAACACGGCGTTGGTTAAGAACAACAAGGATGGCATCACCCGAGTCCTGACCACGGACTACGCCATGCTGATGGAGTCCACCAGCATTGAATACATAAGCCAGAGGAACTGCAACCTCACTCAGATCGGAGGTCTCATAGACTCGAAGGGCTACGGAGTCGGGACGCCGATTGGTAAGAGGAATGGCATATTATTCTAAATTCATAATCAAAATCTTTTGCCGCAAGCCATCATTGATAATGTACTTCCTATAAACTTGGAACAGACTGAGGGTGAGACAGAACAGAAGAGGTTGAGACTTATTCATGAGTGTGCGAGCTTTGCTGCTTATTCATGCACAGGCCACAGACGCATACAGGGTACCGCACAAATCACACTCACACAGCCTCTTCTGGGAATAATAAAAGGTACTGAAGGCCGTTTGACAGCCATGTAACAAAAATAGAATTTTAATAGAACCTCTGCAAATGTACTGTAGATACAAACTTCAATTTATTTAGGAATTTGCATTTTCACTCCGGGAGTTTAGTAGAGAGCTTCTGTATTCTCCACATGCAAATGTGCTCCCATCGAACAACTCTGCCAGATGTTCAGTGCAAACGTTCATATAAGATTTCAGGACAGTTCCACAGATACAGATCGTGCACTTGATGCAAATCACCCTGCTGAACTGTGTTTGTGCTGTTGGATGTTTTCTTAAGTAATGCTTAATATAATGTGTCTCTCTTTTGTTTTTGTTTTTTTCCTTTCTTCTCAAGATGTTTTGTAATTTATTCTTCTAAAAACAATATTCTCCCATTTGGCGTTGTTTTTTTTTCCTTCCAAAGCAAGAACACGCGCCACACCTTCATCTGCTCCATGCATCCATCCATCCCTAGATACTGCAGACATCTAAATGTGTGAACACAACAGTGAAAATAATGAGGATGGAGCTATCCCCATCCAGTTAATTTTTTTACCACGGGTTAATTACCATGAGATATCCACTGGCAGTCAATATCTAAGAAATACCCCAATTGCTTTCTGAACTCTATTCTTGGTTAAGATATGAAATTGTAAAAAATATTTGTCCTCAGTGGAGTTTAACACACCTTAACCAGAGACTCAAGTTCCAGCAAGCTTCTTCCTGATGAGCTTATTAATGCTTTTGTTGTTTGTTGCTTCTCACTACAGAAAACATTCTGCAGTTTTGAAAACCACGATGGCAACCACAAAAGGAAAAACATTTCCAACACAGTGCCTTAGAGAAAAGTCTTCTCAGATGAGAAAGTTAAGATGGATTTAACCCCTCTTGTACACGGCAGCGGTGTTGCTAATCTAGTACGCTTTGATGTGGAGCTGCAGCCTCTTCAGTCGACATCAACTCTCTGTATTGAGCCTCTTTTCCTTGTCGGTACAGGCTACAAGAGGAGAAAGCTGGGAAGCCTAATGTAAAGGAAGAAATGTAAGAGGTGAACAGATACGGAGACGGATCAATACCTGTGGTGCACCCGTTGGATCCTGTGGCCGACCCCTGTGGTGTCGCTTTAATCTGTGACACTAACAGTGGAAACTCTCTGCTTGTCCAGGGGCCTCGTCGAAAGTAGGCCAGCTGAACCACTGACTATTAGAAACACTCGAAAACCTAAAAATCCAAAGAAAAAAAACTATGGCCCCCCCCTCAACTCCTGGTGAAGGCTGTGTCAGGGATTGTTAGTGTGTTAGGACGAGTTTGTTACTTTTACTTTGTTTTGGTTGTTTGGTGCTCTGAAGATGATTAAATTTACATCACACACATCCTTAACTAAATGCAGTTGGCTGGCACACACCAGCGCCCTCAGTATCTGTGCTGAACCGAGCAGCACTATCTATCCTATTCAGCTCTTTTTGGCACCTGATCAATAGGTGATTGGCCTCTGGAATATCATTGTATGGACAATCAGGGCTCTGGGGGGGAATTGGTGGGTGGATCGACTGAATTGTACTCATCAAACCTATTAAAATAGTTTAATTTCCTCATTTTCCCAGCCCAAACCAAGTATCCTGCAGTCACCTGATAGCTGGTCTGGCTTATCACCTGTGACGGTTCCCCTGAGTGGTTGTCAGATGTTACTGTTTCCGCTTCATCTCCTCCCAACACTCACTTTTTTCTTTCATCCAGAGTCTTTGGTCACAGTTACTCACCTCAGGAGATCTCCAAGTTGCATCAGTTTGTATTTTGGATACGACAGAATACCAGCTTCAATGGCTTATCAGCAGAATTTACAAACATTTCTAAAAATAAAGGCAACACACCTCACCTGCAACTCTTCAAACATAATGTAGAGGCCACATGCAGACATACTAGAGGGAGGAGGAGGGAATACAAATCAATGTGCCTTTGAAAACTTAGCTCAGAATTCCTCCTTGAATGGAATTTGAAAGAACATTATATATTGCAAATGCAAATTCAGTTTTCTATCCTCAAGGTAAATGTAAATTAATGTTTCTTATTAACTATTTTCTCATAAGAAAGGCTTGTGGTTCACTCGAACACAATAAACAAAGTAAACAGGTTTATGGATTACTGTTATTTTTTACTATTACTACACTTGAAAATATTTCAGTGACAAATAAGTGATGGTATGAATTTATGTTCTGTTGGTGATCTTTCTGTTTGCCTTCTCCCTCACCAGGTTCTCCATACAGAGATAAAGTGACCATTGCCATCCTTCAGCTGCAAGAGGAAGGGAAGCTGCACATGATGAAGGAGAAGTGGTGGCGAGGCAACGGGTGCCCGGAGGAGGACAACAAGGAGGCCAATGCTCTGGGCGTGGAAAACATTGGTGGCATCTTCATCGTCCTTGCTGCTGGTCTGGTTCTCTCTGTGTTTGTGGCTATCGGAGAGTTCATCTACAAGGCGCGCAGGAATGCAGACATAGAGGAGGTGAGTGAGGCCAAGTGATGAGTTAGATTAATGGAATGCAGTTTCTTTCCATTCTACAGAGTTTGTAATCAGATTTTTTTGTTGTTGTTGTTGTTAGCTGTTGTTTGCGCTATCAAAATGTATTTACTCAAAATCTTATTTGCCCCTGCTGGTATTGTCACTGCAACAAGAAGGTCACTTGAATGGATTTACATCAAACAAGCATCTCACAGTCCTTTGCATAAATGTTTCTTTTGTCGTGGTGTTTAAATCACAAATGCTTGGTTTTCTTTTCTTTTCTTTTTGTACAAGTCTCTTTTGACCACTATAATGTTTTCTTCTCCATCCCCTCTTTTTCTTTGCATGGTTTCATCAGGCCTTTTGTTTCTTTTACGGGGTGCAATCCCGTCAGTTTCAGCGGCGTGGGTCCACTTCCTCCTCTGGCACCTCCTTATCTACTGATCTGGAGAGCGGCAGGCTGCTGGGGGATGACACAGAGTAGCCATGGTAGCATATTTACAACACAAATCATTTGCTAGACGATAGGTTTGTGACTGGGTGACCTTCTCTCTGTCCCTGTTGAAAATGCCACTGTGTAACTGCACCAACCTCAACCCCATCTCAGTGTCATTTCACCTTAACCGATTCCCCCTTTGTGCCTACTTTGTTTCCTTGCAAAATGTCTGTGTTTCTTCAAACTGTATCTTCTAGTACAATTTGTTATTACAGCCATTCCAACACGGCACTCCTTTCAAATCGGAAGAGCATATGGAAAGCACAGCGAAATTGACTCATATTGTAATTTGGCCAGCACCCGTGACATTTGGGGAGATAAAATATGTCACCTGTTTGTTTCCTTTTCAGAAAAAAAATTATTACAATTCATTATAGTTTGGAAAGATGCCGTTTAAGTTCGTATAAACAGAGTAGTGCTCTGCAGCATTTCACAGTTTTTTCTTCATCTGCACTGGTTAAGTATCCATCTAACACCAGCCAACTTTCAGTTTAGTCTCATTTGCTATCTGTGTGCACTCAGAGGCAGACATTCAATTCCTTTTGGGAAATCAAAAAGACAGGAAAAGTTATTTAAATATTTTCCTCCTCATTAGGCTCTTTGGTAGACTGGTTTGGTTGGCTGGAATTTGGATAAGAGTGATGGAACGCTATGTTTAATGTCCCCTGACATAGATTCAAAATTGAAAGTCAAGTTATAGTTAGATGAATAACTTCTGGTGACTGCCAGTCACACATTTTATTAACTGAAGTAATGATGGATGGGATCACTGACAGATACAACTCTCACTGCACCACTGGACTGAGATTGTTATCTAGTCATAACATCCGTTTCCATCCAAAATATAGTAAAGAGTAAATCTTGAGTTGGCTGTGGCAAATGTTTACTTCTACGAAGATGTTTGATACTACTATCTTACAGGGTATAAAATCTGTGCATGTAAAATAATAATGCATTCAAATAAGATACCTAATTAAATAAGACCAGAAGCAACACACAGTTTGTTTGCTCTGTGTTAATTCTGTATCCAAATGTGGATTTAAAATACAATACATCTCCAAGGTGTCAAACCTTTCATCAATCTTTGCTTCATACTTGATTTAGCTCCTGTTAGGTCAGTCGGGTTTATGTTTATACAGGGGTTTCACCAAACCTCCCAAAATATAGGAATTATATCTGTTCTTTGTTTTCGAGGTTGGAATTTGTTATGAGGTCAGTGAAAAGGTTCTTAACTGATGCTGAGTGTTTGCGGAAAACCCTGCAGGAAACCACATTCCTTTCAAAAGCCTTAAGGCAAAGCCTGAGGACGAAAGAGGAAGACCTTCTCTGGTCTGTGGATGAAAGACAGACAGATTAAACCGGATGACTTTGCGACGCCAATTTTAGCGATAAATTTAGTGAGCGCAATGAGCAAAATAAAAGGCAAATAAACACAATTGATGATTAATGAGTTCAGTGCAATGTATTATTACGCAGAATCAAATAAGCCAGTGGCTTTTCATTTCAGATGGCCCTCTCTTTGGTAATTTCAAATAATTAGCATATTATGAATTCATAGCTCACTGCATTAGGATGTCGCACAGCAGCGACTGCCCTTTATCTTTTGTCTTTGTTGGATTTTGCGATGAGACAAAGGAGTTTACATGTCTTTTACAGCTCTTGTCATTTCTGCTGTTTTTCTGGCCAGACTTTAGATTGAGTCAGTCATTGCCTGGCTGCTCACATTCAGCTGCAACAAGCTCCTCGAAGCCTCTGCTAACTTTCAATACTGAATCAAAATTGCCTTTGATTGCATCTTTACTATAATTAATCAAATTCCCCAGTTGACTCTTTAATGGATCAGCAGTCATTTTATTCACCTTCATAAATTCTTTAAACTCCAAAAGACATTAAGTTTACAGTGACTTTATTGGAAATTGGCTTTATTTATTGGTGTCTGACCCGAGGCTTTCCATTGTGGTTCTCTTTTGGCAGTGCTTGTCTTTTAGCACCATGATGGAGGAGTTAGGCATCTCCCTGCAGTGTTACAAGGGTGTCCGGAGGAGGTCACGACCCCACAGTGCAGCAAGGTCGGCTTGCATCTTCTGTCAACCCAAACGTACAGCAAGGAGGGAGGGAGGGAGACGAGACTCCAACACTTGAGCCTCGGATATAAAAGCCAATAGATCGGAGACTGCTCTTTGATTTTTCTTTGTTTGTGGTCCACTTAACGATATGACGTTCTTTCCTCATCAGCCCTGTCTTTATACTGTGTGTGTACAGCTAATGTGTCAAGCATATAATG
Source organism: Remorina albescens (assembly GCA_034769265.1). Classification (NCBI taxonomy): domain Eukaryota; kingdom Metazoa; phylum Chordata; class Actinopteri; order Carangiformes; family Echeneidae; genus Remorina; species Remorina albescens. The sequence continues at coordinate 4,699,481 of CM068490.1, read as the reverse complement.
TAGATGTAGCTTACTAAGTCTTGGCCTTGTATCAAAATGAATAATGTAAAAAGCAGCTGATGAATGAAAGCTCTCTCATAGTGAAAACATTGCTGTTCCCTCATGGCCATAGTTCACTGTTGTGAGCAGTTTGCAGAGTTGAATCTGCAAACTTTATAGACACCCCCATTGTGTAAATGTTTGACAACTTCGCTGATTTTAAGAGTAAAAAGATTTTTGCATTTTTTTAAACAGTTGTCAGATTTGTTACTGTTGTTGTTGTGAGCTTGTGTGTCTTCTCTTTGTATACCTACCGCCAGGTAGCAGGTACAGGCTTCAGTAGCTTTAGAGAGGATAGCAGACCCAATGCTGGCCGGTGAAAAAGAAAAGATATGGACCTCCAAGGAAAGTCAGGAACACACCTGCTGTTTCATACCCTTCAAGTGCCAACATTACAGACAGCAAATCACACGCTCTTGCACACAGACGCACACATATGCACATTGCTTGCATGCTTGCAAATGCTTGTGATCATGAAATATTGCTGTCTGTGGGCCAGAGGAACAACAGGATACACAGAGCAGGAAAGGACAAGATGAGATACAGTTGTTGTTTTTGTGTTTTTACCTGTGAAATTCTCAGGAGGTCAAAACAAAACATAATTTCCTTGTTCCATTGGGAATAGTCCTGTTTCTCTACAAGTCATTTTTTTCCCCGGGTTTTTTGCTGTTGCTGAATTTGAAAGCCTGAGGGGAGATCTTGGCTCCCAGTAGTGACAGTGGATCCCAGTGGATGTGAGGACGTGAAGAAAATGATGAAGAGTTGCCACATCCAGTTCTGCTTCTCTTGAAGTACTTTATAAGTTTGCCATTCAGGTTATATACAGCAACTTACCTGACAGCAGCTTTAAGGCACTCTATGATTTAATAATCATAATCCATATACACAGTCAAGATGTCAACATGAAATGAAATTAGGGCACTCTTCTGCAAAAGTGAGGAATACACACTTGTGAAAACTTGATTTTAGGTTCATTGAGATATTCAGTTTTCCTGTAATCACAAAAACATTTAATCCAGGATGATCCTTCACCTAACAGCAGTGCGTATAAAGCGCACAGCCCTTGACCTATATTGTGCTTGGAGTCAGGACGAAGAATAATAATGTCCTCATCATCCTCAACACAATTATCTCTCAGCAGCAGGGATACAGAAAGCTCCAGTCATTATGGACTGACTCACATGCAGCCCTACGTGAATTTGAATGCAGCCCCACTCATCAGAACCTTGCAGGATAATCAACACTAATGCCTGAACACACACAAACACAACGCAGCGGATTGACATCAGCACACAAGCACAACACAAGTTTCTGGTGGCGTTAACGGTAATGGCGTGAACATTAATTCGCCCCACAGGTCCAGGTGTGCGTCTCATGTTATTTATATTTGGAAGCCTCCCTGCTTTCCTCATGTGCAAGTTCGTTTATGTCCTTTGAAGCCGACTTCAGGGTAAAATAAATGAGTCACAGAGTTAAATGAGTGTAAGGGACTCATACTGCCTGTATCTCTGCCACCTCTTCGCCCAGTGCTTTTAATTTGTTCACCTCATCAACCCTTTCATTTAGTGGCTCTGTCCTTCTTTTTTACCCCTGTAGTCTTACCTAAATCTGCCCCACACTCTGACAGTGAACTGGATATGTAGCATGTGGTCTAATAGAAAAGCCATTGGAAACGTTGAAGACACATTTTGGAAATAACTCTGTTAATAAAATCATGATATAAGAAATAGAATAATTCAACGCATGCAAAAACACAAACACTGCAGTGACAATATTACCATGTCTGTAAGCCGGTCAGAAAATAACTGCAGAGGGAAAAAGAAGAGTGAAATAAGTGTTTCTCTAAGCATTACATCGTAATACATGTCGTTATCAGTAATGTCAGAGCCTGACCTCTGTTTCCTGACGGTTACCAGCTAACGCACTGACATTTAAAATAGGAAATAGCAATAAATGGATATAAATATGTTGCAAATTGGTCAAGTCAGAGGTTTTGTTTTGACACTTTCTCTGTGGATTGTGTGTGCTGGTTTGTGTGCATCCTAGGAGAATTGGACCGAGCTTTTCTTAATCTCTTCATGTAATGAGTTTTCTCTTTTTTGGTATTCAGATTAATTCTGTGATTGGGCTCAGTCCAATGTAATAGCGTTCGGTTGTCTCTAATCTCCTAACCCCATAATTCTTAATCAAAACCAAAGGCAGTATTTTTTTTTTTTATCATTATCTAATCCATCATGAATGAGGCCATGGATTACAGCCCTGACCTTGGCATCCTGCACGTCTGAGATGTGCTCTCTTTCTTCTCGCCAACCTAAAATGACCTCACCTGAACACTTGCCCTGTTGTAAAACAATATTTCAGCCTTCAGCTGTGTTCATAACCTTGTTCGTTTCACCCACGGAAGCAATTTGTCTCAATGATCTTGAAGCGCAGGCTCTAACAACCTTGGCAGTGGTCAAGGAGAAACGTGGAGAGATGAAGCGATAGAGACATCTGTCTGTTTGGTGAGACGTCAGATGATGCATACATCTCTCCCTCCAGCATGGATAAAGAAAAGAGAAAATTCAAGTTGTTATTTACACGTTGAAATATATTATTATGGAAGTTATTTGACAAAGGTCGAAGCACTTAAAAAAAAAAAAACCCAGTTTAGATGTCATAAATGTTAACACCTTGATGAATCAGACTGGCTGCACTGTACAGATTATTTTTACACAACACAACATTTGTGCAGCTCTTGTAGAATTTGCAGACAGACTCCATCTTTGTGTGTTGCATGTGTAAATCCTTCAAACCTGTCAGGTCGGGCTCATGTATTTCTACATGAGGCGCTTAACTGTAAACACAAAATGCAAGAGAGTCAAACCTAAACTATGACTCCAGCATAAAAGAGCGTCAGACGTTTGAGTGTGTCCCATCCATCACAATGAGCTGAATGGTCCCGAGGGCCAATAACCCAGGTCTGTGTCAACAGCCTGTCAATGAGGACAAACGAGGAGGAGGCGTATTCTTGGAGGTGCAGAGCATCATTCATCTTTCTCTCTCTCTGTCTCTCTGTAGCTGCCTTTTCTCTCTCCCACCACCTGAAAGCCTGGCAGTAAATAATTCAGGGAAAATGCTGTCATCTACTGGTGTGCAGGTGAAGTGGCCTTCTGGAGTCAAAGCACCTGATGAGTTAATCAAAACATTAAAGCCTGTGCAGTAATCGCAGAGCTGAATTTATGATGCTTCTTTTTCTTTCAAACATGCCCTCAAAGGCTCGAGGTCAGTTCATTATTATTGTGACACTGTGTAGACTTCAGAGGAATGCTGCTCATGAACGTAATGAAGGCCTATAAGCGGGCCAAATGGAAGGCAGCTTGTCATGCCTCTTTGTCCAGATTTTTAATTTGGCATCAAATTAATTTGTTTGGACACTTAAGAACTAAAGTACAGACATGCTCTCCCCAGTTTTGTTTTGTTTGGGAGGGGTTTTTTTTTTAGGCTTTCTTACTGCAAAATATAACACTCCTGTTTTCAGTTCTCTGATGATACATGTTTCAGATAATCCAATAGAGTTTAAAATGTTTTATATACTTTAAGAACTAGGAGATTTTTTTTTTTCAATATGTGAAGGAACACTTAATCCTGCAGTTTATAGGAAGAATAAATAAAATATCAGACTTTGGAGAACATGGTTTTCACTTAGCAGCTATGAAATGTAAGTCACTCTGGCTCATAAAAGGATAAATGAATCACCGGCTTTAATCTCCATCTGTTGAAAGAAAAAAAAAAAACAGCAGGGGGAAAATTTTATTCTGTTGAACGGATAGCAGTAATTTAGTACTGCACTAGCATGCACTGGCATGAAGTTTGGGGACTAATTGGAAACAAATGCGAGCTATTTGTGAAGTTTGATCACATAACAAATTAAGATAAAAGGTTTTGTTAACTCCTTAAATAAACTCTGTGTAAAGCAGAAGAAGGCATCATCTTCCTCCACCCTGAAAACCTACATCTGTCCAGAAAAACACCTATTGGAGGAGGTGGGGGCTGCACTGCTTTCTTCCATAAGAGCTATTCTAACATGAGATGTTCATTCTGAGCAACTGTCTCATTGCACAGCTATTGCAAAGCCAGACACCATCCCGGCGGCATGCCCGTGTCACTCAAAGCACTGCCGGAGCTATGGGCATTTTTGCGGGCTCAAGTCATGTCATCTGAGACATTTAATTGGACCCGGGCTGCCACAGAGGGGACGGCAGACAGCATACCCCCCCCCCAACGCGTCCATGTCCACGCTCCGACCGACACCCACTGCAGTGGACGGCTCGGCCGGGAAAGCTGGGAGACCAGATCAGCTGAATCCGGATCAGTGTGAGGTTTGAGAGGACAGAAAGAGGGGGGCCGGCAGGGGGGGTTGGTGAGGGGGGCGGAGGGGGGGGGGTTAGCTCCTGGAGAGATACTTTTGACAACTTTTGCTGGGATTTGCGCTTTTTTCCCCCCCTGAAGAGACCACAGCGGTGATCCGAGGGGAGCAAACAACAAGCTGTCTTCAGAGGACGTGCACATCCACCCCCCAGCCCCCCCCCCCCCCCCCCCGACTCAAACTTCAGCCCACTGCAGTATTGGTTGTAGCTGCTTCAGGTAACAATGGCCTGCTGCTCTCCATCATATTATGGATTATATACTTACTTTTTGTGCACTGTTATGATATTCAACTCGCTAATATTGTGCTAGATTTTATTGACTATGACTACGATTGGTCAGCATCAAAAACTGAGCTTTAAAGTCTTTCTAACAACTGAGAGAGACGTTAATAAAATGTAAAATGTTCATAAAATATTATTATTTGATGGTGTATGAGGTCATTGAGGGGTTTAACAGGGTTAAAGGAGACAAACTCTGATATAAAAAGTATGTAGCTTCATTGGAAGAGCGGGCGTGCTGGTTCCAGACCTCAGAGCCAGTCTGTCAGAGCTCCCTAATTATTTAATCCCTTCTCAACTCTAAATGCACGATGAACCTGACCGCCAGCTCTCTACTTGGATGTGTGTGTGTGTGTCCATTCACAAGGCTCCATACTTTCCTAGCTGTGGCTTCCTCACATCCTTTATTGAAGGGTCTGTACTGACCCACTGCACCTGTCTCACTCGCTGACTTAAAATGAAAAACAAAAAAGAAAATAAAAAAAATCCTGCACTCATCACATTGAGGGATTAAACTTAAACCACTGATTAATTTATGACTTCCTTGCATTGCTCATTCTGTCCATGTTTAAAACCCAGCTGTCCAGTTGCAGTTATGTAAATCAGAGACAGGGAGGGAGATCATTTCACATTTAAGACTTAACATGCCGCAAACTGCAACTTTTCACAATAAATCTCTTGAATTATTAACACGTCATTAAAACTGCTCTCAGTTTTCCACTTGACTGATGAACCGTGCCATCGTGAAATCATCACTTGTCTTTCAGAAGGTGCTTTTGACTGTGCTAACAGCTCTGTTTTGTGCCTGTGGCCGAAGGAAGGGATAAATGATCACCTCAGCCAGACGAGTGTCTCCCGATAAATCTGAAGTTAGAATCGCCTTCAGCCTCGACGACACAGCAGGTAAACACACACACACACACTTGTGGTATAAAGACATGCTAAAGCTTATTTTGGGTTTACATACACCTATTACTCAAGTGATCATTTAACACCTGACAGATCCTGGATCCACTCTCAATGCATTTCCAGTATGTGTGGAACACATGCACAACACATTCCTCCCTCCAAAACAGACCAGGCCCAGTCTGCCTGTACCAGCCCCCCACCTCCACCCCCAAAACCCCAACCCCCCATCACAGCCCACCACTTTAACTGTATCCATACTCCGCTGCTTTAGCTGGGACAGGTGCTCCCTCTATTTCTGTAGGACCCGCATCATATTAAAAACAAACCGCATACGCGTGTGTGCAGTTGTGTGCTTACAAAATGTCCATGTATGCATCTCCGCTGCCAACGGCACAATGATTGTTGTGACTGTAATCATCCTGTCATTTTAATCTAGATCCAAAACATGCACAATCCACAAAGGTTGGCCCTACCTATGGTGCTAGGTAATGTCTGTAAGGATGTTTTACAGCAGGAGGGTGAGGGGGGGGGGGGGCACTGGCACAGCAGCTGCAGCTATGTAATGACAGAGTCAGGTTTCTCCTCTAATACTAACAGTGTCCTGCTGCCTGATTCACTGTTCAGCTTTTAGAACACTGGCCTATATTTATAAGCATTTAACACTTGCAATCCTGCTGCACCCATCCCTGATCCCCCCCTGTGTTTCTCAAAGGGACATGAGATGGGGGGCTGCTGTAGAAACAACAAACTCAGATTTGATACGAAGCATGGTCCCAGTGAACTCCATAAATTTTTGCTTTTAATTCGCAGATGGCAAGATGCTCTGCGTTTCATCCCGTTGTCGTTCCTGTTCTTTTCTTCCCAGTTTAACAATTTCAACTATCCATCTCTGTGGGTTTCAGTTAGTTTCGCCTAGTTATCTCACCGATGTTTGGTTTTGTTGGGGGCTGGTTCACTCTGTGATAAATCTCAAGAATCACAGCGACTGCACGGGATCTGCTTTAGTTTGCAGCACACTTACATGCCTTAGTTTACTTTTAGCTGGAACTCCAGACGAGTTACAACCCTAAGCTCCAAAATTTAGACTCTGGATATTCCCCAGGCCATCATGTTGTTGTCTCTGTGAACTTGTGTTTCTAAGCAGGGGAGGAGGGCCAACTGAGATCTGCACCCCGTCTGGGGATCATCCTCTAGGCCCTTCATGACTTAATGCCAGGCATAGTTATAATCCTACGCTGTGTCATTCCTAAGCATGAGAACTGTATTTATTCCTCATCATAATTGGCCCCTTGGCTGCAGGCTGGTCCGCTAATACTCCCGTTTTTAGAAAGTTGCGTCATCGCAGGATTCTCCACATGTGTTCCATCTCCGGGGGGACATTACTGGCGAGGCCGAGGCTGATTCAAGCAACCCGTCTGTTTCTGTCTGTCTGTCTGTCTGTCTGAAGCCCCGTCTCTGTCTATACATCTGGCTCGTCCTGTTTTTTTTTTTTCTGTGTTTGTCTGTCTGCTAGTCGTCACTCTGTATTTTTACCCTACGTGTCTTTCAGTGTGACAGCTCATTACTGCCGCGCAGCAAGAAGACGTGGCTCATTTATAAGCACAACACTGTGTTGCTATGTTGTTGTGTCATATAAGAGGCCCCTATAGTGTTTCATTTCAGGACATTTTATGAGGCGGAGAAATGCATTAATGTACCTGCCTGCAGTGCAAATCACTTGACTGTATATGAAGCCCATGCAGCAAGCCATAAAATGTTAAAACTGAGGAGACATTTAGCAATGCATTGATTTACCAAACAAAGCTGAGATAACTTTTCAAAAAACATAGAACAGAAAAGCAGTCATGAAACATGAGTTGAAAACTACCTCACAAAATCAATCACTACGGTGAAAAGAAACTGCATTCACGGAAAACACAGACTTCACATTGTCCTTCAGCAGTAGCTGTCATAAGGATAAACTCCGATGACACTGTTACCTTGTATTTCTAGCCTCAATTTGACAAAATGATGAGTATGAGATTCTCAGAAAGAGAATCTGTTGAAAACTGTTGATAAAGAAAAGTGCTGTGACAAAAACAACATTAACAGGATTCTTACGTTTTATTGCATTGCTAATAAAAAAAAACAAAAATGAAAAAGATGTAATATTATAACACTGAAAACAACTTTTGGTGCATGAAGTTCTTTTTTATAAGTATCTTAAATATATGGAGTTACTGATGCTACAGTCCATTTACATAATTAACATATAAGTGCAGGGATTTTTTCTTATAATTGTACCAATTTAGTATATTTGCTGCTGCTTTTCCTTCAGTAGAAAATCTTGATATGTGCGTTTGCTCGGCAGTCAACAGAAGGGCGATTTTTAGCAACGCAAAACCACAAAGATAATGAACAATGTTCTGCTTTACAATTTCACCATATATCTTACAATATTATAGTACTGGTTTTTCACTGTTTTTAGCTCAGCTTTAAATAAATGTTGATCCAAATATGATATTTTAGAGTAATCAGTTTCAGTAATCAGTCATCAGTCATTATTGTGTGAAAGATGTGTTCCGTTTCAACAGATGTCAAAGATGTGGAGGACCTCTCTCAGACGTTCCCAGAGCTTGAGCAGCGGTTACAGGTAAACAGAACATACTGGTGTATCACATTACATCAAATGTACAAGTTAGTTGAGGCGTATAATGGAAAAGAAAAAGTCTCTCACTTCAAAAGAAAAGGAAAAGCAGCGTTTTACATTTCAGGATTACTCGTGGACTTTCTATCTACTGACCATCAAGGGAGGACTCCACCAGCTGCAAAAAGAAGTCAGATGTGTTTAAGTCTATGGCAGAATCATCCTGCTTCTCATTTTATGTTCTGAATTGGTAGTTTCAGGTCTTCTCAAAGACGACATGATGTTCTTTTACGGTCCTATTTAGAGGAAAATAGACCACAGGCAGGGTATGCTTGAAGGACCGTGGCTACTATGTGACTGACAGACAGACTGTACCATACGGTGACCTGCTGGAGTGAGAACAGAGCAGCTCAGATCCCTCACTTCTCCTCCAAATATGGTTAATTTTGGTTTGAAAAAAAAAAATATATATATATCAAGACGGCATCTCCCAAATTTTAAACGTGAGACGAAAATTTCACAAACCAGTGGGTGACACAGGTTGTCCATTAGGCCAGCCTCTATTTGGTTCACTGACACTGTCTTTTTTTTATGTAAATGGATTTACCAAATTAATTTCCCCTTTGTAAAAAAAAAGGTTTGATCATTATTGCTCTTTCCATGTACTGTAGAAACAAACAAGCAAGCGCACATCAAAGTACAGATCCGCTTTTCTCAGTGAACTCATTCTGGAAATCTCTAAGAGCTGGAGAGAGAAAGTAAGACCCAAATATGGCAAATGAAAAAAGGAACCCATTTTTAAAACAAACCATGGAGTAAACCTGACAAACCTAGAGCAATGATGTAAAAACTGAACGTGGATTTTCTTGTAAGCCTCTTTTCTGTTCTGGAGTGAATCTCTAAATAAGGAGAAACTCGGGTTTAGTTTATCAGGCTGTGAATCAGTGTTTTCACTGTGTGCACTCACTCTGCTATTAGTGTTGTCATTGAATCATCCTTCAACCAGTGCCAGTGCCAGGGTCACTTAAACTTCATGTTGTTTAAGAGTATCAAATGAGGACAGTAGCAGGCCAATGAATGGTAGTTACCATACTCTGTACTATTACACTGTGTAAAAAGAAAGTACACACAAACCAATGCAGTTAGGGAGAAATAAAGCATAGATTTAGAAAGAAGGTAGAGGTAGAAAGAATATTTAGTCGGTTCGGTTCGGTTCTCGTATAAAGCTGACCTGACCACAGTTTGTGTCTCTCATGTTGTTACATGCAGTCGGACACAGAGGTATAGGAGGAGGGAGATACCCTGCCATGGATCAAAGTACGTGACAGGTGCCCCTTGGGCATCGTGGGAAATTTTTTTTACAGCTTTTTAGCTTCAGTAGAAATTAGAAACACTGAATTAATCCTGAAGGGATTACCTGATAATCATCAGAAAATGAATCAATGGCTAATTTGATTATTGATTAATAGTTGTCAGCATCATTTTAGGGTTGTTCTGTGACTTTATTTCATGATAGGACAGTTTAGAAAGACAGAATACAGGACAGAGACAAGAGAAATTACATCCAGAAAAGAGTCCACCCTCGCTGGTATCGATCTGGGCATTTACACTTACATGTTATGTGGCCGAACCTCTCCGCTATCCGGTCGGCCCTGCGCATCATTTTCCAACAAAAACTTCTCTGGTCCTGTTCTGGTCAGACAAAGGTCTCTTAACATGTCATGAAAACTGCGACAGACATAATCGTGCTTGTAACGTTGAAAGAAATGAGGTCCAGGCTTGTACACAGTATCATTCAGGTGATTTTCTTTTTTTTTTCAATTGTTTGTTTTGTTCAGTAGCTTGAACTGACTGCGTCTCTTTGTCCTCCTGCAGCCGGTGCCCCCCTGTGTGTCTCTGAGAGAGAGCGTTCAGGTGTACAAGGAACACTGCAGGATGGCGAAGGAGTTCCACCAGGTCAAACACGAGATCACTGTGCTTGAGGACCACAAGTGAGTCCCTAATCGGATGAGTTTACCTCTTCGGTATTTGTGCTGGTCATAAAAACGTATGTCAAAATACAATCAAAAGACTTTGTGGTTTGATGGAGAAACATCTGACTGAGAGAGTTTGGTGTTCATATTGTGGACCAGCAGAAAACACACACAGACTTGTGTACTGGTATCTACTGGCGGGTCTATCGTCTTTATAGTTATAGTTAGATCATTTTAGGCATTTAAATGTCCACTGGTAAACTTCAACAATGAGAATTAATCATAATCATTTATTTTAATATAGTTGTGTGTTTGGAAGTTAAACTAATGGGGGACTGTGAGGCATTTTGAATCAAATGTCCACCAGATGGCACATGTTAATAACTTGTTTATAGCTTTTAGCACTGACCTCCCTCAACATGATATTGGAACAGCTGGTAATGTGTGACTTTCATTCACATCTATCTGTTGTTATAATTACTTTTCAATTAGAAACGTCATCAAGCATCTACAGGGGCGAGTGTGGCTGTGAAGGTTACACCAGGTGTGACCTGCCTTAAGCTCAAATGTGCTGAGAATAACACACATAATGACACACAGTCAGTCAGACACACGCTCACTGCACTCTGTCCCCAGTGTCCTCAGCAGCTGTGCGTAGTCTTAGCAGAGGGATTTTCAAGGCCATTTACTGTTAACCTACCACCACACCTACACAAATAAAGACACACACACACACACACAAAAAAAAAAAATACACCAGTGGGCTGAATAGAGAACAACAGGCCAACTCTGATGGGACAACTGTAGTCTTGAGTTTTGATAAAAACATGATGAGTCAGTCTGGTAGAACCTCATGCACACACACACACACACACTTCCAATGAAGGCTGAATGTTTTTATAGTTTCTTCAATCCCTCATCGACAGCACCATACACAATACTTCCTTCCTGTAATGAACTGAGAAGAGTACACACAGAAAAACACTGATCTTGGTCGTTTACTCATAATCCTGTCCAGTTTTTACAAAATCAGTTAAGTAATGCTGGTGAACTTAAACTTACGTTGTTGACTTTATTTTGATTGGCAGCGTGAGCTCTTTGAGATGGTTTCATGTTGTTAGTGCTTTCAACTTGTGAGATGTGTAAATCGTATTCAGATCTTTACAAATTCAGGGTACACAGAAAGGACAAAATGAAAAAAAAATGTCGAAGTATAAACTATTTTTACTGTAAAAAAGTGTTCTGAGGATCCTCTAAGTCTGGACTGTCTGCTTTCAGAGGGAATTCATTTTTTTTTGGACTGAACAGGATCTCTTCCCCTTTTTCAGACCCTCTTTTTGACGTAAAAATGCACACACATACACTTCCACGTGTCACACAGTCTACCATACACGTGCATAGTTCAACTTGCATCCAAAAAAAGGTAGAAACCAGAGATCATCTTGTGGGATCAGATGAGCCAAAGCCCCATCAACATGCTGATATTATGACCTATGACAGTACTTTAAAATTACATCAGTACTCTGATGTAACTCACTAGACTGTACTTCATTATTATATGAGTTCTCAGCAGTCATTACTGAATTATAATATGAATACAATACTACATTATGGCTTGAGTACACAGTTGTCATAGGTTGGAGAAGAGCCATGTTGAACTTAGCTTTTATTTTGATCACAATTACACACCCGTAACTGGGATGGTTGAGACATGATCAGTTACGCAAACAACTAAATAGACAGGCCAACATATAAGCAGACAGACACCAGGAAAAGTACTCTGTAACTACAACAGTATCCGTCTCTGGGACCGCATTTTACAGTGATGACATCATACATACAGACTGCATTTTGCCTTTGCGGTTAAAAACCTTCACCTAATTACAGTTGAAAGCAGTCAGGTAACCCTCTAAGAGTTAAATCACACAGAAAAGGGATGTGAAGTCATTAACTGTAATACGCCGCACTATTCATGTGTACAGTCACCAAATGGGTGACCACACAAACATGACAATGTTTCCTTTGAAAATGGATTTTTCATATACAAATTATTACGTTATATATTAAGTATGAAGTCATCATAGATTCACTTTCTTTTAAAACATAAATTGGGGATTAACGCACACACTCAAGAATGCAGCCAAGAAACTTGTTGTACACACACACACACACGCGCGTGCTCTTATTACCTTTTCAAAGTCCAAAGGCTGATGGCTCTTTGCCAGGTAAAGTCAGGTCATTCAGCTTGAACCAGTGCCAGGGTCGCACAGTTCAACTGGTTTTAGAGATAGACGAATGAGTTTCAGAAAAGAGAAATGTAGTTAATTGTGTCTAGGCTACATAGATTTAAGACGGAAGTCAAAGTCTTCCATCTAATATTACTCAGCAAACAAAGAACTTCCTCTTCAGTTCCTGAGCATAGCATGAAAAAATCTGACAGAACCCCCTCCACCAAAAAAAAAAAAACAAAAAAAACCCCAACTTAAATTTCATAAACATCCATTTCAAAGAGCTCAAGAGACATAATTAATATTTTACTAAAAAGTATAACTGGTCATAATAAGTAATCTCTTCTGATAAAGACCATTAAACTGCCTGTCTGTACAGCTAGCCTAATCTACTTGGATACAACTACATTCAGGAAGACCTTTGAGCTTTGGTGAAATTCTGCTGCTCATAAATTTTCTGTTTTTCATTCAACGATATGGTTGTAATTTAGATGTGTAAACAAAATCACCAGACAAATTTGTGTTCATTATAGATATTAACTTCATTTCACCAAAAGTTTTTTTTTTTTTTTTTTTTTTATTCATCCACATTAGATTAGATTTGCAGCCCAATTAGTGTTTCTTCTCAGCTCAGGTCTTGTATTGCATCAATTGCATTGTTTCCATGGTGATTTTGGTCCTTGTGGTTTCCTCCCACAGTCTAAAAACAAAACAGCCACAGACTCTTAATTCCCTCGTAGGTATGAATGTGGATAGCTTTCTGTAAATCTGCCTTTTTCTGAGTTCGGATGTTTCCCTGCCTCTGGCCAAATGTATTCTGGGACAGTCTCCGATTTCTGACAACATCTGAGAAAGAAAATAACTTAAAAGATGGAAAATACACAAACATCTCAACAGTTGATTAATTATAAATTCTGGTAGAACAGTTATTTTTTCAGTTTTGAGATGTCTTTTTTTTTTTTTTGAGTTCATAAATCTTGAAAATCTAATTTATCCGTGTAGGCGTAAGTTGCTGGCAGAGCTGGTGGAGGATGAGAAGGTTGCCATGGAGATTGCCCGTCTGGAGGAGGAGTTTCGCCGTCTGACGGAGGAGAACCGCAACTTGGTGACTGTCCACAACGAGCGAGCCCTGGAGCTGGAGAGGCTCTGTCTGACCACTCGAACGGGGCAGGACTCCTCGTGACCCCTGACCTCCACAGAACCTGAGACATCCAGCTGACGACCAGGCCGGGAGAGCGAGCGGGAATAAAGGCTCAGCTGTAGCACTCAGTCTCATCAGCTTCAGCCTGTGAATCAGCTAATTACACAGAAAGGCGCCGTGTTTGTCCACCAGTGTCATCGTCAGTGTGAAGTTGTGATAGTGAGTCTACTGAGTTATGTGATGTTGCAAAATCTTTGCTGGTCGCCATAGTGATGATCTCACAGTATATATTCACACTATGTCGGCTGCTGTGAATGCGACCAGATATGCTGACGTTTGTCTCAGGTCCTGTGGAGACTCTGAGGTCTGTGGAGGGAGACAAAGGTGGTATGATGTGGTCCAAATGTCGTATTTTGAAGAGTGTTTCCCCATTCTCTCCCCCTCCCTCCCTCCCCCGCCCCCGCCAAGTTCCTCTTATGGTAAAAAGGGAAATGAGATAAGTGTCGGGCACAGCATCAGGGAATGAGGAATCAAAGCCTTTTGTGAAGAACAGCAAACGAACAACAGCGATCAACCTTGTCCACCATGAGTGTCTGCAGCGACACAGCACTGTAATGAGAGTTGTACATTCTCCGATGTAGCACGTCTTGCTCACCTGTCGAAGGGGAAGTGTACAACAAGATACACAGTTGCTTACTGTCTTCGTGTAATAATAATAAAATGCATTTTATTTTACCACCAGCATCACTTCCTTACTGTAGTTTAATTTCTCCAGACTGGCGCTGTGTTTTTGTTGTGGCCTTTAAGACGTTGTTGTCACTTACATGGAAATAGGAACTGGTTTGGTTTCTTTTTTTTTTATTTTATTTTGCTTTCTTCATGAGAGGGATTAGCTCATTTGGGAATTATGAAACAGTCACCTTATTGGCCGGCTTGAGTCTGGCTTCCCTCTTCCTCCTACACAACATGTAACTTCAACAGTGCAACAAGCAACAGTGCTTTCTAAAGATGATTATTGCACTGACTTTAATTTTTATCTTTTCTTTTTTCCTCATTCACAAAACTTACTTGCAAAGAACAAAAAACAACTTCTGGCTATATAAATCTGACCAATCAGTCACAGATATTTTTTATCTCAGCATATTAACATTTTAAACCCATGGAGGACAAATATTCAATAAGATTAGTTGCTGTAGGTTTTACAGCTGTTAACCTCTTGTAACTTCGCTGGCAGAGTGTGCTCTCTCTCTCTCTTTGTCTCTTTCACACACACACACACACACACACACAACAAGGAAGAAATGAACTGACCTCATAAAAAGATAAGTTGCCACTTGGAAATACAAATATGAGACAACAAGGACCTGCTGAAAACATTTTAGCCTTTAGATATATACACAACGGCCGCCCTCTTTTTGCAACAGGTCGGTTTCATTTGTTTTTAACACTATTTATACAACTTGCTCCTAAAATGCACTGTGTCTGCAGTCAGTTGTGTAATTCCACACTAATCTAAATATAAAGACACCGACAATAAGCAAGAGGCTGACTAAACACTGGGTTTACATTCCCACCGATCACCTTAATCCCTGAATTGTGTTTGGGGATAAATCTAAAAAGGGATTTTCTGGGAAGAGCCTCTTAGTTTACCACATGGATCTGAGGGTGGGATTGGTATGGACGGGAAAACCACTTGCTCATCCTTTATCAGCAGGAGTGCATGAGTCAGCGCTTGCTCTGTTACACCCAGAGCTGTTGCAAAACACACACACACAACCACACACACACACACACACTCGCTCTATGTCTCCCTCTCTTTCCCTCTCACATACTCACACACAGGCCATATGACTGAGTCAAGCTCAGTTTTTAGTTTGTAGCCGGGTTGAGATAAGGCTTTCTGGGAAACGTAGCCTGGTTGGACGGCATTCAGTTTAGAAATAACCATGTGTCCTCAACAGCTGGGACTTTCTGTACATCTCTAAGAAAAGTGGATATATAAAGTCTGTTGTGTAAGGTAAGCATTTTTTTTTTAAATTTTTTTTTTCTTTTTAAGTATGTGTCCTGATGAAGGGGATGTGATCAACTATAAGAGTATATGTGTGTGTTTGTGTGTACACATAGATGTCCCTGATGGCCATGTCTAGTCCCCGGTCATCTGTGTTTACATTTGAGTCAACGGTGCATTCCTCCCATGTGCTGCGCTGCCTGGATGACCAGCGCCGCCGGGACATGTTGTGTGATGTTACGGTGGTGGTGGAGGGGCAGAGTTTCAGAGCCCACCGCTCAGTGCTCGCTTCCTGCAGTGAATACTTCTCACAGAGGATCTCCCCCCTCACACAACACGGGGCAGTCATCACCTTGCCAGAAGAGGTGAGATGTCACCTCATGATGCCATTATACAGCAGATAACCAGGCAGCCTGTGTGTGTGTGTCAACAACAAATCTATGAGAAAGTAAAATGACTACAGGGTCTATATATTTGCTGTATTAATAAAATAAAAATAAATACACTAAGTGTTCCTCTTGGTTCAGCCACGCTAATAAGGTCATTTCGACCGCTATATTTTCTTTATGTTCCAGAAGTATTGTGTTACTTTGGCAAAACTTATTTCTAACTGAAGATCATGCTGACAGTGCATTTCTCAGAGTCTTCTCACATGAAAGGAAAGCCACAGGAACTAGTTTGTTTGGTTACGTGTTTTTCTTGCTGAGCAACAACCGTTGACTTTATTTCCTTAAACGTTTGCAACCAGAGCGGATCCAGTGGATCTAGGCTGAGCCTACAGCATTGTATGCATGATTGTGATTATAAAAAAAATCCCCTTGCTGCCATCCTTCAGAGTAAATTGTGGCTTGCAAGTGCTAATTTCTTAAATGTTTCCTCCTTCACAGGTAACTGCTGCTGGCTTTGAACCCTTGCTGAAGTTTGCCTACACGTCCAAACTCCTCTTTGTGAAAGACGATGTTTTAGAAATACGTAACTCAGCCTCCATTCTTGGTTTCAGAGACCTGGATGAGGCCTGCTTTGATTTTCTCCTACCTAAGTTCTTCTCCAGCAGCAAGGGGTCTAACTCTTTTCCTAGAAAAACTTGCTGCAAGAAGAAATGCAAGAGTCACCTATCAAGGAAGGATAGCTGCATAGACTCCGACGATATGCTGTTGGATGAGAAAGAAGTAAAACTAGTTGCTGACTCACCCTCTCAGGAGGAAGTGGCTTTGCTCTTCAAAAAATCAGTGAACAGCAAAATGGGAAGTCAGAATAGTACAGGCATGTTTCCACCTGTAGCCAAAGGGTCACATGATACTTTTATGCAGTGCCCCAAATATCGCAAGTTCCAGTTGGCTTGTGGGAAGGAAAGTTGTGCCACAGAGAAAAGCCAGAGCAATGTAGCAACAGTGATCAAAAACGATCCAAATAGCCCACTCCGGACAACTGGAAGACCCGATCCCACCAGACAAATCAGAGGAGAAGCTGATGAGCTGCAGAAAACTGAAATATATGACATTAAAACCAAAGATGGGCTAAGCAGAGGAGAGGTTCACATGGTCGAGAAAGACACAAATGAAAGACAGGAAAAATGGGATGAGAATGAAAAGGAGACTGATGTGATGAAGATGGAGGACACCGCTGCAGTCAGCTCTTCGTGTGGATCCAATGCTAAAGTAGTGTCAATGGGGCAAAGCACAGCTCAGGGTGAGAAGTCCCCAGGGTTAATATTGCACCATTGCCTGCTGAGGGCTCAAGCTGAGGGCACTGCAATTAAGTCACTGGAGCAGGAGAGGTTTGACATGGATGTTAAAGAGGTCAAGAAACCAAAGGACTCTGGCGCACTAGATGCAGTGTCCATTCATCCGAAAGCTGAGGGACTTGCAGAAGCTGAGGGAAGAAGCTCAAATAATATCAGGAAAGAAAGAGGAAGAGGAGAACAAAAAGGGAGCATGGAAAACATGACTTTACCAGTGAGTAATGTTAGAGAGGGGAGCACTGTGGAGAGGGAGGTGGCTGAGCACCAGGCCAAGCTGCCCAGTTCCGACGTTGGCCCATCTCAGTTGAACCTCCAGGACCCTGATGTAAGAGGTTCCTGTGATAATGGGAGTGGACTGATGCAGCCCACGTCCTTAGAGTGGCTGAAGCTTCATGTCAACCTGAGCTCCAGCAGCACCAGATGCCCCTTTTTCAAGGACTTGGACCAGAGCAAATGCTTATGGAAGAGAGCAGGGCTGTCTGAGTGCGAGGGGACATCTCAGTCAGGTGTGTCATCCCTAAACTCGGGGGAGGATGGAGACTCGGAGACAGAAACAGAAGGAGACAGTGAGTCCTACACAAGAGAGAGAGCCATAGAGGTGAGCAATGAAAATGCGACTCAAGTCCGTGAAGACAATGCAGCTCTGCACTTTACCCTGTCCACCTGCTACCTCACTGCGTCACAGATTACTTTAGAAGATTTGTTTTAGATAAGCGTCTTTGGTGCATTGTATCAGATGCAAATGAGTATTTGCAGCCGTCAGCCATTGTTGCTACACTGCCAAGTTAATTATTCACAAAGTATAGCTGATGTGTGTGTGTGTACATGCATGTGTGCTGTGACCATGAGCATGTGCCTTGCTAATTGGTCCAGAGTCCAACTCCGATAAATTTGACACCTCAGCCCGTTGAGTTAATAGTGACTACACAAACAGCCGGTCAGTGGAATCTCTAATTTCACCGAACTATCCATGTTACTGACTATGCGGATTTTTTTGAATGTACAAACAATGCAGCGAGCGTGTAGACAAAGTAAAGGTCATTTCAGATATAAAAAAGAGTGTTTTATTTACACAAGATAAAACACTTCATGATTTATACAGCCCCAACAAACTTGTGAGTGTACATTTCCTGTCACACATTAGCACCGGCAATAGCCCAACCCCTCCTGACCTCCTTTTAAAAGTTAACTCGTTTTCAGAGTTAATAATTAACAGCTAGGTAAAAATATAACTAAGCTCGATATCTATTTTGTGCTTGCATACAAAAAAATTAACATAAACATCATTAAATATCCCATTCATCTAATGTAATGTTAACACTTCCTTAAATTTCTGTGATAATTTCATGCTGTGTTGTTTGGATAAACCTGCAGGTGCTTGTATCACCTGAAGGCCTTCAGCCTCACTAATATGATTCAACAAAACATGTTTTCATAGATTAAAAACATCGATTGTCGGTCTGTCTCCCTTATTTGTGTAAATGATCTCACTACCCCAGAATCTCTGAGTGAAACTTCTAACCTTTTCCATTTTCCTGCCCTCAGGTGCAGTTGCCGTACCCTGTAGACTGGATTGTAGATCTGAGCAGAAATGACTTCCAACAGCTGCTGAAGCAACAGGTGTTTACGCCTGAACAGCTGGAGTTTGTCCACGACATGAGGCGGCGCAGCAAAAATCGCCTAGCGGCCCAACGTTGCCGCAAGAGGAAGCTGGACTGCATATACAACCTGCAGTGTGAAATCAACAAGCTGGTAAAAGTCACATTTTGTAAATCAGTAATTATTTTTGATTAAGTTGCTTGCTGTGCACAGATGTGCTAATGAGATTGTATATACTGCATTGTGTGTGTGTCACAGAAGACAGAGAGGGAGAAACTAATGATGGAGAAGTGCCAGCTGAACCAGCTGAAGCTAAATACGTGTGACACGGTGACGGCCTTATGTCAAAGAGTCTCCAACGAAGCCAACCTACAGCCAGAGCAACTCCAAGTGTTAGCTAAGTACACCTCACCAGACTGCCCCCTGTCTTCGTTCTTCCCCCACATAGACGCTCTCCTCTCACAGCCAGAGCTGTCTGTCCGGCCCCCGACTTCACGCTCGGCCTGTCCGGTGGGCCCTGATGAATACTTGGCCTCCGAGGAGGCTTCGTCCAACTCCAGCACGGACACATCCACAGAAAACAGTCAGCCTTCACTTTAAATGTAGACACACTGAAATTTTTGACTGAACTAATAGGATTGTGGAGTTATTAAGGGTTCCTGCCCTGCATCAGACGGACTCTAAGGATATTACCAAGGACTATGGAATCAGCACAGGCTGTGAGAGAAAGACATCACTTCCCTGTGCATTACAAATCACAAAGTTACAGTTATAATAAACTCACAGGTGACTACTTTTTTTTTTTTTTTTTAATTTAAACTCTGTGGGCTCACATTGAGCGGACAGAAATGCTTCACAGGTCTGAAACTTTTCAATTTACTTTCCCTTTGGCGAACTTCTGAAAGCAAATCCTTCCACACATCACAAATGGTTTAGTGCAGCTTGTTTTCGGCTTAAAATTTAAAGCTACCTGCTTAAAAATCAACAGCCAGGGTGCACAATGATAATGTGAAGATTTCAGCACTGAAAGAATCATAGCGTTAAAGCGTAAATCAATTAGCAACAACAATCTATGCATTTGTAACATATATGCTTCAATGCTTGATTACCTCAGGATGACTGTAATTCCATCCTCATATAGATAGATGTAATTGTTAAAGATCTAATTTTGATACAGTTTGATGCAGTAAGTCAGGTGTTAATAAGAAAATTCAGCATATATTGCACACAAGGCTGGTTGCGCCTTCTATGCAAGAGCAACACATCACAGCCTTTTGCACCAAACCCAGGCAACTCAACCAAATGACTTGACGTAGGGTGTGCCATGTTTACTTTCTGGTCATATGTCTGGTTTCTCATATTCCAGGTTGTCATTGTGGTCGCCTCACCTCAGCTCACCACGGTGACGCAGCTTCTTCTGGGCTGAACAAATGCACTTGCGCTTCATTCTGACTTAGAAAAAGAGACCTCACAATTTTATTGTATTTTTTAAATGACTTTTAGAAGAAAAGCAGCCACTCAATATTGGTCTTATCTATTTTGCTGTCAACAATGTAGCAACAGCCTATCAATGGATGAAGCAGATTCATGCCCTCTATCTACAGCACAACTGTCTTTATTTTGTGAATTCCAGTCATTACTCCATTTTCTGTAAAGCATCTCCCTGCCTGTAGTTGAGCTTTGATACTTCCTGTAAAACTTCCTCCAGATCAACTTTCAGTGTTTCTTTTCTTTGCATTTATTTGATCAACTTTTCTGCATTATAGTCACCACAGCGCAGCCGGTCTTCAAATGATTTGAGTTAAGTAGGAATGAGCTGAATAATACTGTAAACTGACAAATCAGGTAAGTAAGCATATTTCAGGGTGCTATGTTTTAAAAGTGTTGAATGATGACAGCATAACAAAGGTTTTTATGATGATGCTGCTGCTTATTGCCCTCTAGTGGCAGTGCATTTACAGAGCCATATCCATATATGCTACAGAAATGACTTTTCTTAGTTGCACAAACAGACTTTATCCATATGGATGCCATTCATTAAAAAAAAAAAAAAAAAGTAAAACATAATTAATTACCATTAAAATAGAACAAAAACTGCTCGAAACAGTAAAAGATGTTTGTTTTTATGGTCCTCCACTTATGAAGATGACTGTTCATGCGGTACAATTTTGTTGAAACAGCACCAGTAAGGTCAATGAGATGCGAAATCCGTCATTGTTCAGAGGGAATGATGAATAGTTGAGCTCACGAGGCCTTTGGAGGACTCATCTTTCAACCTGGACAGACATATTAATGATTTAATGCTGCACTTAGTCTTTCATCTTCCTCCCTTCTGAATCTCAGTCGCTCTCTCTGTTCCACCTACGCTCACCTCTGTTACCTCAAATTTTTTTCTCTTTCTTTTTGTTCTCTTTTCATTTCACTCCTCTTTCTTTCTATCTCTCTCTCGGGGCTGTTTTAATTAGCAGACACTGCTATTTCATCCCTCATTTTTCTTTTATGTGAGCAAACATGGTGAAATGTTGATTACAAAGCCACACTAAGACCTATAAATCAGTGCGATGCTCGGTCATTCTCGCTGGCTATACAAGGCCCTATCATAAAGACAGAATTAGAGGACGATCTGGCAGTGTGGAGGGGCGGGGGGGGGCAGAGGTCAAACAGGTTAACATGATCTAATAGATGTTGACACTAATGAGTGGGAACCAGGATTTGCTGAGAAGCACAGACTAAGAGATGGGAAATTTGCTCTGATGGATGAGGTAATTTTCTTGTAAAAGCATTTCTCAATGTTCACACACCGTGATTATGTTTCAGCTCCAGTCATTCTCAAATGCTTTCACTTCTGCTGTGCATGCAGGAACATGCACACCAGAAGTGTTTATCTTTGTGGCTTTCTTTCTGATTGATATGTCGTGGGAGTGAATAAGTCCAGTCACTTTCTTGGGAAATAAAAGTAAAGTCAGTGAAATTGAAAAACAAAGGAGATATCGTCAAATGAACAATGCAGCAGTTGGACTTTTGTGTTTTGAAGTGGATGAAATACCTGCAGTGCGACTGATTTGACAACAGATGGCGCTCCATGAGCAATTACTGCTGGTGAGAAGGAGGAGAGAGATGTTTGATCAAAACAGACCAAGTCTTTTTCTGTCATGTCTCTAAAATAAGAAACTCGTCTGTTGGTGTCTGCGTGTTTAAGCGGCTGAATTTGTTCTGATCTAATAGGAAGTTACCAGTCATAATTTGTCTGGAAAACATCTCCAAAGCACTTCGGTGTGACGACCCTCTGTTTCTGTTTACCTGCAGTCACTTCTGACGAGCTGTCAGTAACCTTTTGTTGCTGCCACATTTTGAACATTTCTTCTCTTTCGACTCGTTTTCTTGTACCTGCTTCTCCTCGTTTCTCTCCCTCCCCCTCCCACTATATTTTTCTCTCCCAGAAAATATATGTGGGTGTTTTCTGTAGGTGGTTCTCTGGCAGAGACTGAGAACTACACAATATGCTGGGCTCATAATCCCACTAATGAATAGATAGATCTGTGCCAGGTGTTGTCACAGGAAGAGTTAACACAGAGCATCCGGTACCACAAAAGAAGAAGTTTGTTTCATTGTTTTACTTTTAATTACATCTCTTGAAATGTAATTAAAAATTTAAAATAATGACAATATAATGACCCTCTCTCCCAGCCATTTGTGTCTTCATCAAGTTACGGCTTGATGAATTTCGGATGACAAAATTAGTTTGAGCATCATTTAATGAGTTGTTGGTGGTGAATGTCTTAATGTGAGCCAAGAGCAGACGACCAAATCCAATCCCTCAGGCAGAGAATAATCCACTCAGTCATGTGGCTTCCTAATGAGAACCTGAGAGTCCTGGATAAGCCCGGAGACATGCACACACACACACACACACACACACACATTTCTCAGACTAAACTAATAAAACTTGAGAGTTGAGTCACTGTTTCTTTCAGTGATCTGCGAAGCTGAAGTACTCCAGTGATCATGAGGCTGTAAAATGGTTTGTTCCCAAGCAAAGGTCAAAGAGCACACATGCACTTTGTAGTTAACGTGTCAAAAAAAACAGCACAGCATGAGATGTGTGCGAAATGACTTAATTTTCACTCCTTCAAAAAAATTAACTCAAAAGAACGTTCCACATTAAGACGTATAACAATAAGAGGTGCAGTTGACTTGTGGAACCAACCAATTTATTTTCCATGTTTGTCCTTTTCAGACGGATGAATGTGTGTAACTGTATGAGTGTGCAGCTCTTTTTCAACTCAAATACTGCATCTGTGTGTGTGTATGTATGTGCGTATATTAGTGTGTGTGTGTTTTTGAGACACCTTGCTGATGTCACATGGCGCATACTGAGCCAAACTAACACTGTGAAGTGTGGATCCCGCGAAGAAGACAATATTTAAATCTATTGTGCTTTAATAGCACATGATGCTGTTGTGATCACACTTATGAACACTGTGCTGATGAGCGACAACCGAGCGAACCCAGCACACCACATGATGCAAATACACATAAAAGCACTGATCTCAGGGTTGTTTAAGGCCACGAATCGTCTCTGCAGCGCTGCATGTGTTTACTAGAGCCAGTGTGGGTTTAATGTGAACAGAGGCAGAGGATGCTCAGAAGAAAGATTCTGGACTGCTAGATGATACCGAGTTTGTTACAAGAGAAGAAATAATAATGGTAGATCGAGTGGGTGAGGAGAGGAGAACATAAAAGGCAAAAAACAAAAAGGAATAAGGACACCAAGATTTGAAAGTGTATTTGTGTGCACACTGGAGTGCGTGTGTAACTGTGAATACACTGGGAAATAGTCTTACACAGATGTTATAGGATGCCCATAAAAAAATAAAATAAAATCATCTAGTTACCATGGATACTGAGGGTTACTTTTTGGCAAGTCAACTCAAGAATGTGTCCAGTTCAGAAGCAGGCAATCAACACGATTTTTACTGAAGAAGAAATAACACGCACATAAATTAGTGAGTTCTGAGAAGAAGCAGAAATCAGATGTGGTCGAGTGTTACAGCCAAAGAACAACAACCACGCTCTCTGCGAACACACAAACTTGTCTGATAACGCCTTTTAAATGCTAAACTGCCCACCAGCCATAAGCAATAAAACTCAGCACTACACACTCACCAGGATGGTTGTGTGTCTAACGCTCCGTTTCCAGTCGCTCCAACCAAGCTGTTGCTAAAAACTGCCCGATGAAATGATAGTCCGTACTATAGTCAGTTATAGGAAGGACTTTAAGAAACACAACATATAATACAATAAGCAGCTCACAAGAAAAAAAAAGGAAATAACTTAAAATAATGAAAAACGATGCATGTGCAAAATTCACATAATTACACAACAAAAGATCAATACTGATTTCATTGGCTCTTGTACATAAACATTACAGAAAGCTTCCGTGTCTCCCAAACTGCCTTGTGGAGATGGAGTGAGATTCTGGTGTGTTGATCCAACCACACTGCAAATATTCAGTCTTTTTGTTCAGTTCTGTCAGGGAGCAAAGAAGCCAGCTAACAACGAGGAGCCTTAAAGCGAGGCAGCTGGTCTGATACCTTAATTAATCTAATACATCACGCCAAAGAGCTTCGACGTGGATTTTTAAGCCCAACTAAAGTTGCACTTGTTTGGCAGCTAAAAACTTTTACACTCACAGTAAAATGAGTTACCAAACACTGTTAAATAAATGTGAATGTGAAACTTCAGTTTGTGAGCTCTGGTTCACCATTAAAACTGAAATGTTGGACTCTGGTTTGGACCGAAGAAGCCCAACGATACTGTGGCTAATTTGTTTTTTCTTGAAAGGCCATGTGGGTGGAAGTGTCCCTCTTCATCCTACTGTGTTTCCACTCCATTGTGTCCCTCCTTTCGTTATTTGAAGCAGCCGGAGCAGCCTGCCTGCTTCTGGGAGTCGAGCTGCGGTGAGATGGTGTCCGGTACGACAGATTTCAGTATGTTGTTCTCTGTCGCCATGATGTGTTTGACCAGGAAGTTTGCAGCTTCACTGATGTTGACGTTGTCCTTCAGGAGAAGGAAAAACTGCAGTTAGCTATGGCTGTATAATCTGGCCTTTTTAAAAATTACTTTATTTTGGCCTTTTGCTGATTGATACAACAAATGTAGAAACTGGAAATGGGATGGCGAGAAGAGGAATGACGTGCAGGAAATGACCATGGGCCAGAACATTTCCTATTTAATTAATAATATATATAATAATAATAATCAGGCTGGCCCCACACTTACTCATCTGACAAACGCTTTTTTCCAGAGCAGGTTATATATGTAGTAGGAGACTTTTGTGCAAGTGCCGAAGATTAAGTCTATTTAATAAGTACAGCAGAGACCAGGTAAGGAGCATCAAGAGTGCTTGTTAAGTGTTAGGGTGTTAGAGGTTTTAGGACTATCCAAGAGATTCTTAAAGATCAAGTGGAACATCCTGCTCTGACAGAGTTCATCAAGTAACCCCATAATGAGAGCCCTGATTTAGTCAGATATCAAAGTCAGATGCTGAATTTAGATTATACGTAAAGCTGAGATAAAGCGATGAAATCGGCTAAGAATGTAAAAGCAGCCGACGGTCACACTCCCTCTGCATTAGCAGCATGATCCAAATGTGGCTAACCGTGCATGCTGTCACCCTCCTGTGAACAACAACGTCATGAGTACACCTCAATGTGTTTGTAAAATTTCTTTCCCACAGCTGCTGAGAAAGAATGTCCATCTCTGTGTCTGTATCCCACCTCTGACACTTCTGCCTCAAACCTGCGCCTTGTGACCTTTGACCTCTGAGAATGCTGAGCCTCAATGCCACAGGACTGGCAGCGCACTTACGTTGCGATGACACATTAGTGTCAGCAGAGGACGTGTGATTTGAGACGTCTGCAGAATTTATGTGTAAAGAGTTCAGAGATTTTGGATTAATGTAACCAAGGGAAGTTAAATCAAATTGTTTGGTGTTGGAAAAATAGAATAGATGTTTTACACTGTTTCTTTAGGAGGTCAAACACACTCAGTAAACCCACTGTGGTGCAGGTGGTTGAGTGGTTAGCATCCTGGGTTTGATTCCGGCCTGGGACGGTTCCCCTCTAACTTTCCATTTCCTGTTGCCACTTTCTAATTAAAATAAAGGCATAAAAAGCCTTAAAAAAGTATAGTTTAAAAAGATGTATGCACACACAGCACATATACTGCAAATATGTGATGCATCCAGAAGCTCATGTAACACTGCTATCTAAGAAAACACAGTATTCTTCGATGGGCTAATGTGTTCTGACCCTGCTTCGTAAAGTGCCCCGGCTGAGCCGCGTCCCATGAGGATATAAAATTCCAGTTCTCTCTGTGGGGATGTTTTTCACTGACTGTAGTGACCTGAGTGGGAGAGCAGCCCGTGTGCCAGCCGCTTGCCGCAAAGGCCTGCAATTGAGTTCTGATTAAAATGAATACTTCAGCATTTTTGGGGAAGGGTGCTCGTCCACATTCTGGCTATTCTTGCTGAGAGTTACGAGTGAACACTGAAACACGAGCATCATGTCTGTGTGTTAAATACGAAGCTAAAGCCAGCAACTGGCTTTAGCTTATTTTAGCATGACAACTGGAAACAGGAAGAAATATCCATGCCAGAAAACAGTCCCACACATGCTGGCCTGTAAAAGCCACAAGTGTTCATTTTTGCACGTTGTTTTTTTTAATATACCGATTTAATCAGCAAAATATGTTACGCTAATATGGGAAGTGTTGGTATGTTGCCTTCATGGACAGCCAATCTCTACATCTAGCATTTATTGGCTCCAGTTTTATTCATGTGACTGATCCTGTCATTTCATTCTCAGTGACAACTCGTTGCTCGGACTAGGAGGCGTGCATTTCAATTTACACCCTGCAAAAATACCCAGTTTACACTTTTGTGCCGTCTCACCTTAGCTGAGGTCTCAAACCACCCAACAAAACCGTGATCCTTGCAGAACTGGTCCATTTTGATGCCACTGTTGCTTAACTCTTTGCCCTGGTCGCATTTGTTTGCCAGCAGCACAGTGGCAATGCTCTGTCCGTTAGCTAACATCAGTTTGGAGTCCAGGTCCTCCTTCCACTTGACGATGGCCTCGAAAGTCGAAGGCCGAGTCACGTCAAACACTATGAGGGCTCCCATGGCTTCACGGTAGTACACCCGTGTCATGTTTCCAAAACGTTCCTGACCTGTGATGGACAAACACACAAACACACACACACACAGAGGAGCTTTCATTCCTGAGTATGGCAGCCCGTTGTTCCCGTTCATCAGTTTTAATGAGAGATTCTCATTGTTTACCCACTTCTTTTTTTTTTGTTGCAGCAAAATAGCTCATGCAACCAGCATTACGATAGCAGTTAGCATTCCCATGAAACAGCACATTCCTGTGGTCTTACCGTCACGTTGCACCGCAGCACACGGTCAATGCAAGCTCTTGTTCCCACTTTTACCAGTTCGACTTCTACAAATCTCGAAATCTACATCGTGGCCAAACTAAGTGGAAGATAAACTTTGTTCCCAAGAACATTCAACTCAGACCAACTTAACCGTGATGATATTAGCATGTGAAACGCATGTGTGCATACATTTGTGTTAATCTATGCTTGTGCATTGTGCAGGGAATGGAAATTAGATGCTTGAGGAGCAGGTTGTCAACATCACAGTCCATTAGGTGTGTGTGTTCTGTTGTCTAATGTGAGTGTTTGTTAGTCCAAGCCCGAGCACATGGCTGGATGAGTTTTACATAGCATGCCTCAGCACAAAGGTTTAAATGGCTGATAGGTTTTAATGCACGACAGTTCACTTTTGGCTTTGCTGCAAGTCCTCTGAAATGAGAAGGGGAAGTCCTGAATCCATGCTGTGTCAGATTTTCCATTTCCTCTCACATGAATGGAGCAATTTGCAGCATTTTGTCGTCAGAGTGTATGAATGATTTTCAGTGATCACAAGGAATCCTCGTTTGTTGTGGTGTGACAGGAATCAGACAAACAGAGATGTCACATGTCATCTGACGCAATGTCATTCACTAAACGGACGATGCAGTTAACAGGACTGTTAAGGAAAACACCTACCACTCCATACATTTTAACAGCCAATGCCCAGTTTATCCCCGGTCCTTTTGACAATCCAAGGTAGATAAACTGAATCAGATGTGAAATTTTCTGGATCCAAATTATCCCCCTTTGTGCACTCGCTTGTGAATTAAATCTGATTTAAATCAGTTTTACGGACGCATTTTTTAGACTCAGACTCAGTTGGGAAAGGCTTGTCCTGAACTGAGAAAAAGTGGAATTTTTTGGGGGGGTCGGTTGTTAGTTTTATCTCTAAGAAACACAACATCTGTGCAATTTTGGACAAAAGTAAAAATGTGTGCACGTGTTTGTGTGTGTGAGAGTGAGTAATGATAGTGTTTTTTGTTTTTTTGTTTTTCTATGCTACATGGCACTCATGTGACTTCAAATCTCCCTCACATGGGCCGACTCACATGATGCAGCACCACACCTTGAATGAATGATTGAATGACAGTGTGCTCATCTTCCCCTTAGCAACCATGAGCACGTTTGTGTGACAGAGAGAGAGAGAGAGAGAGAGAGAGAGAGAGAGAGGACGCTCCACAGTGACTGTGCATCCTGAAACAGTGTTTCTTAACTTTATAACAGTCACGCTTCTCTCTCTGTCAGTTTGCAGATAAGCACTATCTCCTCAAACGATCAACTTTTAAGGAACTAACAGTCTTGCTAAATACCATTTTACTTTTTTTTTTTTCAGCCATTCTTTGAGAATGTTCCTGAGTTTTTAAAACGTTAAACTGAAACTTTAAACGTGAAAATATCCTAAATTTAAGTGAGAGGTTAAAAGTCGTGCTCCATCATTAGTGACCCTTCAGATGATTTAACTTTGTGTGTCCCTGATCTACAGAGATAGTTTGGACTGAACATCTGTCCCACCTGCGATGTCCCACAGCTGGAGCCGGACAGTCTCGGAGTCCCAGTTGAGCACCTTCAGGGAGAAGTCCACTCCGATGGTGGCCCGGTAGTTGCTGGAGTAGGTCTGGTGGACGTACCGCCTGATGATCGAGGTCTTCCCGACCCCCAGCTCCCCGATGACCAGGACCTTGTACAGGCGCTCCTTCCGGAGGTTCTTCATGCCGTTGGACTGGCAGGGGGTCATCTCACCTGTCGGCTCTCAGGCGCTCCAACTTTTACTCGACGCGAACTCCGTGTCAGGCGTCTACTCCCTCTTTTTACGCACAGATTGTCGGAGCCGCCCTCCTTCTGTGTGTGTCTGGCTGTGTGTGTGTGTGTGTGTGTGTGTGTGTGTGTGTGTGTGTGATCTGCTCAGGAACTTGTGACCTCGCCTCCCTGGAGCTGCACCGGGACGAGTTCTCGTCAGGAGAGTCTCCTGAACTCTCTGCGTCGTGCAAAATATCCAAATCCTGGCTTCAGTTATCTAAAATAAGGGCCATTTGAAAATTCAGTAGAAGAGAAGACAGTGACCGTCTTGTATCCCTGTACTGTTCCCTTCAAATGCTGAATTCAGACTCTTCACAGGTTATTCCAGTGAGAGGAAATAAGCTCCTTAAACCTGTAATCTTATGCAATACACAAGATAACAAGATAATAGTTTAAACTGTGCTTCTTCTGATGTAGCAATAATAATAATAACAGTTATAATAAAAGCAAGCTCTCATATTGTCTTTTCATCACTTTCAGAAGCTTTCTAAACAGACACTGCTTCAGGGACAGACCAGGAAAAGCTTATTTCCATTCATTCTACAAGGTTGACGTTACTGTAATGGTGTAAACTGTTTGACTGTCATATTAACACAGGATAAACACACAGCAGGACCATGCAGGTTGAACACTGCAGAAAAACGAGAGCCAACATTGAGCGGTTATGTAAACAGCATCATATTTGACTGGAGAATTTGGATTTTTGGGTGTATTAAATGCATTTTAACTTATTAAAATTGCCCAATTAATGCATTCACCTAGCTGGTCAAAGATAAATCAGGACCACATAATGCTAGTCAGTGAATTAACAGAAAGAAATCCATCATGTTCCTGCAAATCCAGCCTACATGCATTAAACGCAAAAGACAAAGTTGTTGCTCCTATAAATTTTTAATAGTGTGTGTATAGAAGATTTACTCTTAATTGATACATGTTCAGTGTTCATTGAGGGTTTTTGTGTCACTATGAAGCGTCATAAACTAACTATAGACTTCAAACATAAGCAATGATTTGGTCTGTAGTGGCCTCACTTCCTCCCTGAGCTCACGAAAAGTTATTAACTATGAATAAACATTGTCCACCATCTTGTGACTATTAATTGCACCAAACAATTTGTGTCCGTAGCAATTTAGACATAGTTATTTAATAAAGTGTGCCCTAGAAACCTTATTTCCCATTTTATTAATTATCGCACAGTGATTTGACATAATTATCTTCTTATTTAGAAAAAGGTTCATAAGTAACATCAGCTCTGGAGGTCCAAAAATAACGCGTCACTCAGTCCGCTTCCTTTAAATGAAAAACATTTAGCTATTTAGCTACAAACTCACTTGAAATGATTTTATAATGGTTACAGCAGGAAAGGAAAGATTTATGGGCTATTAGAATAATGGAGCAAATAATCATTTTGAGACCTTTTCTACCAGCAGCATACAGAAATAAGATATTATTCCCTTCATTGCATTAAAGACTTTCTATTCTAAGGGACTTTTACAATGAATCACAGATGAATGTCAAAATTATATTGCATTTAGGATGGAAACCTTTAATGCGGCACAAATTTAAGCAGTAAATTCAGGCTATGAAAGGCGATCAAGACAAAAGTTTCCTGTAGATTATATCAATGAATTATTGGCATCAAGAATTGAATGCACCTGCATAATTTCTATTGGCACAAACCTGCATGCAAATCTGACAACTGTCTATGAAGATTTTTACACTTAAATCCAGTAAAAAACAAACAAACAAAAAAAAAATACTGTGCATTTCAAGAAACATGAAAATCATTAATTTCTGTGTAAACATACAGACTCAGTAGTTAGAAGTAAGCCAGTGAATCTATCAGTCATCATCCTCAGAAAAGCCAAAATGCAGATACAAAAAAAAAAAAAATTAATTGTATATGTTCAAGCATAAGAAATAACATGGTCAAAATGTCAGTATAAAAAAATAATACCCTCCCTGTGCCTGAAATGACTTGATTAAAATGTAAATGTAAATGTGCTCAGGGCAGGATTCTCCATGTTACGCCATTTAAAGAAACACAATGTAATTTCCTGCAGGGAGACACTGGCACATACCGTGTAAGTAAAAAATCAGACTGGAAACAAGCAATAGATATCTGTAAAGTCTGGCCCATTGCCAGTTTGCTTCTCTTCACCCTTAACCTAATCCTAAACACACATCTATAATCATTAACGGCATCATTACCTTGCTACTGTCTATTCATCTTAAAAGATTTGCAATAAGAAAAATGTAATATTCAAAAAGTGCAAACAAATCTCGACATGCAAACTAAAAAAAAAACCCAACAGCATAAAAAACAAAAAACTAAACATTGTGAGCCAGCAGATGACAGGACTCAGAGAGTATTTTGGTTCAGACACATCCTGAGGTGGAAGATCGTTTTGGTCCACTTCATGTGATGACAGCTTATCTTACATTCAGCCAAGTCACATCCAGAGAGGAGAATTAAGAAAGACAAGCAAGTAGTCCAAAAGCTCTGTGTGGGTGAGAGGCCTGATCATCTTACTTCCACTGAGACTTTCTGACATTCTCCGGTGATGTAAATAGCTCCTGTCCACTCAGTAAATGTTTTCTTTCCAAGAAAAGGGAAGTTATGCACAAATACTGGAAATAGTAAAAAATAAAAATAATAATAATAATAAAAAATTTAATTCTCCCTGATTTACAGAATGCAGCAACTGTACACTTTCTCATTTTGCGTCAGGATACAAATGTTATTTATGTCGTCTCCAGGGTGGACAACAAGTTAGAGGGCAGAAAAAAAATGTGTCACGTTCAAGTCATTTGCACCGTTTTCTTCTGGACTGATGGCTTGATCCTCCTCCTCCTCCTCATCATCATCATATATTCAGCTCAGAACATTAAAAGTTTGGCTAATTTGTCAGAAACAGGGACCATCACATGTACAGAAAGTCAACAGCAGAATTATAAGCAATAAAAACAGATCACCTTTTCTGTGTTCATGATAGTACATGATGCAAAATATACAATAGTACAATTATGCTTAGCGATCTAACAGCTGTATTTATACCTAAATTTTAAGATTCAGTATGAGTCACAGAACATAAATATTTGGTAAATTTCCTCCGCTTATGTTTGATAACAGTTTAATGACGAATCAGCACTTTCTTTGGAATTTGAGAAGTTTAAAACTGAGTTGAAACCTGTGCAAGTAGTCTGTAAAATGCCCACGTGTCTTTGTTGAGTTTTTTGGGGGTTTTTTTGTATTTTTTTACTCACCGAGAGACAAAAGAAGAAACACTGACACTGCTCAGTCTTGCCAGTAATACTTTTCTCTCATTGGAGGCATTTGTGGGTGCATTCAATCAAATTTAAAAATGGAAAAGTACATATATATATATAAAACAGCTTAAACATTCAGAGTATCGACAACTAGAAAGGCATCCAAGTTTGGTCCAGTGAAGCGTTTGTCTCTTGGAGTTTAAAAAAACTCCAATTAGAGCACAAATAAGAGGGGAAAGAGCAGATTCAGAGAGAGGAGGAGCTCTGGCTGTAGTGTCTCAGCAGAAGCTGGTCGTATTCAGCCTCAGAGGCCGGGGACAGCGAGGGGGTTGAGCTGCCACTGGAGCTCAGAGACGAGTCTCTAAAAGGGGAGGGAGGCGTCAGAGCCACCAGCTCCTCCATGTCTTTGGCCCGTCTGCTACTCACGCAAGTCCCGGCCAGGCGATTCTCACAGAAATTGGACACAGCTGCCACCTCTGCGTACGTGGTGATGGTGGAGGGGACCTGTCTGCTCCTCGATGTGAGGTACTGGGGAGGGCAGGTGGGGGCAGCGTCTGCAGCGGCGGGCAAAGCTGTGGTGGAGGTGGGACCCACGGCGGCCCCCCCTGGCAGCATCATGGTGTTGAGCTCGCTGATGTTGGCAGTGAAACGGTTAACCACACAGCTGATCTGGTCCATGATGGTGGTGCCCTGAGTTTGACCGCCAATCATCCCTATGCTGATGTCACCCACACCCACAGGTATGATGCCGTTGTCCCCTCCATCCGCCATACTGACTCCTTGGCTGCTGTCCCCACCTACTCTTCTGACCCCGGCTGCATGGTCGAGGACATAAGTGGGCAAAGCTTGCGGCTCGTCTCTGTCCTCTCCCCCCTGGAGGCCCCTCGCCTTAGCTGCATGTTGGCTGACGGTGGGCAGAGGAGACTGAGGAGGCGAGCAGGTGAAGGGCCGAGACGCCTGCTGCGGCTCTTCATAGTGCTCTGTGACAGCAGCATCTGTGGTTGTGTCTCCATCTTTAGAGAAGGGTTTGATGATGGCTGTCTGGTTTGCCTCAACTGGGTCTTTTTTCTTGACGTGGAATGACATCCTCTTCCACAGGTTTGTTCTGTAGCCACGCTCATTTTGTGCCCAAGTCATTGATTTCCCATTGGAACTGCGAGACATGAAAGAGAAAGAGAAGCACAGAGTAGTCACTTCTCGGCAAATTTGAATGGTTCTGGGTTTAAATGTGCCAGTAAATGTGAAAGAGCCACGAGACGTGTATAAAGGCAGATAATAAGAAAAAGAAGCTCATCTATCTACCCTGAAGTTCACATTGTACTTCTTATTGTGAGAATTTCTACCACCCCTCTTTCTATCTGCTACTGTCTGTTTCATTTCACGTCTTCCTCCATGTTCCTTCATCTTCCCTAGAAAGAGAAATCCTTAAAGACAAGCAGTCTCCCGTGGGAGTACTTAACCCAGATGAGGTAACTTTTTCTCAGCTCAGGGAGCAGTTTTTCTCGGCTTCATGTCCGGCCATTTGCGGTGGCTCCAGCACATTTTTCATTTCCATACATTGACTCGTGGTGAGAAACAACTGCAGTAATGTATGTAGCTGTGTTAGATCGCTATGTCTGCCATGTCCTGTCCTCTCTGGACTTTTGTTTCCTCATACAGTCCCTTGTTTTTTTTCGTGTCCACCACAAAGACTTGTCTATTCTCCCTTACAACTGAATTTAGTATATCTATAGCATAATTATCCCCCTTATCTGGCAACAGTCAGACAAATGTAAGTTAAGGTGGACTCATTAGAAGATTCTCACAGTTTTGAATATGTCAATAAATATGGAATATACATATCGCAATGTAAAACATAATCTAAGCAGAGCCAATTTGAAGGCGTCCATGCATAAAATAATCTTCAAATGTAGGTTTCAGATGTCACATTTTCATTTTTTTTGTCACTTGAAAACATCCTTAGTCTGACACTGCAGTACCTTCAATATTTTCCCTTATTTCCAAAGGCATTAGAGAAATACAACATAAGCTTTTTTTTATTATTATAATTTTTTTCACATGGACAGTTGGTTGAATTAGTGTTTTGTGTTTTATAGAGATTTAACCAGAACCACTTGGTGTTTTCTTAAGAGCCTTTATCCAACTGGGCACAGATGTTTTACACAATGAGGAATTACTCAGTAGTTTGATACCTACTTTGGTCCCCTATATACCTGATGTCGTCCTGTGCAGAGCCGCGACGTCTAAACAAGTTGGCCATGCTGCTGGAGGACTTGCCAGCCTTGGCAGCTTTCTTGGCATCACCTACATGCATGCGGACCACTGTGGATGTTGTGAAAGCACTCCGGACATTTTTCTCGGGCTTGGCTAGCATGATGTAAACCTGTCAATGAAAATCATCAATAAATTACTATCAGTATAACGATGTAGCCATGCAAAACACTACTGCTAATTCATTCTGACTCACCTTTGGGACAAACATACAGCAGAGAGCCACGGTAGCACTGAGGCTGACACTGAAGCACATGGTTATGATCTTGTAGTTGGATCCAAAGTAAATAGGAACAAAGGCCAGCCAGATGATGCAGGTGGTGTACATGGTGAAGGCAATATACTTGGCCTCATTAAAATTAGCTGGCACATTACGAGTCTGGAGGAGAAAGGGATATAATAAAAATTTTAAAGCAGCAAAAGGTTCAGCAGAAAGAGCGGAATATATGTAGGAAATTAACAAACTGTAAAGATATGATGGGTTAGATTGCGTGAAATTAATTACTGTTATCTTACCTTGAAGGCATAGAAGGTGCAGCTGAGAATAAGTAGACCGTTGTAGCCCAGCGGCGCCACCACCCCCAGAGTGGTCAGGTTACAGATCAAGTGTACTTCACGTATACTTGGGTAGTCATAGATCACCTAAGAGGTGACAAAGGAAGAGGTCATTCTACTTAAATGTAAATGATTGTCTCCCACACTGGAAAACACACACACACACACACACCTGTGGTGGCTCTATGATAAGAAGTGCCACAATAATGCCCAGCTGCAGCAGTATGAGTAGGAAGGCGATGACCAATTGTGCGCAGGCGGACATAAAGCGGGGTTTCTTGGTGCAGATCTTCTTCTTGCTGCCTGCCAGGATCCGTGCTATACGGTTGGTCTGGATCAAAAATAAATCAAGTGGTTATGCAGGCGTCACGTACATCGATAGTGGATGATACCGCTTCTACTGATTCATAACAATGATCCCCTTTTTGAGTTCCTACATCCTAAACATCAACTTCAGCCCACACACAAATCCTCAACTTCTACCATACCTCCCCTTGCAATTGGCCATCATCCAATCTCTGGTGATAGCTCTTTTACTTCTGTTCTTATCCTCAGATGCCCTTGTGTTCATGCTGAAAGCCTCAAAAACACAAGACTAATGCCATAAATTTAGAAATATCCTCATATCTGTAGCTCATCCATCATTCAGATGACCCCACACTGCAGACACACATCTGTCTTAAGTAAATAGGTCACATGTCCATCAGGTTGACTCCTACTACTGATGGTCTTGGCAGCTCCAACAGTCTACAGTGAACTGTGTAATATGCTGTTTTCAAGCTTACAGTTATGTCACCCATTGGTTTTTGAACTGCCATTTTGCTGCTTTGATTTTGAAAATTATCCGTGCCATCTTGGTTTGTTGAAACTTGAAGAGAGGAGCCAGGGTTGGATCTGACCTGCTCTGACCTTTATCCTGATTGGACAATCAGTCGGATTTCCATTTCTGGCATAAGTTATGGGGCAGCAGCACACTAATGCATAACAGGCTTTTTGGGCTACTTTCCTCTAAATGGGATGCTAATTTGCGTGTGAGAAGTGAAACCTAGGGCTATTTTCTCATAGATTTCAATCTGATTTCATTATTCAATCAGTGGTGTCACCCCCTGATGGTCATTAGATAGAATGCAGATTCAAAGAACTTTTGCATTGGCTTCACTTTGCAAACCCAGAGTCAATGTCCACCTTTATATTAACATAATTAAAGAAGGCTTTCCCTCCTTTTGGACCCATTTAAATAAAAAAAAAAATAAAAAAAAACATTTAGCATTTTTTTTATCTGAAGATTTCCAAAGTTTCTTTTCAAATAAAAGAGAGAGACCTTAAAGGAACATTCACCAAACTTGAGAAGGGGTTTTCACTTTGCAGCCTGGTGATATTTTTCACAGAAAACTAAGTTGAATCAAAATGAAGCTGATGGTGGAACCACAGGGCCATAGCTCCCAAAGTTTCACAGGAAGTAAAACATTCAGCAAAATGCTCTGCTGTCTTTTGGCAACAAGACGGAAAAGAAAGTACCTTGGTGACCAAAGCTGAGTAGCTCATTGCAGGGGACAGGCCGATACCCAGCCGCTGGAGGTAGCAGTAGATTATGTGGGGCTTGGCAATAAGGCTGAAGGTGCACAGGTAGCCCAGACATATTCCAGCCAGGATGATGTAGCAAAGCTCACGACTGGATGATTTGACCACAGGCGTGTCCCAAAATCTACAGATAAATTCAATTACATCAACTGCTGCAGATTCAAAGAGTTCATGAAAGATAGTTGTGGTGGTTTTGATTTATATTTTATTTATATTTCTGTTGGATTTACTACCCAAACTACACTATGGCTGATTTGACCCAGTGTTAAATACAACAAGCTCAAGCTTTGCCTTAAATACGCCCCAAATATCCTGTTTGCTGTAGAATGTGCCATACACAGCAACATAAACAGAGATATTGAAATTAAGAATGGGAGTTGCAACCAAATCATATTATAGTTTAAAGTATATAACTGAAACAAATTTAGAAAATTACAGTGGGTCAGAGCAGCCCCTTCTCTGGAATAGTTTATTGTTTTTGCATAGTCCTACGTTAGGTCAGCTTTGACGTCAAGATTTTAAGTTTGCACATGTCTGGTGGAGCTGTTGGATATAATTACTTGATAAAGACAGAAGTAACAAAGAGTGTAGCCATGAGGCCCAGACAGGAGAAGACCACCGCAGCGATGGGCTCGGGATCCCCCCAATGCAGGTACTGCACCGGGATCGGCTCACAACCTCAGAGACACAGAGAGATGAGGACGTGAGCAGACGCCTTGTGTGTTCAGACTGCTCCATACACTGTGAACTGCAACTGAAAAAATCACCAATCTACGATAGACGGGTATAAAAAGAGATTGGGAAAATTTTTTGTGGCAATAAAAGGATCTGTAAGGAAGATGCAAGGCACAGCTGTTAAGACAAAAACAATTTTTATACTACAATAAAGACAGACTGAAATATTGTGGGAAATAGTAAATGTTTATAAAACGGCAGGAAAAGAGTTTCAAATAGTTTTGTGGTACTTTAGAGTTAAGAAATCCAAGCTTCAGCTAAATCCTGTATTCTGGCAGAGATTTAAAGTCTGTGTGCATGAGTGTGTTTGTGTGTGTGTATGTGTGCACATGCACATGAGTATGTGTGTTGATTTCTGCATCGTTGAGCGTGTCATAATTCAGAGTAAGACATGAAGGGGATTGTGGGTGCCCCATCAGTGGATGGCCCAGATCTGGGGCCCTTCTGGTCCGTTTGGAAGTCACGCTTTTGAAAGTAAGAAAGACAAAAACAAAGTGAGTTTACCAGTGAGGTCGTCGGTGGGCCAGGAGCCCAGGACACAGGCTCGACAAGTGTACTCATCAAACACAAACTCATTCTCCTTGCAGGGTGTGCAGGTCCAACAGCAGCTCACCTCTCCTTTACGGATCACCTGGAGGCACACACACACACACACACACACACACGGCAGTGTATGAAAGGTTGGAAAGGTCTCAAACCTCCAATGGCACTTTTCTGAATCTCATTGAGCCTCATTACATCGCCTGAGCCTCCCTTCATTGGAAAAGTACAGGAAAGGGGAGGCACAGTGGGTTAGTGGTTACTTACTTCACATAAAAAGTCTTAGTGTTCAAAACCCAGCTTCTAAAGAGATTAAAAAAAAAAAAAAACAAAACCACCCAACAGTGTGTAACCCAGCTACGATCAGCTCCACCTCCTCCAAATGCTGCTTACATAATAATCAATAATAATCTGATAACAATATAGTCCTGACAGAGCCTGCACAGATGGTACTTTTACTTTTATAATTCATTTTCTGGTAATATCCACTATCACTTATTACAGTCCGGACCTCTATCTGCTCATATTGAGTGAAGAGGGAGCAGAATGAAGACACAGGTCAGAGAGGGCAGAGCCTGAGCGTGGGCTTATGTGTAAAGCCTAGAGGTGCAGTATGGACATGCATATCAAAACTTGTCTGGAGTTTTGAATTCTCCTCAAGATGCTACTTAACAGGGAGTTGGCGTTGAGTGCACAGGGAGGGTTTACTGCCAGAGCCTTTTGGGATGATGAAGAGGAGGAAGATTGCATTATTCTACATAATTTGGAGATGCTGAAGGGAGTCAGCGAAGCCCAGATGGGAGATGATTAAAGCCAGAACAAAGAGTTTGCAGAG
This sequence comes from Remorina albescens, assembly GCA_034769265.1. Taxonomy (NCBI): domain Eukaryota; kingdom Metazoa; phylum Chordata; class Actinopteri; order Carangiformes; family Echeneidae; genus Remorina; species Remorina albescens. The sequence goes on along the minus strand of CM068490.1, from coordinate 4,660,464 downwards.
TTCCCCGTTGGGGTACTCAAGGATCCAACTGGAACAATTCTGTAGAGGTCCTGTGGGATCAATTTAAGGTTGTTATGTGGGTCCTATTTGGCAGTTTCCTTCAGTAAGACTATGACATATTCTCTTGTGCATGAAACCACGTATTTTAGATGAAGATAATCATAACAGGAACAGACGGCAAAAACTTGGTTTTTTTTTATTGACTGTATTACTGCAATGAACAACGTGATTTGATGTAGAATTGTAAATTGTGAATTTAAATCACTGAGGCTGATTTATGCTCTCAAGCATGCGAGTGAATGGAGGAGCAGAGAGTTGTTGTTACTTTTAATGATAAAGTGAATGAAAAGGAATTTCATTGTACACCAAACGTTTGGACTGTGTACCCTGAAGTGGGGTGTACCTTGATTTGTGCCTTCTGGCAGGGCTCAGAACAAACCGACTGGATGACGTCGCTGTTGTTACTCCAGATTTCCTCATCGTTCATCCTCAGGCCGCCCTGATCCCAGCTTCCAACGTAAATGTAAGCATATTCCTCTTCACCTATGTGCTTGAAGTTCATGATTTCATACCTGAGGCACACACACACACACACACACACACACCAAATGCTTGAACCAGCATACATACTGCTCTATTGCGTTCACCCCCCTTTCCTTCCCCGTCCCGTCATATTTCTTACCTGCCAGGTGAGTCTCCATTCTGGTCAAAGAGAATAGTTTCCCCAGATACACCCGTAAAGTTGGTTTTCATCAGGAACTCCAGAAGCTTGCGGCCGTCAATGGGCCGCATGGCCTCACACAGACCCTGGTAGGGAGAACAGAGATAGTTAATACCCAACATGTAAGCAAACAAATGTGCACACTGTTCATTGTCATACCTTATAACCTGGACAGAGGGACTGCTGCATGGCATGGAGACCATACGCCATGGAATAGATGGCATTTATGACAAAGCCCATCTTGGTGTCTTGGGCATACTGGTGGCGCAAAGACTCTCTCCCTGTGGAGAATACAGACCTGCTCATGAGGACAAACCCAGTCAACTGTAGTCCTGGTGATTTAATTTTGAATTGAACACAGACTACTTTATGAGGACATGTGTGTAACAGGATCGGCGTGTTGGACTAACAGGTACAGGTGCGGTTGTACATGGCGCTCTCCTGCGGATGTCCCCTCAGCCTGCACTGGAAGCGGTGCTGCCAGAACTCAGGGAACCAGGGATTCCTCAGGTTGGCATCGGGCTTCAGGTTCAAGTAATAATCATCGAACCAAGTAACGTACGCAGACTTTAGCTTTATAGTGATTCCACCGGCTGCCTCCTTCTCGTAGCCATCAGTCACATCATACCTGTCTGCCCAGCCGTCACTGGGTAGGAGGAGGAGAAGGTTAGAGCCAGACACAAGAAATGTTTTCTAAGTTATACTGAGCTACAGATTTTTAATTACAGCTATTGATTAAATCAGCATTTCCTGTAATTATATACAATTATAGCAGACATATAGTGAAGGAAGAAGTGCACTACATAACATTTTAACATCATAGACACTTCAATATTGGAAACTACTTGAGAATTTGAAAGCTCTGTCACCTCAGGGGGATTTCTTGTTCTGTGTTATGTGTAAGGAACAGCGAACTTTGCACAGTGTTGGAAAAAGAAATCATAAATAGTTATTCTGACAATTTGCAATGGAGACTTCTCTTTAGACTTCCGAACAAATTCGCCAAGAAATTTAGCCTCACATCAGAAGTGATGGGTGAAAACATCCTTGGGATTATGAAGTTAACTCTAAGGAACAGCTTCCGCCTCCGAGCAAATATGTTTATGCATTGGCATTCTCCATTTAGCATTGAACCTGGTTCAGAATTACTCCCAATGATACAGAGCTCACAGACTTTGGAAAAACTCAGCTGGGAGAAAATGTTCAAATTAGAATAAAAAAAAAATAAAAAAAAACTTGACATGAAATATTCCAGAAATTAAGAATCCAGGTTGAAACATTAGGGTGCAGCAGTTAACAGTCACAACTTCATAAAGACAAATTCCACTCTGATCATGATAGCAGTGAATTTTTTCTGTGTAAAAAATAAGCTGTAGTTGGCGCTTATGACTATATCAGAGACCACTGCTGCACAGATTGAAGGTGGCAGGTGGTGTCTTACAAAATGAACCTAATGCTTGCTCTGCAGAGAGTTACAGCAAAATAAAAAATTATCACGATGACTCAGATGCACCAACACCAGACTCACTGGGGTTGGTATGAAGAAAAAAAAATTGCTCACATGCCCAAGTATATGAAGAATAATGAAAAATCTTAATTATGTACATGTGCAAACATAACTCGTAATAAACCTCTAAGGGATCTACGGTTGCGTCTTTGCTGTTCCAAACAGTTTTTGCGTTGCACGCTACGTTTTGTATGTATCGCTTCCATGGTTGCACAACTTTGTTTGGAAAAGTTTCTCTCTGGCTGCTGATTAATTAGATCTCTGTAGGCTTGCTATCTGCGAAGCCCACTGAGGCACCCTTTTATTGAAGAGCATATTGATTAGCTTGACTTTAACAACCAAAGCAAATATCTAATTGTAGATAGGAGCAGTCCTTTGCAGCGTGTGTGAACCAGTCTGGTAATGTATTTTAATTCAGCAGTTGGAGCACACGCAGATTTGAAACTTCGAAGTGTTACACAAGTGATACACTATTAGTTTGATTCTGCAGAAAGGAAAAACCCTCTGACAGTAACAAATAGACACCTGATGCTGCTCAGTAAGCAGCAGACAAAACATCACTAGACTGCTGCATCTGCAGACTTATTTGGTCTGCCGTTCATGCAGATGCAGTGTGGGCTCAGACTCAATAAAGCATCTCATCAGTGGCTTTTTTGAAAAGCTTTCAACTCTATTATTACTGCTATTATTAGCTTTCCCTCATGTCTACAATCAACAGAAGACAGAAGGTTGATCACACCTCCACACGTGTACACACGTGTAAACACGCAGAGGAAAACGCTCTTCTCTCTCTTCGACAAAAAAAGCAAAGAAGTCATTTTTTAAAAACTTCACTGACCAAGCTGGTGTTACACAACACTAGTGTGGGTGGATTTTTTTTTTTTATTATTTATTTATTTATGATTATCTGAGTGAGGTAGGAGATCATTTCATAACAGAGCCTTAGAGAAGTGAGCACAGAAATGGTATGCTGGCATAAAAAAGGCAGGAATGGAAGTGAAAAAATGGAGGGCTTTGACTCTGGATAGTTTGAATCACTCTTGAACGAGAGCTCTGAAACCCACACACCGACCTGGAAGGGCAATATGCTGGATGCGGCGTGTTGCTACACCACCTACAAGGCTGAAGACACACACACACATAAATTGTGCTCTTATTTCACCTCATCCAGCACCATACTGGTCAACTTTGCAGCCAAATCTTTTCTGAGTGGATACTTTACAACCCTGTAGTGGGACAAACCTGAAGCTGGAAGCTCGTCAATTTCTAAAATGAAACTAACGAACCAAAGAGAAAAAAAAGGAAAAATGTGAAACATCCATCTGGACTGAAGAGAGGAAAAACACTCCCATGACCTAAACAGCCCCATTTGCTGTGTTTCCAGCTCAGTCAAGAGCCAGTCAGGGATCGTGTTGCTTTGCTCGCACTTTCAGCACAAAGTAGCTGATTGAAGCACTCGTATGAGGGGACTTCCATGCTTTATGTCTCCCCTGAACACACAGCAGTCTACAGCAGTCCCAAGACCGGTAAGAAGGAATAGTACGGACAGTTGAGGTACTGTCTGCTCCACTACAGCCCTTGTCACTTCACTGGTGAGGAAAAAGGATGCAAAGTCGGACAAAAATAACAGCAGCACAGCTTTGAGGTTAATGGACAGGCTGGATACGAGAAAAGTTCCACAACAAGCCTGACCTCTCCTCTGCTCTGTAGACCAACCTCCTCAAATTCATGAAAAATCTCCGAATTAGAATAACATTAGTGGTTTTTATACTGATTCAAAACAAACCCAAAGTCTCATAAATGGATTTAAACTTGATTAAAATCTTCTCTACTTCTAAATGAAAGACTTGAATGGTAATGTTTGAAGCGAGCACGCGCAGATGATCGGCTAACTGCACAAAAGAGAAGCAAAAGCCTTTTTAGGCGGTTTCAGCTACATGCTAACATGCTCACGGATCTTTAGCGGCATTTTGTTTACCACATTCACTGCCTTAGTTGGTATGTGAATATACAGTCATTTCCAAAGTTCGAATTTAACACAAAGCACAGCCGAGGCTGATGGGAAGATCATTAGTTTTTCAGGAATTTCAGACGTAATTTAAAGGTGTCCAATTTGAGTCTTTACAAAAGTCAGGGGTTCCTCCCTTTCTGAGAAACACAAATGTCTTTTACATGTCAGTGGATCCAGTGGTAGTTGAGATTTTAGTCTGACTGAGGTGGTCGACCATTTCACTCTGACTGAAATTGCCCGCTCACATCAAAACTGCTCATGTGGCTAAAAATCAGACAGAGGGAGTGTATTTGTGTGACTTGAATTCTACACAAACACGCTGAAGGTGGTCAGTGTCATGGATACCATAGCTGAAGCAGTGCTGGCAAAAAAACAAAAAAACAAAAACAAAAACCATCATCTGCTCCCTCAGTCTCCCTTCTTTCTATAAATGGAACCTAGGAATGCATTGTACACATGCACAAAGCTGGTGACAAATCCTCTAGGCTGACATGAACAAAATTAACTCACTAGAATAAGATGGACGCTGATGAAGTCAAGGAAGCGAGGTCAAAAATGTGCTCTAAACTGGACACATGGGCACAACGGGGCATGCTCATGCTTAATTTCATGAAAGCACGTGCAACAAAAGGAGCCATCGATGCTCCACCTCCTTGACAGCACATCTGAAATCTAATTACCCTCGAAAGAAAACAGCAAATTACATCCTAACATACTGATGATTTGAAATCCAGAGCAGACTACAGCCACACCTATCTGAGAGCCGGGCGGCAATATGTATTATAGAGCATTTTTCTTTTTTTGGCAATATGTAGTTCAAGGTTATTTTATGTTTCCTGCTGTCAGATTTGAGCGACAGCCTACATATGTGGCTCCTAATGAGGAAAGGCATTTATAGAACACCAGGGACGAGAGTGAGCCTGAGAGCTAAACCTTAAAATAAAACGTTATTCTCGGAGAGAGTGAAACCTCCTGCTACATCAACCCCCTCTTTCCCGCTTATAATTTTTTTTTTTTTTTCCCCTCGTGGTTTTAATTTCACAATAATTTCCTCCTGCGCTGTGTGCCTGGTTGTTAACATTTTATTTTCCTGAACTTAACTGAGCAAGCTATTACATAATATGCTAAATGTGACATGGTGATAATGTCATTGTGTTAATGAGTAATCTTCCACCATGTTATCTTTTGAAAGAGTTAGGGGACTGTATGAATAATCACATTGAAGACAATGTCTGCTTCATCTATTAATTTATCTATTTATTAAATCAATGAACTCTGACTCAAATAGCAAATGAACCTCAGTCATCCAAGTTGCTATTTACTATTGTTACTGTAAAAATAATAATATAATAATACTGCTTTGAGATCAATGTAAAATCTCTATATAGAGCGTCAGAAGATTTTAGGGATCTTCTGTTGAAACTTATTTTTTGCCGTGGCCATGACTATTCGTCACCTGAAAATGGGTTTTCTAGCAAATAATGAATGAATGTTGTATCAAATAATAAATAATACAGAGCAGTCTGAATGAGCCAAAATTGGTAGCAGGCTGAATGTAAAACTGTTGATGACATAAAAAAAAAAAAAAAAAAAACTTGATCTTGATAGTCTCGTAAAAGTTTATGGCAGAGAGAAAAGCTGATTAAAAAAAAATACCTTGAGTTTCTTAGACCACTGTGAAGTTGATGGATGCGATGAAGATGATAATAAGGGTGATGATGAGAAGACAAAGATTACAACAAACACATCTTGTGCTGGTGATGTCGGACATCACATCTGAGGAAAGCCTGAGTTGAAAAATGAATGCACACAGTTCACACATTTAGCCTCTCGTAAAGCATCCGATGTAAAAGCAGTCATACTTCACACACAGTTATCCACCACTCACCTTCCCACCAGGAGAAACTCTCCTACCAGGCCTTGACGCCTCATGGCCATCAGTATGCCTCGAACCGTCATGCCCTCGCAGAAGCAGGCCACCACTCTGGCTTTAGGCAGGTGGGCTCGCAGTTTCTGCAGCAGCTTATCAAAGCTCTGCTCCCCTGCGTTGCTGTATATCTTGTCCGAGTGGGCAATGCAGATTCCTTCTTTTGCTGCCATGTCTTTAAATGCCTCCATACCACTCTCTCCATAATTACCTATGAATGAGGCCAAACAAATGGATTTGTGTTTATATTACACACAATACAGCACGCACAAAACCTAACTGGAGCTATCAATCTGAGCAGAATAGACAGAGACAAAATTCTTGATGCTGTTTATATATTTGGCACTATTTTTTATATTTATTTATTTATTTACATAAAAAAAAAAAAACAACAACCCTGAAATTCTAGTACACTTTGTTCACATTATAATGTTGTGCCCACATTTGTTTTGCTCCTCACAGTCATGCTCAGGGGTAATCTCTGATACACATGCAGAAGATGCACACACAGGGTGTAGACAGTCAAGTACACAGGTGTAATGCAGCACAAGACTTCGGATAATTCAGTCTCTGTTACGGGAACTGTCAGGGGTGAGACTTCTCTGTTTTTGCTGGAAATGAGGTCACCTAGTTTCTGTTGCTTTGCAAGTGTATGCTCACTCTGGGTATGGCACCCTGTTAGGCATCCTTTTCATTACTACGTGTGAGTTTTACTCCCATATGCGGCATGTCTCCTTGAGTGATAACACACTTTCACTTGATAAAGTCTAAACCGTCACCGCCATTCAGCTCTGTTAAAGTCGCTGACAATGCTGCCATTTTTGTTGGCATTATAATTATTTTATTTTATTTTTTTCATAAAATGAGATTTCCATGTTTTTTATTTTCTGAGTATGTAACAGGTGTAAGTTCTATAGTGCTGTCAGGACTTCAGTAACTTTATAATGTCACAACAAAGCGGTATAAAAATCAGCAACAAGATATCGAATTACTCCCTTACAGGATTTGGTTTTCTTTGAGTGTTTGCCTCAAATGTGGCTTAAATAATAATAATCTTAGATCGCACAGGAAACAGGCTGATGCTGAGGGAGAAGCCTGATAGAAGAGGTGTTAAACTACACTAAGATGGCTTTGGTGTTAAAAAACACAAATATGCTTATTTATGGATATCAGCACTTATAAAACACCAGAAAAGTGTAGCATATGGGACCTCTTGCTTCCCTCTCTGCTTTTACCTTCCATGTGCCAAACTTTGTGAATAATATTTAGTTTAATATTTAGAGAAAATGGAATGTAAAATAGGTTGAGGTGAACTCATCTCTTAGATCTCTGAACTTTAAAGAAACATTATGCAAATTTTCAAACTATGTTTTGCTGCTGACTTTGTGAGCTGCCAATATCATGCACCTGCTCATAGCCTTTTTTTTTTAATTAATTTATGCAAATGTAATGCAGATTAATAAGATAGGTGCACCTGCATCTGACAGCTGGGGTGTTATAATTGTGTTGTCACACTAATAAGTATGTGCGGTACATTTCTAACCGTTTAGAAAGAGATTAGAAACCAAAAACAAAAACACAGCCTGACATTAAATCTACCACATTAAATGCTGGTTGCATTTAAAACTACAAACAAGAGAGTCTGGAAAGCAATTGTTGAAACATATATCTTTAAAAAAAACAAGAGATTTGTCCGGTTTTTTTCTGCAAAAGAACATTCGCATTGCAAAATACCCTTTGTAGTAAATCCCCCTCAACAACAGTTTGGTATTTTTATGAAACAAACAGATTAATGCGGTCAGGATTTAGCACTAATTCTTATCAAGGGGGATATTTCATAAACATGATGGCCTTAGACCCCAAGAAGTTAAAAGAGAAGCAATGAAATGATGGGGACAGTATGAAGTATTAGTGTCTGATACTGTGAATGTGTTTTGTTTCTGACTTGGTGGGATTAGTGATTCAGGGCTGGATCTGTCGACATTGTTATAACTCTGTGTGTTGAAATTGCCCAGATGTTCACAGCAGGGAGGCAGAAGTTGCTTTGAGGTGAAGGAAAAAGATATCCATATGTTTGTATGCGTTATATAATTTGTTTACAAAAAAATCAATAAATCAAATCTAAAATGAAGCTATTTCATTTTTGTGTTGCAGTCATCGATTACAAAAGATCGTTAACGTCATCCTCCTCCACTGTAGGAAAATTTGACTTTGGTTCCTTTAGTAACATATAGATGGGGTTAAAAATAATGCAAATGCAAATCAGATCATGAGCAACTGCTGTGAGAGTGTGATCAATGGTTGAAGCATCATTCAAATCTGTGGACAGTGTGCCACGGGAGATGAAAGCCCATGACAGATGTTCCCTCGGAAACCCTGCCAGTGATGAACAGGATTACAGGGAATACATAAGCAGAGCCAATTTCATATGAATTTCACATTCATGCCATGGACATAATGACCTCCCTTGTAAAATTAGACTGAAACAAGAGGTGTCGCATGTATGTATGTGCCTTATGTATTTTTGCCTTATTTGTATGAATGCATGTGTGTGGTGTATACATATATACAGCATATATGTACATATGTGTGTGTATGTATCAGTGATTTATATGATTTAGCGTAGCCACCTCAAGGTGATGGCAGCTCAGAGTGTCATTAAGTAAAAATGTCAAAAGTCCTCCACTTTTGACTGCTTGCCCAAACAAAAGTACAATTTACTGTGGCTGTATCACATTAGGCAACAATGGCGTGAAGAAATCAAACTGATAAACCGGCAGCTGTCATTAACTGCTTAATTGGTGCGTAAATAATGAAGAGCGATGGGACGTATATGTCAGACATGCAAAAAAACACACACACAAACATACACAGAGGCTCACCCTCTGTGTGAATAGCCGACACATAGCTCCAGCTATATCTCTTGACAATGTCCACCATGGCTCTGGCCTGTTGCATATCTGATGGCACTACCCTCATGAAATATTTATACAGGCTCTGTTGGAAGGACATTACATGTTCACACGTCTGGCACTTTACTTGGCATGTTTTCATTTGACAGCCTGTCTAACAGTCACACACACATTTATGAGAGCCCCAACAGTACACCACTGCATGTATACATCACTGTACTTTGGCTTTCAGCTGATTTGTAGAACAAGGGTCATACTCATGTTTTCACAGGATTCAAGAATACACAAGAAATGAGTCACTGATAAATTAGAATACTTACCATGCTTATGTGAGTTTTCCTTGGGATTGGTGAACCACCATGATGAAAATAATTCATTTTATTGTTGCATTGTATCAGTGAATAATACAGTTACTAGTTGGGTTACTTTGTAGAATAGAAGCAGACATGAAATCTATTACAGGTGATTTTCAACAAATCCAAAGAAAGAAAGAAAACAAACTCTGATGTTAATGCCCTTGTTGACTTGCCATACCTTGTCACTGAGATCCATGCTGGTGGCTGAGTAGGCAATCTGTGGGATGTTGAAGAGCTGGAGGAGATTTTGTACCTGGATGGCCACAGAACTGGATCCGGGTCCAATCAGACCCACAATGGGCTTCTTCGCCTGAAGCAACACACTGCCTGCCTCTGCGGCACACCTGCCTTGGCTTTCCTCCTCTTCACTAGACACCAGGGTGTCCCGAATGAACTCAATACTCTGCTCGAGTGCCACTGCAGAGTGCCAGCATGAGTCCCTGGTACAGAAAGATAGAGTTGACATTGCTGTTTTGGCAAGAGGAAGGGGAACTAGAGGCAAGGATAGCTTGGAGTAGCCAATTGGATAATCTGTAAACACAGTCTGCACTTCATCATTTTGTAAGAAGCCAACTGAATAAGTGTTAGAAAAATTCAAAGTTGTCAGTCCAAGGTTTAGCCAAAGCTAATATGAAATTTCATCAAGTGGAGTCAAATAAATGTGGAAGTTTCCTAAATGTTTTTAGGACAAAAATCCCTCTGAGACACGTTTCCTGGGCTGTAGGTTTGTTGAACGATATCAGAATCATAATAGCTACAGATGAGCTTTTGTACAAAACAGAGCAGTGCATTTCTTAAGGTGTAGTTGTGTTTCACAGACCTTATCTGGGGGAGGAAGGATAACAGCTACAAACTCTTCAAACATAAATATGCCATCAGAGTAACTGTAGTTACTCAGTTATTTTGAATTCACTGCCTCCAGGCACCCTTTGTTAGCACATGAAATAATGTACAGCAGGTTATTGTCAGCAGACATCTGCCTCTATGGTTCACATAACTGTCTGGACTCTTTAGTTACCGGTATCCTGTTAATGTCCTGATTCCTCCAGCCATCTTCCATCTGTCTGCAGACAGCCCAGTGAGTTAAGGTCCCCCTGGATGTTTGCCTGCTGCCTCAAGCTTCCAGTCTGTCTTTCCATGCTGCCCAATAATACCCCCCCATTCACTCCCAAACCCACTACTCATTTGAAGACAATCATGCCGTCTGTCCTTGTCTTATTAAGAATGTTGGAACCAAATTTGGATTTATGGATACATTTTCCTTTGCTTACTTACATGTTGTTTGGTTATTTTTTTAAAGCAGGGTTTTTAGCTACTTTTAAAAAAAATTATAATAAAATAAAATGCAGCACAATTCATAACAGACCTTTCCACCATACATCATTTTAACAAAACATTTCCTTTGCAATGTTAGACCTGCAATTAGCTAATTCATGTGATAACTAGCATCTCTACTAAACTGAGGCGGTTGCTGTGGTTATTTGTTATGGTGCTAGTCTAGCTGATTTTAGCATTGCTCCATACTCCGTATTTGTACTATAATTTAATATCTCCCTTGCAGACACAACGAGCCACAATTGGTTGCAGCCTCGCCCTCATTTTAAAAATACTCTTCTTTGTGTCAGGATATGATCCACAAACAATTTACTGCTATAAATAACAAAATCTGAAGTTTTGCAATTGGTTTCTGACCTGATCTCACAACCCAGGGAAATATTTGGGAGGATCATGGGGTCTGCATTGATTCGATCCAGAGTGTGCATCATGGCCTCTACTCTCTGGATTCCATACTGCTCACGCACCGCACCACACTTTCTCTCATGGACCTGAGGTGAGGTGTAACACAGCTGGGTTACTGACGGGCCACACACATATAAAATGAGCGCACACTGATAAATGCACACCTACCTTGTCTGCAGGAGGTTGGTGGTGGACAGAGAATAGAGCTCCCATAATGATGTCACCAGGAATACGTGCCAGTACCCTTCTTTCATTGTTCTGAGCATTGACCCCAACACGGTCTTTCAGGCCCAGCCAACTCAGATCAGCTCCCATTAACACACTCACTGCCAGCATCCTCAAATACAAACCCAGCAAACTTCCCATCCCCATCTTCGCCCTTACTCCTCCAGCCATGCTCTGTCTTCTTAGAGCTGAGGTCTTGGTGAATGTGTTGTTGTTGGCCTGGTGTTGGTAATGCCGGGGGTGAAGGTTGGATTCCTGATGAAAAGGGACAAGAGGTAAATGAGATCAGAGTTTGTTTATTTAACAAACACAAAGAAATCTCTGTCGGTCAATTCAGCATATGTATCCAACACAATATTTTAAATACTGGAAAAAAGAAGGAAGAAAATTTGTTTTTGCTATTTAATGAAAAAATCATGCTCTATTAAAAAAAAAAAAAAAAAGAAGTTCCTGTCCATGGTGCTGAAATCACGCTCACAGTGTATCATGCAATTTCGGTGAAAATGACATCCATTCAGGTAGTCAAATCTGGTAGTATTATCAAACTATCTGAAACTCAGTTATCTCATCTGCATTCATGAATCAAATCATTACTGTGAGCTCCACATGCCTTAAACTAAGTGACAACTTCAACCTACCTCTTCTCTGCCGGCTGCCTTGCAGATGCCATTCCTTCAGAGAGCGTTTCCACCACTGAGGAGCAACAAGAGGAAAAAACAGCACTGCAGGTTTCTGCTCAGGCTCAGTCTGGCGCCTGGCTACAGCACACTGCAAATAGCAGCAGATAATATAGTCCGTTATTGGAACATGTTTGACTTACTGACGCACACGACGCTCCCCTCTTCCTCTCTTCCTCCTTCTCCTTTGCCTCCTCCTCCTCCTCCTACTCCAAAACAGTGTAAAGCATGGAGCCTTAGCAGTGACTGAATGGGTTCAGCTGTGGAGAGCTCAGGCGCACGAGGCACAAAGACACACGTTTTAAGACTAGAAGAGGTAAACAAATTTGTAATTCAGTCAAGGAAAAACAAAGAGTGAAGATTAAAATCGTGGACTACTGAAACTGTTTTAGGCGACAACAGTTGTGTTCATCATGGGAGGTGGTCGGTTCTTTCACGCTTTTATTGTGACTGTGGCAAGGACATGAAATGATTGATGTATAATTGCTGTGCCCATTACAGGAACCCCCTCAAGTACTCCCCAGCAAAAGGGGGAGAATTGAACTTCACTCTAATTCCATCCATAAGTAACATAATGGCTGAATCTAAGACTGTTTTGGTTGTAGGTTCAGACATTTTGGATAATAACACTTAGGAGCAATAATCTTATCAGGAAGAAAATTTTATCAAATGGTGTAATGTGATGAACTCATTTTTTATTTTATTTTTTGGCCTATGAAACATTCAGTTTCAAAGGCTAAAAACCATGATATCTACAGAACCTGGGGATTCCCTACATGGAAATTTACAGTTTCAATATATCTATTAAACTTTTACACAGTCTTGCCCTTTTGGTTGTGTTCTGTGGGTGACTCTGTGGTGCTCCAGGTCATTTTCACCCCCATATTAAATCTAAAAACATACTTCATATCTACTCAGCTTGAAGCTGAACGGCTTTTCATAAACTTGTCATTACCATCTGTGTATTCAATGAGACATGTCTGGGGTACATCCGTGTTGAATGGAAAATGGCGGTGGCCAGGACAGAAAAGAGACAAAATTATCCTTCCATGCACTTTCACTGCAATTCTCCTCCTTCTCGTGTCTCAGGTCAGAATGACTCCAAACATAAGGTCAGTTTTATAACTACCATGTACAAGTGTACCTTTCTCCTACTTTAGTGTATTCTTTTAAGGACATTAGTGCCTGAATGGAAGCCAGCAGCTGCTTATTGTTATTTGCAGAGTACAGAAATCTGACAAACAGGTGCATTATAAGCAATATAAAGAGGCGAGACACAGGTTAGCGTCATATTTTCACTCGTGTGAAAGTAAAATGCTGAGGTCAAGTTGACCCACTGCATAGAATTTAATGTGCTGCTCTGAGGAGACTGGCTTCATCTTCAGTGGAAAAACAATATTCTGAGCATCGCAAAGTAGTCTCAGGATGACAAAAACAATGGGTGCAATGTGCACTGTGATAATTTGATACCTATGACTAACCAGTAACTGGAGGCTACGCCCCTAAAGGAACAACAGCAAACGCCAGCTGGAGCAATGAGTGTATGTATCACAGAATTGACAAGAGGTTGAGAGAAGAAGTCACAGATGTGTGTGATGTGGATGTGTGAAATCTTTGTTGTTGGGTATTTTAACTGAATGGAGACCAATAAAGATCCTCAAGTCTTTGGTATCGTTGGTAGACACAAAACATTTGATACAGTCTTACGACCCCCCCTGGTGGGGACGAATTTTCCGTCATCAACTTGGTTGTGAATGTGTATAAATTATAACGACTCTGGGAAGAGAGAACAGTGGCAGGGAGACGAAGAATAAATGGACAAAGGAGAGGAAGATGAGGAATGGTGGTCTTTGATGAGACAAAGACCAACATTATGAACCGATATTATAATCCGCGGTCTCTGCTTCCAACCAAATTTCCAACAATCAACAGTTGCATGATTAGTACACATTTCCTGGCAGGTGAAGTGCATCTGTCAGTGATAATAGGCCTATAGAATACAGTACAAGGCAATGCACTGTGTTTTACATGTGCTGACATTTTGAATGATTGTTTTGTGGTTGTTTTTTTTTTAACAGAAGGATCCAAATGCTGTCTCCCACAGGGAGGGAGAGAGAATATTTTTAGATGTACAGACATTGTTGCCATTTACAATGGCAACAATGCAATAAAGCTGCAGGAAATTCAGGGCAGACTGCTGGCAGACAATGTCGCTTTCGGGAATGAAAATATGATTAGCAATTTGCCATAGTGCAAGAGAAATATAAAATAAAGGATGAAGCAGTACATACCTGTTGAGAGTGGCAATGAATATGTGAAAAAAAAAAAAAACAACTTCTAAATCAGTATGTTCAGGTAAGATGTCTGTCCAATAACAAAACAGGGAACAGACAGTTCAGGGACAATATTTTAGACAGTAAATGAGACGAAGAACAGACAAACTGCACCTATTCCAATGGCTTCTGTTCAGTTAAGGAGTTTTTCTCGGCATGGAGGGTGAAAGTTTATGACTGCTATCCTCATGTCCAGAGGCCTGACGACTGTCTGGACTGAATTAGTCATTAGAGAGCAGGTATCCAAAGATGTTTTATCAAAAAAGATGTAAAAATGTGATGCTGATGGGGACAACGCATTTCAAAAAATTCCTCCATCAAACATGACTACAGTTTAATTTTTGTGTGTTATACTTATTCTCTGATGAAGGTGAAGGTTAAATAAAAGTTTATCATTTATGCACCGCTCCATGAGGGAGATCAACTGCTATACATTGATATGCATGTTGGTGACGTATAAAGGGGCCTAAAGGGATTTCAGTGTGAGGATCACATGAAGACAGTTTCTTCATCATTAGACTAAAGATCAAAGGTTAGAGTGTGTGCACAGTGGTTGTAGTCAAAGTGGAGACAACAATACGGAGAAACATTAACGTTTCTCTTCTTATAGCTGACACATATTGCCACCTGAGGCCATAGCAGCTGTGTTATTGTTTCCTCGGCAGCTTGTGCTCAGTGAATCCTTTGTTTTAAGTGCTCGCTTTAGATCCGACTCTAGGTGATGCTGTGGTGCATCATGCAGTTATGGGGCTACACCATCAAAAAGGACATTCCACAAATGAGATTTATTTTAAAAGACTGCATGAAAACACTCACTTAGAAAGTTTGAAATTTAACTTTGACATGACTTTGTGTTCATTAGGATATGACCGAAGTTCATCAGATAATTTGAGATGGACGATTTGCCCTTAACTGTCACAATGAGGTGAAACACAAGAAAAAAACATGTGCAGTCAATCATAGATGAATGTTGTTCATATGATGAAATTGAAATTTTAAGTTTTTTTAAAAATGATGCCCTTTGGTGTTTTTTTTTTTTTTTTTCCTGTTGACAACACAGGTCATGGTCACTGTCATGCTATAATGTGAGGAAAAAACAGTTTAGAGGAAAAGGAGACTGTCATGTCTGTTTTACAGTGTGTGTGTGTGTGTGTGTGTGGGGGGGGGGGGGGGGGGGGGGGCAGAATGTCCAGCAGAAAATCACTGTAAACACAAAATAAAGCTATATAGGTGTAACACCGCTTTTACCGCTTCTCCCAATCCCTGGAGCCAATCCCAGCTCACATTGGGTGAGGGTCATCTCAGGGCCAACATACAGAGACAGACAGAGGAGATCATGCAAACTCCACACAGAAAGGCCCCAGGCCTGGGAATAGCTGTTGTGTGGGATAACAGTGCTAAACACTGTGCTGCCTTGCTGCCTCACTAATCACAATAAATACTGTAAACCTACCAGAGTATTTAGCTGCAGTCTTGGAGTGGCTGGGGAACTCAATGAAGTTAAGCCTCACCCTGAGGTTAAGCAGCATGTGACTGGCTCAACAAACAGGAGGGGGGGGGGGGGTGCCAAGAGAAAACCCTGAACCGCTGAAGGATGAGGATGGACGTCCCACCTTTGCTTCACTCCTGGCTGGCAGCTCTCCGGGTGAAATCTTGCTGTAATGTGGCCGCTGATCTTCTTTAGTTTGGCTCTGTGTTTGGATCCCTCCTGTCAGCAGTTCCCCCGTCTGTGCGTCACCCTGGAGGCCTTACGCACCAAGGAGTGCTGCCCGCCTTGGGAGGGCGACGGCTCGGCCTGCGGGGCCAACTCGGGCCGGGGTTCTTGTCAGGATGTGGAGGTGCCGGACCAGCCCGACGGGCCGCAGTACCCCTTCTCCGGACTGGACGACAGGGAAAGGTGGCCCCTGGTTTTCTATAACCGGACTTGTCGGTGCGCAGGGAACTTCATGAGCTTCAACTGCGCGGACTGTAAGTTTGGCTACTTTGGGGTGAACTGCAACGAGAGGAGGGAGTCTCTGAGGAGGAACATATTCCACCTGTACAGGACCGAGAGGATCAGACTGGTGTCCTACCTGAACTTGGCCAAGCGGACCGTCAGCAGGGACTATGTTGTGGCCACGGCGACCTACAGGGAGATGGAGAACGGATCCGTGCCGATGTTTGCTGATGCGTCCGTGTATGACGTCTTCGTGTGGATGCATTACTATGTGTCCCGGGACGCACTGATCGGGGGGCCTGGGAACGTGTGGACCGATGTGGACTTTGCCCACTGGGCGCCTGCCTTTCTGCCCTGGCACCGCGTTTACCTGCTGCACTGGGAGCATGAGATCCGGAAGCTGACCGGGGACGAGAGCTTCACTATCCCGTACTGGGACTGGAGGGATGCCCAGGGCTGTGAGGTGTGCACGGATGAGCTGATGGGGGGTCCGAGCCCCCAGGACCCCAGTCTCCTCAGCGCAGGCTCGGTCTTCTCCTCTTGGAAGGTAAACATGCTCAAATAACTCTTCATCTCCTGCTGTTTTCTCCCTCAGGCAGCCTAAAATTCATTGAGAAATGAAAACTTATAATTTCAAACATTAGGATGGTGATCTGAAATTTTATATCACACATTTATACATTTTACTCAAAACATCATAAACATGCACGACAAAAATCTCACTAAGAGACATCCTGACACAGTAAAAAAGAATCTGCAAGAACTGATTTCATTGCTGCCAATTTAATGCTCTTTGCTGTATTTTGTGTCTTTGTGTGCATGCACAGGTGCTGTGCTCCAGAGCCGGAGACTACAACAGCAGAGGTGTGTTGTGTGATGCCAGGGAAGAAGGTCCACTGCGCCGTCACCCTGGAAACCAGAACCGTAATGTGGTCCAACGACTGCCAACTTCTGCAGAGGTGGAGTTCACTCTCAGTCTGACCAACTATGACACTGGAGCCATGGACCGCAGCGCCAACATGAGCTTCAGGAACACTCTGGAAGGTCAGATAAGCTCAACCACAAGTGCACACACACACACTCTATCATCACTCACTGGGCTGCTTCATCTTAAATTATATACAGCACTGCACTGCTGCTCTCCCCTCACACTGTGTTAATCTGCTTCCTCTATGTGCTTCTCTGTGTGCTGGTGTCTGTGTCTCTGTGCCATTAATGAATATCTGCACTTTAATTCGATCTGTGGACTCACATGTTTATATTTTTATTGAATAGAGTGTGAGAGATGCTCAGGTTACATTGTATTTTTTGTTGGAGGCTGTTCTGCATCAGCCGCCTCTTGTTTGTGTAACTTGTGTATTATTTGTCATTTTTCAGGCATTTATCACTGATTTGGCGATGATGAACAAGAGCTTTACAGATAATTAAAAGAACTAACCATCCATTGTATTGTCTGTGTTATTATTCACACTAATTAATTATGCATCACTGAAATGTTTCCTGAGCCTCGGGCGACTCCTCCAATTCTACGAAGGTTAAATGACACATCTACTTCTATTGTCAGTAGATTGAGTGTGACTTAGATGAAGTGCAGTCTCCAATGCAGGCTCGCAGGCTGGTGATGGTTTCCTTGGATACCCAAAATCTGTATCAGACAAAGTTTATCTCACAGTTACTGAAGAAAAAGTGTCATAGAAATTGTCATTGAAATGCACATCATTTCTACACGTCTGACACTTTGAATTGCAACTTGTTCTTGCTGAGTGTTATTTTATCCCATTGCTCAGTGTTTCCAAAGCATAAATGATCCTATTGTTCTGGTTTTGTGTGACAGTATCTCATTTTGCAACAAAAAGATTTTTTGTTCTCTTATCACTTCGTGCTGCCATCCTTGTCACTGCTGATGAGCCAGTTCCCGCCTTGCAGGATTCGGGGACCCTCAGACTGGTTTGGGAAGCAGCTCTCGTATGGGCATGCACGCTGCCATCCACGTGTTCATGAACGGATCCATGTCCTCAGTGCAAGCCTCAGCAAATGATCCCATTTTCCTTCTCCACCATGCTTTTGTTGACAGGTAAGAGAGGACACAGGTACAGAGATGCAGAAAGACATGATGAAGCTGCTTTTTCAGTAATTGTGTTTGTTTTCTTCCCTCATGAAAGCGTTTATGAGCAGTGGCTAAGGAGGCACAGACCATCTCCATCCCAGTATCCAGAGTCTAATGCGCCCATTGGGCACAACAGTGAATACCACATGGTGCCCTTCCTGCCCCTCTACAGAAATAAAGAATACTTCATCTCTAGCAAGGACCTTGGATATGAATACTCTCGCCTGCTAGACGCCAGTAAGTTCACCTTGGTAGCAGAGTTTTTCGATTTCCATTTTTCATTTGCATCTGGGGAAGTCTATTACTGTTTTCCATTATCTGTTAATCTGGTTCTCGCTCTCCCCCTGTATTAAAAAAAAACACCCCCTGAATCTATTCAGAGAAAAAAGCTTGAAACCAAAATTCCTAATCTCAACAAGATATTCAGACTGTAAAAGGATAAGAATTTAACCCACTCACATCAAAGTTGCTCATCATTGTTTTACTCCTAATTTAAAAGTAAACTCGTCTGTCTTGCGTGGTCTGTCTTTGTACCTGCATGCAAATTTCCCCATCTGAGATACTAATAAAGGATTATTACTTTATTTTACTGCTCTGTCCTTCCCAGACCAGAGGCTGGCAGAATCCATGCGTCCTTACCTGGAGGAGCTGCATGATGTGTGGCCCTGGCTGCTGCTGGCGGGGCTCTTTGGAGGGATTGTGACAGCGGCCGTCGCCGCGGCTGTTCTCACTGCAAAGCGGCGATATCGAGGGTTGCCTTGGTTGCCTGCAAGGAAGTGGAAAATCTTATTTACCCTCCCTGAAAGACAGCCACTTATCTGGAGCAATGACACTGTGGAAAGCGGCCACCGCAACTACCAAACAAGTATATAAACCTTTATAGCCACGTCTATGAATTTTCATATTAAAGCTGTGAATTATACATTATATTTACTCAGTGTTTATGAATCTATGATCTTTATAGATGTATTTAAATGGAGAGGTTTGAGATAGATTATGCTAAAACATTTTAACATTTTAGTTTCACTCACAACTTGTAGCGTGCCAAACTCTGCCCAGTGGATCATTTAAGACACGGTGGAACCAGGGGGTTTAAAGTGATTCAGGTTGAGATGTGAGGAGAGAAAAAAAAGATCTGCTGAGGTGTAAAGGTCTGAGACATGGCAACTACATCAGGATAAAGTTCCCCAGTAACTTCTAACTTGAAGTTTTGTATTTCTTAGAGAACTATGACATTTGGAAAAGTCCCCTCAATCTCAGAAGTTGCTAGTGAGCCAACATCTTGATGTGAAAGGTCACTCCCACTTTCATTTATCATTTCAGACTATGTCCAACAAGGTTAGAAGAGTCTAGCCTTTTAGTTCGACATCTCACACACACACAAACACATTCCCATCACAGTTTTCAAAGTTCAACACAAAAGTTTATTTTTGGTAAGACAAATAAATTTCCCAATTATTTTACCTTTATACTGTGATCTCATTCATTCATTGTCAAACATTCCAAGCCTTGACACATGCTGTCTAGCATAGTTTTATTTTCTATAACACAGTACTTTGCTTGAAATACTTATATTCACTTGCCATTCTCAAATATTACAGTACATTCTCATTAAAATGTTGTTAAATGACAAAAAAGGTGGATAAATACAGCATCGATCATTTGGAAGCAAACCGTGTACAAACTATACATTCGGTATAATTAGGTTAAAAAAATGGCGCCAATCTACATTTCGACTGTGAAAAAGTGGGATATTGGTGCACTTCTGTCAAACATTTAATTTCCAATTTGAAGCCTTGTGTTTAACTCTGTTTATTCAGATTAAACTCCACATTATACGAGTGTGGGCAGATCCAGATTGCTGACTCAAACTATAGAGCAGCTTCATCGTCAACTATGAATACAGTATTTAGTCTGATGTGACGTCAGCAAACAAAACAATGCAGTATTTTATACAGACAAAGGATGGAATGAAAATATATGTAATCAAGTGTAAGTGTGCCACTTCAAATGTGCCCGTGTGACAAAAAAAAAAAAAAAAAAAATTGAGGTATACAGATGGAATCATCTTTTAAAGAACATTGTTGAAATGGAGGATGGTCTGTTAGGATGGCTAGATGGAAGTGGTCCAAATGAAAGGTTTTATGGGTGTGAAATTAAAACATGTTCATAATAATACTCAGGGCTACTCATTAGTGTGTAACTGCCTGACTTCATTGAAGGCTCTTAAGAGTCAGAGTTCCTCCTCTTACCACTCAAAATCCTTTATAGTGAAAAACCGTAAAAAAAATACTTGAAGATTCTCTTTAGTGACCTTAATTTAAAAGAAAAATAAAAAAGGTGAGAAGAAAAGGCAAAACAAAAGAATGTTAACTATTGCGTATTTTCAGTTGTGGCTGTAAATGTTGAGGAGTTGAGGCCAAAGTCCCATGACAGTGAAAGAGGTGACTCTTTGACGAGGTAAAGAATGGACTGTGTGGCCTTGGATTCAGCAAAAAACACACACTGTGTTCTTATTCTAAGTCTTTATCATTCGTCTTCATCTTCGCTATCAGCCTCTTCTTTTTTCATCTCGCTCTCCTTGGGCGGTGTGATGGGGGGAGGGAGGTCTAGACGAGCCCAGGACATAACTTCGGATTTCTTCATGGCTACCTCGATCTTGGCTGCCATCATGTTTACTATACTTTTACTCACATCTATCACCTACAAGGAAAGGAAGAAACCAGTGTTGAAAAAAAGGTTTTCTGTTATAAAAATATAACCAATTAGAGCTGCAGTTAGGTGTGTTTTCATAGCCAGAAGAAAGGCTACAGCAGGGCTGAAACAGATTAACCAAACTCAAATCTATTATATCTTGGATTTACCTACAACATGTGGGCTCACTTTGAAATTTGAATCTAAATGTACCGAGCAAAGCAAAAGAAAAAAAAAAAAAAACAACCTCTTGCTTGCTTTCCTATAAAGTGAACAAACAGTATACAAGTAGGATATACTGAGTTATCTGAAATGCTGTGCCAGCATAGAAATGGTAACAAGATGTCTTACATCAGATATAAAGTGATGCTGTACTTACTCCCCACAGGCTGATTTTCTGCTCGAATTCCTTCTCCCCTTCAAATATAACGTGAATGTTGAGCTGAAGGAAAAAATAAATATTAGAATGTAAACAACAGAGTCACAATCAAAGCAGTCTGACAGGTTATAATATCCCTCACCGTGGTGCTGTTTGCATCCACGTAGCAAAGCTCTGGGACGGCGTTCTTGGCATAGATGGAGATGATGACCTGTAACCCGGTCTGGTGCCAGTCGAACCGACAGGGAACCACTTTCTTACCCTGCACAAACAATTTGAAGCAGTGTTCATTACTCACATTAAATCTCTCCTACAAAGCATTCTCTCCACTGTGTTCACCAGACTCCACTAGATGGAGTCACAGCTGAAGGCTCTCTCCGAGACCAGCACACATAAAATTTTATTCTTGCTGCGAAGCAGGCCGACTTACTGCATCCTTTTTCCTCCATAGATGTGCGCCCTTGGTGCACCCCTCTTGAGAGAGGAAGGTGTTAAAGTCAGAGGTTTTCCTCTTACAGCAGCTCCAGTATTTCATCCTGCAGACGTAAGAAGGACAGACAGCTGGTGGATTTTTAGAAGTCAATAAGTTGTCACTCAAGTGGAGCAATAAACAAGATAAACCTTCCTGTTTATCTTGTAACAGAAAAATACAAGTGTTACTCTCTGTATGTCTCCTTTACACTCTCCAGAGTAGCTACAATTTTATGGCAACACAGTGAAAGTTAGGGATTTTTATTAAATAGGTTAAAGAAAGATCACTAATACTAACCCTTCATGGAAGATAGGAAACCCAGAGTGGTATAAGCACACATCAGAATCACTTGCAGGTCCTTCAAAACTCTGAAGACAACAACAAAAGTGTGGTTGCAGAAGATTGCAGTTAGTAGTAATCAGATTCAGAATATTTTATTTGCTCCAATTTCTACAGCCTATCCATTTCATGTAAAAATAATAATAAAAAAAATTTGATAAGTTAATTGACAGCAACACTCAGACATCAACATTCACACCAACAAACCAAGTGACAGATGCACAGATCAATGGGTTAGAACCTCAAAAGAAACCAATGAATCAAAATCAAATCAAATGTATTTATGCAGCGCCAAATCATAACAAAGTTACATCAGGCACTTTACGGACAGAGCAGGTCTACACCAAACTCTTTATGGAGTTGTTAAAGACCTCACTCATGACCTCAATCTTAAAAAACTGAAAGAGCAAGAATACAAAAAAGAAATCACATGCTATTGAGTTAGCTACTATCAGCATTTAGTAGCCGAATAGCAAAAGGAATAAATGAATTTGCATAGCTATTAGTTTTTACCATGGGCGCATAATAGCGCTGACCTGAACACATAACTGAGAATCCACAGAAAAGTACATGATCAGGTCTACGAATTATTCCTTCTGCTTTCTGGACCACTTGCTTCTTCCAGAGAAAGGAGAGGTCATCTATTGGGACTCCTGTGATCTTAATGAAGACCTTAATGTTATTCAGAAGATTTTTGTTCTTCACAGACAACCCATTGAACGAGCACATAAATGAAAATGTTAACAGGCTCTCAACAAAAGCTTGAAACTCACAGTAAATTGTGGTAAGAGTCCCAATTAGATATTTGAACTTACAAGTTTTACATTATTTCTCTAGTACTGACTTCTCTGTGCAGATGAGTAGTAGAATGCAGAGGGATCACATCAAAATACTGCTTATTAAAGCCTAAAGCTTGTTCTTGGTTATTATTAGAATGATAGAGGGGATTGCATGATTAATGACTAATACTGCCTTCTCTAATAAACACCTCAGAGACAAAATGTAAAAAGTACAACATTTGGACTGTACTGATATGCTGGCTGATTAATCAACTAAAAGCAGGCAGCCCTTGAGAGAATCACATGGCAATCAACTCATTTAAAGTAAAATTATGCAAATCAGTAAAGTCCCACTGTGAGCTGCTACAGAACCTGTCAATGCAAATTTTTTCTCACAATTTATGCTCTCATCTTGGGGTTGTTGCTCTGACAGGCAAGATTAGCTTGAGCAAAAAAAAAAGAAAAAAGAAAAAAAAAAGTTTTTTTTTTTTTTCATTCTTTCAAAGTAAACGTGAAGGAAGAGGAAAAGGAGCTGGTTTTACTCCACTTTAAATGGAGTGGGTGTGTTCTAGTTGTTTTGGATCTACATGATTTCATATTGATTTCATTTAATTACATGTATACTTTGAAAAACTGTTTAAATTGGTGAACTCAATCTGGCTTAGAAATTTGAAGATTTAAGCAGCTGTAGCCACTTCAACAATATTCACAAAGATAGATTTTTTAACACCATAAGAATTAAGTGAATTAAATGTTTTACTCATTAGATAGTCACTGATTCACCTACTTTAGTGCAGCCTGCATTTTTACAGGATGTTCCAATCTTGATCTCGTCGCTATCTTCCTCTAAAAACACAGAGAGAAAGAAGAACTGACACCAGTACTTGGAAGTGCATTTTAAAAAATGCAATTGGGACTTGTTGCCCTGTCCCTGTCAGCTTTTACTCAAACGCTGTGATGTGATTGACAGAGGTGAGGGCAAAGTCCCAGTGGCCATCCATTAACTTTTGTTGTCAATATGACCTTCCTGTCTACTGTAAGTAGATGGGCTAATGTAGGATGTAGAGGACAGACAAAAATGTAGTAGAGAAGGGAAAGAATTTCTCACCTTTATTCTCTGCTGTGTTTTCAGACAGCTTAAGTTTCTCCAGAGCCTGCTTCAGCGATGCAGAAACTTTATGCTGCAATCTCACCATCGGCTCATCAGCACTATAATCGTAAGAAGGAACATACCAACTAAGAACCAGTAACTTGCTGCAAATGTTTTTAATTGAAAACTATTTGAAATGATATTGTTATTTGTATTTTTTTGGTAAAAATGTAGGTCTCTGGTGTAAAGCCACCCTAACACCAATACACTACTTGAAAGGGTTTTCACCAGGTAATTGTTTCATCAATCATGGGTCTACTTCCTTTTGAACTCAGGTGGGAAGTAACCTATATAAAACACCAGACAATGTCTCTGACTATTTTGTAGATGCTCAGCATGTGTTTGATGATTTCAGGCTGATTTGATACTTCTTATACAGTACCAATCCTTTTATGCATTGGATCAGAAAAATTTGGAGCAGAATGCGGTTGTTGGGGCTAATGCGGATATACAGCAGTAAACAGAGAGTCCAGTTCAGTGGACAGAAGCTTCTTGAGATCTTCTTGGGCATTTCATTTTTGTGCTTTATAGCAAAATTTCAAAACAAGTTAAATTAAAATTATGAAATAATTACATTACTGTTTTGTGTAGGCTAAATCCTTGTGTCAGCAAAATCATTGCTGCTTTAATGGGGGAGCGGAGGGAGGAAGTAACTGCCCAGACAAGAGCTCAGGGGTTTCCTACAGTATTGATTCAAATGTAACAATCCAAGTTTGAAGCCAAATGTACAACCTGGGTCTGCATATCGCCTCCTGAGGCTTTGGCGCGGAAATGATGTACTCATTGAACTTTGGTTTTTGGTCATCTGCCTCCTTTTCTCCTGATGATGTCACATCTGGTTTCACTGGCTCAGGGGGCTTCTCTTTGTTATGGGGGCCCTTAGTGCAGCCCTGTGAGGAGAAAGTGACTTGCTGAACTCATTGCAGATGATTGCTCTGCCCAATATAGCCACAGAAAAGGCAGCAGTCAATAATTGTGAACAGACAATGGAAACATGACTGTGGAAGATTAAAAGTATGGATGAATAACAGAGGCAACAAACTTACAACAATGCTAAGGAAGTCTGAGAAGTCGGTTGTTCTTCTCTTGCAGCAGGACCACCCCTGGAGGAAGTTACAGAGACATTAACGCTGACCAGGTTACAGTACTACAGGACATGAACCTACTGAGCAGTTTCAAACATTATACCTTCAATGCATCATGAAACACCGGGACTCCTGGATGATATGTGCAGCCGTCTGTGAAAAGAAAACACAGCTTTCATTAAATCTAAAGATGTCGGGCAAATTAAAAGAAAACAACATGAAATATCTTAGTATACTGCCTGGCCTCCACGTACCACCAGAGCAGTTTTAATGATGTTTAGAATGATTCCAAATTATCCAAACTCTACTGCAGGGATGAATACCATCCCTCTAAAAGACATTCCATCATTTGGTGTTTTCATAATGCCAGTGCAGAGGTACATCTGAGTTGAGATCTGGTGTCTGTGAAGGCAGTAGCTCATGATCCACATAATTTTCTTTCTCATCAAATCATTTAGTGACCCATGAAGCCCTGTGGATGGGGGGCAGCCGTCCTCATTTTCAGGTTTTACCTTTAATTTTTCACCTGTCTGTAGTTTCAAAAAGAATTAAACTATCATCTTTCAGAAGAAAAGGTTCATCTAAATTGCTCAGGGTGGAAAAATGCCCATGTCATCACAAAACACAGAGAAAGGTTGTAGAGCAGTAGTCTCTGAATATGCCAAGGCATTTTTTAACTCTATCAATGTAAGTAATCCATATTCTCAACAGTTTTGATGGGCATGGAGCCTTTTGTAGTACTGCGCTGGAACATCAATGTCATACTCCTCCTTTCAAGTGTGGTAAAACTTTCAAAAGACTGCGTGATGCTGCCTTCATGTGTTCCCTGTCAAAGGAATATGTTGCCGACTTAAGTGCTTCAAGTGAAACCTCCAACAAAATACCATGAAGTAATTTCGGAGGATGATTATGGCAGCATTTGATGTTTGTATGGGGTCAAGCTTTAGTATTTAATGTAATATTTTCAGTAAAGAAATGCTAAAACTTTAAGTTAGAATGATTTGACATGCTGAAATGAATGAGTATAAATGAGTATAAATCGCATGCATATTGTAGGTGTCTGAAATAAACAGCAGGGATATCCTTTGTGATCAAAGCAGCTTCAGCAGCAACTGAAAAAAGATACATTAAAACCAACTGTCTTACTCTGTGGGCTAAAATATCAATCAGAAACAAATCAGACAAACCCCCAAAACACAAAAGGATTAAAAAAAGATATAGAAGATATAGATTATGATCATTTTTCATGTTTTCAAAAGTCACTCAGTATTAAACTTCCTTTTGATAAAAAGGGCTTTAATTTTCACAACCTCTTGCATAAAATTTATGAAATGATTTGCATTTGTCCTTCTGAAGTGCAGCAAAACAAAAGACATACATAAATGATTAACTTGAGATATTACACACCACTTTTATCCAAAGAAACTTTTGTGGAAAAAGAGTATATCCCATTGAAGCACAAACCAAACATTATTCTAAACAGAACAGCAAATGAAAATACTTGAAAATATAAATGAAACAATTAGTGTTAGAGTTGAGATATAATCAGAAATGCATGACAATACATCACTTCAGACTCCCCTTAAACGAATAGCAAAACATGATTAGTTTTAATGTCCATCTTTTGCAAAATAGATTTGTAAAAGATATCTGGTTGGGTGACATGAAAGATCAGGGTGAGCTGCAATTGTTCCATGCGACTGCCTTAGATACACATCTTAGATAGAAAAGTAATGATAATAGAGGCGTCTTATTAAAATGGAAATTAGACTTGATTCCTATTTTGAGCATCTACTGATACACAATGCTATATTACTTGAAGATAGAGGATGACATTTCTAACAAATAAAAGTAATGCAGGTCTTGTAATGGGAGCTGAAGACAATGTTATGACTTTCACAGTTAAAATTATTTTTAGTTTATTGTGCACCTCTCTTCTTCAGGCAAATGCGTGAGGATTTAATAACAAAATGAATTATTAACATTATTTCCAGAATTAACAATCAGCGATTCCTCACATAAGCATGTGGGGTGTGTGCCAAAATAACTCTGCACTGTATTTATGAAGGATGTGTTTGTCAAACATGAGAAAAGTGAAAATGAGTGTTGGTGTACATTTTGAGAGACATCTCTCTTTAAAGTAACTCAAGCATGAGTCCATGATTGTGGAGAGAAAGATACACTGTTAAAATATCATGCACACACATATTTTGTTGGAGGTCCTGATCTCAAAATGAAAATAATTACTGGGGAGGCTGCTCTTACATCCACAGATCCAAGTTTAGCTGCTTGTGGTGGACACTGAGGGTTCAAAATATACTCTTTGGGCAGAGCCCTTTCAGATTGTCAGGAAAGGGATTAGCCCATGAGGTCATTTTATTTCTTTCTATTATGTCACTTAAATTTTATGCCCTTGTTTCGACAGGACTATCACCTCACAGCTAGAAGGTTCTGGGTTCAAACTCCAAGCCTGGGGGCTTTTTGTGTGGAGTTTGCATGTTCACCCCATGCCTATGTGGGTTCCCTCAGGTTACACCAGCTTCCTCCTAAATTGCCCTTAAACATGAAAAGGTGAGCGTTAATGGGTGTTTTGTCTATGTATGCCCATATTGTCCAGTATCAGCTGGTATTGGCTTGTGATCCTGACAGATAAACATAATGGTAATGATAATAATGATAATGGTTGAATGTGATGCATGTCTCTGTGCAGAAAAGAAGACCTACCAGATATTGTAGTTATCTCAAAGCAGACCTACCATATCTACATAAGGAGGTTAGGCATTTGGCATACGGGAAGCTGTGATGAGGTTAAAGTATTTGCACCAAGATGCCTCCCAATCTCATTGATCACACCACTTTTTACTTTACCCTTGACTTTGTCCTCATCTGCTGTTCCACTAAAAAAGTTGACAACATATGTAAAAGTGGCTGCAGAAGCTTTTGAGGGAAAAAAAAAAAGCCATTTAAATGGATGGTTGTACTACAGCCCTGTGGATTAAGGGGGTGCTAACTTTAACTTGATAAAAATGAACACAAAGCTAAAGGCTAACCTCATCTCACTTGTGTCACACCTTGTGTGTGACTGTGAGGTGACACTGAGAAATGTAATGTGGACAGTCCGAGTATAATTAAAAAGTTTAGTGACTTTTTTCTGAAACTTTAAACCACCAACAAGTTTAATTCGTCCTGTCCGGGACAACGGAGCCCTGAAAAGTCTTAGCCATTACTCGGCTAATCAAACGAGCTAAACGTGGTAGCAGCAGACGGATAAAGTTCCATTAGCCGGCCGATTTATCAGCTCCAGAAGTGCTAATGAATGAAACTGCCACAGTTTGGGGACCAGGTGGCTTAAAACGGGTTAGCTTCATGGGCCCAACAGGCCTGGCCACCGGAGAAATTTCCAGATGATCGGAGGTTAGCTAGCTAACAGACCATTAGAGCAGCGTTAGCTAAGGCACTACTCACCGTCCGGGTTATTTTCTGGGTCAAACCGCTGCCCGCATCCTTTGTTATAACACAAAACAGACATGGTGGCCGAAGACGAGTCTTAAGAGCTAAAAATCGGAGACTAAGTTTGTAACCAGCCTTGTGTTAGGTGGTGGTGGAAGTGAGATAACCGAGCCGCTGCTCTGCCTGGACTGCCTCAGGTTACTCGGCTCACACTTCCGGATGTCGTCGGCTGCGCTCGGCAAACTTCGGAGACGAACCCGAACCCAGCCCGCCGCCGCCGCTGCTGCCTCCATGCTGAGCGCACCGCCGGTCCGGCACAAGCGACAAACTGGAGCTGCCCTCTTCCAAACTTGGCGACGTTTTCTTCTCGTTTAAATCCGTCCAGCAAACTGACACCTAAGTGTTTTATGTGAACTACTGCAGAGGGGGAGCAGGAAAATACTCCCACTGCACCCGGAGGGGTAATAGTGGTCAGGTGCACGAAAAAACTGGGGCAATAGGATTTTAGTTTCAGGAGGACGACTGCAGCCGCCCGGATAACTGCCTCTGTGTATCACCGCCGACTTTTGCCCCTTTCTTTTTTTTTCTTATTATTTTCCAATCTCTTCTTGTAATAAAAGACTGTCGCAGAGAGGATGGGGAAGGATTTACTTTCACTGATCACTGCCGTCTCTTCTAAAGGTAGGACCCGCGGTGATGTGTGTGTGTGTGTGAGAAGTGTCTATACGACACAGTTCATTCAGCTGCAGACTTCAGAAATAGACTAAATTAATCTTAATTAAACTCGTTGATTTTGCACAGAGAACCAGCATCAACTGCTCCTGCGTCAACATGGGAGATAATAAATGTACCCCAATATCTCCCGGGACAGTATCTCTCTGACAGCTTATTTACTGCTCATATTAATCCGTAGCACAGTTCGTATTTGCAATGTAAATGGGCTCCGCATATTTCATTTTTATTCCTACATTGAGATACCACCCGTCTGTTTAAGTTGTACTTCATGAGGAAAAAAAAGCAGCTTTAAGGCGACGCACGCAACATTCAATCTAGCTCACATTAATTTACATAATATTTAAAAGCATTTGTAATCAAACTGGCACTGGCATACACGTCTGTGAAACTTTGTGCATTACAGTTTACCCGATGGTAACTTTCTCAGCTTGGCTGTTTGTGCTGCTGATTTATAAAAAGTGTATTATTTTTGACAGCACAGTATTTGTCAGATGATGGCATCCTCTGTCTTCCTATTGTATTGAGCGGTGAAAACACCACATCCTTGATCCCAAGTTCCAACCCGCTAAATAATAAATCGTCGTCTCTTTTAGGCAGCATTTCTAATAGTAACACTGATTGCTCCTGATCGTTGATATTTTATACAGTGGCATGATATGTTTCACTGAGGCTGTGAAATTGTGCATTGTGCTTTTGATGTGGTTTGTGCAAAGATATGTCAGACTTCGCCTCAGAACCTTTTGGGAACAATATTCAGTGTCTGAATGCAAACAGTTTGAGTTCAAAATTGACTCACTATCATATCCCCATGGTGAAATGTCTGTAACTTTTGCTTCACAGTACTCTATCAATTTTTTGAGTGTTCAGAGTAGCTGTCTCAAGCAACACATCTACTGAAACCAGATTTTTTTTTTTCGTTGTTGTTCTTCCCAAATACAGGGTGACTGGGTGATGGAATAGTGATGAAGGCTAATTGGTGGGGGAAAATGCTTCCTCTACCCAGCCTATCTCTTCTTTTCCATTTCATTTGCTTCCTCCCCCTCCAACTCCTCCTCCGTGTCCCCTCCGCCAGTGCCCAGTTCCTGCTTGAACCTAGGTCAGGACAGGGCCTGTTGCTCTTCACCCAGCCTGCCTATAATGCCTCCATCTTCGAGAACTCTGCAGCAAGAACCTATACCAGAAGTGAGGTCAAGATGGGCATCATTCTTGCACCACCTCGGTCTTTAGACATAAAATATTCCATTGTGTCTGGAGACAATGAGGGACTTTTCCAGGCTGAGGAGTTTGTAATGGGAGATTTTTGTTTCCTCCGCATATGCACAAATGGAGGTAGTGGCGCGATACTGAATCGGGAAGTACAGGACAATTACACACTGACAGTCAAGGCATCTGCCCAAGGAGGCCTGGAGGCCTTAGCCACTGTGTATATCAAGGTCTTGGATACCAATGATCTCCGACCTCTATTTTCTCCAACCTCTTATTCATTCATTGTCCCTGAGAGTGCTCCTCTAGGCACCAGCATCGGACGTGTAACAGCCACAGACGCTGACGTGGGCTCTAATGGGGCGTTCTACTACTTTTTCAGCAACAAAGTCGAACTCTTCGCTGTTCATCCAACCAACGGGGTCATCACCCTCACAGGTCAGGCCAGGGTGGACAAACAAGAGCGCTTTGAGCTGGAGGTACAGGTTGTCGACAGAGGGATGAAGCTTTACGGGAACAGTGGTATCAGCAGCACTGCCAGACTGGTCCTAACTGTGGAGCGGATTAATGAATTTGCTCCTGTCCTCAGTGCAGTTGCTGTCATTCCATCGTGGAAGGACAAGAGCCCGGTCTATGCCATTGTGACTGTGGAGGACAAAGACGAAGGGGTTTCTGGGGATATTGAGTGGGTGTCTATCATTGAGGGTGACGCTTTGGAACAGTTTGTGGTTGATCGATCACCTGTTGGGAATGAGTATAGAGTTAAAGCGTCAGATTTTGTAGACTGGGATATATTCCCGTTTGGTTGCAATTTAACAGTCCAGGCTAAAGACAGGGGAATACCTCCTAAGTTTTCAAATACCCAGGTTGTTCAGTTGTTGGTCACGAAGCCAGTGCCAGTCTTGGCAAATTTTGAGAAAGATGTTTATGTACTTAAGCTGAGTGAAATAGCTCCCCCAGGCACAATTGTAGAGGTGGTAAAAATCTCCCCTGCTTCTCTGAGTGTCAACTACAGCTTAAGCAGCCTCTCAGATCCAATGTACTTTGAAATAAACCCATCAACTGGAGTTATTACAACCACAAGGCGGCTGATGAGGATATCACAGGATTTCATGGTGTTGGAGGTGGTTGATATGATCAGTCAGCAGCGAGCAAGGGTCCAAATCACCATAGAAGATGCAAACGACAACTCTCCAGTGTTCAACAGGCCGTTCTATGATATTGCAATCAATGAAAGCTTACCTCTAGGCACTGTTGTCCTTGTGGTGTCAGCTGTGGATTTTGATGAAGGAGAGAATGGCTATGTAACCCACACAATCAACGGTGAGCAGTCGCTTCCATTTGCCATTGACCAAGATTCGGGTGAGGTGAGGCTCACAACAGACCTGGACTTTGAGTCCTCAGATGATATCTATACTTTTGCGGTCCGGGCATCTGACTGGGGTTCACCCTACAGAAGGGAGACTGAGGTTAACGTCACCATTCGTCTGATAAATATCAATGACAACCAACCTCTTTTTGAGAGGGTCTCATGCAGGGGTATGATAAGCCGTGATTTCCCTCTCCGGCAGACAATTGTCACCTTGTCAGCTGTAGATATGGATGAGCTAGGGATGGTGAGGTATAAGATAGTGTCTGGTAATGAGTTAGACTATTTTTACTTAAATCCAGACTCTGGGGCTTTGTCCCTTAAAAGATCATTAGCAGCGGATAATCTAAAAAATGGTATATTCAACCTTAAATTGGTTGCAACAGATGGAGAACTGTTCTCTGATCCTACATTTGTGAATGTGTCTGTGGTGAGGGGAAGGGTGCCATCCAGGGGGTTCAACTGCAAAGAGACTAGGGTAGCCCAGATGTTGGCAGAAAAACTGCTCTCAAAGGCATCAGCCATGGCTAGACCAAGACTAGATGAGAGATACACAGACCTTTTCTCTATGAACACTCAGGCTCCACAGTTTGAGGCCTTGCCGACTAGTATTCTAGTGAGAGAGGACCTCAACACCGGCGCCAGCGTATTTCAGGTGCGAGCACGAGACGGTGATACAGGTTTCAATGGACGTGTTCTCTTTTCCATATCTGATGGTAACAAAGAAAACTGCTTGAATATCAACATGGAGACCGGGTTGATAACTGTATTGCAGCCTCTTGACCGTGAGCGAGAGGATCGCTACTTCCTCAATATCACCATTTATGATCAGGGCATTCCTCAGATGTCCAATTGGAGACTACTCACGATGATTATTGAGGATGCAAATGACAACGACCCCGAGTTTTATCAGGACAGCTTCTCGGCTCTAGTTTCAGAAAGCTCAGCCATTGGTATGGAAGTTATTACCATTGTGGCGTTTGACAGAGACATGGGTCAAAATGGGCAGCTCTCCTACGTAATGCTGACCAGTGTCCCTCAGTTTGGTATTGATGGTGAAACTGGAAGCGTGTTTGTTGCCAGCTCTTTGGACAGGGAAACATTCCCAATGTTCATGTTGAAGGTTGAAGTGAGAGACAAGGCTGAGAGAGGCACTCGGAGGTCATCAGTGACTACTCTGAGTATAATACTGGAGGATGTTAATGATTGCGCCCCAGCTTTCATCCCCAGCAGCTATAGTGCTCGTGTGCTAGAGGACCTCCCACAAGGGGCTGTGATTACTTGGGTACAGGCTCAGGATCCAGACATTGGCCCTGGGGGACAGGTCCGATACTCCCTAATTAATGACTTCAATGGCACTTTTGAGGTAAGTGATATAATTTGTTGTATTATCTTTACGGTTGTGTGTGTGATCCTCTTTCACTTGATGCTCTATAATGTATGGTAATATAATAATTTGTACAGATCAGCCCTGTGAGTGGAGTGTTGAGGATTAGAAAAGAATTGGACTTTGAGAAGCAACAATCTTTCAACTTGACAGTACTTGCAGAGGACAGGGGCGTACCCAGCCTCAGAAGTCAGACATTTGTGGAAGTGGAGGTGGGTATCTCTCTCTCTCGCTCTCTCTCTCTCTCTGTCTCTCTCTCTCTCTCACACACACACACAATTTTCAGGTATCACGTAAATATTTAAACTGTAAAGAAAGTAATGCAGTGAGGCTTTCATGAAGCAGATAATACTGGATTAGTTGTGCCGGTGACATTACCTTAAGATTATATAAATAATATAAAAATATATAACTAGAAAACAACCAGAATTTAACTGAAGGTAAAGCTTTTGGCTTTGAGATTATTTAAAAGAAAATATCCTAATATTGGACTTCTTCCTTCGCTTCCTTTTCCCTCGTGGCTCCTCTGTGCTTATCAAACTGCCTGCATTCACATAGTGCCTGAGCAGAGGAAGAATAGGAGTAGATGCTGTACTGCTGCTGACTGTGAAAACATTATAGTGTGTGCATGCATTTGTGAGTGTGGGAATAAAGTTTGCCAAAAAAGATTCAAACGATTCAGTGGTTTTATGAGGTCTTAATTCATATCCATTATTTTGGGAGTAAAAACAGATTAATTGCTGAAGAACAAAGACCTGTAGGAGGTGTTGTCGCATCTTTGAGCTATATATGCCCAGGAACACACAACACGCACATACAACTTTGTATTAGAATAAATTCTAACCACTAGTTTTATCAGTGATGCATTTACATTGACTGTTGTGTTATTAATGCTCCCTACATTATCATTCTCAGGGCAGAAAGCCTGCATGACAGCATTTAGATCAAGGTGCACTAAAACTCCCCTGACCAACCCACAGCAATGAAATATAATGACTGCCTTCGGAGAAGCTGAAGTATGCCCAACAATTAAATTCAGTTCAGTTCAGAAAGACTATTTTAGGATATAATACTTAGTATAAATAAAAAATTATTTGCCATAGTGATTGCATTTGAAGAAAACATGTTGTTAAGGAGTTACGATATGAATAGCTGCTTACTGTAATGCAATTAAAGGCAATATGGGAATTTTGGTTTAGTGGCTTTTTAGGTCTTACATTCATACGGTTTAATTCTCCACATATCTTCAATTAGCTTTTTAATCAAAATTAAAATGAACCTTTCACTTTCTTCAGGTGGTGGATGTCAATGAAAATTTGTATGCACCCTACTTCCCCGACTTTGCCATGAGGGGCACAGTGAAGGAGAACTCTCGTGCAGGCACAAGTGTCCTAACAGTCAGCGCTAAGGATGACGACAAGGGACGAGATGGTGTATTGAGGTATTCTGTCAGAGGAGGCAGCGGACTCGGCACTTTCACCATTGACGAAGACACAGGTGTGACACTAGTTCGATTTTTAAGCCTATTTATGTAAAGTGAAAATCCAATAATGTCAAGTGCCATGCTTGGAATATCAAGATCTAAATCTATTGCAAATTATTGCATATTATGGGAAATCTTTTTATTTATTCAAATTAGCCATGATTTTCGTTTGCATGCAGTTGTTATTTAAGTTTTTATTGTATTTGTGCCTCTGTCACAGTGTGGAGTTGTATTGCAAGCTATTGAAAGAGAGAAAGCATCACCAGTTGCATGGTTTTGGAGTTATTGTCTGTGTGCTTTAGAGAGAGACGGACGGGAGGAGTGAGTGTGAGGTACAGTCAGAGTCAGTGTGTTGATGGGGCCTCACGTGGGAGCTGTGTACTGGGAGATCATTACTGTAATGAGGGCAGCATGGCAGCACTGTTGGCTGGGCCTCAGGCTGGTCAGACTGATTCAAGTGCTGTGTGGATAACATTGATCAAGGCTCTCCAGCCTCGTCCTGGTGTACTGATAGTTTACTGAAGTCGCTGTGACTTATTTAAGGGCGCCTGATCCAAAAAGAGCAAGTAGTTGCCCCTAACTGTACTGTAGTGTGTAAGCACAACTGAAAACATGTTGCTCCAAAGACGAAGCAGTGACTCACTCAGCCAGCAAGAAAATGACTCAAAATAGGGCATTTCATATTAGCTCGTATTCGTTCAGGTTAGCTCTTATTTTTATATTTACATATATAACCTATATATCAGTCCATGAGCTGATATGAGCACAAAGTAACAATATAGATACGCTCTTTGCATTTTCCACATACCTGTCAGAGAAATAGGACTTTTGTAAGCTCAGAGATATTAGTTGGAATCTTGGACCTTCCCAATGACAGATTTGCAAATAACAATGTAGAAAAGTGTGCATACTTGGAATTTCCCAGGGAACTGAAGCAGGTGTGACTGTTGTGGCTGAAGACTCTCGAGCGTTCCCATCAAAGCTTGTTGCAGTCTCTGTCTCTCTCCGCGCTGTCGAAGCTGTGAAACCTAATATCTTTCTGTTCATTGCTCCCCGTGCTGCCTGATACATTCCAACTTTGAGCTCCAAAAATCAGTTTCTCACTCATTTATTCTCTCTTCCTCGCACGACAGTGGAGAGCACACCAGAGTGAATAGTGAATTGTAGTACTGTATAAGCAGTATAAGAATTTTCCAGGTTTTTGGTGCCCGCCACCATTTTTTCTGCTCTAGTGTTGAGTTTGTCACAGTTGTCTACTCATATATGGCTAGATAAACTTCATTAGTGTAATAAGAGCTAATAACTATATTATTGAGTAATCCTTTCCTACTGTAGTTCCTTATTTAATATAATTACCATGTTTCAAATGCAGTTTCACTCACAACATTAACAATAATCTATGATAGTTAAATCAATTATCAATAACAATTAACTGAATAGTGACCAGTGGTTGTAAAATAAACAGCAGTGATTCATTTTAACCACTTGAGTTTATTTAAGAGCTTAATTTCAAGTAAGAAATGGCTATGTTCCTCTTCTGGCCTCTCTTTCACCTCTCGTCACACTAGTCCCTACTGTACATTACTCACACTGGAGGCCTGTATGGACCTTTAACTAGGCTAATTAGTATTGACTGTAGTGGAGAGAGAGAGCTAGAGAGGAAGAGATGGATGGACATAGAGCATGTCTCTTTCCCACACAGTCTGTATCACTGTCTCTTCATATGGACAATGGATTCAAACATACACAACGACCTATGTATTGTGTATATACTGACTGACAGACAAAATGGTGTACAGTACATAAAGAGATCCCTCCAGGATTCTGTAATAGTGACTGCCGCTTTTATTCAGTGTAATATTATAACCTCAGTAACGAGCATCACATCCAGTGAGAAAGTTTATTGAGCGCAGATTTTCCAAGGGAAATCTGAGTGCTTGTTGGAGCAGAAAGTGAGGGGAGAGGGGAGTGGAAGTGAAGCGAAGAGAGGAAGGAAGAGGATGCAGGGGAGTCTGGAGAAGATAAAATGTGTCAGAAGAAAATACTGCTCTCTTCTTCACAGACATTTTTAGATTTTTTTCTTTCTTTCTTTTT
Source organism: Remorina albescens (assembly GCA_034769265.1). Lineage (NCBI taxonomy): Eukaryota > Metazoa > Chordata > Actinopteri > Carangiformes > Echeneidae > Remorina > Remorina albescens. Next base: position 4,623,393 of record CM068490.1, on the reverse strand, counting down.
CTTTTTTGCTTTTGGGGAGTTTGTTGTAAGTTTCTCTTTTGTTACATATTTTCCACCTAATATAAAAAGTTTGTGAAAAGTTTGTGACAAGTGCCATTTTGGTATCAGATAAAGGGATACTGTAAGCACCTGCCAAGGTTTCACTCTCATCAAAGCGTTTCATTCTATCTTGAGGTATAGAATCTGTTGTTGTCAGACACTGAGACACAGGAGCAGCGCTCTTTCCTCGCACCATGCATTTAGCTGCTTTGTTGAGTGCTTGCGCTCTTACTCCATGTCAATCTGTGGCTCTAACTGCCAAAAGTATGTAGGAGAGGGGGAAGTAAGATAGACAGAGCAGTGGAGTAAAAGGGACAGCGAGAATGAGGAAGAAGCGAGAAATCAATTTTGTCAAGCCCTGTCTTAATTTATGACTTTGCCTCCCTTTTAGGTAGCAAATTGTCTCTTGTGCAGCTAATGACACCCTACTTTCTCTGTCATATCTCCCATTTATGAAGGCCACCTTTCCCCACATTTTATGTGTAAGATGGCTCATACCTGTGTGGATGGAAAGCAAAAGCCCTATCCATCAGGAAAGAAGTGGGATCTTCCTCTGGCTTAAATCCATGGTTCTCCCACACTTTCAACAGAAATTGGTATTCTTGTCATTGTTTAGGAGGGAAAGCAAGCCCTGCAGTTTCTCATTGGGCAGCTGTCAGACGCCCTTGCTTCTCTATTAGTGGGTGTGTGAGCTCCAGGCTTTGTCACAGTCTGGATGAAGCACTCCCTAAATTAAAGGCAAACATATTTCTTTTTGGGCGTCGTGTACTTAGCATTTGTTAAAAAAAAAAAAAAAAAAAGGCAGCAATACGTTTCTTGATGTCCCCTTTTCTTTTATACATCTATTCAGTTGTCTCAAGATGCAGAAATATGAATGCTACATTTTGCGATCAAGCTAGAGATTGTTTGATACAGTAGTACTAATTTAAAGTGTGGTAACCCAAAACCTATTGGTTAGGCACAGAGAAGTTGAATAGACATGACAGATGCATAAACCTGAGTGTTCTGTGAACATCGAGATTAGAAATTATGTCACGACCCTTCAATTTTGTGTTCACTCTTTGAAGTGTGTTATTTATAGTGAGAATGGATGCTGTCAAGTCAGATTTATATCGAATTCACTGAATACTGCCTGCCTGTCTTAGAGTTCAAAGAGCTTTTGAACAGCTAGCTCTGTTTTCATCGTCTTTCTGTGTCGGGCTATCTGACAGAGATGAGATGTGGTTTGAAAAGGACATGACCAAGGACAACAGAGGAAGGATGGGTTTTGGCAAACAGTCTCACTATGCATTGTGAGCGGCCCAGGCTGCTGCCTACTCATAATCTGACACGTATACACGCTTTTTGGTGATAAGGAAACACCTTTGCTGTCCAGCTGAAGAAGCCATGACAGGACTCACATGTACTTAAAGGCCACACAGTCACACCTCAAGACACTGATTTGTATGGTTGTGTGATTTATCACAAGGGCATATGTTTTTTTGGTTTTTTTTGCGAGTTATGGAACAGCTGACATCTACTGTATGACAAGAAATCAAGTTCAAAAGCACAAAGAAATTGATATATGTATAACAGTCTTATATTTTCTTTAATCTATTCAGAAAACGACATTGAACCTGTTCCTGAAGCTTCCATTCAGAGGATTTTCATAAAAAAATTTGTTTATTTCATAAATTTTTTAATGATATCCTGCAAAAATGTTTTTGGTTAGGTTAGGCACGAAATCAAGCATGTGGGGCTGCATAATGTTTAGCCTTGCGGTTTGCAGTCTGGGGCTGAACTATCTTGGCCTTAACTGGCTCCCAGGAATCACAGACGCAGGTCTTCATTTGTTTTGGTCAAATAAAGGAATCCAGAATATAGTCTTGTTTCTGCACTACATGGTTCTGTAAACACAGTGTTTGATAAAATGTGCTGGCTGTTTATGTATACCTATGGTTTCGCCATAGGTATACATAAACCAAGACTGTGATGTTGGCTTCCTTACAACTTTGCTTATTTCTAACACAATAGTTTTTCGGCCGTGTCAGCAATATTTTAGAAATGAAGTTGTGGAAAGTCAGTTAATTTGCTAATATTTGGTAATAACCACAGGCCACTCAATCAACAATAAATATTACTCCTTAAAAAGCCCACTCCTACCTTTAGAACGCATTCTAATGGCAACACAGTGCAGAGCCAAAAAGGCACATGGAAGATCATTATGCCATCAATATCAGCAAATTTTTAGCAGTGAGTAGTGAATGATATTCAAAAAATCATATTGCAATTGAGATATGACCCTCAATCATAGTGGGATTGATCATGTTTGCAATTAATTTCAGTACGCTCACGTTCGCTCACACAAAGTAGCTTAAACTGGGTTGAAGTTTCATATGTTTTCTGGGAGTATCTGCCTCTTAGATCTGATGGAAGTTTGTGTGCTTAAATGGATCAACCACATCACCTCAGTCTATTGATTCTTAGCAGCCTTATTTTATGTTAATAGAAACGATACGACTATCGTTTCTATTAACAGAACATGTTAAAATGTATTCATGCTAATATATTTATTTATCCTAAGTTAGAAAATTTAAAATATTCAGTGTGACAGTCATGCTTCATTGTGCTTCAGTGCGATGTTTAGACCTGACCCTAAAATTTAGAATGGGAACTCATGCATGAGTGTGTGTCATTTGTCCAGTGTTTACGTGAGCAGTCCTGCATGACTGATTTAAAAAAGAAAAAAAGATGTACCGATGCGTCATCCATTGTGAGCGTTCTTTTTGTCTCTCCAGAGGTCAACAGAGCTGTCAGCCACTCATCTTCCTTAAGGCCACTAAGCACACGCCAGTCAATGTGCGTGAGGGTCTGGATGTCCGTGTGTGCGTGCGTGCGTGTGTGTCTTTATTGTTGTAGGGCAGCTTGGGGTACGTTTAGCACTAAGGAAATAGCAGTGGGAGCAGTTTGGTCAGCTGTGATTAGCTGTAGAGAAGCTGAAACATTGAAGGTGACTATAGCGGCGCCACTAATGCCTGTGAATGTCACTGAAGCCAGGCCATAAAGTTTACTCCAAATTTATGTCTTTGCCTCTGGAAACTTGGTATTCAAAGACTTTCCCCAGGAGATCATTTTTGTTGTATTCTAGTGATGACACCCCGGCTGCCCCTACACACTCACTGACACAAACACAGACACACCTAATAGATATGTATTTTCAAGCCCAAGTAAAGTTCACATTAATCTTTTCTTTCTGCTTCAACAGGTGTAATTTACACCGCTGGTATCTTGGACTGTGAGGCCAAAGACTCCTACTGGCTGACTGTCTACGCCACAGACAGAGGGGTTACACCCCTGTCAGCCTCTATTGAAGTCTTCATCCAGGTACACATATTCTGCTGCCAATATTCACATTATACTCTGCATGCATTAGGGGCCTCGTACAGAGAGAGAACGCCTTTTGAGATTTCGCAGAGATGAGGCATGGCTCGAAATGCCAAGTAATAGTTTGCAGTGTGAGACAGGGCTGTGTGCTTCACGCTGGTGTTGCTTCTCATAAAAAAAAATCATAAATGGAACCTTAATCACTCACAAAAATATAACATCATGTTTAAAGTGGCAATAGACAACTTTCACCCCAGAGTGTTTCCAGGTGGTATTAATGTTGGTGCTGCTGTCGTGAAGAAGAATATAGGTTTCGCTGCTGCTTATTTCAGAAAGGTCAATGTCAGGAAACGCTGTTTGCTTTGATAATTAAACAGACGAAGAATCAATGACAATGAATCGTTTGCTTCTGGCTGCTGGTGCTGAAGTTAGCGACAAGGCTACCACCCAAAGCAAGAAACAAGTAGAGAAATCAAATGTCGAACTATAAAATATGATCTCTGTGGTGTAATAACAAAATAATAAGAGGCCTGCTTGCTTTATAAGTCACCGATGTCGATGAAATTCAGTGAAATTATGATGCCTTTCAAGTTCTGGGGCTTTATTCAGGAACTGCTGGGACAAAGCCCAGTGGGCAGCTGCATTGATGTACTGGTGAGCAGTAAAAACAATCCCTGGAGTCCCAGCAGATACTTCCAGGGTTGAATTTCCGTCACAATTTAACCAAGATTCCACTTGATGGGGAAAGCTACCTATCAGGGAAAACAGAACTGCTATCTCAAATTGCAAATTGCACCTTTGTTTTTCTAAGAAATTTTATCATCGCTGGCAGAAACAATTGCCTTGTGGAAGCAAGCCTGAGAGGAAACCAATTATTCTGAATGTTTGTACAACCCTTACATTGTATAAGCAACATTTATCGCATAATGAGGAGTTAAAACAAAAAAAAGTCTATTATCCCTTTAGTAAATTTAGTAAAACTGCAAATTTGATCTTCAAAGAGCCCATAATGTACCAGTAGTAGTATCTGGATAGAAAATAGCGAGCCTCTACCATGGAACACTAATTGCACTAATTGACCTTTGCACACCAAACCAAAGTTTGTATCGCAGCTTCCCAGAAATCACACGCTGCAAAGGAACATACATTTTTAAAGCACAGATTCCAGTCCAAGGGGAGCAATTGTTCTATACTTGAGAGATCGTTTGGATGGAGAATTCCTCACTTAACGGTGCATTAATTATATCCACCATGTCCAATAACATTTTCGTAGTTAAGGTTTCAGGCTTTTACTGTGTATTCATTCTAAATACTGCACTTGGTTGTACACCAAGCACGACTAATGTCGTTCGGTTTTCAAACATCTTCAAACAACTTGTCACATCCAAATTATGACAATGTATTAAGAGGTGCTGTCAACAGATTAGCGTCTTTGCCTCTCCATGTGTAAATCCAGGAGAGTTATGACTGTGCATCACTGTTGTGTGCTAGAGCCACTGTGAAGTTAAACAGTCAGCGTGTTTCTCTTTAATGTGCTAATGGCACTCAATAAGATGCTCAGTCTGCAAGCAAAAGAGACAATGGCAGGAATTCTGTGCCGCAGCTTTGGATTTTTGGCACCAAGTAATCAGCTGTCTAAACACTCATATACACATAATGCTGCTACAATGCAGAAAAAAAACAAACAAACAAAAAGCCATTTTCTGGCTTCGGGATATTCAGGTGCAGTGGTGTGATCGGGTGCTTTACTCCCTGCCTCTTCATCACAGACGGAAATAGGGAGATTAATCAGGCACAGGTGCTCCTCATTCACCGGCTGAACCATCTTGGCTCTCAGTGCCTCCCAGCCAACACTCAATCAGTGCTCTGTTTTGCCATAAATATTGTAGAGCCAAGAGAAATTAATTTCCAATGCATTTAAAGTGTGACATCTATGACATTTTCTGCTTAGTAAATTTCCATATCATGATGGATAACAGATCAACCCAGTCTAAGCTGCATCTCATCAGAAGTTGATTAACAAATATATTTAAATCTGCCATATATGCTGAGTTATAGAGGATTATGTTTTGTTTTGGTTTTTTTTATTTTCATCACCTGCTGCCAATTCTGATCCAGCTCAGGTACAGTATGAAATACAATAGGAATACATACGAACAACACTTCCTTCTCTCCATTGCCCTGTTTCTTTTTCCCTCATCCTCTCTCAGGTGGAAGATATAAATGACAATGCTCCCCTCACCTCGGATCCTATTTACCACCCAGTCGTGATGGAGAACTCCCCAAAGGATGTGTCAGTCATCCATATCCAGGCGCAGGACCCTGATCTCACTGCCACACCCAGTCGCCTGAGTTATCGTATCACTGCCGGCAACCCGCAGAATTTCTTCTCTATCAACCCAAAAACAGGTAAAATTCACAATTTGAAATAAAAATATTGTCTATCTGAAATCGTATAGTCAAAGTAATAAATGGTAGATAAAAAGTATAGTTTGTGTGATATCCTTTTAAAGAAGTCATGACACGTCTCGCAAATGACTCAGATTTTCTTTCATCATGCACCTCCTACTTCATTCGCCAATAAAAGGCTTTCATTCCCACACAAAAAACTGGAGAGACTTTTGTGCTCACACAGTCAGACATGTAGGACACCGATGAGCTGTGTGGAACATTTTCTTTACACTCTTAACTAAATATGACTTCCAGGCTTCTTTAGGGATATAAGCTCTTTGTGGCAAATTAGCGTTTTTTTAGTTTTTTATTAAGCCCTGTGTGGGTGAATGTCTTCTCATCATGAAGGATGTTTACATTAGTCAGAGCAATTTCCTTTCCCATTACCTATATTTCAGATAGATGGGCTGCAGGGTTTGTGCCTCTGTATGCTCTGGCAAAAAAAATCGTGCCGTTCTCATTCAATAAAAAAAAAAAAAAAAGTCTAATGGAAAAACCAAAGCGCAAGCTGGCCAAAAAATGGCTTCTGGAACATCAGCTGTGATTTGGATTTTGTTTTTTCCTTTGGAGAATACTGCCAACCGACTGCCATATACCCTCTCCGCAACTTATAGGATCAAAATTTGGCCTTAAAGAGTCTGTGATTATGAAAATGATATGCTAACATCCTATGGCTATACTTTGTCTTTTGTGAGCATGCAGAAAAATACTAAACACAAGTGCACAGAAATGATCAGAATTATTTGCGTGCATGGAACAAATATCTGGGAATGAAACATGAAGATAAAACCTGCTTTTTAGTTTCATTTTCAGCCAGCTGCTAACTCTCCCTTTGTCTAAATGTATTGAGCAACAAACATAGGAGTGCACTGTTTTCTCATTGCACTCCTCCAGTGACAAACCATGTACAGTTATGATTAAAACTGCTGCAGCAGAACCTCTGATGTTTTTCTTTTCTTCAGTCTATGCATTCTTCTTCCTTCTTAAAACCTTCAACCTAAATTGTTCAAAATCCAATTCAACCGGTGACAGTTTGGCTCGAGAGCCAAGTCTGTTTGTATTAGAAAGGACAGCTACAGATTTCTACTAAATTCACGCCTCCAGATTCCATTTTTAATTTCCTTTCAGATCAGACCAAAACAATTCATCAAACTTTGTGCAGCGTCTGATGGACTCAAAAAATTCTCAAGGCAACTTTTCACATATGTAAGTCCATTCTTGAATGTGTGACACATCGGAGCTAGATAATCTGTGCACATATATTTTGTTTATAGAGTCTCAAAATGATTTAACATCCGCATTTCATTTAACGTGAACTGCACATTTAAATTCCTCATGCAATTTTTTTCACAGCCTCACAAATGATTTGCAACCTCTCCATTTGAATTGAATATCATCTCCTACCACATAATGCCTGAACATAATTTTAAAAGTTTTTCCAAAACCTTTTAGACTGTCTAACAGACATAATAGCTGTCACCTGTCTCGGTGCTTTACTTTTCACGGTCTTGGCGTATCATAAAATGTTTGCTTTCAATTGATTCTCATTAAGTGACATGAACTAATTAATTGAAGATCAGGGGATTTATCACAATTAATACAAGCATTGTGGTTAAAGCAAATAAATTCAGACATGTTTCAGTTTTAGCTTACTGTTTTGAAGTCTGGGGAGAGCCCCATGCATTTTGAGTACAAATTTTTCTTGAAGCTTCCATTGAAGAATTATTGAAGAGTTGTAATGTTTTATTCAAATTCAGTGAAAAAAAAAAATCATTTTGGAGTCTTAGCTGTGTCTGCCCTAGATAAAGTTATGAGTTTTCCAGTAAACAACAAAAGGCAAGTATGCACTTTTGAGCTGTTACAGGGACCTGCGCTCTGATTCAAAGAAATGTCAATATCATGATCAAAACCCGATGGCTTGTCTACACCGTGCAATATGTCAGCTATCAACCTCATGGGGGAAGGAATTCCCGAATGGAGCACTGTCGCTTGTTTGCTCTGTTTGTGAATCAACATGGGTGTTTCCATTCCTTTTCTTCTTCCCTTTGTGCATTACAGCATCACCGACAGATAATGAGGACATGGAATTGGGAGGTAGAGTGGGCTGAACCACGACGAGAAGGCTAATATTGATTCCAATTCGGACATACTGGTCCTCACATACTCATTAATATGCAAACTATGCTGGACACAAAGCCTTTAATTCCTCCTTTCGAATCCTTGTGCGTGAAATATGATGCAGGGCATCCAGTTTATATCTTTGTCTGCTTCGGCGTGTCCGTCAGATGTACGTGTCATCAATGCAACTGTAAAATCATACTGAGTTTATGTGTTTTTTTTTTTTTTCCTGCTGATTAAATCACATTTTTTTGTGTCTGTGCTGGAGAAAGTGCATGTGGAAATTTAATGCTTTAATTAATTAGTGACAGCAGAGTGTTAGAGAGGGCAGCTCTGTTGTAATGAGTCTGTGAATATGATGGATCCTAATACACAAGTGTATATGCATCTCTGTCTGAGCTACAACACAGAAACGTAACAGCTGCACAAAAATAATTTGCCTTTGTGGGCATTTTTGAGAGTGTGTGTTTGTGTCTGGATTGTGTGCCACACGGGAGTGTTTTTAGCCATCTGAGCCATCTGAGCATCTGTGAGTCTGTGTCAACAACACAGACTAAGCATTTTGTTATATGTTACTCATTAATGCCAAACAAAGGAATTAGTATTGATAGCTGTCTGGTTGACACTGCAATAAATGAACTTTCACTGAGAAAATGGGCTTTTAATGTTTCATGCTTTCCCTCAGAGGCCACACATCAGATCAACTTCACCAAGTTGAATAAATAGCATATGGAAATTGTGTCCGTTGTGGATAATACTATTCTGCAGTTTTAGAAACTCCCAATCAAAAGATATATGATACACCAGCATCATAATTTTCCCAATAATTGGACCGACAGTGTCGGTTTATTATTTTGGTAATGAGACATGCATGACTGAGAGTTGCATTCAGTGTGAATCACTTCTCACTGTTTACCCAATCAAAAAGTTTCACCGCCACAGTGATTCCATTGGATACATGCATAAACAAAACCCAGTTGATTGAATGAAAAAGCTTCCAGCTGCAGTACGACATGCTTTGAAAAGAGAGAGGAGGCCCTTAAAGTTTAAAGTTGTTTTTCAAAAACTAGATTTGGGATGGCTCATGGTAATACATTTCACAATTTTACACCGGAAGTGTCAATTTGATGTGTTTTAGGTACCGAAACAATTCCCAAAATGCATTGAAGCAGAACCTCGAATGAGCACAAAGTGTGTCAGTATGCGGTGACAGCTTACAGTACTGTTTGTTCATCTTGGTCGGTGCGAGTGAGGCCTGCCTCCTTCAGGGGGTTGAAAACAGAAGATAAGTGTTGACACAGGGTGTTAGATTGAGCGCTTCTTGTAGGAACGTGTGCGTGTTTGCTGACTGCAGACATGGAGTCATGGAAGCTGTGTGACCATTTTTTGCAACCCCAGTTTGATTGTATTGGTTTTTCAAGTTGTGTGCTAATAAACAGAGCAGCTGTACATGTTTGAATTTGTGCTCACGATCAATAATGAGAAAAAGTCTGAGTATGATTTTGATATCCTCAGTTTGTATTTTTAATGTGGCCCCACATAGGACAAGTATAGGAACCAAATGGATAAGTAGGCTGCAAGTTGAGGTTGGTATGTTTTTGGAGAGGAGATGGGGGGGCGGTGGGGCTTAAGATTTGAAACAGGCTACTGGACCATTACAAATGTTTGTATGCACATGGAGCTGCGAGTTGAGGCTTTCTAAATTGTTTTTTTTTTTTTTCCTGATGCCCAATTAAAATGGAGGATTGTTCAGCTCCAGATGCGCTTTGAGCTGCAGATCATTGATTTTTATCAGGGCTGTTACTCGCAAGGGCTCCTGTCGAACTACCCCTCCCGCCCCCTCCCACCCTTCTCTCTTGCAGCTTGTGACCGCTGCTCTAGATTTACTCCTAATTTGCTTAATTGAAGTTAGCCTGCGTAGCAAGCTCAAGGTGACACTGTGAGATGTGCAAGTGCAGGAGGAGCAAGAGTGTGAGTTTGTGTGTGTGTGTGTGTGTGTGTTTTCAGTGTCTGTGTTCCGTGGCTTTAGTCTTATCCACCGAGAGTTGACTGCACTGATATTTTAAGCACCCAAAATAATCCTACTTAACTGCAATGCTTCATTACACCGAAACAAACCCATCATTATCATTCACACACGTTCAGTGTAATCACTGCTCGTAAACAACCAAACAGAAATGATATTAGAATAAGTATATGTGCGGCTATGATTATTTGTGCATGTATCTGTCTATGATTGATTTCTTTTGATGTCTTCATTTGCATGCATGCATGTGATTGTGATTTTGTACATGGCCACAATAATCCTACAACAATGAATACATAAAAATATAAAGCAATTTTAGAGAAGTGCGTGCGTCAGTGCATCGTTTTCTGTCTTGTATGTATGCATTGTGATGAAATAGATCCAGGCTGAGACAAATGTTCCTATTTCGCCGTGTTGTGATGATTTCATTAGATCTTGAATAGTTTTCAAGGCCCACTGTCAACAGAAGTAATTTCTTCTGGGAAAAAAAGTGGTTGTAATGTTATAAAACTGCCATATAATGGGGCCGATCCTCCTCAGGGATCGATAGCTACATTTTGTTGTTTGTGTGATAGTCGGGATAATGTCTGGGGAGCTTTTGATTTGTTTAAATCACAGAGTTGTTACTGAGTAAATCCAGCAGTTATTGATTAACACAAACTCAGCCAATTTTTGTTTTTAGTGTGTGTGTGTGTTTGTGTGGGTTTTTGTGGGGGCGGCACCTTTTTGTTTTTGCACAACAAAAATGGAGCTGTGATCTGTGATGCAGCCTAGTGATTGTCCAACGGTCATCTGAGTAACCCTGTTCGATCAAAGCTATTGTCAATAGACCCGCTGTCCTGGTGGCATGCTGGCCAACTGAATGACCCTCAGCTATGCAATGCCATATGAACAAGTGCCAAATGCACCCCCCTACCCCCGCCCCCTCTTCCAGAGCTGCAGGCTGTAGTTTTCATATATGCGGATTTAAATCTACAAATGGTTGCAATGGCTCCTCCTTTCTCATTCTTACCAACTTTAACAGCACATCTTTATTGACCTTGTGTAAATCTGTGTGTAATCCAAACTTTATCTTTTGTCACTTTTAGGGCTGATCACAACCACTGCAAGGAAACTAGACAGAGAACAACAGGCAGAGCACTTCTTGGAGGTACAGTAAAACCTTAACAGTGTTCAAGGGTTTATAGCATTATTATTTATCTGGCTCTGCCACCTGCCACAGCCAACTATTAACAGAGACAGGGTGGAGGACAACCCTGGCAGGCCCTCAAGGCTCCATAAACTGTGATGAATGGCCGTAGTTTTGGGCCCCAGGTTTAGGATTTTCTAAATGTAATCATTCATCATTGGTTATCTTCTCTAGTCAGGATGAGAGGAGAGAGGAGAGGAGTTGGTCTGCCCAGCATTTGATAAGCGCAGACACTGGGCATACAGATAGCTCTGTGATTACCACTTCAGCTGGTCCTTCTGCTCTGCATGCAGATGAACCGGATAATGAGAGAGTCTCAACTTCAGAGACACGAACAAACTTTTACTTTCCTGGACTTTTTTTCTTTGACTTATTAAATTCTGTTGACTCTAAAAACACTTTGCCCCTCAACAAAATGAAGTAACCTCCTGCTGACCCACAGAATTGCAGCTTGGTACTTTGTTTCTGTCATGCCAATTGACTTGTCTGGGGCTCAATAAATCTTTGTTCTGCTTTGTTTCGGCTCCAGTACATAATAAGTCTCTGGATTATGATTATGTACAAAAAACTGAAGGCAGCCAGAGGCTTGTATCTGTTGTAACATAATATATTTTAACATTCGCGTCTTAAAGGACTCAGGGGGCAGAAGTCTCTGTTGTTACATTGTCTTGTCCTGTCTTGTCCTGTCTTGTCCTGTCTTGTCCTGTCTTGTCCTGAGATTTATTGGGACTGTCTGTGCATTCATGACACCCACCGCTCCACCTGCCTGTAATTAATAGTCTAGTGAGGAGTCAGGCTGGCAGCAGTGGTGTTCACCCTGATTTAATTGATCAGTGATCAGACCTCTGCCTCTGCCTCCAGGGGATCAATAATACAAAGAGATTTCCCGTGAGTTCAGCCCCACGTGGCCCTGCACTTCAGACCGCCATCCACACAGCTGAGGGCCAAGATTCAAGACGTTAATACACCCACACATACAGCAACATGTTCAAAAGGCAACGGTGCACTTGTTTGTTTTCCCCAGGTGACAGTTATAGACGGCCCTGTAACCACCCGCCAGTCTACCGTGTGGGTCATCGTGCACATCGAGGATCAAAACGACAACCCGCCCACTTTTCCGGAAGTCACCTACCGCATCAGCTTGCCGGAAAGAGACCGCAACAAACGGGGTGAACCGGTCTACCGGGTCTTTGCTTATGACCGTGACCTTGGCGCGAATGGCAACATCACCTACAGCATTGTGGACGGGAACGGCGACGAGAAGTTCACCATTGACCCCAGAACGGCTATGGTGTCGTCAAAGAAGATGGTGACGGCTGGAAGCTATGACATCCTCACTGTGAGTTTTTAATTACAGTTTGGTTCAGCTAAATTCAATATTTTCAGATATTATAAAAAAAAACTAAAACTACTTTCATGATCAACATGGCAGACATGACTATAAATCTATAGTCTGAATTCCAGACTACTGGATTACAGAGTATCTTTTTAGGGCTGCGTTTGCAATTCCTGTTTCTTATTACAGCAAAATTGATAAGCATTTGGGATGCCATTAGCTTATGGGCTCTGCTTTCGAACAGACAGGCTCAAAGTTGGCGGGACCAAACACTTGGCAATTCATCTGGCACAAGCCCAGGTATCTGAGCTTGTATACTTTTGGTAATTCCATGCTCAATTAGCTCAATAGTATCGAGATGGATGGTGTAGCATGCCGGGAGTTTTTATGCACAGCAGGGAGCCTGGTGCCATTTTCAATGCTCATGGTCAAAATGAGGCTTGTTAATTATTGCTCTTCTCTAAACAAATAACGGCTCAAATTATGTATTTGGCTCGCAGCCTCTGGTCTTCATTGAGCACCACTTACAGCTCTATATCTTATAATTACCCCTCATATAGGTTCCTCCAAAGGTTTAGCAGATTTATTTTGGTTAATGATATCCCTATTTGGTGTGCGAAATGCAAGGGAAGACAGGGGCAGCCATCCCATTAGACTGTAATTGCTGAGATAAAATAATGTGGTTGAGCGAAAAATATCACAGACTGATAGGACACGGTCGCTGAAGAGATAGTGTAGAAAAAATTTCTATTTCAGCATAGTTTTGTGTGAACCAGTTTTCTAATACTTTGCTGCTGTTTGCTTGTCTAGAATACATAACTACCTAATTATACATAATGACATAATGATACAATAATAAGTATAGGTCTAAATCTACTGTCTTTGAAAGTGAAATCTATTGTTTTTAGTCTGGTGTTTCATTGTTTTGCTTGAATCCCTAAACATCAGATGCACTGGCAGCTTTGTCTTGTTTCTTGGGCATTGTTCCCTCTCTTAGATAAAAGCAGAGGACAGTGGTGATCCCCCGTTATGGTCCACTGTAAAACTCCACGTGGAGTGGATTCGCAAACCCGTGCCCTTGCCTCTACCGCTGCTCTTCACACAGAGGTCCTACAACTTTTCCATTTTGGAAACAGCTGCTGTCGCTCAGCCAGTGGGAGTAGTGGCTGTCAGCCAGTCAAGCACACCCGTCTGGTTCAATATCATCGGTAAGAAAAAACAAATGCATGACACTTAAAATCTTTGAAAACCTTTAATGTTTGTAAATTTGAAAAAGTCAAGCCTTTGAAAATTAAAAAAAAAAGTAGAAATTTGAGTTAATTAGATTTTTTTCCTCGATTTACCATCAGTGAGCATGTCATATGTCGCTGTTTGTGTTACTGCCACATCTCGTACCTTTTCAGCTCGCAAATAAGAGCCTGTCTCTATTGCTCAATTCACACAATATAATGTTTTACTTTGCTGCATTACAAAAGGCACAGAGTCTGCCCTCACCGTAACATAACACAGCGGAGACGTGTTCTGACATTCATGCTTCTTTGGCTCTGTGAGCTTCTGCAGAGCTGGCTTGTCCTCATTATAAAAAATACTTAATGTTTTAACACTAATTAACTTGATCCATGTCCTATGCTGTTTTATGTGCTTATATTTGAGGGAATTGGAGGAATTGGGCCTTGAAAATCCTTAAAAAATTCTTGAATTTAATTTTCAATAATGTTCGGGGACTTGAGTTAGTTAATTCAGATACATTTATTCAGGAAAAATGAACAAAAACCTTCTCTGCATGTCCTATTTGAATTTCACACAAAATTTGCATATGTTGACTTTTCTTTATTCAAATTCCTCAACCTCATCAGCAACTTTGCTCTGATGCATGGTTGATATTTCTCATAATCAAACCTTTGCTGGACATTTTTCTTCTAATCAAACTTAGCTTGTTAAAATCAAAAGGCCACTGGCATATTCTGTAGTTGAGATTAATTGCGCTCAGGCAAAGAGCAATGTCCAGACAAAGTCGTGTATCTCCTCAGGGTTTGTTTGCCCAAAAACTAAACTGACAAACAAAGCACAATGAAAGAATTACAGCCTCTGCTGCTGCTCTGCATCTGGTGAGCACGATGACTCTTGTCAGAGTCATACCAGTTCGCTGCCCATGCCCCTCGATACAAGCCTCTGAAATAATAAAAAGTGATTACAGAAGTTCCATGGTGATTGCCACGCAAAAGTTATGATTACAGTAAAAAACATTAGTGCGGCTCCCGTTCCTTCCCTTCAAAGTTAATATCAAAACAAATAGATTTTTAGTCCATTTTTCTTTTCAGAATCACGTCAAGAGAAAATTAAAAGCTGGTGAATTTTCTTTGTTCTATTCTTCCTGTTGATGTCAGAGGGGGTGATTGTACAGGAAAAGCTCTTTATAATTAGATTTTTTTTCCCCCATGAAGTGAAAGCACAGTGATGAGCATCTTCTCTCTCAGAGTTTCAGAACTAGACGCAAACATCATCCATGAATGAATCACTTCTCCCATCTGAAGTACACGCTTTATTTAATAAAAACTGGAGGATGCAAAAAACATCAAAATAAAGGAGTGCTGTATGAATTATAAATGGTATAAACCTTGATAAAAAGAATACCCTGGACTCCCTAAATATTAATAATCCTTTTTTCTTTTCCTTCTCTGTCTTGTACCACTAAGGCGGACGGCTCGCCAGAGAAATGTTCTACATCCCACAGAATGCGTGTGGAAGAAACTGCTCACTTGATACAGGTCTGGTCAAAGCTTATCTTGCCACACCTCTTTGTCAAGGGCCTCAGGTCTGAGGAAATGTATAAAACTCTGCAAATGCAGCATGCACTGCCAGGACCTTGTATAGCTAAAGGCAGGGTATGTTATTCTGAGTTTGAAAAAAGGATTCTCACACGGCTTCACGTAAACAGCACTAGTTTGTTATCTTTGCCTGGGCAGGACAGGTTTACACCATTAGTTCAGCTACAATGCTGTTATTTCAGAAGGTAAATAGGGAGAGGGTGTGACTCACTGATTTTAATGTTTCTGCCTCAGAGAAAAATGAGAAAAATCTCAAGGTGAAAGATGTGTTTTTAAAAATCCATGACTATCTTGTGATGGTAAATGGTTTGCACTTACATAGCTCAAGTTTTGACTCTAGCTCTACTCTTATCAAGCCACTCAAAGCTCTTTACACATATAATGATTGGATCAATGTTTGAATCAGGGGAAATTTGCGGTTCATCATCTTTGCCCAGGTCCCTTTGACACACAGAGGATTGAGTCACAGACCCTCTGATCAGTAGGTGATCTGCTTTTCCTCCCGAGCCACAGCCACCCACTTGTGCTGCTACTTGAGTCGACCTGCTGATCTTCTTCACCTGAAACATTAAAGTGGCTTTAATAAGTATCGTGATAGTAAAAGTATTTTGTTTTCATGATCTTAAAGAATGATGCAGTGCCTGACATAGGATCTTATGCTTGTATACTCTTTATTCAATGCATTTCTCAAAGGCATTTGCAGCATAATAGTAGTAGCGTCAGTTTAAGAGAAGTTTAACAATCACAGTCCTTTGCATAACAGTTTTGTTACAATACATCGTATTCAGTTTAACACGTTGGTAATGTGCAACAGAACGCCACATTTATGTGAAAGTGTTCATTTGAGGTTTCAGTCATTTGTTTCATTATATAAACCTGGTTGATGGTTTTGCATTCACACTATATATGTAACAACCCTGAAGAAAAAAGCAACAGTGATCATATGACAAGTAAATTAAGATTTACTATATTGCTCACAGTGGTGAATTGTTAAAAATCCCAGCTGTTTTACTTCGGAACTTCACTGATTGATAGCAGGTTTCATATTATTGTTTTTCTTTCCGACATCACTGTTTTCCTGTTTTGCTTCATGCCCATTGTTCTCATGGAAATGTTTCCAGCTGCAGCTGTTTATCGCCCAAAAAAACGTTCCTAAAAGGTTTCTTTGCAGCACCTGCTCAGCACACTCACTGTTAGAGACCAGCTGGTGAACATGGACGAGCATTCACCAGCTAAACAGACACTTATTTCCCCGGGAGAAGCTATACACCAAAAAGAAGAGATAATTGCCGGCTGGGCAGAAACATGCAACCAAGTTTGCCATATCAACTACAATGTTAATTGTATACTACTTCCAAGTGTCCGAAGAGCAAAAATATTACTCCTAAGTACCATTAGAGAGTCTCCACATGGCATCTCAGAGTTATTAATTATACCTGCCACTGATCTACTGACAGCAGTCAAATTAAGAGGAATTTCAAAAAACATAAAATAAAATCTATATTTTTGGCTCTTGAACGGAATAGAAATGAAAATATTAGTGTAAGTCAAACATTCTTTAATCATTCATTTTTCATTGACTGAACAGCTTACATAGCAGTTACATTGCCGACTGTACATACAAATGCTTTTCACACAGTGTGTAAAAAGAGATGCTACTGTACAGAAAAAGATTGAAACTCTGCGAAGGATGATCACACACCCCAGAGACACGGCTAACAGACAGAAAGGAAACAGGAGACTTGTTTTTATTTAGAGACTCCACACTGTAAATTCTGTATCTAATATTGACCAGCCCCCCCCCCCCGAAAAAAAGAAAAGAAAAATTTTGTCCCTGTGGTTTGCTGCAACTCAGCACGCATCAGTGGCTCTGTGAAAAATGCTCAATCAGTATTCATATGCTGAGGAGAGCTCCGGTTCCCAGATATCTCCAGAGAGAAGCTGGAATGAGACGAAGGATGGTACTGAATACCTAACAGGTATCAATCCTTTCCCTCGCTCTAATCAAACATTAAGCCTCTAAACTGTACACTCACCGCCTGTGGAAAAAACCCGGCTGCAGGTTTTTGATCTCTGAGATGGGTTGTGTTTTGGAGTGATAAGACAGATGTTTGTGTGGCTGTTTACAGCACTCAGGCTGCCAAGTGGGTTTGCTGTTACATAGCATTGCATTTCAGTTGATTTTATTTCATAGACCCTCCGGCTCTAGATGCAAGCACATGGCCAAAACAATTACATAGTAATAACTTAAAGCATCTGAGTTTAGCAACACAAAGTGAATACCAGATGACTGAAGCGCCGTGTGAACTTTATATGTGTGTGTCCGTGTGGTTCCAGGGAGCTTTGACATGCAGTTTGACCTTCAGGTGGGAGTGGGTACTCTAGTTGTGGCCAAGCCCCTGGATGCAGAGGTGCAGTCTGTGTACAACATGACCGTCCAGGTTACAGATGGGACCAACTTTGCCACAGCACAGGTACACACGCATTTGATTTTTTATGCTCTGGTGCTGCCTCTTACACACTCCGGACCACATCAAATTAAACTGTTGTCACCTCTTCCTAGGGAATGTGTTTATGCTCAGCTTTCGTCCTTCCAACAACAAGTGCTCGCTTTTTTTTTTCCTGAAATGATCTCTTGCTGACTATGAAATGTGATTTCTGCTGTTTTGTTCCCATGATCCTGCTCTCTAGGCCGGCTCAATGGGTCTGCCTTGTAAAGGAAATCCCTGATATCAATGGATTAATGGGAATAGCTTGGGCAAGTAAAGGTCAAGTGTTTCTATAAATCTAAAAATTGCCCATATCCCTCTTGGATACTCTTGGAACACTCTGTCCGGCTTAGAAAAGCACCATAAATATTGCTTTGCCTGAGTCTACATTGTGTCAGTGGTATCTCCATTTTCCATATAAAAAAATCCAGCGAACCTTACAACTATGTCAAGTACTATCAAAGCTGTTCCTACCCACAGCACCTTACAGCCCTTCCGCCTCTTTCTCACACTAGGTGTTCATCCGAATACAAGACAGCAACGACAGCCCTCCTGTTTTCTCACAGCCGGCTTACGATGTCAGCGTCTCAGAGGACGTAGCGGTTGACACGGAGCTACTGAGGGTCAGAGCGTCAGACATGGATGAGCGTGCCCGCCTGAGCTTCTCCATCTATGGCAGCGTGGACCCAGCCAGCATGAGACTGTTCAGGGTCAACCCTGGTACAGGAGTGGTCTACATAGCAGACAGGCTGGACTACGAGGCCCGAACACAGCACATCCTCACAATAATGGTAAGAAGTGTGTGTGTGTGTCCCTGTGCTCTCTTCCAAGTGATGCTCCTTTTTTCTACTCTGCACAACTCACTTAATTTTAGCTGATTTCTTTCATTTATTGCCCCATACAACGCTATCCATTTTCATCTCTCATTTTGGCTGATGCTGCTTTAGGTCAAGGATCAGGAATTTCCATTTAACCGTGACCTGGCTCGTATCCTTGTAGCAGTGGAGGACTCCAATGATAACATCCCCTACTTCACCAGCACTGTATATGATGCTGTGGCCTATGAGTCCTCTCCCGTAGGCACTTCTGTAATGCAAGTTACAGCCTTAGATAAAGACAATGGGATCAACGGGCAACTCACGTATACTGTGGAAGCAGGTACGATGCTATCTGAAAGTAGATATAATTATTAGAAACAGTGTTGTGACTTAACTGTGACTTGCTTTTTAAAGCTTTGTAAGAAGGGGAACAAATTAGGATTAAAGTTCTGTTTTTCTCATTTACCAGTGACGATGTCGGTAACGTTTCTGTTGATTTCAGGTAACACTGCTGGTGTGTTTGGCATCGATAATGCCACAGGCCTTATCTTCATCGCCAGGGACCTCGATCTCACCTGTGTGGGATTTTACACCCTCACTGTTCACGTCACAGACAGTGGATTCCCTCCATTAATGGCAACGGCTTCAGTTCGCATCTCCATGATACTCTCTGATTTCTCCGAACCCAAATTTTCTCAGAAGGAGTATCAGGCCGAGGTAAAGAGAGAGATGGCTGATATGAATTAAAGGTCCCATACTGTATAGAGTGAGATTTTCCTGTCCTTTTGGACTATAATGTTGGTCTAGATTCTCTATCAGTGCTGTAAAAGTATTAAAGTGATCCGTCCATGGAGAAATTCATACAGCATGTATTTGGAAAACTGAGCATTAAAACAAGCCATCAGGACATTTGTAACTCTGTGATGTCACATCAAAGCAGCCACTGCACTCAGCCACACCCCAAGCCCAGTCCACCCAGACCAACCTCCCAGGAAAGGATAAAAAAAAAAAAACTACATTGGGATTATTTTGGGTCTTAACACCACAAATATATCTCCTTCTACTTCTAATAAAACACTGTAAGAGTGTAAAAGATGGTATTCACTATGTAAATGCAGTATTATAAATTAAGTTGGGAATGTAACTGATGAAAAAAAATATTCAATTATTCAACTCATTACTGATGTTGTATCTGCAGATAATGGAGAACAGCACGGTTGGGACTTATGTGACCACCATCAGCGCCCTGAGCCGCTCAACACTCGTTTATGACATCACCGGTGGCAATGAGGAGCGCTGTTTCTTCATCAATCAGCACACCGGTGTCATCAGCACACGCAAACTACTCGACTTTGAGGTTTGTTCATGCTTGTGCATCTTGCAAAACTAAACGTAGATATGATTCTTCTTAGGAGTCACTCAGAAACAGTTGTGCTCATAAACAGTTCTGTGTAAAAGTTAGAAATTAAGTGAACATCAGTTCAAAACAATGCCTACAGCTTTTCTTTAAATATTAATGCATTGTTATGTCATGAACTTAAAGAACATTTAAAAATTCTGTGGCATGTTCACAAGTTTTGGCAACCTAGGAAGACTTAGTAACCCCACAGATATCACCGCTCACAAATGCTCTTTGTAGCAGCTTAAAGCCTTTATATTCTTGATTCAGGAATTAATGCCCACTCCTCTGCCAGCTCACTTCAGGTTCTGGGATATTTTTAGGATGTATGGCGCACACAGCAGGGTTCAGATCCATCCACAGATTTCCATTGAGATTTTAAGTCAGGGGGACTATAAGGGCCTTTCTGCTTCTGTTTCTGGAGGTAGATTTTGAAGTTTACTTTGGATCATTGTCCTGCTTTACATGCCAGCCTCATTTCAGTTTTCATTCTCTTGACTAACTCCATTTGCATACAGAATTATATTCCAAATATTTCCATCCCCTGTGATCAACAGTTAGCGGGGTGTTCCTTTCAAATACTGCTCCTTTATTTTCTCACAAATAAATAAATAAAATAAAACAAAGAAAAAAAGCCGAAGAAAAAGCTTAACTTCATCAGTCGACAATATTTCCAAAACAAGTCAGATGTGGTCTTTCAGACTTAAGACATTGACTTTTTGAAAATTTGTTTTCTTCCAGATCTTGTCTTGACTTCCGCAGTTCCCTTTAGCTGACATTACTTAATTGCATTTCAGGCAGTGGAAATGCTCAGAGTACTTTGATATCTTTTTATGACTTCCTCTACTTTGCAGACATCAATTAGTTTCATTTTAAGATCCTCAGTTGCTGAGGGAGGACCATGGCTCCTAAATGTTACCACAAGATTTGCAGTCAGAGAATTTACCAGCTCTGGAAATGCCAGGAGCTGATGGCTTCTAATTATAATTTCAGCCTCGCAATATTTCAAGAGTCAATTCAAGCTTAATGGTTTTTTAAAGTTCTGCATGTATAGCAAGTAAAAACCTTTTTGCAATATTTTTTTTATCATTTATCTTAAACTTTTTAATTTATGGAAATAACAACCAGCAGCACCTTAATATTTGAACAAGGCTCATATTTTTTCCTGCACACATAGCATTTATTACCTCATAATTAATATGTACTGTGCATTTTAAATATGTCATAAAGAACTTATTCATAGCCTATGCATGCAGTTGTAGAATTTTAAAACACCACTTTTCCTCATTGTATTTCTTTGTTTTAGCAGCAAACAACATCCTACTTCCTGGTGGTGCAGGCCCTGAGCATAGCTGGAATGGAGTCCAGCACCACTGTCATCGTCCAGGTGGGGGATGTCAATGACAGCCCGCCTGTCTTCCAACAGATCAGGTATCCGCTGTGGTCCAACAAACTGGCAGAGTGGAGGTTTAATGCCAGTGCGCTGCTCGAGCTTTATTCTGAGTTCTGACAGTAGTGTCCTCCTATTTTACCTTGACAGGTATGTGGGTGAAATCAGCGAGGCTGCCCCAGTGAACAGTGTGGTGCTGGGAGATGATGGTAACCCTTTAGTCATCCTGGCGACAGACAGGGACCGCAATCACAACGCCCTGCTTGTGTTTGAGATTATAGATGATACCGCTCGCATGTTTTTCAGCGTGGACTCTGGGTCTGGATCGATTCGGTAGGTGACATGTAAAAGTCTGACCTCTTATCTCTGAAATAAGATAAAATAAGATAAACGTTATTAATTAATCCCAAAGGAAATACTTGTGCCTGTGCACTCCAATTTGACCTCTCCCTTACATTTCAGAACTATTGCCAGTCTGGACTATGAGACCTTCTCTGAGTTCCTCTTCCGGGTTCATGTTAGAGACAGTGGGCAGCCTCCTCGAAGTGCTGACAGACCAGCAGAGGTGTTTATAAAAGTAAGTACATGATGAGAATCAGCTTCCATTGCCGCATAAACAGTTAGGTTTGTACTATGTCTCTCCTGTTTCTGCCCCGTCTCAGGTGATCAACATCAATGACTCGCCTCCAAAGTTCTCCCAGGATGCCTATGAGACAGTCCTCCTCCTGCCAACCTACATGAGAGTCGAGGTCCTTAGAGTTGAGGCTTTTGACCCTGACATGACCCCTGAACTCAACCTGAACCGTGATAAGTCCATCAGCCCCATGCTGGTTTACTCTCTTGTGGACAGTGGTATGGAGTACTTCTCTGTGGAGCGCTACACCGGACTTGTCACGGTCATCAATCAGAATCTCAATAAGGATCGCTACCGCTTTCATATCAAGGCAAGTGACCAGTGGTCACCAGTGGACATGCCACCTGCTTAGACTTCCTGTGTATCCTGTCACTAGCTTAGATAAGCAGCAGGCTGCTGTCTTAGACTGGCTTAGATAGTAATGATTTCCACAGGGATATCAAGGCACAGGGTCAGCTCCCAGGGATGCTCTGTGTCTTTATATGGAATACTTAAGTTAGTTTGGAGGTCTGCAAACAGGAAAGAGCAATGCATGTAAGATTTATTGAATATACATAAAAATTACAGCATTGCTTCCTCTGCATTAGCCCCTTCCAGCGGTCATGTTCATCTGAAGATATCTGTTTTTTGTCTGTTTTAAGGTCTGGGATGGACGATTTTCCAGCATGGTGTCTGTAATCGTGCTTGTCCGAGAGGCCATAGAAAGCGGTCTTCTCTTCACATTCCCTGTCTACTCCGCCTCCATCCCCGAGAATATAGCCAATGTCACTTTAGTCACTGTTGTCAATACAATTGGCCACCGGCTCAATGAGCCACTGAAGTACACGTTGCTGAATCCCGCCGGACTCTTCATCATTCGGCCGACCTGTGGAGTGGTGCTCACCACCGGCGTGCCTTTTGACCGAGAGGAGGAGGAGAGTTATGAGCTGGTGGTGGAGGTCAGCAGAGAGGATGAGATACTGCGAGTGGCCAGGGTGACTGTACAAGTGCAGGTTGGTGTAGAATTGGGTGTGTAAAAAATTGTGTGTGTGTGTGAAGTTCTTTCTTCTCTCCACATGTATGAATATGTGACCTTGGACAGCCTGTTTCCTTGTTACTTATTCTTCCGACTGTACATGCAGTCCCTGTTATACATGTTCTGTATGACACTTTATTTTTCCTTATTCACGCTGTGCAGAAAAAAAATTTGGGGGCGAAGCTCCGGAAAACATGTAGTTTTGGTTTGGAATATTTCAGTAAGCATGATGCACAGTAGCAACAATAAAATACAGTAACCAGAAGATGGAAAAATATACGGTACAAGCTACAAGGGGTTGATTGTTTAAGCCCTCAATATCCACCAAAGTCTCTTTTTTGTCTTTCCTTACAATGACCCCATCAGGTTCTGAAATTACCTGTCCTCTCTCTAGGTGGAGGACGTAAACGACAATGCCCCAGAGTTTGTAAATCTCCCCTACTACGCTGCAGTGCAGGTAGAAGCCGGGCCGGGATCAGCTATATTTAGGGTGTCAGCCATCGATCGAGACTATGGTCTTAATGGAGAGTTGACCTACAGCCTTAAGGAGCAGCACAGGAACTTCCAGGTGAGATCTACATCTTTCCTGCTCTTGACTCAGGTTTTCCATGTTTCATATGGGGGCTATACATTTAAATAGCATTCGGGTTTGTATATTAATCTGCTCCTTATGGTACAAACTGGCATTTTCATATTCCACTGCAGGTGAACCCTGTGACAGGAGAGCTGACCTTGAAGAGAGCCTTTGAAGTAGACTTATCTAATGCAGAATACAAGCTGGTCATTGTGGCTACCGATGGTGGCTCCCCCCCCCTGTACAGCGAGGTGGAGCTGCCTGTTACTGTGGTAAACAAAGCCATGCCAGTGTTTGACAAGCCTTTCTACGGCGTCACTGTCAGAGAGGATGTGGATATTTCCACCTCTGTTCTGTGTATCAACGCCACCAGTCCTGAAGGCCAGAGCGTCATCTTTAGCATCACAGACGGAGATCCTTCACTCCAGTTTGACATCGGCTTTGACACAGGAGTCATCAGTGTGATTTACCCGTTAGACTATGAGTCTGTGCAGTACTACCGCTTAACGGTGAAGGCCACAGACACGCTGACCGGGGCAAAGTCGGAGGTGGACGTGGACATTGTTGTGCTGGATGTCAATGACAACCCTCCGTTGTTTCAGAACAATTCCTTCTTCAGTGTGCTTCCCGAGAACTCCATGATTGGAACAACCGTGTTACAGGTGTGTGTCTCTTTGTTTACTGAGGCAGCCCAGTGTGTACTCTTATTAAATGAGTGTTTACATTCAAGACTCACTTCAGCAGCATCGTGAATGGATATCAGATGCCGAATCATTTATTTATGAGACAGAAGTGGGATATTTCCCAGTGGGTGCGCTTGACCTTTACTGAATAGTGGACCAGTGAGAAACATATTTGCACAAGACAATTCAAAGACCCTGCTGTGTTAAATTCATTGATTTTTTTTTTGGGGGGGGACTGTTTCTTTAGTCAGTCATCAGAAGAAGTGATTGGCCTCATTTAACCTCATTTAAGTATAATTTAACCTAACAATTTGATAGATGATGAGTAACTCTCAAATCATCATTATTGTTGATTGTTAGTTAAAATACAGCTGGGACATCATCACACATATGAATAACAGTCAAAATTGTGACTCCAACTCAAACTCATTACAACACAAATAATAGCAAAACTGGAAAACTGGCCAAACCACAATCAAACTGCTGCCTACAATAAACAACACAAAACATCAAATCCAACTAATGGTTTGTATGATGTTCAAATTGAGAATTATATTTCCCATTAAACTAGTTTAAACCAAATACTGTGATTGTTTTCACTATTTTGTGTTTCTGCAATCAACGATGTGACATTTTCAAATGGAATGATCACACTGAAGTTGTCTGATGTTGTATTAGATACCAAAGTATCGTCGGTGAAATCCAGCATTTCATTTATTTTATTTTTTTACGTCGAACTGGGTATCAGGATGAATAAACCAGATGTTATCTTGAATAATGCATGAGGTGGTGCAAAGTTAAATATTACTCTCGCTGCAGGTTTTTGCCCAAGACCAAGACTCAGAGAAGAACTCTATAGTGAGCTACCAGATCCTGTCCGATATCTACAACAGCAGCGACTACTTCCACATTGACAGTAACAGCGGACTGGTATTCACCGCACGCCTGCTTGACTACGAGCTCATCCAGCGGTACAACTTCATAGTCAGAGCCACGGACAGTGGAGAGCCTGCCCTCAGCAGCGACGTCAGTGTGACTGTGGCGGTTACCGACACAAACGATAATCCGCCTATCTTCAGCCAAACGCTGTACGAGGCCTTTGTCAGTGAGCTTGCTCCCTGGGGACACTTTGTGACTTGTGTGCAGGCATCAGACGCTGACATCTGTGATGCTCACAGGCTGCGGTAAGAATAGAGAACAGCTTTAAAACCAAAAAGTTCTGGATTTGCTCTTTCTTTTTTTTTTCTAGTGATGCTTTCTGCCAGTGATGCCTAAAATTTCTCGACACGGTTTCCCAATGAAGAAATGTTTAATCTGTTCCTCAAGTTTTTCTTTCACGGTCTTTTGAGCCATTCTCACTGGTCAGGTTTATACTTTGGCCAAAGAGAAAACGCTGTCAGTTTGACTCCATCTTTTATCTCTCAGGCAGGCTTTCTTGTCATTAAAACTAGATTCTTTCATTTCCATCAGCTCCTGAGTCACATAACATTGTCCACCGTAATCATCATTTTAATTATTTTTTTTCTATTTGCCTTCAGCTACAGTATTCTCTCGGGGAATGAAAGGATGACTTTTATGATGGAGCCAGATACAGGGGTGCTCAGTTTGTCGAACAAGAGGAGACAAGGCATGAAACTCTCATATCAGCTCAATGTGTCTGTGTCAGATGGAGTCTTCACAAACACTGCTCAGGTGAGGCACTTACAATTTACTTCTGTCAACCACTCTGCTCTTTTTTTAACCTCTGCAGTATCGATACATGGCAACCTAAGTGACCCCTGCTAACCCCTGCGCTCAGATTTATTACACTTGCAGCCGTGCAGCACAACCACAGATTTTTACTACTATCTGCTGAGCCATTCTGCTGGTGGAGGTTAATGTGTGTTCAGGTCATACAAGATTTACTGCGAGGATGAGCTGCCAACTGGACAAAAAATGTTCACATCTGTCACTTAGTGGTAATTACAACAGGGATTTTTTTTTTTTTTTTACACCACATCTCTGATAGACTGTATAACATTTTGTAGCAATAACATGTCAACACATTCTTTTGTTTCCTCTCAATTTGACTTGATGGCGCATAAAACTGTCTGCAGATTCCTATCTAAAACCGTGTATGCACTAAAGCATAAATACACATGTGCATTTAATAAAGATGTGCGCATGCATGGTTGCATTTTTTTTTTCCCACTCACTGAGACTCACTGAGCTTCATTTTAACTAATTAGCTATAAGCGGATAGGGAGACTCGCTGAAGCATGGCACGGAACAGAGAAAAATGACAAAAAAGAAACACAAATGGGAACTCATCACTAAAGTTCTGTTTTAATCTTAACTGGATGAGCTCACTGGGACTATAGATGTATTAATTAAGATACTAGGCAGACTCTGAAACTGGATGATGATACTGATACTGATAATGGTGATTATAGCAATGGCGTTGATTTACAGGTGATTGTACGTGTCCTGGGAGCTAACCTTTACAGCCCAGTGTTCAGCCAAAGGTTCTACCTGGCCGAGGTCCAAGAAAACGCCCCCCCGGGGTCAAAGGTCATTCAGGTAGCCTTAACTTCTTGAAGCACTGCTCCCTTTCAGGAATATTTCTACAATAACGATGTAGAGGAGAACAATCTCATGTCATTTCCTGGATTTTTTTCGCTGACCTACAGGTTCGTGCCACAGATGAGGACTCTGGATTGTTTGGCCAGATCACTTACTCCTTCATCAATGACCTGGGGAAAACTCAGTTCATCATCGATGCAGATGGAGTCATATCTACCTATCAGAAACTAGACAGAGAAAATCCTCTTAACAAGGACATGGTGCTGACAGTTATGGCTCTGGATGGTGGAGGTATCCGTTTCGACACTTTTTAATTTAAATTACACGTTGTAGAACGACCACAACGACCTCTTTACACTTGTATTCTGTTATTTTTCCAGGCCGGGCATCGTTTTGCACAGTTCGAGTGGTTCTTGCAGACGAGAATGACAATGCCCCTCGGTTCAGAGCAGTTGAGTACCGCATGAGCATTAAAGCAAACGTTGCCAAAGGGTCTCTGGTCACACAGATCCAAGCCACTGACCCTGATGCCGGGTCTAATGGAAGGATCACCTACTCCCTCTACAGCGAGGCCCGCCTGTCCCTGGTTGACGTGCTTGAGGTCAGTTCATTTAAATCTTTGGATCTTTCCTTGGATCCCTCAAGAAAAAGGTCTAACCAGTTCCAAATCTCAACAAAAGTGTTCATTTGAGTGAACCTCATTGAAAGTGCTTCCATCACCCTCTTTTTTCCATTAAAAGATATTCTCAACGGAGACCCCCCTTCATATTTTCAGTGGATTAACAGCCAGCTGTTAACTGTAGATTATACATTTCTGCTCAACAAATCAAAATGATGTTGAACTAAGACTGATGCCTCAATCGATTTTCACAGTAAAAAAAGGAAATGTAATTAAATAAACAGAATGAAAATCAATGACTCCATGAGAAGAGAGGCTTAAGTTTAAAAGGCTGGTATGACATGAATGAATATCAATACATAAAAGTGGCAGTAGCTAATGCGCTGGAGCTTCCATGGTTTTGTTTACTGTGCTTTGTTTCATGGAAAACAAAAGGATGAGCTCGGTCAAGGAAGAGGCCTATCAGCGAAAATTAGAGGTGTGAGAACTAATTGGCTCAGACGGAGTGTGAGTTTACACTGAGAGTGAGCTTTTTCATGGTTATCAGCTCTAAAGTAGATTTAAATACTGTCGTAATTTTGCTGGTGCCCAGGTGGAGCCAGACAGTGGTTGGATGATGACTAAAAGCACTGTGGACCACCTCCAGGGGACTGTGCTGTCCTTCTTTGTCAAGGCCACAGACTGCGGTTTGCCTGCCAAACATTCCCTGGTGTCCGCTTTCATCCATGTGGTCCCTCCAGATGCATTCGTTCCCTCCTTCAGCCAGCCTCAGTATTCCTTCACCATCCCAGAGGACACAGCAACAGGAACGGCCCTGGGATCTGTATACATGGGCCCTGGACAGAGCGGCTTCTTCACTGCAGTAGGAGGGGAGACCCTCGACAGCAACCAGGGCGGGACTTTCCTTGTAGAGAGGGAGACAGGTCTAATTCGTCTGGTCAAGCCGCTGGACTATGAACAAGTCAGCATCTTCCGCTTCAAAGTAGCAGCAACAACAAGAAGAGACCTGATTGAGTCTGTCTCCACTGTGGACGTGGAGGTTAAGGTTGGTGAAATCGATAAACACAGAGCCTCACGGCCTTTTTGTTGCTATTTTTTAATTGAATTTAATTAATAATGCTACATTAACACTGTTGCCTCACAGTGCAGGGTTCAGGGTTCAAACCTATGGCTTTTGCTTGTTTTCACTGCGTACGCTCCCTTTTCCTTGACCCCACAGTCGAAAGAGAAAGCACTTTTGGATAATCGGTGACTCTAAATTAGGTGTGAATGGTTTGCCTCTTTATGGCCAACCCGTGATGAAATGGCGGGTTCTCTACCCCTGCTCAATGTCACATGAGATTGGCTCCAGCGGACAGGATAAGTGGTATGACTAATGGATGTATGAATGGATAAAAATGCTAAATCAGTTTCATAACAGGCATATCAATGAGTCACCAACAATAAATTACACGTTAAAGGTAATCATGGTGATAAAGGATCTATTAGAGTAACTAATAAAGGCAATTCTGAAAGCTGAAAACAGCTGCTATCTTCAAAATTCACCATGACTACCAAACACGAGAGCAAGTGCGACCTCAAAAGAATGCATTTATTAGTAATTCATATATTTCCTGTTAAGTTTTATGACCAACACGACAATGAAAATCCAACATAAATGTTTGAAAACAACATCATAAAATAATGAAAGGACCTGAAGAGCATCTAAAATTATGACATGCAAGGGATTTTAAAACTCACTTGTCATTTTGCAGATACTGGATGTGAATGACAACAAGCCAGTGTTCGAGACCAACACCTATGTAGCGACAGTGATGGAGGGTATGCCTGTAGGGACTCGAGTGGTCCAAGTGCGTGCCCTTGATCCAGACTGGGGCTCCAACGGACAGGTATACGACTATCAAGTGAAGCTACTAATTTCTTTGAGCGTGCTTCAGACTCTGAGAAGTGTGTGTTGTTGTTTTTTTTTTTTTACCTGCAGGTGACCTACAGACTCGGGCCTCTGCTCACCTACAACTTGGACTTGACGAAGGACACACGCTCCTTCAGTGGCCCCGTCAAGATGAGCTCTGTCTTTGCCCTGGACAGCAAAACAGGCTGGATCACAACAGTGAGTCAAATGGACCACGAGGCCTGCTCCAGCTACAGCTTTGAGGTGTTGGCCACCGATCTGGGGGAGGTTAAGTCCCTCTCCTCCACCACAGTGGTAACCATCACTGTGTCCGACGTCAACGACAACCCGCCACAGTTTGAGAGGGAACTCTACCGTGGCGCAGTGAAAGAGAGCGACCCCCTCGGTGAGGTGGTGGCTGTCCTGAAGACAAAGGATCGAGATGGCACAGATCAAAACCGTCAAGTCAGCTTTTACATCACTGGTGAGGAAACTGAATTCAGTTGAGTAACTGTTCCCTCATCAGAGGAGATAATGTTAACTTGCATAAAAATTACTCATTGTCCTAATGGGGTTGTTATTACTAAAGGTCAATTTTTAAATAACTTTTTTCGGAAATGTCAAACGTGACTAACCTTTTGTTTTTTATTTTTTTATATATCCTTTTAATTCAAGTACAAAAAGGTATGCATTATTTAACACAACATTTCAAGCAAGGTCAAGAAACCCTGTCTATTCAAGAATTTCTTTTGCTAAAAGGATAAAACAAAAAAAGTAAAATATGCACTGCTGCTTTTACGAAGGCCAACCAACCTGAAAGCTCTCTGCTTTAAATGATGATGAAAAATCAGAAATGAGATTCACAGTCTCGCGCATGTCTTTGTGTGGTTGCTCCTATTTTATTGGAGTAATAAAAAAACATTGCAAAGGCTATCCAGCAAAGCTCTCACCTTGATACTGACTACGACGTTTTCCATTCATGTACAGTAAGAGCCTACTGTCTAATAATGGCTAAGGATGACATATTTTGGCCTCATGTTCTGGCATTTGGAAACACTGATTGCCCAAATGGATGCATTGTAATAAAAGGTCAGATTCTTAAACTTTGAAAGGCGAGTGTCGCTTACACCAGCTTCTCCATTACTCTCCGTTGATAGATGTTTATTGATTGCGCTGAGCGACCCCTGCAAGTATTTGTTTTTGTGTGTGGGTGGATTAAGACTTCCAGTTTGTTTACAAGTCTGTTACACTACATCTTTACTTCTTACTTTGCTGCCTGTTGTCCACACTAATCCTCGTTCTTGCCTTTTCCAGGGGGAAACCCTCGGGGTGTGTTTGGCCTGGCCCTGGTGCAGGGGGAGTGGAAGGTTTATGTGAGCGGTCTGCTGGACCGTGAACAGCAGGACTGGTATCTGCTCAACATCACAGCCAGTGACGGCCTGTATGTGGCTCGCACTGCAGTGGAAGTTACTGTCATGGATGCCAATGACAACAGCCCCATCTGCAACCAGGTCAGGAATAAGAAGACAAAAAATTAGATGCTTAGCAAGCAAACGCAGAGCAGACTGTGGGCTGAACCATCAGTCTGTGTTTGTTTTCCTCACTGTTGCAGTTCCTGTCTTTATCAGGCGTTTGCTTCCATACTCCATTTTTTTGGAGTATAGAGACAAACAAAGAGAATATGTGTTTTTTTTTTTGTTTTTTTTTACAGTCATGTACACTGAATACGAGGGCAGTGCAAAGTCCTCAGTTTTTTTTATATCCATCTTTAAAGTCATCAAGTCATTTGACAACAAATAAAACAAAGAAATGAAATACCTGGTAACAATATAGATTATCATGCAGAGTTTATTTTCAGCGTTGGCCCAGTTTCAACAAAGAGGAGCTTTCTCTTCTGGGATTTTTAAAGGCAGATAGAGACGGAGCATTAATGAGTTAAGTAATGTTAAAATGTACATATTTATGACTTGCTAGGAAAAAGCGATAAAGAAGAAAATTGATTTGTACAGCTGGATTTGTTTACTGAAAAAATGTATTCTCTTTTCTTCAGTGTCTCTAAGCGCAAACTAAGTGATTCCAATAAAAATAAAAACAATCGCATCATATTTAGCTTATTGTGTTAATTCCTCCCTTGGACCATTTTAGGGCGTCATCTTCAGATGAATGTAAATACTGTGCCATAGGACGATCTATGAGAGGGATATCACTGTGCAAAGGGGACAGTAGTTTGCCTGTGCAGACATCTGGGAATATCCCTTTTAATTTCGTATTATTCTGCAGTTTTTCAAATTCACATTATTAGTTGAGAAACTTTAATTTTCCCTCAAAACTCTTACTAATTCTCTTTGAAATCACACACCCCCGTCTCCCTGTTCTCCTCTTATATTCCTTCTGTTCTCAGACATGTCAGGCCTGAGTGCTTACTCTGGAGTTACACTGCAGCAATATCAAATTTACCAGAAGTTATTAAGCCTCATACTCTGTACTATAGCTGTGTTGTTAGTAAAATGTTCCCTTTTATATCATTATTTGGAGTTGTAGTAGTCGTATCTGTGGCTCTGGTAGTCAGATGATCAATAAGATTTAGACTTAAACTTAGTGCATCAATGCTACGAAGGCAGCACACTACTTCCCACTACCTGTATTTAATCATTTGATCTTTCAGTTTAATTACATATTATCTGTCCTCTCATCTTTGTTTCATGCTGTTTTATTTTAATGCCTATTACTTTTATTTCTGTTACGCAAGCTCAGTGAACTCTGTGGAGCAGCAGCAGTAGTTTTCGTAGTAGTGGCGGTTGTAGAATTAGTTGTTCAGCTGTATTAGTATTAGTAGTACTTGTAATAATTATGGTAA
Organism: Remorina albescens; assembly: GCA_034769265.1. Taxonomy (NCBI): domain Eukaryota; kingdom Metazoa; phylum Chordata; class Actinopteri; order Carangiformes; family Echeneidae; genus Remorina; species Remorina albescens. The sequence goes on along the minus strand of CM068490.1, from coordinate 4,591,112 downwards.
TAGTGATAGCGGTAGCTGTAAGTGTAGCAGCGGTATTGTAAGTAGTTAGCTCCAGTACATATTGTTACTGATGTCTGTTACAGGTCACAATTTGTCCAAGGTTGTGTATTGCATACATATGCAAGTTGCATACAAGTCGACAATGAAAAGGTATCAAAAACAGAAGCTGGGAGAAAAACGTTGTTTTTCTCTGCGAATATGAGTTGTTAGTTGGAGATAACTTTCTCATATTGGTAATTTCAGGTGTAAATACTATTCAGTCATTTGCAGGATGCAGCATGGTAGAGTATGCTGCTCTGTGCTTGTACAGTAGCCCTCCCACTGTGCCAGTCTGTCCACGTTGAAATAGTGAGGGCAGGAGCAGAGCTGGGTCTGAAAGGGCACTTAACTGTGCTGGGCTTTTTCTGTCAATGGGGATAATGGATGTAGCGCCCAACGGTTTAATGTGCTCTTTGACGTGTTGGACGGATGTGTGTGGGGTTTGTTTGTTTTTTTTTTCCCCAGTGTGACTTGTGACAGTGTGTTTTAACTGTATGTGTTGTGACAGGCGGTGTATAGTGCATCCTTTCCTGAGGACATTCCCACTAACAAGGGCATTCTGACAGTGGGTGCAACAGATGCTGACTCAGGCTCCAGTGCTGAGATTCAATATTCACTGTTTGGCATTGGGGTTGAGGATTTCTACATGGATGCAAACACAGGTACATTCAGTCTTTTTTTTTCTTTTCTTTCAGGTTGCTTATGCTCTAAAAAGTTCATTCTTTTTGCAGCTTTACACTCTCACTCTCTCTCTCTCTATCCCCTTGTGTCCCAAGGCGAGCTGCGCACAGCTACTGTCATGGACCGAGAAATGACATCCACTTACAAACTCATAGCTCAGGCAACTGATGGGGGAGGGCTGTTCTGCCGCTCTGACATTTCTCTTAAAGTGTTGGATGTGAATGACAATGCCCCCTCATTTTCCTCCTCTCATTACCTGGCTAGTGTGTATGAGAATGCAGCCCCCAAGGCGTTGCTTACCCGGCTTCAAGCCAGCGACCCTGATGAAGGTAAGCTGCAGTGATGTCATACTGTTATAAATTAGGTGTGTGACTCTTCAAACGAGGCTGATAATGAGCACATTTTCCTACGTGCAATGAATGCAAGTTCAATCCACCGTGTCACTAATCATTCAAACTGCTGAGTTGGACATGAGCGAGATTATGAGCATGACCCGGAGCAATACTCTATTGATTTCCATGGATGGAGAAGAAGTCTTCTGTCTGGATGAATTTGTTTCCTGCCCTCCCCAGGTCTCAACCGTACGGTGGTCTATTCTCTGATGGATTCGGTCAATGGTATCTTCTCCATTGATCCAATATCTGGGATGGTGACACTGGAGAAATCTCTGGACAGAGAGAGCCGAGACTCCTACCACCTGCGTGTCCGGGCCACTGACCAAGCTGGCCAACAGGGGGCGCTGTCCACTCAGGTTGGTGAGAGGTCCAAGTGTTAGATAGTCAATCTCAGTTGAATAATTGTGCAGCTGCCGCTAGGAGTAATACTCCCCAAAGAACACCAGCTGTTATTCTGAAATAATGCTGGAAAACAATAATAATAATAATAATAATAAAAATAAAATGCGCTTGTCAGCATTAGTAAAATTTGCATCAGTCTGCACAACATTTATTTTTCTGTTTTTAATTGCATTGTATGAGATTTTATCAAGGTTTGATTAAAAAAGTGATTAACGCAGCTTCTGATTAATTAACATCAATTATTTCCAAAAGCAAAGTATATATGATTTGGTAATTAGACAATTTTAACACAATGATGTAATTTATACACCGCACATTAAATTGCAGATTAGTCATAGATTGAGTCATCTATCCGGCGATGTACCATCTGTATTTCTCTCCACACGCAGGAATAAAACAGGTCATTGAGTAAATAAACATTATCTACTGAAGAGATCAGCTAAAATAATGATTAAAAAAAGAAAACCTTGTAGATTTTAATTAAGATAAATCTTCATTAGAACTGTGCAGTGGGCTGGATAGGAAAGTTGGGGAAGGTGGCAGAGCCAGACGCAGAGGGTGCATGGCGAGTGGGAGGAGGAAGAAAAGACCATAAGACGAGTTGGAGCAACGCCGTCTTTCTCAGACCCACTCGGCTGTTAAATCAAGCCATAAACACAAAATATAAATAATGGTGAGGCCAGGCACCGATTCTGACCGACACGTGCCTTTTTCCACTGTCCACGCTGCCCGCACTTATTGTTATTATCTATAACGGTAGATTTCACCCAGTAATATAAGCTGTACAGATAATATAATCTGTAGAAATTGTAGTGGCACCGGTGGCATCCAACTGAGAGCAACTGTGGCTTCTCTGTAATCAAGTACCATACATGGATGGAAAGACTATCGGGATAAATAAGTTTGAGGTTCTGTATCACCAGGCTGAACAGCAACAAGAATAACTGTTTTATTTCCCTCACGCATTAATAAGATCAACACTTTATTTTTGTAACATGTTTTAATCTACGTCAAAAAGAAACAGAAAACAACATGACAGAGCGAGAAAACCTAGCTCAGCTAAGGAACTGTCAGATGTTCTTGGACCCAATCTTGTTAGTAAAGCTTTTAGTATATTTGCTCGCATGAGTATTTTTGGCCCACTGTCACCGAGTAAGACACTGACGAAAAAATGTGACAGCCTCTTGTGTTTCCTTCAGGTTGATTTGACCATTTTGGTGCTGGATGTGAATGACAACGCTCCGGTCTTCCAGAGGAGAGACTATGCTGTTACGGTCCCCGAGGATGTTGCCGTGGGAACCGAGGTGCTACGAGTCCTGGCAACCAGCGCTGACATCGGGCCTAATGCCGATATAAGCTACAGCATCCGGTCAGGAAATGAGTTAAGGAAGTTCACCATAGACAGAACTCTGGGTGAGCAGAGGTCCTCACCTGAGGAATTTCCATAACTAAATACTGAATCAAGCAAAAGCGCCCAAAAAGCAGAAATATTAAATTAAATGAATATATTGTATATATTTGTATGCTTAAGGCTCCATTTCTGTGGCTGATGATTTGGACTTTGAGGTGTGTAAGGACTATTATCTCACTGTCGAGGCATGGGATAGTGGAAACCCTCCTCTAAACACCGCTACCATGGTAACCATTGAGCTCATGGACATCAATGACAACGCTCCGGCTTTCAGCCAAGACATCTACAATGTTTTGGTCAGCGAGGATGCCTCTGTTGGGCAGACAATTACAAGGGTAACATTTTGTTTTTTGCGTTTGTCTATTTGTCCTTTTCATACTTTCGTTCTTCCCATTTTCATTCCATTTTGTGTCGTTCTCCAGGTGTTGGCGGAGGATCTGGACAGTCAGGTCAACGGACGAATCACTTACTCTATCCTGAAAGGTGATCGTAACAACCACTTCTGGATTGACCCTGTAAATGGGCTGCTCAAGGTCAACAAGCGACTCGACAGAGAACTAGTAAGGATGCATCTTTAAGCAGAAGATGTCATAAACAATCGATAGTAATTTTATGGTTCATAAGCACAGCCAAACCAGAATATACCAAGTCGGCTCAAGGTCAATATTAAATAAAGTCTCATATTATCCAAGCTTAACAGCACTTGCCCCGGTGCATGATACAAACAGATGATGTGGGACTTTCGTTCACTTCTTCTCCACCCAGGTATCCAAGTACTCATTGTCAGTGCAGGCGTTCGACAGTGGCTCTCCTGCCATGTCCTCCACTGTCACCGTTAATATCGACATCTCTGACGTTAACGACAACCCTCCCGTCTTCACCCCAGCAAATTCTACTGCTGTCATACAGGTAACGATCCTGTGATCTGTTTGCTTGTGTTTGTGCGTTTCTATTGCTTACGTAATCTCAACTTCTCTCCTTACATACCTCCAGCTGAATCAAGCCGCTGGTACCACCCTGCTGAGGCTGTCAGTCAGCGATAAAGACTCTACCAGAAATGGCCCTCCCTTTGAGTTTTGCATCGTGTCAGGCAATGAGGGAAATTTCCTCTCCCTGGACCAGGCTGGAACTCTGAGGTCCAACCGTGTAATTGGTCCTGAAGCCCCCAGAGAGTTTGTTCTTGAAATCCAGGTTCGGGGCTGATATTTTTTGAACCCACATAATCAGGAAAGGTTGACTGACACATACATTTTGTCGGCGGGGTAACACACAGAGCCACCACTGGGAGTTGCTCTTTACTTTCAAAGTCTCTCATTCTTAGCTGTTAAGTCAGGCTATTAGTGTGTTGTGTCCAAAAAAAGCAAACCTGTTTTTTGGAACAGATTGTAGTCACAGAAAGGAAATTAAAACTCAAATCTGATGATGTTGGAGCATCAGATGTAGATCAGACTATTCCTCTGATTCTATCTATATGTTTTCATTAACCTCTAATGCAGATACCTGAAGACTGAGTCAGACAATAAAAGACACTTTTATTATTGGTACTATTTTTTTTTCATTGACTGAGCTCATACAAAACTGAAAGAGACTTAAAACTTTCAGCCTTTAACATTTCAACAGGAAGTACTGGATATCTTGCTATAAGCTTGTTTTTGTCTCTTAGGCTAGCGACTCTGGGAAGCCGAGTCTTACGTCTTCGTCCTGGGTATTACTGAGGGTCATTGGGAACAGCCAGTATAAACCCATCGCATCGCCCCTGGAAATCTTCATTGTCATGGCAACAGATACCTTCCAGGGCGGCCCGGTCGGTCGGATCTATGCGACAGACCGCGATCCCACTGACACTCTGTCTTTTACACAGAGGCCTCAGTCGAAGAGCATGTTTACAATCAGCAGACAGGATGGCAGCATCGTGGCTCTGCCTGGTCTGGAACCTGGAAGGTACACAGGTTGCTTGCACACACGTACACGGACAGAAGGAAAAGAAGTATGCTGTGAGAAATAACTTTTTGTCTCAGGGGGCAATAAGTAAATGCATTCTTTGTCCTCCCACAGATATCAGATGAATGCCACAGTGAGCGATGGGCGTTTCGCTGTGATCGCTGATGTGTCGGTCCAGGTCGAACAGGTGACAGACGTGCTCCTGCGCAGTGCCCTGATCTTACGTTTCACCACCTTGTCCCTTGAGGACTTGCTTAGTCGCTACCTGAGCCAGATCAAGCTTATGTTACGTGGACTAGCTGGGTGGAAATGGTCACCGGGACAACAGGATCCCATCCACATCCTCAGTGTACAACCAGTGATGGGCACTTCTGATGTGGATTTGCTCCTGGCCATGGAGCGGCCTGAGATGTCAGACAGCGGACGGATGGGTGGGTTCTACACCCAGCAAGAGTTGGCTGCAAAGCTGGAGGATGCGGCAGCGCAGGGCCAGACTCGAGGTGTTCTAGCAGTGGCGGTGGTGTTGAGCAATGCTTGCTCTGGGGAAGTGGATTGTGGGGACAGGGTGTGTGAACGGACACTGGTGCTGGACAGTGGTTCGCCTGTAATCTACAGCACAGAGAGGGTCAGCTTGGTGTCGCCCACGTTCAGCCGAATAGACACCTGCACCTGCCGTGGTGAGACTGCACTTAAAAAAAGAAAGAAGCCCAGCTCACACTGTTTGAGCCCTCACTATCTGTCACAGCCTCACTATCTGTCAAAATCTTTTAAATCCTGAAGTTTTAGTCTGAAGTTCAATTGGATTTGACAGCATATTAAAGAATGCAACAAATATATAAAGGATTTTTCATTTGTTGACATATAATATTTTGACAACCTGAAGATGTCTTATCCTAACACTTCTGTATCTGTGCCTTTCTGAGCAGGAGGCACATGCCCCACCCCCGTGGAGCTCTGTGAAGGTCAGTCCTGTCCAGCAGACATGCAGTGTGTCCGTTCTGGTCCTACAGCGCCATCTGTCTGCCAGTGCCAGCCTGAGAGACTAGACGAGTGTGCAGGTACGCTCATATCCTCTCACGTTTGATGTTATTTACTTTAAATCCGTTCTATGTGGTTATCTACCTGTCTACAGAGATCAGATGGACAGATGTAGCACTAAGTTGAAGCTTTTCCTGTCTAATCTGAATCCTGTGCCTTTCTGTTTTGTGAATGTGGAGGACAAACCTCTCTGAGCTTCTCTGGAAACAGTTACATCAAGTATAGGGTGACAGAGAGCAGCCAGAGTGGAGAGATGAGGCTCGGCCTACGAATTAGGACACTTCAGAGAAGAGGGGTCATTATGTTCACGCGGGTTAACCCCTGCACCATGCTGAAGGTGAACACATGTACATCCTAATGCTGCCTTTTACTGAGTCAGCTCAACTTTAGTAAAGCTTACTGCATATAAGTGCTTTCATCCTTCTTAAGTTTATACTTTGTCCCTTTCTTCCCGCAGATTGAAGGTGGTCGACTCTGGTTCCAGTTAGACTGTGACAACACTCTTGGTATCATGGGTATCTCCGGCAGACCAATAAATGACGGCCTCTGGCATGCCGTTGCCTTGGAGCTGACTAGGAACTACACCCTCCTGTCACTGGACGACAGTTACGTGGAGCGCCGCCGTGCAGCTCGGGCTCCTGTTCGCTTGTGGCCTCTTGCCCCAGACTCATCCTTTTTCTTCGGGGCACAAGTGAGGCCACCAAACGGGCAAGCTGAGAGACCAAGTCCGGGGCCAGGTAGAAGCCAAGGAGGGCCAGGACTTGGAGACCGTGGCACAAGGGGCCCACCGAGAGCCCAGGACGGCTTTCAGGGCTGCCTGGGCTCACTAATCCTGAATGGCAATGAGCTGCCACTACAGAATAAGAGGAGCCGTTACGCTGAGATCGCCGGGCTGAGCGAGGTCAAGTTGGGATGTGTGCTGTATCCAGATCCGTGTGTCAGTCAGCCCTGCTTCAACGGAGCCATCTGCAGCAGCCTGCCCTCTGGAGGTCTGTTAACGGGACACTGTGAATGTACGGGGGTGTTCACTATCCTGTCTTATATGTCAATGACAACTTGTATGCAGCATGAAACAAATTTTAGTTTTAGAGTTTCAGTTTCATAATTATTACAATTGATGTCTAATATGTGCAGCAGTTAATATCGGCTTGTGTAAGTTTTGTCTTTATTGTGTTCAAAGGTTAAATTACTCAAATATCAAATCACCTTTTACTACCAGTAATTATTAATATTTTTCATTTGACATGTTTCTGTTTTAAAATCCCTTTCAACAGGCTTCATGTGCAGTTGCAGCGCTGGCTACACTGGGGGGCGCTGTGAAATTGAATTGACATCCTGCATGCCAAATCCATGCCAGAATGGTGGAGACTGCAAAGCTGTAGGCAGTGCCTTCGTCTGCGTCTGTCCCAGGGGACTCGGGGGACTTATGTAAGAAAAAAATGTCCCACAATCACACATGCACACTTTCAAGACTTAATTACTGACAGTAAATACAGAGCGGACGAATGTTATGGCCTGTTTACACAATATTCACAGAATGATGGTAACAGCAGTGATGATTTAGACACAGAAACATCTCCGTCCTCACACACACTGAATCAGGAAAGAACTTGGGTTGAACTCACACACACGCATATTTTCTCATTAACCCACATTAACATTGCAGCACCAACTGTGTTATTTTCGTTGTTACTGTGTACAATAAATTAGTCTTTCTAATTTAATTCAGTACCATTTCTTTAGAAAAGCCTATAATCGTTCTATAGCTTCCCACTTAATTACTGCTGGGTAATTGTCTTTGAAATAACCTCTCTGCTCATCAAATCAAATCAAATCAAATCAGATTTATTTGTATAGCGCCAAATCATAACAAAGTTACATCAAGGCACTTTACATATAGAGCAGGCCTAGACCAAACTCTTTATAAAATTATTTAAAGAGACCCAACAGATCCCCCGATGAGCAAGCACTTGGCGACAGTGGCAAGGAAGAACTTCCTTTTCCTAGCTCATGTGGTTGCTCACCGTATCCACCACTAGAGAGCAGTTTTTCCTCAAAATAGAAAATAGTTCTGCCTTTTTTTTTTGTTGTTGTTTTTGTTGTAAAAATGCTTTTAATTAAGTTGGATTAAATAGAATTTAGAGGCATCACGACTAAGATAAAAAAAACAACAACTTTTTTTTAGATCAATATCAGCTTCTGATAAACAGGTAAATTAAACCAAATACTCCAGTCTTCCACAAGCAAACAGCTGTTAAATATAACTGACTGTGAAGTTATCAAAATGTGGACAAATGTTTCATTCCATTTCAATCACAGTAAAATTAATATTATTATTGGACAAAAAAAAATAATTGAAAACACAACAGGCTGAATGCATGATGTTTTTTTTTTAAATTAAGCTCTACACTCTTCATTTTCTAAACTATTAATTATTATTATTATTATTATCATTAATCAAATAATCTTCACCACTTCTGTGCATGGTGACTTTTTTTTTTTATTTTTTTATTTTTATGGTGACTCTGCAGATGTGATGAGGATGTAAATGAGTGTGACCAGGACGAGTGCGGTAACGGAGGAGAGTGTGTGAACACATTCGGGTCATTCTACTGTAACTGTTCCGAGGGATACGAGGGTCAGTTTTGTGATGATCAGGCAGCTGGAGATGACACGCAGGTAAAGTATGAAAAACACTTCAGAACAAAATCGATGCTGGAGTAAATTTCAGGTATTATGAAATTGTTTCTTGTGTATTCAGCTTGCTCCTATTTGTAGACTTTGCATACTCAGGGAAGCTGTTGAGAATTTTAAGTGTGCGCTGGCCTCCCAGAAGGTTTGTTTGCCAGCTTGGTATCTTTTTCTCTATAGTAGATGAATGTAAGTGTGGTAATGGATATGCCATGGTTTCCATTTGAAGTTGTCACGCTCTTGACTTTGGGCATGCATGACATAGCTTACTAAAACTGCAAGCTCAAATGATAATCCACATTGTGAGAAGGAGCATGCTTTCATTATTCCCCTAAGGGCTAAGAGAAGTAACCAAAGTCAACTAAATGCATTCGTTAGCTTTTACAACTGATGGACATGTTAGCTGGCATACTTGTTTATAGTCATTTATTTACCACTAATGTTTTCTATTAAATCAACAATCATTTTCTCCACGCAGCAAGGCTGAGACGTGATTGTCATAATCCTTTAGATTTAGAAAATATACCCAACATCATATGACATAACATTTTAATTTCACGCCATCATAATGTCACAAAGCCAGTGTACTGATGTATTTATTGATTTCCTCCGTGAGTTCAGTGGAACCCATTTGTAGGAATCACGGGTTGCTTTACTGATTTAAAGATAAAATAACATGAAAAGCGCTGTGGCTCTCTCCTGCTCCAGGCTCCAGGGGTGAAAGCATTACAACCCACTCACGTAACATACCTGCTGCTGTGAGAAAGACCGAGGAGGATAAATGCAAACTGTTGAAGTCCCAAAATGCCAGCAGAGCAGGACTGGGAAGCAAAAGAACACACTGAGCCACGGCAGTGAAGATATCGCAGGAAGTGAACTTGTGATGAGGGAGCAGGAAAGCTTGTACCTATTGTTACTTACTGCAGCAGGCCACAAAACCAGTACAGTGAAGTTCAAAGAGAGCTTCAGGAGATAGAAGCTTATAGCAGTAGGGTAAAAAAAAAAAAAAATCTATATGTTGCCATGTCTAAAAATACACAGAATCAACAATGTGAGCAGACTACATGATTACTAATAGCAAATTATTTATTTAAACGGCGTTTGATTATGAATGGTTTTGACTCAAATAGTTCCTACTGAGCTTGGGAGCTTAACAGTCCAGTCCACCATCAAACACATATCTTCACTACATTGAACCACCTCAGTCATTTTAAAGGAAAACTGAAATCCCCAAAGATGGACTTGCTGTGCTTCCACCAGAAAATGATGGGATAGGCATTTTTAGTCTTTTAATGTGTAGCTGTATTCATGATTTTACCTTTTTATTGTTGCCCAGGCGGAGCCGCTGTCTTATGTCGGACCAGGCGAGATAATTGGCATCGGGGTCCTTGCCTTTGTCATCATTCTCCTCCTCATACTCTTCATCGCTTTTAGGAAAAAGATCAAATTCAGGAAAGACTCAGACCCAGGCCCAGGGACTCAGGCTGTGATGGGTGTCTCAGCTATTTCCACAGAGACCAGCTACATGCTGCACAAGACTGGCATCGGGGCAGAAGGGATTGAGTTTAAAGCTGTGCGTCTATCGGGGTCACCAGCTACCACGAGCACCTACGGTGAGATGGGCAGCAGCACCGGAGGCCCCCCTCAGGTCATGGTGCGTCCGAACGCTCACTCCCCTCTACCGGGAGGACTCAGCAGCCAGGGCATGAGGAGTGGAGACGGTGACAGGACCACCTCTTGTGAGGGCAGTCAGGTAGGTCAAACTGTGCTAGGGGGCATATTAATAATTAAAGGTTACTTTCCTCTTTGGTCTGCCTAGGAGACTTTGTTATGGAAGATTTTTTTTTTGTTAAAATCACAGGAAAATTATTTGATACAACTACAATGTTTAAAATGAGGTACTGAGACACATCCACATTTTAATTCTCTATCTTCATTCATTAGTTTGTTCATCTTCTACCGCTTAATCCATCAACGGGTCACAGGGGGTGCTGGAGCTAATCCCAGCTCACATGGGGGAGGGTGGGGTCACCCTGGACCTTTTGTTGTGGGGCAACAGTGCTAACCACTATGCCGTCGTGCTGCTGTCATTCTATATACTAATATAAAAATGAAATCATCTGCGGTTGATATAATTTCCGACAGAAAAATTGCCAAGCAGGGACTTTATAATACAACCTAAAATTCAATATATTTCGTTTTAATTTTCAGTTCATGACAGCATATTACTTTTATTACTGAGTAAAAAAAATCTTTTATATCAGGCGATATAAATTTTATATCTTTATATCAATACCTGTTTCAGTGGAGCTTCAGGCCTCTGGTTTTGATGGCACTGTGCTTCTGTATGTGCTATCGTAGAAGAAACATTCAGTATCAAAAGCCAGTGTTATATTCATTTTCAATAAATATATTTAACTTTCAAATTGTTTAAAAAATAGCTGGCCACTATGGTTTAAAGGTTTTCTCAACTAATTTGTTTTTTGGGGAATATTTCTTGCTGCAGATTTAACTACAAAGAATTTCTGCGAGTGAACGGTGTGTGTGATTGACTCAAATCACACACACACACACACACACACCTCGCTGTAATGAGAGAACATCTTACAGAGTGCAGTGGTGCTGCTCAATTTATGTGTTTTTAATTGTTTTGGACAAAGTTTAAGCTCCATGAATCAGAGGAATAAACTAAAACAGAGTTTTAGTAAAATCACTTCATTTTCACTGCAGTTACTCCCAATAAGAAAAATATAGACTGTTACTAAACAAGTGTTTTACATGTTTGCTGTTTTTTTTTTTTTCACCTTCGTAGTTGAGTAGCTTCCTCTCAGACATGTCTAACGTGCGAGGACTGGCCAATAGGAGGGGCATCGCCGTGTGCAGCGTGGCGCCCAATCTCCCCACAGCGTCGGCCTGCCGGTCAGAGCACAGCCCGGCCCACAAAGTGTCCTGGGAGGGCGAGGAGACCAGAGGGGAAGGGCTGGAGAGGGTGAGAGATGAGAGAGAGGAGCAATGGGGGCAGAGAGCTTTTGAGCTGGAGAGAACACAGAGAGATAACAGTCCACAGGGTAAGACTGCAACCACGTGCACACTTTCATGCGTGCAAAAAAAAGGCACCGTGTACACAGGCCATGAACTCATTGTGTTGCACCCATGTCGACTGAGGGAGTTTGCCTCTACATTGATCTATGCCTTTTGATCACACACATCAAAGAAAATGGCCCTAAGTGAGCAATGGTGGTTAAGAAGTAACATTTTTTATTTTGCTATCATTTCATTTTAGGTCTACTATTTACTTCCTGGGAGCAGTAAATGATAAAATAACTGACTCCTCTGTTACACTGCTGAAATTGGCAATTACGCCCTCCTGTATAAGGATAAGTCTCTTACATCTTCTGTGCACTTCTGATTGAATGGTCAGGGTAATCAGCCAGAACTGATGTCCTATGTTCTTGTCCTACTTTTTCCCAAAAATAAGAAAAAAAAAGTAAAGTCAAAATGAAAGTAGTTGGCAGACTTCTTCTCAAAGAAAGTCAACTTTCCTACTATGCTTCCTGCCGTTTTTTTACATGAAGTTTGCCTTTGGTTTGAGTGAAAACTACGCAACAACGTTTTTTGATCTTTTAACTTCAGCCAGATTTTTAGCTGCCAATAAAGAGTTCACAGTTTGGTGTCTGCCAGTGAAATAGCCGTGTTAAAGTAAATGTCACATATTTCAATCCTCTGTCCAACTAGTTGTTTGAAGAATATAGCCTGTGGTGGAAATTTCCTGCTCGTTAATTATCCTTCCTGTAGGAATTGGAAATAGGTTATGTAGTTGGTTTTTCTTTTTCTTCAACCCTGCTGAGACTATCTGCAGTTAAAATTGAAAGCAAAGCATTTTTCCCTTGAGTTCACCATTAATATGTGATGAGGCATATAATAATAACATGATAATATCCGGATGTTTGTGTTAATGAGACCAATATTAACCGGCAGCTTCGTCAATCAATTGAAAACAGTTATTTATTTATACCACGGAAACCGCTAACAAGTCTGATGATGAATATTGCAACAGTTGGACACAAGTCAATACATGAGAAATAAACTAACAAGGCAGCACATTGGTCATTTTTCTGTCGCTACCTGCTGCTTCATGAATAAAAAAAATGGAATGAATAATTAAAAACTTGGAAGATACTTTGTGAACTCATCAGGTACCTCTTTTTTTTTTTTTGCAAATACGCTCTCAAAAGGGAAGCGCATTGGTCTTCATTCTGCGTTGCAAAGCAATATAGTTTTAATGAAAGGTTCATGGCTGTGAAACTGTGAAACCCTCTCAAGAAGAGTAACAGCAGTTCCTTTAATGCAGATGAATAAACCTTAGTGGAAGCTTTCAGTTCAAATGCTGCAAACTATCTATCTAACAGCCATAATACAAATTACACGTATTTGCATAAACGTCTTGTTTGCTACAAAAGCGAAGCAAAAAGGATTGAAGACCTATGTGTGGTTTGATATTAGCAGCAATGAGTATTTCCAATTAAAATGTTGTAAACTAATTTCAGTGGGAAATATGTCAAAAAAAAAAGGTGAGCTGTTAAGTTAAAAATGATTCTACCTTGTTGAGAACTTTTTAGAATGTAACTTTTAGATGGCTCTTACACTACGGAAAACTGTGGGGGATTTAAAAAGTCTGGTACCAGGATGGGAATATAGTTTGGCAGTGTTAGTTAGTGGTAGGATTAGAGCAGGGGTCGGGTCCACAACCTCGGGCGCAGCTGCCAATGTTGGCACGTGGCAGGACAGTCTCTGGCTGAATGACAAATAAGTCATGTTTGGGCAAAGAAAATATAGAGAAAATGAAGAAAGACTTAGTTTTCTTTAACTTTCTTTAACACAGTTATGTTTCAAAGTGCCCTACCACCTCCACGCTGAATTAGAGGCTTTCCTATTTAGTTTGATTGATGGTGCTGCCCTGCTGCTATCATTCCCGACGGAGCATTTTAGTTTTCCATAGACACTGAACCGTGAAGCAGCCTCGGAGTGTCTGTTCTGTATGAAACAGACAGGGAAATTTTAGAAGATGCGACAAACAAGCGTGAAAGGGACACGCTTTCTCCAGTTTTAAGAAAAACTTCTTGTCAAACAAGCAATGCTACTCTTGCAAATTGTTTAAAAACCGGATAAGCTGTTTGGTAATGTTAAATATTTAGGTGGTCTTGAAAGAATTTCATCTGTTAAACATAAGCGCAGGATTTCTGGAATAGTGTTTCCTTTGATGAACAAAGTTAGGATTTAAATAAGGAAATATCTGATGAATGCTAAGATGTCAGTCATTGATCAATCGATTTCACACAGTACGGTTGGTACTTGAAGATTATTGGCATTCAGCAGTGGAGGCTGTGAAAAGCCTGCAGACTGTTTTCACTTTCTGCTTTCTCCTACTTGATCCACCAGCATTTTCAGTTTTTCCAAAGCTACTTTTAATCACATCAAGGAAGCCGGCGGCTCTTATGTCCAAGTGGTGTTAAAAGAATTGTTTTTTGAGCCTATACCAATGTCTTTCCCCCAATTTGAACAGTAATGTTCAAATTACCTGTTCTGTCCAACTGGCAGTTGTTTGATAATCACTCAGAGTAATTTTAAAGATTACAACCCTTGTAACATCAGGTATCACACCGGCTTCAAAGCGTTTATCTATTTGAAATTTAGTCTCAGAGATGGAAGTTACGTTTAACTGGAGACCTTAAGTTTGGTAGCTTCTTCCAAAGGAAATTTAATCAGACTTGTTTGCGTAGAGAAAATGTCAGACAAAAGAGATTTCATTGCTCTGCTGTGAGTAGGCCAACCAGTCGCACTTCAGGCTGCCTTTGTCCAAAATGCACTCATGTAACTCTTGTTTTGAGAAGTTTTGTGTTTCACATCTGCTGCACCAGAAGTAACTCTGTGGTGTTTGCTCCTCCATGATTCCTGAAGCTGATGCAGGCAGTATTAAAAAAGTAAACCTGGAGTCTCATCGGTGCAGGGATTTATGTGGAATTTCTGCTTTCCACAGCAGTTGGAAAACCTTTGAGAACAGACCAAATTTTAGGTTAACAGCAACTTAAATTATCTTTAGGTGTGAATGGTTTGTGACGTGTGCCGTATACGGGTAACTCAGTCCGGCTCTCCTTACTTGACATACTCATTAAGAAAATGAAGGGACACGTGGATAGTTGAAGTCCAACCGAACCCAACAGCATTTGTTCTGTGCCATCATTTTGTCTGTTTAACCATGCTGTAATGGGGTCCTTTGGAACATGTGGGGAATTCTGCAGTTCCCAAATGTGTACCGAAGCCCAGTCAAACTTAATATGGGTCTTCATCAGTCTGAGACAAATCAAACGCCTGCTTCAATCTAAAGGGAGCTAAAAAGACTAAGTCTCCAAAATACCATCAGACTGCAAAATCCTCATATTCACTTGAGGTCATGCCGGAAAGTGTACAGAGAGATTTATCAGAGCATTGAAAAATCTATTAAATGTGCATGTAGGTGTGTGAGAGTGGCACTGAGATGGACTTAAAGAAAACAGATCTTAGTTTATCCTTTTAAATGTAGCATTTCTTTCACCTGACTCTACCTGTGTTTTACATGTGTTTGAACATTAGACATGCCAGAGCTGCTGGACGAGGTGGCCTGTCTCACCGACTCCACGTCCGAAGAACACTCCCTCAGCTCCTTCACTTCTGAGTCCTTTGATGACAATGGTAAGCCCAAGCCAAACCACTGTGTCTTTCTCTTCAAAATACTTCATAGTTTTATCACACGACGGCCTTGAAAAGTTATTCAAAATAAACAATCCGAGGCGGAGGAAAAACTGGGTCTGAAAGTAGACAACAATTCATACATCATATCAGAGACAAAAAAAAAAAAAAAAAAAAAGGCGGGTACTGCTGATGTACTTAAAAACCCCTAATGTAGGAACAGTCCTCTTGTATACATCAAGTGCATTAAAGGTTGATGCGCAGGCCTTCGCTGGGAAAAAAAAATCTGTTACAACCTCTTTCTTGGCTTCCATAGCGTGTCTTTCTTCCAAGAGCACTCGATACCATTGATCTTCCCTAATGATCGTGTGTGCGAGTTTGGGTGTGTGTGTTTTTCAGACGGGGAACCCATTAGATGTTGTGTTTCCTGTCTAATTAGTGTAGCAGCAAAGAAAAGAGTCCTGATGCCGCTTCTATCTCCTTACAGGACACGCACACACACACATGCCAGATGCATACAAACGTGTCTGTAGGACCAACTTGTCTCCTCTGTTGTTTACAAGTGCCAGCACACTTGCTTCTTGTTTCAGCTACACCCAGCACATGAAACTTCACCCTATTCATAAGTGCAGTGACGTTTCTCTTCTTCTTCTCTTTATGTGTTCTGCCAAGCCTCCATTGTGACAGTCATACGTCTAGTCAACGACGCTGTTGATAATATCGAGAGTGAAGGTAAGAAAGAATGCTTTTGTCTCCTCTGTGTCTTTTGTGCCTGTCCTCAAAAGTCAAAGCATTTGTTCTGTGAGATATAATGTACTGATGCAGCCGAGCCTTTGCGCTTCAATCTGCCCCTTTTATTATTCATAAAAAAAACATCCTGCTTAGATTTCCAATATTTTTGTCAGCCCCTGACACTGACACTGGATCTCTCTGTGTTTCAATTCCCCCTTTGCGTTTCAGCATTGTTTGTCTCTCTGACTTCTGCTTTCTCTTTCCCTTTGTAGTGTCAAACATGGACAAAGAGCAGCAGCGGAACAGCCCTGGTGAGTGAGATGAAAAGCAACTGCAAAACATCTTATTAACTTGCCACCCCTTTGGTTTATTTCTCAAGCTGTGATTCCCCCCCCCAAACTCCCAACCTTTTGTGTTCTTTACATTATTTCCTCTGAATACTTTTATCATACCCGGTAGAGCACCATTTTTCAGACTTGGAATATAAAATGTAGGCTCCCATTTTTCTGGTTTGTGTTTCCTGACTTCCATCTGTGGCTGGTGTCTGACAGATGGTCCTGTTTCAAATCTAGAGCAAAAAACAAACAAACAAACAAACAAACAAACAAAACCCTCATCCAAAAAAAACCAAAACATTTAGATAGCATCCCTTCTCGTTGTTGCCACCTTTCATCTGTCAACAGAGCAGAATTTTTGAGCTGTGGCGAATTAGCATTAATTCTAGAGCGACTGCACAGGTGAGTGAAAGATATTTGGTTATTACTCAGACAATCTCTTCAGCTTATGGCTATCAGTTACAAAACCTTGACAGATTTCTGATCTCAATATCAACACTGACTCCAGCAGCCCTTCTTGTAAGGAATTTAACGACAGGCCACTATCAAAGCTTTTGACCTTGTCTGGTTGATATTATCTGTGCTCAACTTTGTTCAACTTTCAGACACCTCTCCACAACCATGAGTAGCAAAGCAGTGTTAGTGTTGAATTGTACAAATCACACTATGGGGGCAGCGCAGCGGCATAGTGGTTAGCGCTGTTGCCCCACAATAAGAAGGTTGCGGGTTCAGTTCCCAGGCCTGGGGCCTTTCTGTGTGGAGTTTGCATGTTCTCCCCGTGCCTGCGTGGGTTTCCTCCAGGTACTCCAGTTTCCTCCCACAGTCCACAGACATCATGTTTAGGTTAATTGACTCTAAATTGTCCGTAGGTCTGAGTGTGAGTGGTTGTTGGTCTCTGTCTCTCTCTGTGTGTTGGCCCTGCGATGGACTGGCGACCTGTTCAGGGCGCCCAGTGTGAGCTGGGATTGGCTCCAGCAGCCCTGCGACCTGGAAATAAGCAGTTGAAGATGAATGAATGAATGAATGAAATCACACTATCTCATGTAAAATTCATAATTATTATATCGATACCATGAACTTGGCGGCAGGATAACTCCTAAATCCAGACCTCCAGTATTTGCGGCGAGTAGTTTGCTTTGTTAATCATCAATATTGCATTCCATGGTCGAACTACAGGTTTTTTTTAATTATTGAAACTAATTAGTAAATTCTTTATTTACTAAATAGGCTTTCAATCAAAGCTTTTGTTTTTCTGCTTTCTTAGCCGGTGAAAGCTGACAAAGATCTACAATTGATATTTTTGGATCGTTGTTTATGTGCTTAATTACAGAACTAAAAGCCTTTGGACAAGTGATTAATACTGGATTAATGTCTTAGAAAATAAAAATGTTCTTTCTGGCTTTGTAAAACAGATCTTTCAGCGAAGGTTATTTGGCAGCATATGCAGGTGACTAATGTAGATGAATAGTTAATCGTGATCATTTGAATCATGCTGAATTATGCTCGTTCAAGTGGAGTGTAGGCAAAGCTTTCTCCCCGGCCTTGTGGAGGGTCTCGGTGGATTTTAGGGGCTCTTTGAGCCAAGTCTCACATCTGCACAGAATCACAGAGGAGAAGGCAGCTTCAAACGCTTTCTTTCTCACAGTAAATGGGGCATCATCTGCAGGCTTAACATTGATTCTCCAATCTTAACCAATGCATGGTTTTACTTAAACAAAGATGAAGGCAGTCATGATCTAATTCTTCTCTCCTATCCCCATCCCCGTGTTTCTGTGCCACAGTTGTAAAACCAATATTAAGTGGCTCAAAGCTACCAAGTCCTTTTGTTGTCAATTGCGTGTAATTTACTAGGTCGGCAAAGCATTTCATTACTTAGAGCAAGACAATGTTTATGGCTATGTCAGTGTCAGCCTGCTGGAGCTGGAGCACAGGATGAAACGTTGAATGAAATTGTTGTCAAATGTGCTGCTCTGAATAAATATTGGATATAGTGTATTTGTGGTAATATAACACACTGACAGTTTCATTTTACATACGTCTGTCCTCACTAAACTGACACAATGGCAAAGGCCGTGCACTCCTGAGAGTGGAACACACGACAGCTTAAGAAAATATACACAAATACACAAAATACGGGCAAATCCTCCACAACGCATGGCCTGCAAACACCATCCGATACACAAAATCGCTGCAAATAACGCACAACACAAACTCACAGTGAATAATTTGCAACATAAACGCACAACACCCACAAATACCCAAAACTTGTTGCAAATACTCATAACACAACCAATTACAGAAACCTACATGCATACAACTCTCTTCAAATACACCCAAAGCAAACAAATACAAAAGCACTGCCAGTACTCCGTGCAAATAACACTTTGCATTCATTACTTTTCAGTGCTCCCTGTATATTTTGTTGTGCCTCTGCAGCTTTTTGTATATTTGTTCGTTTGCATTTGTTTACAAAATGATTAAGATGTTTTCTGAATTGTGTTTAGTCTGTTGGCATGTGTTTGCATTGGTTGCGGTGAATTGAGCCCTCGGGGCCGCCGTATGTGTATAACAAACACTGGCTGCTGCAGAAACAGCTGCATAAGGAAAAGTGAGATAGGAAAAAAGTAATTAATAACAACAGCGTCTGATATGCTGGAAATGGGATCTGAAGTGTTCAGTCTCCATTTATCATAAAATGACAGCCACATGCATATTATTACATTATGTGCCTATGTGTACCATTACAGTGCACATGCATGTATATGTATATTACATTTGTATGACTTTTGTGCGCGCAGCTTTCTGTTTATATGTATCGGCGACGCACTAAATGGCTCCCTGCCAGCTCCCCCCTCCCGTTACTGAGTGTGTTTTTGTCCATGTCCTGATTCAGTGTCTCTCTGCGTTCAGTTGTTTTGAATGAGAAGAGCATTTCATCATCAAAGGCTTCCTATCCCACGAGATATTTGTTTTGTTTTCCTTTTCACTGACAGCAACTGGCCACCTGCAGAGCAAAGATGAGATTTGCGTAGAGTTCATCAAAGAATACATTGTGGATTGTAAGAGCATTGTATTATATATTGTATTGTATTATATCCCCCCCCAGCCCCCAGCCCCCAGCGCTCTCCCTCTCCTTAACCTTTCATTTGAAAATATGACCAGAAATAGCACCATGGCATGCAGTGAGAACTCCCACATGTTTTGTGGTGTGCTGGCACACCACTCTGTTAGATATACCTGTCAACGCATATGTCATGCATTATATACCACAAGCTCACACTGCTAATGAAGTGTACGCTCCTTCCCACACAGAAGGTGACCCCTCAGGCTTCTCTCACTTCATCAATATGATATTTTTTTTCTCTCACAGCTCATTAACCTAACCCCGAATTATGCAACCTGCATGCCGTGGTTTGGGGGATGTAGGGGATTAGTAGGTGAGTTCTGTGTCAGTCCATTAAACGGCATGAACTTGGATGCAAAAAAAAAAAAAAAAAAAGGCATTCAGACAGATTTTGTTTACACAGCAATAAATAGTAAATGAGAATTGAAGCGCATAAACACACTGGAAAAGTTCCTCAGAACACACAAGCACAAAAATAGACAGCAAGAGACAAAGCCACTCATGAGCCTCCCTCCGAAAAACTAAAGAGGAGGAAAAATTCAAACAAGCCAGAGATCCTATTCATCAATAGCTTCTATTTTTTTCTTTTAAGTAAATGAGGTTGTTTATTAGGTGACGGTAAATTCCAGATCCCGACACGTTGATTTTATTGTTTTCTACCAGCTGTGGCTTCTGCAGGGGTTACTGAAGTAATTGTGAAAATTTTCAGATCATTCTCTTCTGTAACTGATGCACTGCAGCACAGTCGCTGGTATCACCTGCCTTAACTCCCAAAGATAAGATTACAGTGATACTCTTGTTTTAGTGCAGAAGTGATTTATTGGCGTGGCACCTTTTCCCAAACTGATCCTGTTAGATAGATAATCTCATTCGCCCTCACGCTGGGCAATCCAGACCGGCTGTTTGTAACATAATGAATACATTCAAGTGAGATCTACACACCTCCCGTGTTTTGGCAGCTTCAGTTTATCCAGGAAATAAAGCTTCAGGCCACTTAGAGTATATCTTATTTCCGATAACTTTCTCAACTCATCTTGTTGTTTCATTAAAAAGGAATCGCTTCTCACTGAAACCGTATAAAAAGATTTATTTTTTCTGCATTTGTTCTTTCCTTTTCAGCGTACCGCTGGGAATCTTCCAGCCAGACTTCAAGCTGGTTGTCACCTTCGCGTCTGCGTCCACCAGAGGTGGGATCTCACTTTGACCTCAGTGACACCCAGCAGAACATCAGACGCGGAGGCAGCACGCGCTCTCTCCAGCTGGGCTATGGTGGCGACAGAAGCGAAGATCGGGGACGGGAGAGCACGAGGCGGACCTTCCAGTGGGAGAGGAATCAGTCGGGTGAGTGGGAGAGGAAATGCATCCTTGGCAGAGAAGACAAGAGAAGATATGAAGGGGAAGGAAAGTGCACAGGCAGCAGAAGCAGAGATATGGGGGTGCACCAGGACCACAGAGACATGCAGCCGTTGCGTGGCCCTGACAGCCATGAAGATGGCTCCTCGCCCGTGTACGAGGAATACAGAGAGCGCAGCAACGAGCCAGAGCAAAATGAAGACGCAGATAGCCTTTATGATACTCTACCCCCTACTCGACGAGCCTACGA
This sequence comes from Remorina albescens, assembly GCA_034769265.1. Lineage (NCBI taxonomy): Eukaryota > Metazoa > Chordata > Actinopteri > Carangiformes > Echeneidae > Remorina > Remorina albescens. The sequence goes on along the minus strand of CM068490.1, from coordinate 4,569,994 downwards.
AGGATACCCATCAAGCCCCCCAGGCATCAACCTGCACCCGGCTCAGCTCCTGCCCCCGCTTAGGGCGTGGGACTTAGAGACAGGGGAGTGGAGGGAGTCCCAGGAGGATCACGGAGGGCTCGGCTCCAGTGGTCTGGCAGGTTCTGGGGACGAGCTAGAGAGACTACTGAACCTGGTGTCGCTCAGAGCCAGGAGAGCAACACGAATAAACAGAGCCTCCACCGGATCTGAGCCCACAACAGGCTGGGATGGATTTAAATAAGACTGCTCCAAACAAATCGGTTTAAAACTCCTTTCTGTATTGACGAGTGACAGTCACCCTCTCTGATTATACTTGACATTTATAATACCACACCATTGGTTAGACAACCTAAAAATAATTAAAGAGGAATATTAAAATATATACCTTTACTATCCCATGATAAGCAAACACTAATCCACCACCGATCCCCTGGCTCATTTATAAACTGGAGAGGAAAAAGAGGAGAAATACATGCGTTCTCCTGACACCTTCATCTGTGTTGTGCGAGAGTTTGGCGCGCACACACACACACACACACACCTGCCACATGCATTGGCACAGCATTTATTAACGCCAAATATTAAAGCAGCTGGTTTAATGACACCAGTGCTATGTATAAATGGTATCATGAATTTCATAGGTCGTTCTGTTGGATTGCACACATACACGCAATATTTTTTTATTTATGAAGAAGCCCACAAGCAACCAGACAAATGAGTTGTGCAATTATGAAAAAAGAAATAAATAAAAATCCCAAATAATTAAATGATGAAATGAAGCCCCCCTCCTCCTGTTATCATCTACTGGTTATCTTAATAACACCTGTGAGGCTTTTGTCAGCGATGTAGACAAAAAATGTACCATGGTTAAGCAAACATTTTCCAGTTGGCTCAAATACAGAGTCACTTTTGATTCCTCAATCAAGTGTAAAAGTTCATGAATTTACTACTTTTATTAACAAATGCCAGCGGTAGTTTCCTGTTTGCCCACATCGCTGACAAAAGCCTGATACATGTCGTTATGATATCCATGACTTAATTCCAAACAGCCTCTGTCTAATCATTTAATTATTCCATAATTATTTATTGTATAATTATACTATTCATTTGTTTGGTTGCTTATGAGCCTCTTCATAAATACCAGCATCAGAGATATCTGACTCATGCAGGAATAAATAGATACAGCACTTTAGGTAGTGTTATGTATTTCTGTCTCCATTCATGCTGCTCAGCTTTGTCCTCTCATTTTAACTCACTCAGTTTGAGCAACATATGTAGATTCACTCATCAACATGGATTCTGATATTGCATTATGTCCCTTGTATATATTAGCCAAGATTAACTTTTAGTCGTGTTCCAGATAGAATTTAAACCTACTTTACGCCCGGTATTAACATGCAATATGAATTTCTAGTTTTTATGTGCAGAAATGCTTAAAGAATTACATGGAACTGCAACCGTGAAGTACAGAGTCGCTCACCCAAGACATCCACACATGGCTGCCTCCCTGATAACAGAATGTAAATGCTGTGGTGTTCCTGGTTTAGAGGGAGCAAAGGGAATGTAAATGGAATTGAATTCCATGTTAAACAACTATGAAACAGGGTCAAACAAACAGGTGGTTGGTAACTAGGAGTATTTAAGCGTTAACATGTAAAGGCAGGTTTAGACAACAGCACGCTGGGAACGGGTCACACCAGATGTCTGCTGTCAGGATTACAGGTAACAAAAGAAGCAGGTGCACCGACCTGCCTTCATCTCACCCTCACCATGTGTCTTGTGGTATGGAGGTCACAGTTCATTGTGTTTGATTTGAAAAAGAAAAAAAAACAACAACATTTTGAAAAAGACTCCGCCGGTGTACAGAAAAACATTACCATCTTGAAAGATCTAAACAAACAATATATATAGCAGACTGTGTTGGACTTGGCATAGGCACCACCAGGCGTTTATGCAAATCATCCACGTCGGACAGTAGGAACTGTATATAAATGCAATCGGTCAAAGGCTTTACAACACTTTCATTATTCCTGTTGTTTGATTTTTCAGAGTTCACTATCAGTCTTTCCGACATTAAAGACAGAACAGAAATCTGAGTTTCTGAAAATAAAATAACAATCAGCTCTGGAAATCAAATATTGTTCAGAAAGTTTGTCTCAGCGCACACCGTCCCTACAATGTGTTGCACTTGCAGGCTGCTCGACTTTAACCTTCTGGTCAACCGACTCCATGGGGTTTATGTCTGGAGATTGTGCTGCTCTTCCATCATGTGAAGCCACGGTCTGGTTCCTCTAATGCTTTGGCTCATTATGTTGTTTTGGGACGAACTGCAAACCAACCAGCCGGTCTCCTTTTAGTAACTTGTGTTTTTATCACTTCTCTAAAAACAATATAAAGTTTTACCTCCTGCTGTGCTGCATGGTCCTTAACATGCATCAGAAAATGTGGTAATGCCGCTTTTACCAGGACTGCCTCTGCACAGACAGAGAGTTTGTGCTTCATCAACAAAAGTGGGGGCAGCTGTAAGAATGGTTTGCAGCAACTTTCAAGGCTGCATCTAGCGCTAGGAAAGCTGTTTAAAAAAAAAAAGTTTTCTATTAAATATAAACGTTTTTTCAATATTTGGTGAACTAAACCGTTTTTAGTGCAGTTAATCACTCACATTTACACCATGCAACGTTATTAGCGAGAGCAGATTGATTTGAATTTAATAAAAATTGGGAAAACGGTGGTGGTGTAAAACTTTTGACCACCAGTGTAGCTTGAAGAAAATGTCACATTGTGAAGGCCTTTTGGGAAAAGAAAGCTCTCAAGACAGTCAGGAACTGTTTCAGAGTAGTGAAAAATGGATTTCTTACAATTCGACTGCCATTAAAAGCTATTTTATATTTTGAATAGCGACTTTTGTTTTGCCAATGAAAACTTGTCTTGCTCCACCGAGGGTAATGGATAGCACAAGGAGTCATATACCAACATAAGGTAGTTATGATCAGGCGCAGTGTCACCTAATGTATCCATATCCCCCATTGTCTCTCTGTGTGTTGTGCCATCTGTATTTGCTCCGATTCAGGTCAACTGTGTAAGTGGATTGGTGAAGCAGATTCCAGCTTGCATCAGGGGACCACAGGCAGGGAAACATAACCAAAACAGGTCAGACCAACACATTCACACCTGTGGGCACTTCACAGTTTCCACTTCACCTGTCTGGCATGTCCGTGGACTGCGGAGGGAAGTGGAAACACCCGAACACCCGAAAGGAAACCCACAGGAAATACTGTTCAAACTCGACACAGAACAGCAGCTTCCACAGGCTGACATTTTTAAACCCACAACCTCAGTGCTGCTAACCACTGAGACACCTTTTGCTGCTCTCCAACCTGCCTGACTTTAGGTTTCAGGTCGCTGACTTTCTGGAGCACAACCTCTGTGTCCTACTGTGGATGTTTGAGTGGCACATTACTAGGACTTGGAAAAAAATGCTCCACTCAAGCTGGGTGCGGTTTTTTTTTTTTTTTTGGGGGGGGAAAGAAAATTGCATTTGTCTTAAGGGTGAATACAACCTGGTTCACTGCAGCAGGTGAGCTTTATCTCAGCACAGACAACATGAGATAAATAATCCCCATAAAATATTTAATCCTATCAAGTCAGTCTTGTCACGCCGCTTATATGCATTTCTTTTCGTCCCAACTGGAAATCTGGCAGATTCATTTAGCAGAGCTTAAAGTCACTGATGTCCTGGGAAGGCATTAAGACTGTCATTTGGAATATGCATGAACTGTATGATCAGTCCAACAATAAATCTTATTTTCGAAAACAAGGGTGTTGTGATCGAGGCTCAGATCGCCGCGGCTGTCAACAAGTGGACAGATTTCAGCATAATCCTTTCATAATGCCTTTTTGTTTACCTCTGGAACTGATTTCTTTGCTGTCTGGAGTACATGCATCCAGTTTATTGTGGGAATACTCTTTGTTCCTAGAAATTTTTTTCCATGCTGATCCAGTGCCGTGATCAAATGGTGCAGACTGTGCATCTGTAAAATCATGTTATCTGTGGTTAGAAAAATTCACCTCCACACGTACCTGAGTAAGAACATGCACGTCAGTTATGAATCCGAATTAAAGCATTGTCAGATGTACTACTGGCCAGTAATGTGACATTTCCTAATCTCTTTATCTACATCCTCCAAAGGTGACCAGTCATTAATTCTTGATTGGTGACAAAAGGTTGAAGGCAACCAGTGGTTGTCGCTCCCTTCCTCTGTAACTAACAAGGAGCTACACAAAGGGAACCTTTGTGGTTTTTGATTATCCATCCCTCCACCCTCTCTGCCGCCTCCTCCCCTGTGGAGTTAACTTTGTCATCCAACCCTTGGAGTACAAAAACCACCAGGCTCACTGTCTTTCAGAAACCATTCCCATGGCAACCAGACGTTCCTCGAATTGTGTTTGTTTTAGTTTTTCTGTCACATTCAACAAAATTTGGCCAATTAGGGCGCAAGAAAGTGTATAGTACACATGTGTGTGTGTGTGTCTATGCCCTTGATGCAGTGCTACACAGGAATAAGCCCTCAACCACTCCTGAAAAAATACTGTATTTCAATTTTGGGTATGCACACAGAGACAAGTGAGGATTCAGTGTTGGCAGGTGTGCCTAAGAGTCTTAGTTTTGAGAGAAGAAGGGAGGGGGGGGAAAGGACCTTGAAATTATTCATAAACATTTCAAGAATCTGTGGTTACAGCATTTAAAATGACTATTGGCAAAGTGCACCTTTTGAGAGCAGCTACCAGCTGTAGTTGCAGTTGCATTTTTCAAGACAAAAGTCATTTTGTCAGAAGAATTTTTTTTTTTCTGAACGGTGGATATCGGTTTTTTTTTTTGAGCAAAACACTTCATACATGTTTCAGTGTGTGCCAGTTTGTGTCAGTGCAAGAGATGGAAATAGCTCACAGTCAAATGTCGTCTGTTTCGTTCCAGTTCTGTTCTGTTCTGCCTCCCAGGAGGAACCGCAAACCACAACAGATTCAAGTAGGTACACAGCAGAACTCGAGGGACATGAATCTCTATTTTCTTCAGCCCAGGAAAAAATAAAAATATAAAACTGTCTAAAATGCACATAAACTTTGATGAAACTTTCCACTGCAGGAGACTTTCTAAAATTTCTATTGCTGACTTAACCACCTAAAAATAATCAGCTTGTTCTGCAGGGCAATGCAATCACTACACCTGAATTTATGTTTCCTTTACTACTACCCATTCCTGTCACTACATGGCAGGCCAGAAAATTTTAGCTGGCATAATATGCGAAAAATGTCTCAAGTGATAACATCAAGAGATCTGTTAGAGTTAGAGATGGCATGTCAGCCTTTCATCTCCGTTTTCATGGCAATCCTGCTTTTACTTGAGGTGTTTGGTGGAGAGACGGCGGGAGCGGGGTCATTACCCACAGGACGTGCATCCTTACATAAGATTATTTCTGCCTCCATCCGGCGGTCCCCGCAGAGTACCATCAACAAAAATCCAAACAGCACACCGCAGGTAGTGAGCATCCTGCTGTATGGTCTAAGGGGAAGTGGGAAAAAACTGCAAGCAATTTATTCATCCAGATTCACAGCTTATTAACTTATTCTGACAAAGATTATGTAACATGTCCCGATAGCTCAGGTGCACTCTTGCACTCTCCCCTGATGACCATCCTGCTCGTCTTAAAGTATTCCAAGCATGCTGGCTGTCCTAATGACAGGCCCAGGGTCAAATCAAAGGCAAATGTGAGGTTGTCTGAGAGAAAGGGGGGGAGGGGGGCATAATCAAAGTGAATGTTGTGTTTATTCATCATGCATCAGAGGGAACTGATGAGGACCTGCCAGTCCCTTTAGCTCTGCTGGATTTTCATTGGACCATCTGGCATTTACACCATAGAGTAAGCTAAGCCATTTTTAAACCTCTCTACCCCTTCCCCACCCCACATTTTTTATTTTTTTCCTCCATCATCTTCTCTGGTGCAGTTTTTTTTTTTTTTTTTCTCACAATGCTGCTCCTCCGGATCTGGCAGGACACAACAGGGATGGAAAGGGATGGACGGAGGGATGAGAGGATGTTACATAAAGAGGGTGGAGAATGAAAGACAGATCATGTAAGAAAGGTGACATATGAGTCCAGAAGTGGGAAAGGGAAGAGAGATTACCATTCCCCAGCTCCTACTTATTGAGGGGGGCGGGGGTCTATGTGGGTGATTATAAATCCACGCTGTTCTCAGTAACACCAGGATTACACACCCAGCCAGACCTAATCTATGCGCCTAACATCTGCCTCTAATGACACGGACACATGCGTGCGCGCAGGCACGCGGGCATGCACACAAACACTAACATGACCATAATAGTTACAAATGCAGCCGGTGTCTCAAGTAATTTGATCACATGTATTATTCACAAACACTTTGGTATAATCAGACATCAGTGTGTGCCTACGCTGCTAAAAGACGTGATGGGGGGGGGGTGCGGGAAATGGGTTAGGGTCAAGTCCATGTATGACGATATGAATTCATATTGGAAAGCTTCCCTCAGCCATATGTGACAGAGGGAGCTATGTTCCAGTCCTATCCACCCCCCCCCCATCAGTTTTAACAGATTATTACTTAGGCAATCCTCTGGCATATGCCCATAAAACTACAACATGTGAGACAGGAAATATAGCTCCACGCTTGTGACAAGATTGTATTTTCCTATTAGATTAAGGCATATAAACATTATTGAATTATATCACATTAACTGGACATTAAAAGACAGTAAGTGTCTCAAACTCCATTACATGTATTTTTGGTGGAAAGAAGGGTTTTTCTCCCGGCGACTGTCTGTTCATTTTACCCTCCATTAAGCCTAGCTTGAGATCTAATATGCTGATGTGACAAGAGCCTTCAGTTTGAGGCTGTCGGGATTTTTTTTTTTACTACAACACTCCCCAGCTTATTCAGATCCTCTAAAGGAAAAGAGAGGTAAGGGAGGATGACGGATCAAAATGCTGCTGAGAGATCTGGCTACATCATTGGCCTCAAAGCTCAGCTTGTTATCAGCTTTTGCTCTGAGGAACTGGTATGTTGTCACCTTCAAGATTGCTGAGATCTGAATTTGTTGTAAAAATAAGAGGTCTGCTCTATATTGTGCTTTGATCATTGGAAGGTTTATGCACACTGGCAGAATAAGCATCCGGATTTGCTGGAGTTGCACAACTCTCACATTTTCATTAAGTCCTTGTTGAACTGTGCAAGTGAAATGCTCATGGGGTCACCCTGGACAGGCCACCAGTCCATCACAGGGCCAACACACAGAGACAGACAGAGACCAACAACCACTCACACTCGGTCACCAATTAACCTAAGCATGATGTCTTTGGACAGTGGGAGGAAACCCATGCAAACACAGAAAGCCCCAAAGCCCGAGAATCAAACCCGTGACCTTCTTGTAGTGGGGCAACAGCGCTAACCACTATGCCGCCTGCTGCCTGTATCACTAATATTTTGAACTAAAATTGATTTCACTGCAGACACAAACTTTTCTACCTCCGTCTCCTTCTCCATCTCTGTCTGTGTTTGATGTGTAGTTATAAACTGATAATCATCTATTGGCAGGAATTTCAAAACCAGATTATACCAAAATCTATTTATACATTCCCCTGGCTTCTGGTCCACTTTCCACCAGATTTCATAAAATATTCATGAGCTTCTGAGATTTCAATGTAAGATGGTATGAGTTGACAGACAAAGCAATTATCATCCAATGGATGTGATTCCCAGTGATTATTCTGAACAATCAATCAACACAACAGCATCATCCAGCTACCGTGCGTCCCAAATTAAGTAGTTAATTACCAAGAGTTTATGCATTCCCACGCTTCTCACAAACCATTTTCCTCCAGTTAAGTGGATATCACCAATATAGATCATGGAGTTATGCAATTTTTCATTAACCACCTGCAAAAGTTAATGAGGGAGGTACAATTATAAATGCCAAGAAGGTTAAGGAAGAGAAATTCATTTTGCAACAGATGATTAAATTAGCAGAACTGAATGTCAGTAAATTGCTAAACACATATTGGTCCAGATATTTTCTCGCTCATTTTCAAAAGGCAGGTGGCCTAACGATCCCTTCGAGTGGCTCTGCTTATGAATTAACAAAGTCATTATTTACTCAACTCATACATATTTCAAAAGATAATCAGATAGTGGTGGTGTAATTACGTGTACCTTGTCACCTATTTCAACTACAATAATAACAGTAATACTGAACACTTTGTTTCACGTTACTAATGACAGCTATCAGGGATTTCTCTCCTGTGGACCACGAATGGCCCGATGAAAATTTTGAGCCAAACATCCAGCATGAAGAGCTAGTTTGCTGTAAAATAAGTCAAATAACATGCGGCCACTGTGGAAAGACCAGGCGGTCATCGGTGTCAGTAGGATTCACCCTCTGGAGACCATGAGTGTACGGAAGTACTTCCGCCTTTCCCTTGTAGACAAACACTTCCATCTGCATGCTGTTAGTGTGGATCAATATAACAGACTGCATCTTGAAAAATCTTCAAAGTTTCCCAGAAAACAAGTACAAAAAAGTGTCCCATTCCATCCAATACACACAATGAATTATTGATAAGGCGGTCCTCAGATTTTCCTCACACATCCACAAACTAAATTTGACAACTGAAGGATTTCAGTTATATTATCATTACATGCTGCATTCATACTGAGTGCAACTCGAGACTGCAGCATCTTTCCCCTCAGATCCCATTTGCCATCATGATGAGGAGGATTGCTAGAAGAGTAAATGTCACTGTTTCCATGGCTGCAATACAAATAAAATGACAGTTGTCATATTACTTTCAAAAAACACATAAAAACCAAATGTATACTTACGAAACTACCAAGCTAGTTTCCATCTGTTTTCTTTACACAGACTATGATGTTTTTTGGTTGCGCCATCTGGTGATTTCAATAACTCTTTGTGGAACAACGGCTCTGGGAGAGTTAGACAAGCAAGACTGTGTCATCAATAATAATAAAGCCAGGTTGTCCCATAAGGTGCAGCAAAAACAGCTCGGCCATGTGGAGCAGCGACTGGCTCCTGGTTTCTTGTGGAGGACAGAGCGGATAGAAAGTTCCTCTGGTCTATCCCTCCTCCACTTCCCTAATCCTGTTATTTATTCAAACTATACCTCGCTGCTATAAGCGAGTGGTTGTTGCAGGTTCTCCTATCAAAGTAGACCCATGCAGTAATTACAATGGCTATAAAGTCTGTGACACATATTAATCAAAGTCAGCAGAGGATTATAAAAGCTCTGCAGTTTTCAATTAGTGGATTTATGTGGCGTGTCCTGTGCCATTGCTTTTCCTGATGTGTGATATCGCCATGCATTTATTCAATCCCCTCTTCCCTGCCAGTCAGTTTGTTTTGGTAATCAAAGTGTAAACCCGGCATGTGTGAGCGTGAGAGTGTATGTGCATATCCGGCTGACCTCAAAGCCACAACTGTCTGTCTCCTGGTCATCATGTCAGGCCTCTGGGACATATCGCCGTGCTTTGAGGCCGACACCGGGCCGCTCTAATCTGTTCCCACTTCTGCTGCTGCTGCTGCTGCTGCTGCTCGAGGGCATCCGCTGCAGCCACACGCCCAGCAGTGAGGACTTAAGCGAGTGGATGGCTCTGGCCTCAATGTGTCACCACTGGCACTGACACCATCCGTGACATAATGAATCCACTGGATCTGATGGAGATTTCCGACTGCACCGCTGCCACCAGTTAGCCACGCGGAGGGATGAATGGGATTAGACTGCCACCTCCGTTTGCTCCAACTGCACTGTGCACCAAGAAAATCATATAAGTCCAGAGTCCAAAAATGGCACCCTGGTGGGGTCATGCACAAATCGCTTGAGGATATTAGTCCAATCAATAGTGTATGGTGTTTCCACTGAGAGACTCCTATGATTTGGTTCCAGCTGTTTTATGCCCATTCAATCTGTCTGTGTGTGTGTTTAAAGGTTAATGCATTAACACAAGTTATAATAAACCCAATAAATCAAAGACCTGCAGGGGGAAAAATGTTGTTGTGCTCTAAAAAAAATTAATAATTGTATTCTCGCTCATCTGTGTGAAAAATGCTTCACATAGGTCACAGTGAGCTGATCGGACTTCCTGTGCCGAACCACCACCACACTTCATCTACCTCCAAGCATTACGCAGAGATCAAAGGCAGATTCTGGGGAGTCAGGCTGGGAAATAAGCGGGGGGGGGGTCTCTTTTTTTTTTTTTTATGCATGTACACCACGGCACGGTGGAGGGGGATGAGAAATCCAACGAGAGTAAGTAAGAGAAGAGGGAAGTGAGGAGGGGTTAGGAGGTAGGTTGGGGTGGGGGGGCAAGTCGAAAGTATAAATGTTGATTGTGGAAAGCCAGCTCTGCCTCCTTCTACACTCTGTGGATTTCTCCACATCCTGCTGTGCGCCCGACTGCAGGAGCTCCTCGGATAGGAGATCCGGCACAGAGCCGCCTCCACACGCACAGCTGCGACCGCGTCGTCGCTCCAGCGCGGGCGAAGGGGCACCACAAACGGTTCAGGGAGGCAATTCCCTCCTGCGATTTATTGCAAAACATACCAGAGCGTCGGGGCGAGACGGTGCAATGGTGTGATGTTTTATAAAAGGAAAAAATATTAATTAACCGCCCCCCCCCCCTCATGTTTTTCTCTTTTTTCCCAGCCTGGGCGCATGCGGACTGATAGGAGTTAGAGATGCCAAGCAGCCAACCAGGGACACTTGGAGAGGATGAAGACTTCAAATGGTCTCTATCTTGTTTTATGAAGCTTTTTTTAAGGGACGAATAATTTACATTGGAAGAGTGGCGGCCCCGCTGGTCCGAGCTCCAGGCGGCGCAGCACGGATGGGCCACTTTAGAGGGCGAACATAAAGAAAGAAAACCCGGAGTCCGTGTAACTTTATGCCGCCTGAGTCACACGTGATCGCTCCGTTACATCAGGTCATCCGTACCGGGCAGGCTTGACGCGCGCTCCGGTGGACCACGGGGAGGCACCCAGGTGCGCTCCATGCTCCATTTAGGACACACCGGTACCGGCGGTACCTGCGGGACGTAAGGCACATTTTGGGGGACTCTACAGCAGCGCCAGGCTGCGGGGCCAGTGATGCCGGAGGCATTAACACTCCTGAAGAACCGGACAGAGCCGCGGCTGGGGCAGCTGGAGCGCACACTGGCCTCGGAGGGGAGCGCCCGCCCCGCCTGGGTCATAGCCATCCTGGCCAGCGTGCTGATCTTCACCACGGTGGTGGATGTGCTGGGGAACCTGCTGGTGATTATCTCGGTGTTCCGGAACCGCAAGCTGAGGAACTCGGGTGAGAGCTCCAGTCCTTTTTGCAATGATCTGGTTTGAGCCCATATAAATGGAAGGTTGCCCCGATGAACTGTGACCACCAGTGACTCATGTTTGAGAGTAAACTTGCGCACATTTGCCCCCTTCTAGATTAATATTTAGTGCTTTGGGGATATGGATGAAAATGTGGTGCTTTTTCTGACTGTGTGTGAAATCTGCTAAATCTGGTTTGTTTCACCCTCCACATTGTGACTCTGAGCTCACAATGGTCCATAAAATCACTTCGCAGCTGACAAAAAGTCTTCCAAAGTAACTTTGTATGTTTTAAGTGGCTTAAAAAAAAAAAAAAAAAAGGTATTAGTTGGAACTCACACCACATAAGATGTAGCTTCACCTGAATGCCTATCTTTGGATTCGGGTGTCAACCGACTTCTGTCAGCCTAAAAGCAAAGGATGTAACCAGTGTTCTGCAGAACGCTGTAGGTTTGTGCTGAAGGGCATGTTGACAGTACAGGGCATGACTGTTGATGGACTGATTTCTAATCCAGGGATTTAACCCGTGCTGCCCTCTGCATTTCCACTCAATTTACACCATGCCAGCAGCTTGATTGATGCATTGCATTGTCCATAGCAGAGCAGCGCGCCCATCTCCCCTCACCATTGCACTCTCCTCTGGTGGAGTTCAAAGGTAGACCGACTCGTATGTGCTGCGTGACACCTAGTTAACAAACACAGGTGAGTGAGTTGAAGAGGCTGACTGTGCTGGTGTTTATGAAGCTTTTCTGATTTGAATGGGTGAAATTACCCAGAAAGCATCAGTGAAGAACAATGATCATAAAGCATGGGCGTATTCAGGTGAAAAGTGTATGCTGGGGGAGTTGTAATCCAACTCTTCTCAAAATAAACTCCCTTTCAATGCTTTTACTGAATCTTTCACTTTTTTCCCCCAGTTGTGTTAGTTTACCATCTAACTTCCCTCCTCTAATCATTACAGACACTTTTTTTTTGTTTATTGGAAATCACGATGAGATCAGGATTAAATGAGGAATTTTTTTTTTATGATTAAATCTGAGACTTGAATTTTGTCGAGATGGAAATCTTATGCAGTAGAATCTGCCACACTGTGCTGCTGACGGTTGTGTCTCATTGGCCAACAATTAGGGCAAAAAATATGCATTTATTTGCATTTTCTGTAAATCAGCAACTATTTTACATGCAGCGAGATGCAACTGGAGAGCTTTCCTCCTTATTAGTGGATGGGAAAACTACCCCGAGGGCTAACAAAAACAACTACAACCTTAAATTTAAGGACATTATGGGGGCATCCCTTTTGTGTTTTGTTCTCACAGGGAACTATTTTTCTTCACCACCTCAGTCAGACTCCCACATTCTGCTCTCCAGTGTGCATTGTGGTTTTCTTTTAAACCATGGTTTAGGTAATGTTGAGTTTATTCATGGCTCTGAATGTCCTCGAACAAAGATTATTTGTCTGTTGAGTCAGGTCTGAAGTGGAATTCAGACAGTTAAGTAAGAAATCAATTTGTTCCTTGTGAACAATATGTCAAATGTGCTTTGTATTGGTGTGTAGCCTAACCTATAACCTCATTTTAATCATTATCTTGCTAAATTTCATGCACAGACAGACTTGAGATAAATGCATTCACCGGATTTTCCTTTTAATCACGCAGAGGTCTCTTTATTGTGATGCAGGTTAAACATATCTGTCTGCCTTTCATTTTCAGTGCTGTATTAATTTGATATGCCCTTTAGTAATAAAAGATCTGCAGTCTTTGGTGGACTCTACAGTACATCCAAAAGGCTCCTGCTGAGACTCAAACAAACAGGCAGCAAACATAACATCCATCTATTGAAATCACCATTTTGGATAAAATTACACTCTGTGCAATGATTTACACATTAGTTTATGCTTTCACAGAGCCTTCATTAAAGTCCCTCTTGTGCTTCTAAAGAACAGATGCTGGTGAAAGGATTTTTTTTTTTGTTGTTTTTTTTTTTATTAGCTCGACCATTACACCTTTATAAGATTCCAAGGTAGAATTTACAATGCTGGACACACAGCTCACCTTTCAGTCTGCACTCAGGCACAAATGACTTATCTTTGGTTAAATCACCCATCCACAGTCACCCATTGAGACCAGATAAGAGAATTCAATCTAAATTTTAGTTTTACAGCCTAATTTAAAAAAATCCTGCTTTAACTTCTTCTGGAGAATCTTGCATGTGACGGGCTAACCTTTCTTTGTCCATGTATATGTATTATATCTATTATATGTATTGGGTGGCGGTGGTCTACATTCTGGAAAGATGGCTGTGAAAATGTGTTGTGCCACTAACATGGTGCATTTCTACCTTAAACACCTGACTTTTAACAAAATCATTATAAATAAACAATCACAGAAGGAGCAGAGGGCGACAATATGATTCGCCACTGCAGTTGTCATAGTTTTGCCGAGGCAGAGCAAACACAGTAAACTGTTGGAGCACAACATTTCATCAGGTGATGATTAACTCTGCTTATTTATTCTCACCGACTCACGGTGATATACGCACACTCACGCTGTATGATGGTGCAGACCTATCAATAAATTAGCACCAGGGCCACTGCACAATGTTCCTGTCCGCTCACTTTTTACCTCTTTTCTGAGTTCGTTATGTTAATTATATAGATTGTTCTCTTTTGTCATGTGCTATCGTTTGCTGGCAGGCCCGTACACATACTCACAGTCACACACACGCATATATTCATGAAACGTCAGACTTAATTGACAGAATTTGTTTCTTTGAAAGAGAAGCTTTGATGCATACACAAACGCTGTGGCATACAGTTCTGCTCCTGCCGTGCAAAAGCACATAACACACATTCAGGAAACTCCAGCAGAGTCAGTTCATACAGCTAATTGTGACGCTGTGCTTATTTGCATGACTGTGTGAATGAGTATGGGAAGAGTGGCTTGTACACTTGTGTGGGGCAGAGGTTTTGGTCCTCCGTGATTTGTCTTTGAAGGAGTTTAGGTGTTGCAAACCTTCAAAGAGAGTTAGAGAGGATCACACGTTACAGAGAATCTCTTCAAAGAGACTTTATTTACATCATACCCACCCTCCCTCTTCATCCCCTTCTCCTGCTACTTCCTTCTAAAGCTTTCTTCCACTACAGAAATAATGCTTAAAGTATTCCTCAGCAGTGTGAAAAGTGCGACGTTTCACGTCCCGTTGGTGCCCTGCTTCATTGTCATTGGTCTCTCAGTGGTCGTTAAACACTGAAAACCAAAGCCTATGGTGTGCTTGTCTGTATCTTTGTTTGTTTGAAATGGCATCAGTGGGTTGCACCCCGACACCGTTCTAATCCAAAGTCCAGACGTGGCACCATTTTTTTTTTTTTTTAAATCAAGAACCCTTCAGAAGCTGACTTGAATATACATTGGCCAATAAGCATGCATCTCGCATCAAGCAACGTTGATAGCAGAGAGTTTATGGCAAAGCCAGAGTTGGTCTCACAGCTGTTAGTGTGTCATCGAATTAAGGTTTGATATATTTATTTATTTTTATTTATTTATTTGTGTGTTTATGGAGCTGTAAGGTCAAACCGGCTAGGTGAGGCGAGGCAGCTAAATGGACTTTCTGACGCATATGGTCTGTCCAAGGTGAAAACAGTTCATATCAGGAAGCAATTTGGTTTCCGCTTATGTCTCGGTAGTATCTTGAACTTGCTGTATAATTCCTTCCGGAAGATAAACTTCGGTAAATTGGCTTGTGCTCGTAACACAGTTGTGCAAACTGAAATCTCAAAAAAGGCCCACCCCAAAGAAAATGGAAGTCTAAAAGAACAGTTGTCTCTTTTCATAAGACTTGTGCAGACTGGATTCTCCTGTTCTCCTGCACGTGACTCACACCATACTATTTCCCCAGAGTCATTCATTGATTATTAACTAACACATCAGCAAGATGGATTGTCAATGGAAGTAATTGTTATTATGTTAATTGTTGTACTGGGGTAATGCAAATTTGCCCAGAGATTTATTCATGATAATCACTTGGCACAAAAAGCTATTTCATAACACAACTTTAAAAACAAGCACAAGATAAACCTCCTCAATTAAGAACCAGGGGATGAGGGGAAATAACGAATATAAAAAGTTTCCAGGAGGTCAAGGGAGGACGGAAAAAACAGGGTTTAAGAAAAAAAGGGCTTTTCTTAGAAAAGTAAAAACTTGTAGATTCTTAAAGACGATTCATTCTCATCAAAGAGGGCTCATTACTTCTAAAAATAAAGAAGCACGTTTTCACAACATAATACCTCAAACTTAGGTCAAACAACAAAAAGCACAGGTAAGCTAGATAATGTAGCGCCCTCCTTTACACGCCAAGGAATCAGAAAACACAGAGCTCTTAAGTTGCCCAACGCTGGCCCACTGCCCAACATTAAATTCTTGGACTCCCAAGTTGAACTTAACAAGTTCAGGCTCCCAAGGACACGAGTCCAAACACAGTGAAAGAACAGTACACAAATCAAAACTGCTGCTCTGCACTTACTTGGTTTTGATTAGCCACCAAGCTCTGTTCACTTGTCTTGGAAACAAAAATGCCACCACGACCAGTACAGTGACTTTGTCACTGTTGTCACAAGTTTGGAAATACCTTTATCGCCCCCCCCTTCTTTTATGTGACCAAAATGCTGACTGTCGACTGTGCAGAGCCTTTGTCACTTTATGCCTAAGACGGCTTTGAAGGGACCATCTGGCTTGTAGTTCACTATGCAGTGACAATCATGCACTAAAAGTGTGTGTGTGTGTGTGTGTGTGTGTAGAAGTGTGTGAACTGAGACACATCATTAGTTCAGTCTGTGTTGTTGAACTGAAGCAGGCCACCAGACCGGGACTCTCTCCGTGGTGCTGAAACATTCAACCCCCAGCTTCCCCCTGGAGCTTTCTGTTTCCCCCGACGGTCCTCCATCACATCTGCCTCTCCCACTAATGGTACCGCTGCT
Source organism: Remorina albescens (assembly GCA_034769265.1). Taxonomy (NCBI): domain Eukaryota; kingdom Metazoa; phylum Chordata; class Actinopteri; order Carangiformes; family Echeneidae; genus Remorina; species Remorina albescens. Next base: position 4,553,595 of record CM068490.1, on the reverse strand, counting down.
TTGACTCAGCTGTAGTTTAGTTAGCTGTTATCACATTGTTAAAACATGAAGGAGTGATTAAAATATTAATACTTCAGAAAGAGTGCAAGTGAGCACGCTTGTGCTTACCTAATCTGGTTTAATTACACTGCTGAGGAGCTACTGTTGAAAGCAGAAGGCACTTAAGATGATAATTTAGTTTGTGGCAGCTGAATTTTTTTTTATTTTTTTTTTCCGATTTATTATCATGGCTGTGGTGACAAATTGATTTTCTGCAGGTAAATAGTGGTTACGTGTTGTCCTCAGAAGTTTGCAATTGTGTTTGCTTCACTGAAGAAATATGAGCAAACTAAGACAAAGTCGATTTCCTGGCTCGGACAGACTCTTTCCTGCACGTCATTTCCTTCTCTCCTGTTTCCTGTCTCTCATCACTGTCCTGTCAGATAATAAAAGTATAATTATTTACAATTATAGAAATAAAACATCAGATCCAAATCTAATTCTTTGCAGGAAAATAAGCAACAATCAACATTTGAGACAAAGGGCACAGCAGTTCCCAGCTAAAGCTGATTTTGGTATATTTCCATCCACAGTAAAATTGTGGTCAGTGTTTTCAAACATTTTCTGTCAAAAGGCCTCCCAGTTAAGGGTCCCTGGTCTGATGTGTCTTTGATGTGGAAAGTTTGAAACGCAAGTAGAGCTTAATATTACTGCATCACTTCTATCTTAAGTCCGTTGGCACCACAGGTTACAGAAAGCAAGATTTTAGCGAGGTAAAACCCCGCTCGCCCCAGTCCAGCATCTCTTATAGATTTACACTGGCTTTTAATATTCTGTTCATCACTTCTAAGACATAGTTTTACCCTCCAATGCCACCATGACCCAGTAAGAATCCTCAGATGTTTGGCTCCTTCTGGTTTCTACGGTAATTTATGCACTTGACCAAGGTTTTGTTTATTTTATATATATATATATATATATATATATATATATATATATATATATATATTTTTTTTTTTTGCCATGGGGGCACTTTGGTGTTTGATTTTAATTCATTAAAATCAAAACAGGAGATCAGCCAGCTGAATACGTTGTCAGATCAATCAGACTGTTTTAATCCTGAGGAGCTTTCTCAGTTTTCTCATGCATGGCAGGCTCATACCATCCATCCAAACGACCGTATTGGAACCTTTATATGTGCATAACAGAGGAGTAGGAGAAAAGGAGGCAGCGAGAGGAAGAGATCACAGAGCAAGCGGAACAGAAATAGAAGAGTGGAAGGGATTAGACACAGGGGCTCTGTTGCTAGTTTGATTTGAATTAATCCATTTATTTGATATTGAATCATTTGGAATCGTGCATGAAAATTGCATTTGACGTCCCATTATACATTCCATTGTGACAAATATTGGCCACTCGGTCTGGTTTCATCATGAAATTTTGTGTAAAATCCATAGGGGATTTGAGTTGCCATGGATCTATAATGCATGGGAGGAGAGTGTCTGCGAGGCTTTGGGGGATTTTCTGTATGTGGCCAGGCTTTGCAATATAATTCTTTCATTATCTGGTTTTAATGTTTTTTTGTCTTACTCAGTGAGTATTTAGGCAGAAGTGAAGGTTGGACATGACTGGTGGGGATGTTTTCAGCAGCTTAAAGTGCTCTGAGAGTCTGCCTCTGCTTGAGCTCTGCCCAGACCCTCTCCTGTATCTTTTGGGCGAAGCATGACTTCTGTAATTCCCTTGAACACAGACAGCTGGATAGAGCAAAGACTAGGAGCTCTGACCAGCTAGACAGAGAGCAGCAAGACGAAGGAATGGGTTGGAAACAGTTCAAAAACAGCAAAATGGCAAGGACACGGGCCATAAAATAGAGAGAGACAGTCCAACATGAAATCCCTCTCTATGAAGAGTAGGAGAGTGATGCTGCTTTATAAAGGGAAGTGGCACAGCTGAGACAATGTAAGAACCACTGTCATGTGTCATCAGAATCACCCAGTTGTTATCAGTACTTTAGTGCTGAGACGGGGGGTGATTCAGTCGAACAAGTTTGCACATATGCGTGCACGCACACAGCCACTGATAGAACAATTTCCTTTAATCTCTATAACCATGAACATGATAGATTGACCCACTTAATCTGCAAAGCGACTGATTGGTAATTTTAATCCTTTATTCTTTATCAAATCCCATAATGCCTCCTGTATCACCCCGTATCCATAATACATGCAATGTGATAATTTGAAGTCCATTATGTAACAGTTTCTCAAAACCCTCAGGCAGCGCTGGGTGAAGAGGTGGAAGAAGTGAGGGATTTGCTGCAAGAAAAGAAGGAGAAAGAGAGTGAAAGAAGGAGGGAGGTGAAAGAGAGAAGATGTGAGAAATAAAAGCCAATCTAGGATGAGAAAATGAGAATAGGATAAGGGGAGGGAGGGAGGGAGGTGTCTGGAGGATGCGCACAACTATTTCATACATAAACGACTCCGCAAACAAAACAGACAAATACAATGTTTGTCTCGGGCAGATGCAGCAAGAGACAGCGAAGTGGACAGCATGGAAGCTACTTCCCTAAGCTGCTTTCCGTTGCAACACTACAGGGGCAAAGAAACAAATGTGCATACTGATTTAGAGGCCAGATAGGGAGGGGAAAAATGCATGCAAAGAGCTGATTTTAAATGCGTCTGGGAGATTACTTTATGTTTAATTTAAAATGAAATTTGTGTTTCAAACTGCAGTCTTACTGTGATGGGATATGTCTGTTTGTCTGACAACCCTCAAAGCACGACTGGAATCATATCATAAAGCCGGAGCAAAAATTCACAACTTTATTTTGAGAGAGTAAAGTTATGATTTAGTTATAAATGTTTTGCTTCAAAGAAAATTAAAAGATGAAAAGCATGTAGTGTAAAAGCTATAGAGCAGCAGTTTATCTCTTCAGACATCGACATTTAATTATCATTTTCCAAACAAGAAACATTTTGTTAAAGACGTGCAAAGGGAACATCGGTATCTGACAGATTTCAGACACACTGAATTGAATACTTAATCAAATCTTATTGATATGGACTCATGTGTAGTCTAGTTGTTCTAACTAAAAGCGCTCAAGGCTTCCAGAGCCGAAATGGAAATTGCTTCCTACATAAATTCATGTTTTCCTCACTTTCACCTCTCGAAAGTTTTTGAAACTTTTTTCTTTCTAGTGTTCATATTTTAAAAAGCCACCTGGTTGAGCAGGCGGAGTGACTGAAAACAGGACAGATGCTATTCTAATTCCAAAGTCCATTATGTTTTTGGAACGGCTCAACGGACTGATCCCAGCAAAGATTTATTTAGCCGAAACTTCCAATTCAGGCTAAGGTTAAATCAAAAGAAGTGATATCTGTGAGTAAACATAGACAGAAAACAATAAAACAAAGTAACTTCTCTCTCCTCGGGGGCTGCATAGCCTTTCCTTTGGTTTCTATTCATCTGCTCCACCATTCACAATCAGAGTGTGTTTGCAGCCCGGGCATAACTTGGCAGTGGGGACACACCAGACAGTTTGAGCACTCAAACGCTCTGCATCCAAAATGCCAAGTTCTCTGATCAAACACAAAATGCCCAGAGAAATTAAAGCCTTTCAAAGTCTGCAGTCGGTCATCTGGGTGTAATTCTGTAATTTATGATGTGAAAAAACAAAGCAAACATTTTATATAACAAGCGATGGTGCCTAAAACCTCTTCTAGTTGGTTTCCTAATCAATAATGTCAATAGTCATTTCTCCCATTGAGCAGTTCAGCTTTAATCTAGACTTTTATTTTTCCAGTGTTCACTGTTATAATGATGAGCCAAGACAGCTTTCTGATTTAATCAGCTGCTTTGCTTTACAGTTCAGTGTGCACTTCAAAGGTCAATCTCCTAGGACTAACCAGACTTAATGTCTGCCTGCCTTACTCAGTGGAAAAGCGAGAAGCTGCAGGATCACAGGGTCCTACATATTAATTTACCAAATCACAGATATAGTGTAAAATATCACTGAGAATCTACTGTGCAGAAGAGCAGCCTCTTGTCCTCAGCGCGGTTGTAGAGTTGTAATATAGGTGATACAAGACAATGCTTTCAGTTTAGAAAGAGTTGGACTCGCAAGCCAAATGTTGAACTGTTATAAATATCCTCTGAGTTTAGAGGCATTCTGAGGTGTATCTGCTGTTAAACCTCACAGCATGGGCCTATATGTGCATTCTTAATGTGAGGGGGAAACTGACAGGGCCCCGGTGTTGGTGCATTTTAAATGTGGCGTAACGGCAGGTTTGACTCGCCCAAGGTGAAGTGTCCACAAAATGCATTTTAAATGCAAATTGTCCTGACCTGAGTTCATCTCAGCATTCAAACAAAAACTTGTGAGCAGATGACAACTTCCCCCAGATGCACGCATCACTTGGTGTGTTTTTTAATCGGTGCGTAAGATATTCAGCAAAAAATTCATCTGGGTTGACAGGCAGCTTGAGCTGGATTAGCCTGCAAACAGTTGGCAGCAATATCTCCATTTTCCAATTAGCCTGAAATCTGGCCAATAACTTCTCTTACTTAGCAAACAGGCCGACGTTTTCTAGTCCTGAACAGCTCTCCAGAGGAAACTAAAAGCCAGCTAGACTTGCTGAAACTCCCTGCAGTCACATGTCGGTACATTAACAACAGTAACCTTAATATTCTTCTGATGTTCATCAGGGGTGATTTTATTATCCTAAGAAAAATGTCAACATTACCTTCTCATATTAAACATACTTCCGGTGATCTACCCGTGAGACCTACATGTGAATTGAGAAGAGCTCAACAGTTGCTGCAACACAGGCTTTTTTTCTCTAAAAATATCTCGATTAAAAATACACACTGTAGTTCCAAAACCAAGTACAAAGTGCACTTGTTGACAATCTTCATAGATAAATTCTCTCATCACTGCCATGCAAGTACAAGCTGAGAGCTTCAAGGAGTAATCATCTGTTGAATGCACTTGTTGAAGAATCAGATTGAACAGTTCACCCAGCCCACCTCGGGTGAGGAGGTCTTATGATCCTTCTAAAAAAAACCCAAACCATCCATATACCTCCGACCCCGAGTGAGATGCAGCTCACGGGTGTGCTGCTCTGTTTGAAAAACTCCTCATTTACAACAAGAAGAAGATGGAGTTGCTTCTGGTCACACACACAAACTATATATGGCACCTCTGCATGTTGGGGTGACAGCAAGTGTAATTAGATCTGGTAATAAAAAAAAAAAAAGGCAAAGCTGACCTTGGAAATCTGGCACTAAAACATGTGGACAAAAGTGAGTTTTCTATGTGTGTGTGTGAGTGTTCAGTTGACTCTCGTGCACTCACACCAGAGGTCAGGCTTGAAAACCAATGCCAGAGTAGCATCACTAATGTGCATTAAAAATACAGTTGGAAAGACACCGACAATGGACTGGAAAAAAATGACATAAACCATTCATGGTGGCTAGTAAAAATTTGATGCTTGAAGAAACTGGAGCAGTGAGGAAAAGAAATGTGGATAAAATCAGCGGATTATTTCGGCATCGATTATACTTTCAGTTATTTCTGGTAGGCAACTTTACACTTTTCGGTCCCTGAAAATCAAGCATCTTTCAGGGCTGTTACATTAACACTGTGACTGAGAGGGCTGTTTCAGATAAAAACTTAAACCTTTAATCGTTTCCACCTTGTTTCTGTGTATTAGTCAGAGTGGTGATGTATTTATAAAGTCCACAGTCACAGGCGGCCTGACAACTGAAAGCAGTTAAATGAACTAAGCAAGCAAGTTGTTAGTGCTGCAACAACCACAGCTCCAAGCAGAGAGAAAAGAAAAACCCTAAAAGTTTAGATAATAATTTTTTTTTTTTTTTCAGCTATTTTGCCAGCTACATTCCTCGGGAAATATATTCAGTTCAGCATTATTCTTCTTTGTGAATTATTCAGCAATGATCAATATTTTTACGTGGATGTCAGAGAAGTTGCTGGTGGTGATAAGAATATTAAACACTGTCTCCAAGAAATGGTGTTTCTATAAAAGAGTGAAATAGCAAGTACATTTTGCAGGCGATTGAAACACTGACTGAATTATTATTATTATTATGACCAGGGACAATGTATTTCTTGAATGAATTAAAAGTCTTTATTAAGAGCAGTGCAGAGTCGACAAAAGGTGGGCATCCAAATGGTCACACCAAGGATGTCTGCAGAAAACAACAAAAAATCAGTTAACATTGCACTAATATGTTCTCTATCAACTTATTTGTTACTTGCTTCATATAGGGAAGGTTTAGTTTATGTTGCTGGCTTCTTATGTCCATGCATTAACTGCAGAGGAATCCAAACTCTCCATTTCAGTTTCATACAAAGTGTGGACACTTTCCTACCCAACTTATCAGCTGACTTTCATGTGTGTGTAAGCAGCTAGTTTACTTGTATTATACAGTGACATGAGTGACTGACAACAGAAGTGCCACAGATGGGGCTCTGTCTGTTCCCCTCTCACAGGAGAGTACTTCAAAATTATATTGCATGAGACAAACAGGCCTTCAAGGAGTCGGGGTGCTGAAGAAAGACAACACAGAGCGGCAGAAGAAGAAGGAAGTCTCAGATGGTTACCGCAGCCCACAGCTGGACAGCAGAGAGCCTAACTGGGTGAGCGGCCTGCCAAGCCGGCAGCAACATCAACACCTTCAGCCAAGCTGATGAGGACTGAACTGTTTGGGAACCAACAGCCAGAGCTGACTGGCAGTATTTGCGCTGCAGTTGTCCACTGTTGCCAACTATAGCTACAATAAATCACTACGCTGTTGTGGGTTTCACCATGACTTGTTATTTTCCCTTGGACGATGTTGCTGACACCAGCACTGAGAGGAAAGTGTCGGCGTGTGACAAGAGGCGGTTTGAAACTTTCCTTAAAGATAAACCGAGAAAACTAAATCAGCGCCAGTGGGGAAGAAGAGGCGAGCTTCAGTCGGCAGACATGACAGGGCGCTTAGATGTGAAAGCATTCAGCTTCATCAGCCCTGAGCAGTCTGCTCCTCCGGGTTTGAACCTAAAGACGTCCAGGACAATCGACCAATTACCGATGCGTTATGGGACAGGTCCCTGAGCAGAGGCATGCAAGTCTTTTCCCCAAATGAGCAATGATAAACTAGCTTTTATCCACATATAGCATGGGCATAGCAGTGTTGATTGGTTGGTCAACCAGTCTGCTTCGTGCTGAATTGTATATACAGTAATTCATTTGGATTGTGGTTTGCATCTTCTTTGATACAGTTTGTATCAGGTACGCTTGCTTTTATTTGCAGATGAAAAACCAAACGGGCTCACGCCAACACTGACTAGACGCCCCAGTTCATCTGGGATTGTCCCCTTTTTTCCCCAAGCTGAACATTTTAAGTCCCAACAAATATCCTGCAAAAATACCCATTTGTCACACAACTGTGACAGTTTTCAGCACATTTAGTTGAATAGTCTTATTTGTCATGGTCTACTCCACTTATTAGTACATCAAAGAACATAAACAATGTGTGTTAATCAGTCAATGTGTCATTGTTGAGGCTGTTAAAGGCAAATGGCGCCGACTATGAAACCATCCTTATGCTAATGGTTGGTTGTCATGCTGAAGAAGCAGCTAGCCTTTTCTTAAGAGCTTTACGAGGCAATGAAAACTTTGTGTTATGGCCGCCATAGCATTGATGGGTGCGCTCGATAGGTGTTAAGGACCTAAATAATTGTCCCCCAGAACACCATTATGAATGCGAAAGTGGATAAGGGAGGACAATATGCAACAGCCAATAAGAAAACACCTTTTGTCTCCACCTTTGATTTTATCTTGGCACAGTCCTACATCACTGAGAGTGGAGATGTTAGACACAGCTAGAGATAGAGATGTCAGTGTACATGACTCATGTCCTGGAGAAACTTTAACTTTCCAAGTCCTTGAAACTTCTGTTTCTTCAGTGATTGTCCTGATCAATAGCACACTTTTAACTCCACTGTGGCCTCCATAAATGTTTGATTTCATAGATGTGGTCTGATTATTTCAAGACCCTGAGAGCTCCTCTCTCTTTCACTCCCCCTGCCCTCCAATTAATAATGTTCACATTCATTTCGAGATAACAGTTGACATCACAGATCAATGGTTGCATCTGACATCAGCGCTGAATGTAAGCCAGAATTCTACTATAGATGGACAGAGCACAGTGCTCATTATTTGCAATAAAGCATGCAGAAAGATATGCTTTATTTGCTCAGGCTTTTAAATATCCACCACTGCAATTTCTATTATAATCCCAGAACAACTGAAGGGAAGGGATTTTTCCTTGTTTTTTTTTTTTTCCCAGTCAAAGAAGTGAAAGAGGTCATTTAGAGAATTCACTATCTCATTCCTCAGCGACATCCTGGATAACACGCGGTCAACAGTTTTCAAAAAAACAATTTTAAGTGAGACAAATATGTCCGTTTTTCGATTTAACTTTATTTTATTCTGAACTTGATTAAAATCACTGCAAGTACGTTACATTTTGCACTTGTATGGAGTAAGGTTACCATATTTCAAAAGCAGAGTGACAGAAAGGCGCATTGTTCAGTTTTCTTTTCATATTATTGCCATTATTAAGATACACTGCATTCCCTACATGCCACCTCCACTAGTGGGTCTTCAATGTCACCTTTCCCTCAACTAACTTACTGTGGCATTTCTTGAGTGTTTCTGTGTGCTTGTCGGCTCCAGAGCTCTTATGCAAGATGCCGCACTCAAGCAAATTCGATCTAAATCGTGCTATCTTCAGAAAATTGCAGGAAATTATTTGGCAGTTCCTGGATTTGAAGGATTTCTACGTGCATTCTGGCTCATAACATTTGTTATTTTAGTCATGGCACAGCAGGTTTGTCAAAAGTTTGACGATGTTACGTTTTACTGATTCTCTTGCTTTAGTTTTGAGAAGTTTTGTGCCATGAATGATGGTACACACACTCCATCCACAAAGTCTTTATTGATTATAGCTTTTTTGTAAAATTGACATTACTGTAGTCTGAAATCACTTCCATTGACGGGATAATGGACAGAGAGGGATAACTCGTACAGGTGGGAGATTCTGGGCCTCAATTTTTTAAATTGCAGGATGAGAAAGAAGTAAAGAATGCTCACTCATTAGAAACCCATTCAGTATTACGCAGCTTGAGCATGATGAACAATAACATTGAGCTAGACTGTTGGAGTCTGTGCATGAAATGAACCCATCAGTTGTAAATCTTTCTCGAGTACCTTCACTTGACAAGCTTTTTTTTTTTTATCACAACCAAACATTGTGTTGTGATTCCTCCAGTGTTGCATCCATATGTTCTCTCTCTCTCACACACACACACACACACACACACACAAAACGTAAACCAAGACATGCCCCGAAGCATATGCCTTAACACAAAACAGCCAAACGCACAAATTAAGGCCAAACAACACCCAGCTCTTCTCCTTCATAGTTCTCTGAAACAGACCTTTCTTCACACATGGCAACAACTTGCCATGTCTCGAGTAACAAAGGAGATATTTTTACGTGATAAAGCTAACACAATGGAGACCTCAATAAAGAACGACTTTACTTTCAGACTTTTTCCCCTGATGTATCACCAAGTCTGTAGGCCCTCATGTATATGCTAATAGAGTCACATTTTCTTCTTCATGTGAAACAGGGCCATCTATCTGCTCAGTGCATCACCTCGTGTAGCGTTAATGACATGTGTTGCCTCTTAGATGTCTTATTGATTAGGGAAATATAGAGATCTGAAGGTTTTCAACACTTTTTTCAGTTTCAGTATAAATACTAGAGTTATTTGTGGTTTTGATGTAAATCATATTATTCTGATATAACTTTAAAAGAGGAGCTTACAGCAGGAGTGAAATATAATTCTGTCTGCCGAAACAAAAACCAAAAAAAAACAACAACCAAACTTTAATGTATCATTGATGTATCATACTATGAGGAATAATTTTCAGTGTGATATAATAATTAAGCTCCAGTTTTGTCATTTAAAAATTTAGTTCTTCCCGTTCCCAATAACAAGAAGCTGCTGCAAAGTTACAAAATATATATACTGTTTTCAGATATGTGTGAAAAAAAAAATCCCAGAGGCTTGTGGTCTAAAACAAATGACTGTGAAAGCTAAAAAAGTCCCAGTTTCCCACCACGCATGCATTATTTCAAAAATAATGTGCTGTCGGTCTTAACAAAGGCGTACTTTTGCAGTTGTACAAATGTCTCATCCCAGTTTTACAAATCCACACATGCACGTTCACAAGGTAGGCCGGCACATTATGTTTACCATAAAGACAAACAATACTGACGATCACGTAGACTACAAGACGAACGACTTTGTGTGACGAAAAAAAGAAGAGATATGTGACCCCTCGTCCTGTTAAATGAAAACAACTATTGATTGTACTTTAATATGCAAATTGTCTATGTGCTGGGGCAAAACAGAGCGGCTATTTGCATAATGCAGTATGTGTAAAACTGTGGGCCAATATTGAGCTACTCTGTAATGAAAATACACAATTCAAAATGAGGGCTGGATTAAAACCCTTCATGTAGTTATACAAAGTGAATATTATCAAATTTAACAAATGAACATTATCAATACTGCGTATTCTTGTCGTTGACATTTCTGTTGCTCTACATCGTATGAATGTGAGAGATGTATCTCTTTCATCACCTCAGCTGAACAACAGACCTCCATTCCTCCATCCTACACCATTTTTTTTTCTTTGTGCCTGACTGAACATGATTTAAGTTGTTCCTTATCATTATGGAGGTCATTTACTCAGAAGTTACGGTTGGTTTACGAGCTTGCCTGGAACCAGAAGTTTACACTGTACTGCAGCTCCTTAATTGGTTCTCAGCTAATTACCGTAGAACGGACAATAAACCATAGGGATTGTGTTTGGGGTTTTTTTTGCAGTGAAATGACAGTAAATGAAATGGACAGCTTTTCCCAGAAATGAAAAAAATATTTTTAAAGAGCATAGTGTGTATAAACTGCTACGAATTATTTATTCTTCCACTGTGGAAACTGTATATTTACGGTTTCATCACGCTGTGTTAAATATTTTGATGCAAGATGCCCAACACTGCAGCACAACAATCACTGACTATGCTGACTTAAGGTTAATGGAATTTATGAATGAGGGTTCACGGTGGGTGTTGCATATTAATCACACCGTAAACCGCCTGTGACAGCGTCTCTAAGGAGAAGCCACAGAGGCAAAGAGAAAGACCCGAGGGAGGCAGCTGAAGTACGGAGTCTCTTTGCAAAGCTGGTTTCAAAGTGGCAGCCGACCTAAAGATGAATCATATTTACTGAAATATTCAGCAACCGGCTCATACATACTTTTCCCTCCAGTGTGTGTTTGACTTTGTAGCTCTTGTTGAAAAGTAACTTGACAGCAGTTAAAATTACTTGCTCGCCTCCCGTAGTTGAAGTGTTGCAGTTATGGAGCAGTAATAGAGGAAGTGTGATGGAGCACACTTTCTAACTAAAGCGCCCCGCCGGACCACCTGCCCATTTATTAAACAAGGCCGGTCTGCCGATGCAGCAGGTGTTCCAAACCAGAGTGCTCCAGATAAAAACCTGCAGGGCCATCCAACAGAAGTTGAACCAGGCTCAGGATGGAACCAGGTTTTGGATTGATCACAATGTGAAATGATCAGCTGCAGAAAGTGCACACGCCAGGTATTTCTACTCTACCTGGTGATCTTCACAGTCTTGTAAACCTCTGTGCTGTGTCCGAGTCTTTAAACTCTGTCGGATCCGTTGACCTGAAAACCCAGCGAAGCAGAACCTTGCATTTTTTTTTACGGTAGAAGTAGAAGTGTGTGACATTGTTTTAGCTCTACAGGTATTTTGGTTGGATGGAGGTATCTGACTTTGACACCACCAATCGTGCTTTGCATCCCACTAACAGTTAATGTTGGTTTGCCTAAACCACAGCAACTTTAGCTTCTTTTTTGTTTGTTTGTTTTTTGTCTTCAATTGTAGCAGCAGCTGATCAGAAAATGCAAAAATTCAGCAAAATAGAGGCAGGAACTGGCTGCTTTAACTCATTCTATAAGTAGAATGAGTTAAAGAAAAACTGTTCGGGGGTCAGAAAGACAAATTAAAACAAAGCAGATTGAAAGACGAAGGGCTGGAATAATTAATGTAAATAATCTATCAATATTTAATTTAATCAAGCACTTGAAGTGCAGAGCCCGTCTTTTTAATTCAATTTCACCATAGCAAAGATAATCTGCAGTGGTTATTTTTAATTTTAAATTTTTAATTTTATTTTATTCAAATCTGTATGTCCAAATGCTTTTTTTTAGCTGGTTAGAGCCTGGCGCCGTCTTCCAGGTGAATTAAGACTGTCAAAGCCTGTCACATCTCTGGCTGGACAAACTGACGCATCTCTGTAATTATGACCATAGGGATGTTTGTAGCAATTAACCCAATCTGGATCAAGTAGGAATCTTCCAGACATGAATTCATGGGAATTTTATTGGTTAAAGGTCGAAAGGTCGAGGTCGAAAATATAAAGTTTTGTTCTCTGTTGTTTGGTTAAGATGCAAATATTGGGGCTTTTCAAACTAAATCTTAGAAACAAGGCACAAGTCGAGTTGTTAGAGATGCCGCTGACACATACAGTGTTACCAGTTTTTAATGTTGCCTGAGGCAGCTCGAATGAACTTTTTCTCTCCTGAAAAGAGATCAGATAATTACACACAGATTTGGATGTACTCAAGGCCAGATTTGTACTTGCAGAAAATGGAAGCTCGTGAGAAAGTCAACTTACAGTACAGTACTTGCCGTGACTGATAGATGCTCTTCCATCACAGCATTGTTGCATTATTATCACATCTATATGAGAACAGGCTCAAATTTTGGGCTTCTTGCAGCTCTTCTTCACCGAACTCCTTATGTAAAAAATACAGGTTGTCAAGAGAATGATAAATAGCGCTTGAAAAGTAATTTTCTTCACATAGTAGAAGCTGGGCATATTTCCATTTCAGACATCTAACATACTTCAACTATCCACCTTTCCGTCTCTCAGAAAATACTTTGAACCTCAGAAATAAAAGGTCCTGGAGTGAATGCAGGGTCATTAAAGAGCGAGGAAGGAGCGTTCTTGGGTGATCTCATTCAAAACGAATAGGTGCTGGTTGGGAAAGATGGAGAGCAGCTGAGTGAACAGGCTGTAAAGGAACAGATAGGGGTTGGAGGTTTCTTTCTCCTCAAATGTATGACCAGGCAGTCGGCAGGGCAGTGGAGTGAAGAGGCTCCTGGATCAGACAAGCTCCAGCGTAGACAGACAATTCTGTGCATACTGAGGAAAGGGCTCTGATCTATATTGGTGATGACAAGATTTTTTATTGCCTTTGCATGAAAAAACTATGGGGAAATGCTTTCCTCTTTTATGTTGTGTTCAGATTGTTCCCCTTTCTCTGATTGGGATGCTCAAATAAATCCATCCTCTGATGACCTTTAATCTTCTTTTCTCTTTTTCGTCCTAATTTCTCATTTCCTATTGGCAGCTTTGTTCATTTATCCACAAACACAGTCAGACATTACCTTCTTCCTGCCTTTTTGCCCATTTAACAGATTGAAGAAATGACCGCAGGTGACAGCTTCTTTGTAAATTAACAGGCTGTTAATTTGTGCGATTGTGTTTTGTGGGGATTGTATTATTTACCCATGCTAAAATGAGATTTGCTGTTCATTTTAAATGCAGTCTTTCCACATGAAAGTGCAGCTTTTATCATCCTTGACCACCTTCCCTCCACTTAACTCCCTTCAGGAGTCATTCTCCATTCCTTTCATTATTCCCAAAGCATCTTTTTTTTTTCTTTCTTTTGGCCCCTGCCTCTTCACTGAAAACAAATTTAGATGCAAACAAGCCAAATCTGCCTAGCATTTCCTCCCACTGGAGAGACATTTTTAAAAAAGCAAATGAGACGAAAATCCCTGCAATCTCTTTCCCCACGGCATTGCTTACAGACATCAACAAAATGATTTTTGGGTTTGTATATTATTCATTGCAATGATCTTTTCTGCGTTCCTCGGACAAATAAGGTTTATTTTCATTTATTTCCATGTGCAATTATGTGAATGTGAATAACCTTGTGAGGAGCTATCCAAACTTCATTATGAAGGAACATTAAATCTACCAATTAGGCATAAAAGGGAGAAATAAAAAAGAAAGAACGACAACCCGCAATGCAAGAAAAAAAAAAGAAGACTGTTTCTATGCATGCTTGTTTGGTTTCTCTTTGATTGGTGTGGCCAAAAAGGTAGCTACTGCAAATTAATTCCAACACTGTCTGTATGCTTTCATGTGGAAATTATGAAAAATTCAAGGTCCTTGAACATTTGGTTGTGCAAATTACAGCCCATTCCCTCAGGGCTCGTGGGTGAGCGAAGCTGCTTGTAGTGTAATCTAACTATAGTTTACATTGCTCTGAACCCTGAAACAAGATTACCGCATTTTAGCTCGGATTCTCATCCGCAATTATATCACTGTCATAATCTTGCAGGCTTTGGCTTAGAACAGATGGTTCAAAAACTCTCACAGGTGTGACAGCACCGCACTGGCATGCTCCCCACATGTGAAACACTTGTTTGCTGCCTTGTCAACTGCGCGCTGCTTCCTATCAGGCTGATGGCAAAGAAAATGAGGCGACCAACTACTGCGCTAGATCACACACACACACACACACACACACACACACACACACACAGATTTCCTGGGTTAATGCCAAAGCGGTGCACATGCAGCAACGGCTGCTTATCCAGTCCTCGTGCATTAGCAGCATTGCGTTGGTTGGAGGAGTCATTAGCAGCTCCAGTATCCATCACAGGAAGGATTTCCCTTTTCATTTTCCTTGATTATTACAGCACCATCTATTTAGATTTTTTTTTTTTTTTTTTGTGGCAGCAGCACTGATACATGTTCACAAAACAAGAATAAATAAAAAAAAAATACCCACAGAATTCAATCTTTTATCACTTTCTTACTTATTTAACACTCAGTTACTCACAGTTACACAGTCACATCTCATAACATTCACTCAGCTTATTTAACATTGCTCAAGAAAACTAATTTCCTGCTCATTACCTCCCAAAAAAGAAATAGCGCACCATCATATTCTTGAATGAACACAACTGCATTTCTCTTTTGTTTCTGTGGTTCATAACAAACAATAAAACAAACATTAAATCCTGCAAAAATTAATTGAATTCTGGCACAGTACACAACTGTGCCTGAGCAAGAGCCTCGCAGCAGCTAGAGTTCACATAATTCATGGGATGTGATGTTTTGGCAGTGCAGTGTCAGTGCAGTGGGCCATTCAACGCGGCTCAGACATCCTGCCTTCTCAAATGAAATCATTCAATCATCATGTGTGTGATAACTGTGTGAATATATATATTTTTTTTTTTAAATTAAGCAGCCGAACAGTGACACTGTGAAATATGTGTGAACCTTTGTTCACAGACGTTTCTTATTTCAATTCAGAGAAATGTTTTTTGGGGGTGCTTTTAAGGAAAATATTTCAAGGTTTTGAGCGAGGAGGACAAGTGAATACATTTTCAATCAATTAGAGGGTAATAAAAAGAAAAAGCTTGAAATACATCTCGACATGTTTGAACAAGTTCCTTTGTGTGCCTGCCCTTCGCATTTTCTGTCTTATTTTCTTCCCTGTTGATTCATACACTTAAAAGTAATGCCATAATGATCACAATTAAATTGGTCTCACTGTTGTGGCAGGCTGCTGATTGCACAGATTTATCAAAAATAAGTCTTGACTTCCAAGACCAGTTGTTGGTCCCATTGTAAGTTTTTTTCATAGTTAATCATTCAGAACTTAGTGCAAACACAATTTAACACAGTCTTGTATTGAAGCAGTTGTATAAATTTACTTTGGTCCAACGACCAATGATTTTTTATTTTTTTATTTTTTTTTTGGAAGAAAGAGAAGCATGGAAGTAAGTTAACGCTGAGAACTAAAAAGGTAAACTATAAGAAATATTTAGTTTAATATGATCATGAAGATAAAGAGAAAAATATGAGCTTGAGCGGGGAACAGTGATCTTTTGCTGTTAAGACTCATGTCCCCATCAACCATCATTTCATTTGGCATGAAATTACCAGCTTCATACTTCAAGGCCTTGGTTATTACTGTTTACCCTTCCTCATTATAATAATCACGGGTGTTGATATGATGTATGGTTATGCACAGTCTGTTGTTCTTCGAGTTGATTCTTTATCATTTTCCTGGCATCTCATCTCTCCAACCATTTGTTTATCAGTTACAAACGTCTGTAACCAGTGAAACATAGTTGTATAGTAATAATTATAAGGGTCCCTTTTTACCTATCACAAACTGTAGTAACTGATCCTGTCAAATAGTGAGCCTGCATCAGTGTGAAACATCTGCGCTTCATAAAGTGTTAACCTGTTGAATAACCTTGTTATAAACCATTTACAAATCCTTCATGAGGGTAGTCTTATTCTGAAGTACCGTAAATAAAACATGTGAACATCATGAACGTGAAAGATTTCTATGAAATAAGTAGCTATTTGTTCATACAGTTTGAGTCTTCCCTGTAAAGTGCTGTAGCCTGAAGGTGAAATTACATCCCAAGCAAACTGATCTTGTTTGTTTACTGTAAACATCTGTGTACAGCTCCACACTTTCTTTCTTTGTTGCCTAATTTGCACGTTGAAGCGGGTGATGCATGCTCACACACACACAAACACACGCGCAAAGCAGCCAGTAATAGCCACATTGATCTACCTGCCCTGAAAAGATCATTTTACTCTCAATCACAAGCTCAATAATGAAAAAAACCTCATTTTAATGTTTTTTCCAAAAGATCCAGGATGCTGTATATAACACACAGAGAAAATGAACAGTTTTACAGTGTGTAGTCATACCAGGCAATAACTAAAGAAGTCATGGTGCGGTGTCATAACCCTGCATGTAGATAATTGAGACATTTTTCTTTCTGACACATAAACACACACATATATTTGTTGGTTCGGGCGATGACTAAACGCTGCTGTGACTTTCCTTATAATCATCATCTGTTGTAAGACACAAAGGCTGTGCGGACATCAATGGGTGCAGTTTCCACTGTGTTGTTAGAATACATATTTAATGAGTGTTTGGCTGTCCGTGTACAGTGTCATTTGCATTTCTTTTCTCCTCAGTTGCTTCACTGATTGCTTCATTTTAGTTCAAACTAAAATATCTTTAATGAGGAAGGCAGCCGTGGCTACTGGCGTTCAAGATCCCAGATTTCTCCTCTAGCTTCACCATGAGATTCGGTAATACCTCCTCAGCATAGCCGCGATGAACACGTTAGCATTTAGCAGTACAGCCTCACAGAGCTACTGTGGCAGTCGATTCTTTGTCTTTCTGAGTTCAGAAATGTGCGTAATTACATCGTTTGCAGAACCTGCATAAAAATAAACGAACAAATAAAAATAAGAAATGCTTTGCTGCCGTTTTTTTCTTGAAAGTGCTTTGCCTGGTGTGTCTGTTGAACTTAAAATCACTTTATTTCATCGTTGTTGATTAAGTGCTGACTTGGTAGTGTGCTTTTTAAGTAATGCGCAGCAGTGGCCCCGACAACTCAGTGCACAGCAACATAAGAAAGGAAAAACTCAAGCAAACATGCAATAACTAATAAAATGGCCAAGTGAGAAAACACAGAGATGAGTTGCAAATATTGAAAAATACAACCCAGCAAAATACAAATTCATCAAACTGCAAAGTGCACTCGAGTTAATAGCAGATATCTGGATTAATATCTGAATCATACAATAATTTTTGGGTTGTTTTTTTTTTTTTGCAGAAAGAGACCTTTTTAGTTTAAGTTGGCCTGACACGGACAAGACCATTCAAATCCCCTCTATTCCCCCTTTTCACATAAATAGGTCATTCTGTAGGGTAGCACTCTGACACTAATAATGGAGAGGAGTCTAAAGTGATTTCCTCACAATAAGAGCTGACTAATGTCCTTGTACAGGAGGCACTGAACTGCTGTCTCCCCTTTTTGCATCACGGGGCATAGTGACAGTTCTGGTTTGACAGCCACAAACCGAACACATACTGTAGTTACAAGAGGAAATGTGTAGAAACTGCTCATGCTTGGTAAAAACTATAAATAAAGCTCCAATGCGGTTGGCACAATGCACTTTTCACACAGTTTAAGCAGATTGATTATGCAAGACCTGGCAAGTAGAGGATGACACACCGGATGGAGGACTACCTCCGCCTTCTCACAACCAAGTTCTGGGGTCCTGCAACACTTAAGCTGCTTTCTCAAGAGATTGATAGTTAGTTTATGCTTTGTGTACCATGATGCAAACACACGGTAGGCAAAATACTTGCTGAGCCACAGATATGAGACAAAGAAAGTGCAAGACAGTAAGATCTACCAATGCTCTCACTTTTCAGAACTGGAACTATTTGAACAATAGCCAATCTGTGGTGTGGGTTGTTTTTTTTTTTTGAGTAAAAAAACAAAACAAAACCCAGCTTGCTTGAATATGTGGGTTTCGAGTTGGGTTGCTAAAATGACCTGCATGCCTCTGTCACAGGAGCTCAAGAGCCATGTCCACATGCTTGTCCTTCCACTCTGTCAGCAAACAGTTGGTGATAAAACTTTTTCCAGGGTAAAGCAATTTGCTGTGGGTTATAGGCTTGAAACCTTTAGTATGTAATCTCAGCCCACTTGGCCAACAATCACACCGAGCTTGGCATGCCGAGACAGGCTTCCAGCACAAAGGGAATTGCTAGTGTGGGGACAACACTCAGAACAAAGTCATGCATTTTCTGATCACTGACATTCGGACATCAACCTGCAAAGGAAATGTGCGAGAAGTTGGCCACAAGGATCGGCCCTGACCCGTGGTAATATATGTGAATACTGGAGGCAAGCTGTTATCATGACATCATTTCAGCCTTAAAGAGAGATATGTCAAGTGGAATATGAATGCAGCAATTTTTATATGCAATCCATGTGAGTGCTTTAAATGTGAAACAGATAAGTACTACTCCTGCCTTCTGTTGCAATGAGCCTCCTGGGTTAAATGTACTTACCCTGACTGGTTGAGCAAATGCCGGCAAAAATCATTTTGCTGGGAGGAGAAGATGAGCAGAGGTGAAACAACCACTGCTACATTAGAGAGTGAATCCAGTGTTAATAGAATGGTATAATTATTGTGTCTCTGGGACAATAAAGCATGTGACTCAATACACAATTAGAGCTGGAGGCACTTCAAAACATATTTAAGAGCACTGAGACTTCTTTCTGCTTCTTTTTCTCCAGGCAATGTGTTTGTGGTGAGTTTGGCATTTGCTGACCTTGTGGTAGCCTTCTACCCTTACCCCCTGGTCCTCTACGCTCTCTTCCATGATGGATGGGCACTAGGAGACACACAATGCATGGTAAGTCCACACCGGGGACGGCATATTTCAGTTTTCACCCACTGCACCAATGCTAACTCCACTCCCTTCCTGCATGTTCAGGTCAGCGGTTTCCTCATGGGACTGAGCGTCATCGGCTCCATTTTCAACATTACCGGGATCGCGGTGAACAGATACTGCTACATCTGTCACTCGTTCTCCTACAGCCGACTGTACAGCTATCGCAACACTCTGTTGTTTGTTGCCTTAATCTGGCTGCTCACAGTGGTGGCCATCGTACCCAATTTCTTCGTCGGTTCCCTGCGCTACGACCCGCGGGTCTACTCCTGCACCTTCGCCCAAAACGTCAGCAGTTCCTACACAGTGGCGGTGGTGGTGGTCCACTTCCTGGTTCCCATCGCAGTGGTTACCTTCTGTTATCTACGCATCTGGGTGCTTGTGATTCAGGTCAGTGTTCTGTTTGTTTCTGTTGTGGTTTTTTCTGTTTTTACAGAGTTAAACATTATACCAGAATCACAACAGCAACCACATAAACACAAGAACAGGCCATCAGCTTTGGGTAACCCCGCAGGGTTAGTAACAAGTTCATCCAAATTGGATTTCGAGTGTAGAAAATATGAAAACTCCAAGTCCAGAAACTGGGACCTTTTGTTTTGAACCTTCACTCAGCTAGTCAGTGTAATTTTTTTAATTGGCCAGAATTACGATGACCCTGAGAGCTTAGCACACTTTGAAAATAGACAACACATTAAACAAAGATAAGTTGTGCCCCCTAAAGCTCACCGCGAAGGCTTCGCCCGAATCCATATCAGCCTTCGTCAAGTCTGAGTCAAAACAATGAAGAAGATTTTTTTTGTTTTCCAGTGTTTTCCAATGTTGCATTGTGGTGAGCTGTCAAACCCACCGTACAAAATAAAAACACCAGTTTGAACCTTTTTATGTATTTTTTTTTTTTCAGACGGATTTGTTTGGGGAGCTGGGGAGTCTGCCTCATTCTTAGAGGAATTAACTTTAATACAGTGAATCCAATCAGTGTAATGCCACAAGCCGTTACTCCGCAATTCAGCAGATCTCTGAACTGCATTTCAAAACAACACAATGGGACAACAGCTGAGTCAAAATGAAGGGTAAATATCTGATAACAGTCAAGATGCCAAATGGATTAAAAGAACGGTGGTAATCAATAGCTGATCAAATAAACCATGTAATGAATTTGGTAACGGTGGTGGATAATATGATTCGATTATCTAACACAGGACTGTACTAACAATCATACTGAGATGTTTACAAATTAAATCTGGTGACTAAAACATAACTTAACCTCAATATGAACCCAGTAGTGAACATAAATAAGTGTCGCCCACTAAAAAGGTTCGCCGTCAGGATTTCCTCCCAACACATTTGGGGTTTGTTTCCCCTGAGATGACGTATAGTTACTGGGCTGCTGGCTCCACCAGTTCCCTCACCTGTTCAGTGCTTGGTGGTCTGCCGACATGTTCTCTTCTGTTAGTACCATTGTGGATCTCTCTGGAGGCATTGGAGCGGCAGATTATGTTGTCTGCCAATTTTATATATCATATAATTATAATGTAAAATATAATACAGAAGCCTGCGACCTGACCCCAGATCAGCGGATGAAGATGGATGGATATTACAGAAGCAATCTTTAACTACACAACTTAGCTGTTGCCAGATAACTTTAGAGGAGTTCATAGTTGGCCAGATGACAGAAACCTTGAAAAAATGAAAAGTGAATGCAAATGAAAAATGAATGGGAAGAAAAGTTCTATTCGTTTCTAATTCAGCTGCTATTGACTATGCCTGTAGCATAAAAGATAACAAAAGAAGTTTGCTCGAAGGCAGGTGTCAAAAGAAAGAACAGGTGAGAAAGGAGCAACACAATGCAAAGCAGCAAGAAGCAAGCAAAAGAAGTAATTTTCCAAAAGTCACACATCCACCTTTCACAAAATTAAAGATGAACGTACCTGATGGTGCTAATATTGACAGTTCAAATGTGGCCTTTCATAAGCACCATTCAAAGCCTTTACCACATATTATCAACGACATATTGTGTTTCTAAATGAAACAGATCTGTGTTTTCAATTGATCTACCTTAAAACATGTGTCGAGTAATACTAAGAGGCTCACTGAGTACTTCATATTAGCTCAGATGCTAAATATCTTTTTGACGTGTAATTTATAGTCTAATTCCCATCTTGTGTGTTTTCATCACGCCCAGGTGCGACGTAAAGTGAAGACCGAGGAGAGCCCCCGCCTCAGACCAAGTGACTTGCGGAATTTCATCACCATGTTTGTGGTGTTTGTGCTATTTGCCATCTGCTGGGCTCCACTTAATCTGATTGGTTTGGCGGTGGCCATAGATCCGACCCATGTGGCTCCCCGCATCCCTGAGTGGCTCTTTGTGGTCAGCTACTTCATGGCCTACTTCAACAGCTGTCTGAATGCCATTATCTATGGCTTACTCAACAGGAACTTCAGGAACGAGTACAAACGTATCGTCACCTCGGTCTGGGTGACCCGGCTTTTTGTGACAGAGACTTCGCGAGCCGCCACAGACGGCAGGAGCATGAAGAGCAAGCAATCACCGCCGCCGCTGCACAACAATAATGAGTCAGTCAGAGATCGCATAAACAAAGAATGAGCTCTGGATCCTTGAGTCTGTTAAGTGGTTGTGCAGCTAAAGAGAGTTGAGTAACAGGTGAAACTGTAATACATGGCCTGGGGGCAGGTGACCATGATACACCTGTGCATACTGATTTTTTAAAAGAAAGTTATGAAACTCGACAACTCAAACGCAGATAATGTGTGTTTTATGTGCTCCTATTTCAGCAGAGCTGGTTTTACATTCTGTGAGAGCAAGGCCATGTGTTACAGTTTCATTTCATTCTTACTCTAAAAACTAAATGAATGGTACATTAATATTACATTAAAATGTAATATCCTTTAATGTCTGCTGCTGTAGACTCTTAGACTTATTTCACAAAACTCTAACCACTGGTAGAGATACACCTTACTTTAATAACTTCAGAAGCCTCAAAAAGTGTAAATCGCCTCACTTAAAATGCCAGATTAGTACAAGAGGAGTTGACAGTCTGTGTGTAATGTATACTCTGATGGGGTTTGTTTTACATAGTGTAGGTAAAGTGCTCAGGTCTGACCCTCTTGGAAACAAAATCTTAGTAATAAGCATTGATCAATTCATTCAGGAAATGAGGAAGGTAAAAACACCGGCACCATACTATGTCTAAGACCGTAAGTTTCCGAAAGCTTCAAAACAAACGCTGCATGTGATGTAGCAGGTGGAGACGGACACCTAAATATCTGCCGTTGCTGCTCTCGCAATCAGTCTGCATATCACCTGTATTGCTCAGCTTCTGCGGTTTGAATATTATTTAACTTTTATCATAGCACAGGTCACTTTGGGCTGCACAGACAGCAGCCTTTGATATTTCAAATAAAACAAAATCTGCTTAAATGCGTGAAAACAATGTGAAGAAAAAACAACCAGCCAATTTCCAGCAAGGCTAGATGTTGCTTTTATCTTGCACCAAGGACGTTACTTCTTTGTAATGTTTTTGATCGGCCAAATATTCCACTCAGCACTTCCATAAACATTCACTATCATATTTTTAGTCACTAATATAACATCACAGTCATTGGGATGCTATAAATACTGGTAATTTTGACTACAGCTAATTTTCTGCTACAGCAGCTCAACATTAGAGCACAAAACAATCTCAATGCACTGTACCGCTCCATGTGGATAATGTCAATGGGGCATATATAACTTTAAAAAATACAGTGTATAAAACACAATGTATGAACGTGCTACTGAAAATATGAAACTGTTGAGGTAGGACCATCGTCACAATGAGACCGAAAAAAAAAGTTAATTCATAATTTTTCACATATATGCATGAACGATTATAATCAAATAATATTATATAGAGTTTGGGAATGGGTTGGTCCTCATACTGGGAGAACACAACTGCACACACTGATGTCAACGCATAAAAAAAATATATATATATATAAACGCATATAAAGTAGTTCAGTCTCACCAAAATTGCCGAGTGCAGGAGCATGGGTGATTCCTCATGCACACTTTGCTATGCAATTCAAAAAGAAAGCAGTTGTCACGACATCTAAATGTCATATACAGTGGGGGTCCGACTATCCCTGACTTTAGTGCATTAAGATGTTGTAAAGTAAACTGTAAGCGATGATGCTCCCTAGTGACGATGACACTTTGCTCAAATTTTCGTAAAAAAAAAACAAAACTCGATGGACGCCTTAACTGAATGTGCGGCGAGCAGAGCCAGTTTTCCTCCGCCTCCTACATCATATGCAGCAGGACTAGTCTTATGCAGTCAGTGGCAATTTTTATTCTTCATTCTTCTACATTAAAAAATTTATGCAAAAATTCCAAGTTTTTCATTTCATAGGTAATGAGACCTGTTTTTAATTTCTTTCCTCATTTAAAAAAAAAAGAAAAAAAAAAAGAAAAAGAATAAACCTATTCACCCGAGGCACACTTTAATGCTTTCACTGTGGAAAACACAAGCAAATAGGAAGACCTTGCGGAGGTGTTCACAGTCGTGCTGTCACTTGGTCACAAGTGATTTGATAAGAGATTGTTGGTCATTGCCGCTCGACTGAATGGTGTGTTTTAAAAGGTGTAGATGGTTGGGAAGGTAGAGCTCATGTCCGTATATATTCCCATCTCAGGGTGCCTACCAAACATTTTGTTGTCTGAAACGTTTCCAGTTCATACGCTGCCATGTTAGGAAGTCTGAAGACATTTCAAAAGGACATTTTGTAAATTTGTGTCAGTGTGGTTTTTAACTGTTGTATATTGTTAATGGAGATGTATTGAAATTGTGTGTATTTAAAAAAAATATATATCCGAAGCTCAATAACCCCCCAAACAAACAAACACACACACAAACAATAGATATTATTATAGAACAATGTCTAACTAATTGTTCCATTAAATCTACTTAAGCTGCAAAGTGCAACTAAAACAACCTCTTGTTCACTTGGCATGCACATTGCATCTCTGTGAATACATTTGTTTTTCAGTGTGGGGAGAAGGATTCCACCTGTAATTGCACAAAATGAAATATCCGAGAAAAACAGGTCCCAGTAATGAACAAAAAAAAAAATTGTGAGCTTTCCTCACATTTATGTTCACTTCAAATTTGTGTATGTGTTACACAGAGTGAAAATGTGCCAAGCCATAGATCAAGAGCGGTAACAGATGCAAAAGCACAAAGTCGTTCTATAAATATTTACAGGACAGGACAGATGCAAGAGCAGTACAAGCAGAGAAGGAGAATTTGGAAGTAAACAATTGCTCTGACATTTGTGGTGCAGAAGAAGGTGGAAAGATGGGATACAGCATTTAGATCAATATAGGGAGCGTCAGCCAGGAACAGACCTGGGAAGGTCATGTCATCATCTGGAATGCAGGGGTGGATTCTAAGTTGGTGTAGAGAAGAAGAAGAAGAAAAAAAAGTAAAGTATCATGTTGTCAGGTTTAAGAAAAAACATCTGTTCAAACATCTGTAGAGTGTTTTAGATGCACTTGTGAGGAAGTAAAGACTTAAATTTAAACCAAAGATATGGTCGTTGTTGAAACGGGGTTCAGTTTGTAAAGATGTCACCGGGGGTAAATCTTGAGAAGACCTCTAAGGTCTTTTTTTTTTTTTTTTTTTTCTCAGTCAGAAGTACTGCCTTACAACTACACAACAGCTATACAACAGTGACAAATTTTAAATATTACGGCAAGTGCCATATTTTCTATTACAAAGGAATCAATTCAGAAAGCGGGGGACGCAGCCACGCTGCTTTTTATTTTAATGTATTCAGGACAGTCGTTCATATAAAAGGTTTCTCTGCAGCACAACGCAACAGTTCACATGTAGACCTCGGGCAAGAAATGCAATTGCTGAAACAGAGGAACAAATATTATCTTTTGATTTTTTCTGTTTTCTTTCTTTACACCCCGCAGCAAAATTATGTAACTGCGTTCATTTATCTTCCCTGTGCTCCCTGTCCGCACCCTTACTCTGGACCTACTTATCCATGCAACCAAATATGAGGCATTGCTTGCATGCTTAAAGAACGGACAGATTTTTTTTTTTCTTTACCGCCCCCCCCCACCCCGCACATAATTAGAGTAAGTTCTTTACTACCAGAAATCATATGATGAATCCACAGGCAGGGCTAAAACACTTTTCAGGGAAATGGGCCACAAAATACTATCTCTTATTTTTATTTATTTTTTATTGAAATTAAAAAAGAGAAAAAAAAAAAAAAAAAAACTTGCTGCTTGTGGACGCGGCCAAAGTAAATAAATGTTATCATTAAAAAAAAAACAAAAAAAACAACAACCTGATAACGTATCTGTATACATTCTACTAACTACGCTGAGGAAAAACAAAAACAACAACAAAAAAAAAACCTTCCCTGCGTCTACTTAAGGTGAGAGTGTAGCCGAGCGTTTTAAGTTGATTTCCCTACAACAGAAGCTTCTGGTGTGTCTGTGTGCTATGGCTCATTATATGTGAGGCAAAATAACATAATGGAGGTTTTGAGTCCAAAACTGTGAACTGAGGTTAATTATCATAAAGTGTAAGTAAATTTAAAAAAAAGAAAAGAAAAAGAAAAAGCAATGTAAATATATATACATATTAATGGTGTAAATACGATTTCCGCCTTCAAAATAAAAACACAAGGAAGTAATCAGTGAAGGTTGTCATGCTGTTTTTCATTGGAAGATGAAAGCTGAGGTTTCTATGTGTTACTAATCATTTTAATTGCTGCACTCATGATGATGACACTCAAATCTCTGCATTAAGTTATCCCTTACAACCCCCTCAACACGCACACACAGCTTTCATACACGCTAAACATTCCCCTAGAAGAGGAATTCCCTCAAATATCCCAGAGTCTGACTTTTCCTCTTCTACTGTGTGATCTCTGGTAAGAGCACAGCAGACACTTCAGAGTTGAAAACTTCCTCAATGGCTCCAATCAACACAGTCGCTCCACTTTGCTCAGTTTAACAGATGCACTTTTTAGTTACTGGCCATGGATTACAAGACGCCCTCCAGCCATTCAAGCTTGATAAAATGTAAATTTAACACATTTTCAAAAACTACATTCAGAAGCTCTAAGGCATCATAATCAAATTACTTTATTGGGCCTCACCGTGGTTTTCGCAGTGTGATTTGAAATACGACAAAGTATTTCAAATCAGCTTCAGTATGCTTTACAAACACCTGGTAACTTTGTGAGAGATATAAGGGCAGGATGATTTCGGGGAGTATTCATATTTCTTTCTGCTCACATTTCTTGTTTCTCACACAGTCAACTGATAAATAAAGGCAAAATTTAAGTCAAGTAAAGCAAATCTAATGGAAGCTGTTCCCTGCAACTGTGAGCTACGTGCTTGGTACAACACAAACATGTTGCCTCATATGGTTTTTATAAGCTGCCATATATAGGCAGAAGATTTACTGCACATGTCAGTCTCTGAAACCGCTATGTTTGTCATCCAGACATTCACCATGCAGAACACAGGTTTTAGTAGTTTATGGGTTATGTAACAGCATGACACCATCATCTCCGCTGAGATGAAAATAATAATGCTGTCATACAAGAAGTACAATGGCAAACGGGAGGAAAAGGCTTTTGTAATTATGTGTGCACTGCCTCTACTGTTTACAAACAAGCAGCGAAGCTCCACATTTCAAACTGTGATTATGATAAGCATGAATTATACAGCTATTAAAAATGTTCGTAAAGCACAAATCCTTTTCGGCTAATGAATATTTAAACCTGGTCGCCATTTAATTGGCTGCAGCTCATTCAACGCAGGTGGGATCTGTCTTTCCCCCGTCAGCCCGAAACCTTTCAGGCGTGAATTCAATCATAGGCTGGAAATATTACACAACGATTCCTGTTTGTGCTGACCTGATGCTGTTACACAACATGCATACAAAGGATGTTGCGGTCATAAACAGGGTTTTGTAACTAATTACATATAGCAACTGAGTGCGTATCTTAATGTCACGAGCAGTTTTTGCGGATAATAATAATAATAAAATGTATTGTTTCATTACTGCTTATGGCATAAAGAGGCAAAGTTCAAGAAAACAACAGAATTGTCTTTGCAAGAACATGAACAAGGTGGAAAATTGGTGCATTTTGGACGTTTAGCCAGCTGACAATGTGTGTCTTGATAAATGCATTCTGTTCCAGAGGCTGTGCAAATGTGCATGCTTGTCTGATGTTATTTATGACCGATGCTCATTGACGAGAATTCACGTAACCAGCACAGGCCGTGATGCCCAGAGGATGATGTGAGTAACATGAGCCAAAGGGAAATATGTGGAATGTAATGGAATCGAACGTTTTAGCAGTCAAAAGGCTTGGCAGTGACACCAAGCCTCATCGAGATGAAATGTGTCTAAAAAACTAGAAAATGAAAACATATATTTAAAGGAAATTTATTAAAGAATATGCATTATGTGTACAGAAACATGACGTTATGGGAAATGAAACCGATGTATCTCATTTTGTGCCTCATTCTGTATCTCATTCAGCTGAGCTCTCAACATCGTGTTTCAGACTTAGTGATGGGTTGAAATGTTTCTTAAAAGCACAAATTTGCCAAAGTCAACACATTTCTCACTATAGACAAAGCTGCTATACTTTTTTTAAGAAGGTTTAGTCTGAAAGTTTCCCGTAGTATCCTCTTAAGACTTAAGAATTAGGTTGAATTGGAGCTTGAGAGCTTTTGCCAGCGAGCGGTGTGTACTTTAAACTCTCTGATGCTGCCAGACTCTGGTGGACGGATAAATCTTTAATTTTGATATACTTTTCCTGTTACTGTTGTTTATCCATAAAATTTCAATCGAATTTACTTTTTAATTGCGGCCGGAGCACTTGAAAATTTTAAAGATGTATATCCACAATAGTGTTTTTAGCTGTTCCATGTGGGATTAAGATGCTTTAAATCAATTTATAATAATGAATTATCATCATAGGTTTTTCTAAAGATCAATTAATAATCTGTGTGAGGTGAAATAGCTGCCAGAGCAGAGCGAGGCGGTAAGAAAAGTAAATGCTGATGAGATTTTAGCAGGGAGCAGGACATGGGTAAGTGAGTGGAGATGTTCCAGCACTTGAGACAAGGATTATGATTAAGAAAAAGGGGGGAGCTGGTTAAGATAAATTACTGCTTGCTCATGATGAATAATTGCAGCCGATGATCTCCAGACATCGGTCTTGACTCATCCCGATAACTGAACTCAGTGCTTCAATTTGGATGTGAGAGGAAATGGAGAACGAGTCAGAGGAGTATAAATCTTCCCAGCTACTGTTATCAATGTCAATGTCAATGTCGACTTTATTTATATAGCACATTTTAAAACAGCCAAGAGCTTACCACGGTGCTTTACAGTAAAATAAATAAAGTAAGACACTGTTCTCTCATAAAACCCCGTCTCATCGAGAAGAAGATTTCAATAAGAAGTGTAAAATAGTCATTTAGGGCAAGTTGTGCAACATCAAATTTCCGCAATCTGAACCAGGCCTTGTGTAATTAAGGCATCCGTTTGAACCTTTATGGCCTCACACAACAAATCCATGTCCTCATTGAAAAGAAAACCACTTGAGCTGCAAAACAAGACGCAGCCGGATAAGTAGCCATCTGACGTCAATGAGATTCATGAGGTTTTCAAGTGTAATAATGGTAATCCAGTGTTTAGTATAACCACTCTCCATTCCCCGCCTGAATATCAAATTGTAATCAAACAACATATGGAAAAAAAAGCTGTGTCCCCAAGGTAAAATATCTGTCGACAAGTTCCCACCATGACAATTTTGATGGATCAACACAGAGGTTACATTCATATTCATAGCTACAGTAACGTCTCTGTCTCTCCTGCTGCCAGGAAATATTCATAAGGCTTAACTGACTGGTTGTGTTTTCCTTTAATAATTCTGAACAACACTTAATGAGTAGAGGCAAATTTAATTGCGTTTAATACATGGTTTAACACAATAATCAGGCACGAGATTAATTTATTCAATCCATGTATATTGTCTCTAAAAACAATATTGTATAATTCAAATTCACTCTAAAGCAATTAGAGGGTTCTCATTTATGTAATTATGTGGATTTGCTTAATGTGTCACTGTAAATACTGAATGGATCCTCATGTATAAGTTTGATTTGATTCAAACTGAAGTGAGATGGAGAATATAAACTTTCTACAGTTTGCACACACGTGAGCTCGGTGTGCCACCATGACACATGGACCCCTTCACATTTAAAAACAGAGATAAGCTGCCAGATACCTGAGCTGACCAGGCTTTTATTTTTTGCTGGAGGGAGGGGGATCCTTTTACTCCACACTGTCTGATGTTAATTGTTACGTGTAAGCTTGTTCCAGCTTTACTGAAAATACATAAGTTTAGACTGAAGGGAATAATCATCTCAAAATGTGGACTCATCTCCTCAAAATGTGGGGGATTTACTTGAATTTAAAGTGAAGTGATCCTAATTAGTTTAGCTGCAGAGCATTATCTTAAAATGATGAAATCAATCAGTGTGCTGCAGCTTGTTGATGACTGAGTTGTGCGCATTTTAACAGTGAAAAGTGAGCTGCAAAAGACACATAATCACCAAGAATATAGTTACTGAATATATTCATTCATTCTACAGCTTTGAGTCACGGGGGATGCTGGAGCCAATCCCAGCTCACATTGGGTTAGGGCTGCGCACACCCTGGACAGGTCACCAGTCCATCACAGGGCCAACACACAGAGACAGAAAGAGACCAACAACCACTCACACTCACACTCAGACCTATGGACAATTTAGAGTCACCAATTAACCCAAACATGATGTCTTTGGACGGTGGGAGGAAACCGGAGTAGCCAGAGGGGAGAACATGCAAACTCCACACAGAAAGGCCCCATGCCTGGGAACCGAACCTGCAACCTTCTTGTTGTAGGGCAACAGCGCTAACCACTATGCCGCCGTGCTGCCCAGGAAAGTTTGTGTATTTTAAAAGGAGATTATAAGCTTTTGTAACAAAAGCAGGCTTGAACGAGATTTAATTTACACCCTGTCCTTTCGTCTTCCTGAGCTCTTTCCAGATTGAAAAGCAACATGAACTTTTTAAAGCGGGAATTTTTCTTTTTCTGTGAGGCCCTTCGACTTTGATACACTTAGCTTCAGTTTAGCAGGTCGTGCTAGTTACACTCAAGGACATCATTTTGTTTAAGTACTTCATACTATAGAGAGGAGAGGTTTCTTCGAACTAAACTCATTAAAGGAAAAGAATTTATGTGGAAAGAGTGACCCAGCAGCCGAGGTATCATTTACCTGGTAAGTGGTAGCCTTACTGCTGCAGCAGTGGCTAGTTTAATGGTCAATAATTCAAATGGTTGCAGCATGTCCATTACGGAGTGCACAAAAGCAGCAAAAGCAACTGAATGTAAAGAAAAGTGTAAAGCATATATATATCATACAGTCTGCGTTGAGGAAAAGTTCCATCAAAAACCTGAAGAAATGCAGAATTTTGTTCAGATTTCAGTTTCCAAAGTTCTGCTTCAGGATGAATGATTACATTCACAACCCAATTCCTGATTCTTCTTAATCTGTTGATGCTAGTTATTCAACAAGTATGAACAGAGTCAGCAGCTGTCTTTAATTTTCTATTCACTATGCAGCCATGTTGTGTGTCGAAGGGATATATGGAGACCTATTACTGTCTTGACGGCTAAATCTTCGGCTTTTGATACAAGTCGTGAAATCGGCAATGGATTTTTCGTCATTGTGTCTTTATCTCTGATGAACTGAGAGAATGATTCAATTTCAAACATGACTGAAGTTTCCACATTTTCTTTTTTGAAAGTGCTTGCATATAGCATGCGGTCTGAGAGTAACAAAATTGCACTTCACAGAGCTTTACAGATAAATGTCGCTTGGTTAATAGGCTATTTCATGATTGTGTTTGAGTCAGGGCTCCCATGCTATACAGTTGCTGCACTGATCGGTAGGCAGTCCCAGCCCTCTTGATCCAAATCTGCTCAGCAGAAACAGCCCAGAAGGTGTCTTAGTTGCCTGACTGGAAGGATTAAAGACGACACCAAACACACATCTGATCTGTTCATTACAGCTCATCTGATAAAATGCAAATATGGACCTCAGTATTGCAGTTTGCGAGAGAGTGTGTGAATATTGCACAGGTAGTTAAACAGCACATACCAAGGGACAGTTATCGACTTGCATTAAATCACCTGAATGGCTCAGATCATTAAATTACTGATTACATGATGGCCTGAACGGTGCATATACTGGAAAAATAAATCCATTCTCATGATGACATAAGCTGCCAGCTACTCACTGCTCATTGAATCCTTTTCCACTTCATAATTTACCTCACCATTTCCTCCAGTGCAGCATATCACTATGCTTGTCTGGTAAAAGCTTTGGCCTGTTAAAGTCTCAACACCTGTCTTCATTTAACACCGCAAGGCATCGATATGGGTGTTGTAAGTGCGTTGTACCCAGCAGTGGATTACAGGAGGGACAAGTGCCACCCCCGCACATCGGAGGAGCAGCTGTGGAAGTGGTCTCCAGCTACCTGGAGCGCCAACACCTCCCGTCTGGTCAGGAAGGCCCACCAGCGTCTCTACTTCCTCAGGAAGCTGCGGAAAACAGGACTTGGGAGCTCCGTCCCGAGGAGCTTCTACCACTGTGCGGTGGAGAGTGTCCTCTGCACCTGCATCACCATGTTGCACGGCGGCTGCACTGCTGCTGAGAGGAAGGCACTGCAGAGGGTGGTAAAGGCCGCCCAGAGGACTGTCGGGAGCAGCCTTCAAACCACCTTGGACCTCTACACATCACGATGCAGGGGTAGGGCTCTCCGCATAATGAAAGACTCCACCCATCCTGCACACAGACTATTTCAGCTCCTCCCCTCAGGCAGGCGGCTGAGCAAAACCACCAGGCTCAAGAATAGCTTCTTCCCAGAAGCTGTTAGACTGTTGAACTCAAGCCATGCTCTGTAGACTCCATATCTCTCTGCACTATAAACACTTTACTCACCAAGTGCAATATCACAGGTGCAATATTAAGGACCTACAACTACCTCCTGCTGCACGCGTGCATTCTGCACCCAGCAAAGCCAAGTCCGGCTTCTTACCTCGTCATATTTTATTTTACTGCTATTGCTCTTGTTACATTTCAATTTGTTTATATTTTTGCGCTTTTTTTTCCTCATATTTTTATACTTTTATACAGTTTTCATATATATTATATTTATTAGGCTAAACCGGGACCTGAGTCCAAATTTCGCACCATAAGCATGTAAATGTGAGCTGGTACGACAATAAAGTTCCTTGAATCCCCTTGAATCCTTGAATTTCAGGATGCTGATTTATTCATGCAATAGCAGTGGTATGAGCTACATGAGAGTGTGGTTTGTATTTTTTTTAATCTCTAGTCTTCCGCCTCTCTTAGCTTTAGTTATTCTTGGATGTGTGATGCAGCATTAACATAGTAATGCAGATTTTTTCAGCGAAGTACATTTGTGATGTATAGGTTTCAAATTTTTGTAAGATTATATGACCGCCATTCATCTATTACGTACAACTGAGTAGTTCATAAAGACATATTGCATTCTCAAATACAATGACTCTGACATGTCGAACTCAAACATCAGGAATCAATGAAGAACTGACTGGAACCATTTCAGTGTGAGATGATAACCATGAAAACCACCATGCCACCCTAAAAAACAACAACAACAACAACAACAAAAAAAACACTGTGAATTTGTTCCCACAATTCACAAATTCAACAAGTTTCAAATAAGAAAAAACATTACATTTTCCCAATACTGAAAAATGAGCGGGGAAAACAATTAATAACAATATTGAAAAGGGTCGATTATTGTGCCATTTGGTTTCACAAAAAAAATCTGAATAAATGGAATAGATTAAATTTAACTGCTTTTAGATGAGAAATTTTATTAATAATTTAAAATGTTTCATTCATTTTGATTTGTATTTTACATTTGTTTTCTTTTAAAGCATTTATAAATGTTATTTATATTTATATTCATGTTATGTTATTCTTTTCGGTTCTTTTTTTTACCAAATCTTAGTAATGACTCTTTGTTAATTGTGCTTTGTGATGCCTGTGTTTTTAGCTTTGTATTTTCAAACTGTTTTATTTGGACTGGGCTATGTGACTGTTGTTATCTCATTAAGCCTGTGAGGAAATCATTAGTGTGCTAATCTACTTTACTGTAAAACAGGATAGGGCACAAAATTAAAAAAAGGATATTACTGTTCATAATAAAACTCATTCATGCATAACAACATTTTTTCACCAGAATTCTCAATTTTCAATTTTAATAACCATTGACAATGAATTATTGCATATTGTGTACAAGGCTTGACTCTTTTATACACCCCTTCAGTGTGCATTTTATATCTTTTTTTTTCCCATAATCATCTAGCAGGTACAGAGTTACTCCAGCTGAACACAGCAGGTGTCACCAGCACAGAAACCAATGACAAGAGGCGGATCCAGGGGATCAGCTAAAGCTATGCATGCAATAAAAGAAGCTTAGAAAAGCAGTTGGATAGACGTCTGTCATAAATGAGAACCTGAGTCACCCATAAAGATCTGGAATTGAGTCCACACAATGAAAGGTGTATCCCAACAGCAATTCTGTGGTGTTGAGGCGGTAATAATGAAGGGGGAGGTGGGGCAAATATTCTGACAACTCAAACAATGTTACCAAGGAAAATGGGGGGAAATGTTAGATAAACAACACAATAGGTTGAAAAATTACCCGAGTATGTCGGACACTACGTGATTTGAATTTGAATTTTACATCGTAGGAATTAAACAGAGCTGATAGATGAAAGGTGGGTTGATAATGTGTGGGAGGTCGGTTGTTTTCCTTTGAAGTGAAAAAAAGAAAAGCTTCAGTAATCCCAATTTGAATTATTGGCCCATGGTCCTCCGCGAAGTATCGTATAAAATAATGAAAATGATTTAAAAGACAGATAGTACTGATGCTGGAAAAAAGGGATTACTTTAAGCTACATAAGACCGGGCTTAGGCACCTCGACCACGGACCTCTAAACTTACATATCAATATTAAGAAAGATATAGCAAGTGTCAGCATTTTTTGGCACTGAAAAGGTATAAAACACACAATGGAAAGCAGGGTTACAAATTGTCCTATTTGGCACTGAGATCAGGAGGAAGAATGAGAGTTAACATGAAAGGACCGTTAAAGGTTGACGTGATCAGCATCCCTGTTGTTCTTTTGGTTGTCTGACAGTATATGAAGCAGGAATTGCAGGAAACGCTGAAATTAAGGTCTCCTGTTCACGCAGCATGAATGACAAATTTAATTCGTCACATCTTCTGTGAATTTATTCACAGAGCTCTCAAAGTTCCTGGAGAATTTCCTTTAAGGTCAATACAGGTAAGTGAGTTAGTGAGTTATCAGAGGAACCTGAGGCAGACAAAGGTGCCCCCCAGGGGAGCATTGTAATCCTTATCCCTTTTAACATTTAGTTTAATAGAATATTTGGCAGGCTGGGAAAAAGAACGTCTGTCATTATTCAGAGACAATGGCTTTCATTTTCAGGCAGCCTGAAACAAAGAGAGGAGTCTCCTCTGTGTTTTCAATCAAATTCAAAGTGCTCTGAAAAAGCTGATTGAGTGGTACAATGATGAGGGCATGAAAATTTCCATAAACAAAACCAAACACATGAAGAGACAGATCATAATCTGCGAATATCCGGTAAGACTTGAAATTGTCATAAACTCTAAGCTTCTCAGAATGCGGTGAGATGAATGTGTGAAAAAATAATTAATGTTCTTCGGTGACTCGGGGGCCGACAGACAGTCAGTGATGGTGATATATAGACGGATGATTAGATCGGTTATTGATTATGAATCCATGCCTTGGAAGCTCCTGCACCGACTGAACTGGCTATTGTTCAAGTTCAAGTTCTGGGAAAGTGTTGTGGCACATTTCACACAATTCAAAATGCCTGCACTGTTCTTAGAAATGGGGAAGATGCCCTTGGAACAATCTAAACTTGGACTGACATATTTAATGAATAAAAAAGGACACGGTGAAATGTCTCCAACAAAATACTCGCTAGACCAACCATAGAAATTGGCAGGAAGAGCCACAAAGGCCGATGCAAACCTTGAAAATATGGGTATCATATGACGAGACTAATCTTTTTGACTGAACATCCTCGGCATATGCTCTATTCAAACACATCTAAATTAAACTACAACTCTGTGAACACAGGGTGAAGGGTTCATCTGTTTAAAATAGTTAGATGTCAGTGCTTATCAGTTATTTTGAAAAAAGAAAATCATTGAACGCTTTGTGGAAAATACTTAATGTTTTGATATCATTGCAGTGAAAGGATTGAACAGTGGCACTTTCATCTACCTTCATCTTCTTACCTATTGGCTGATCCATGTCAGTATGAGTTCAGATCCATTGGCTGTATCTGTGTAAACTCTTCAAATGGCCATTTTACCATATTTTCTGTTGGCTGATTGAGCATCTGTTTGCACTGACACTGTAAATGTTTCTTGTCCATATTTTGAAAAACACAATTTCCCTGAGGTTGATTTCATTGCTGGATGTTGGACTTAAATATTTCCTGGCCGTGTACAGCTTTTACCATATCTTAGTTGGTTTCTGAAGAATCTGAGCCATGTTTTACGCTTGCCATGTGGAAGAGATGGTGTAATTTCACAGTAGCTGGTGGCCGGCGCAGTAATCACATTGACTGAATTTTCTCACTGGTTAGCTTCAGCGTTGGTCCAAGCTATAAGCACTTGGCATGTTCAAAAATGAGGTGTGCCCTATTTCCTAATTGGTTTTCCTATCACTAAAGACTTGGGACTTCGAGTTTGGTTGACTGGCTCCAG
The DNA here is from genome assembly GCA_034769265.1 of Remorina albescens. NCBI lineage: Eukaryota > Metazoa > Chordata > Actinopteri > Carangiformes > Echeneidae > Remorina > Remorina albescens. The sequence goes on along the minus strand of CM068490.1, from coordinate 4,517,108 downwards.
GAGGAGCAGGAACAAGCTGCTTAACTCGTTGGCCAGAGAAGAAAGCTGTCTGACTGGTTAACTGATTCAGAAAGGAGGTCAGGCCAGCTGTCTGATTAGACTCTCCTGTAAGGCCTTCTGCAGGCAGTGATGTACAGCCTAAGTGGAGGACAGGGCCCATTGCACTAAATCACAAGTGAACAACAGCCAGTAACCGAAGCTGGCACATAACAGAGGACCATTGATGCGATGAGAAAATACTCAGCAGCCCCATGAACAAATGGATGAAAAAACAAATAGTGAAATACAGGAAGACTTCCCTCAGCCGAGTTTCCTCTCCTCAAAGTGCTTACAAAGTTGTGTACGTGTTCAGGGGATACACTGGTGTTGCAAGAAATATATGTTCCTAAGTGTCTTCATTTAACTTGAATTTTCCTCAAAGTACTGTTGGCATTGTGTCCTGAGCTGGCTCAACTTATATACTTAACTTGCAAACAGCAAATCCCCTAACACCCTGTGTTTAACTCCTGTAAAAGTGTTTTGTATTCTGTTGGTCACTGAAGACAAATCATATGCTGCGCGATACTCCACAAATCTAGGATGAAGAGTGTAAAGTCAAATCAAACGAGGAGATTATTACAAACAAATATAAACTGAAATAAATCAAACTTCATTGTAAAATAATCATGCAAGATGGCTACACCATCACACGGCACAGCACAGCAAGACACCCCACGAGACAAATATGGCAGAAAACAACCCATTTAGTTGACTAGTTAGAAGCAGACTCTAATCTCACAAAGCAGGGACTTTCTCAAAGCTGAAAAAAAGAAACACACGCATGGACAAAAAGCAGCATTTAACAAAATATATGGAAAATGATTGATGTCTTTGCTAAAATGGACCTCAGTAGTATGAAGACAAGATGAATGAAGAAGAAGAATGAAGAAGAGAAGAGCGATGAGAAATTACGCGGGAGTAAGGACACGGAGGAGAAAGAGAGCGAGGAGGGGGCGGTGACGGCACATATGCTGGATGTCCTTGAGGGGACAAACAAGAGGAGTTAGACTGATGCAGCGGTTTTTCATAAAGTTTACAGTAATCTCATCAGCAGAAAAACACAGACACTTTTGAATATATTAGTTTAACTGGTTCATTGAGGCCGAAGCCGACATGGCAGTGTCACACAACAAAGGCTGCCAAGTGTCGTACACGTAATGGTTGAATTATTTTTGGGTCAACATCAACCAATTCTGAGAGGCTTGATTATGAGGGAGTCATTGTTAATTCATGATTATCAAATCAACTTATCATTACATACAATCCATCCATCTGACTAGCCTTTCTGAGCGAGGTTGATACACTGTTAGTGACATTAAAATCATTTTCATAACCATCAACCCATTTCAGAGGCCCACTCCACCAAGGTGAATATAGTCAAAGGAACTTTTTGATGGGCTCAACGCGTTCACAAAGATTAAGTGTTACCATGTTTCACATCCTGAGCACAACGCAACACAGAACACAGATCAGCAAAAGCATATTTTCCATGCATTTTAATAAAGCTCATAAAAGTGACCAAATAAAGGTCAGCTTTACAGTAATGTCCAACATAATGACAAAAACTCAGACAAAAGAGGAGTCTCAGACTCAGTGTCAAGTAGCACTCACCTTTTCCATCAATTCATTTTTCTTTAAATTGATTTGATTCAAGGCTGAAAAAAAAAAAAGAACTCTGTAAAAAGCCGAAGTCCGAGTTCCCTTATGATAAAAAAAAAAAGACTTTTATTTCATTTCTATTTGAGTTTGAAAAACTCATACCAACTTTGATTATGCTGTTCATGAGCATTCTTGTGTGTGTGTAAATCCCTAACCTGGTGAAATAAAACAACTCGACAGACGCCAACCATACAGTATATCAACAGCAGACATCAGATGTCACACTTGCCATAAACCTGCTATTATTATAGTTCAGGCCTATTTTATTTACAATTCAGCCACATTGACCTTCTTCACAACTGTCTTTCTTGATTTTCAGCTTCCCTTGGCAGGCAGAGACAGTGATGGCGACTCCCTGCACGGCCCCTGATCTCATGTGGAAACGGCAGCACTTACATCAGACATTTTACACTGTTGGACCAATATTTAAAGTACAAATAACAATACATTCATCTTTTGCAAAGTTGGATGTGATCGTGTGGAAAAGAAAAAGTGCCTTGCATTGAGAGATAGCGGGGGGTCCGTAAGTATTTAAAGTGGACTTGGGGAGGAGCATGTTTAACCACAGATGTTAAAAACGTCAAGATCAGTACTTGCACTGTTGGGAGGACGGGGGGGGGGGGCTTTTTAAAACATGAGTAAAAATGATATAATTAATTGCAGTGCCTCCCATGTTCAAACAGACGTTTTATATCAGACCAATTATCAATGAGAAATTAAAAAACTGAGCAAAAGAAAGTGATATTTCATCAGAGAAGATGGAAAATACTCCCAGCTCTGATTCTATACAGCAAAAGCAAGAGCTGCGGTATAACTCTAATTTGACTAAAGTCCCTCCTGAATACATTATTTCAGATCGTTGTCTGGATGATATATTGTACTGTAAGTGTCATTAAGCGTGTGGACTGAGGACTTGTGGAGGTTTGGACAATATGATTCTAATGGACATTGTAATTGATGGTTTTTATTGTAAAGTCAGCCTAAAAAAACATCTTGCCCGGAGTTTTTTTGAGCAATTTCTCAATTTATTTTGCTTATCATCGTAAAATACCCTTTTACCTCAGCGTAACTTAGAGTTAGTTTTTCAATCGAATAGTTGTTCAAAAGTAGTTTGAAGCTTTCCAGAAGTTCCCTTTCACAGCTTCTCCAAATTCATCCTCCACACCACCTTCCTCACCTTCTGTCATGCGACGTACAGTGCACGCCACTTCTGTGCTGCAGTGACATAAATTGGGCATAAATTGTGAGGTAAAAAATCATCTTGAATAGATGTGGTTGTAAGGGAAACTGGGCGCTCTCTGCCATGACGGCACTCTTCTCTCTCATCCTCTGCCTCCAGCTATAGTAAGGAAGTCCACGTCAATGCGAAGTAAAGGTTGGCCACGTCAGTCACCACCTCATTATTCCCCTGCTCATTCCTCATTTGCTGTCGTCCAAATGACCGAACCGTGCAGAGGTTTTTCCTGAAGTAAACATTTTTCCACTGCAGTTATGGGTTGTTTTTGCTGACATTTGTATGTGTGTGTGTGTGTGTGTGTGTGTGTGTGTGTGTGTGAGGCAGAGGGTGGATTGAATGGATGAGTCCATAAATAGAGGCGGCTTTTGTTCACACGTGACAGATAATCACCATTGTTTCCTCTAACTGTGATTGTTGTACACAACCTTAACGGCATGTTTATTCTTGTCACCACCACGACGATGCTGTCTTAACCTTATAGGCAGTTGTTTTTGTGCCTCAACTTCACTAAACTGTGATCAATCCACACCTTTAACAACACATCTGCTGAACCTCAAAGTGGTTCTAATTTTAACCCAAAAAAACAATTGATTCTCAGATGTACTAGTGTTGTTTTTGTTCCTTAACCTGACCGTACCACACATTTGTTACTGTTATACTGGCCAATGAAATGCATCTGAGGATCATAAGAATGGATAAACAAAAAAAATAATTTAGATTGCAAGATTTGTTGAAAGATATCCCTTTTCAGCTCAAGTAAGTGATTACTGTTTTGGCTCTTGCCGTCTTGTACCTGTGTTTACAGGCCAGTTTATATTCAGAGCATGGTCTGTCATCAGACATCCTTCTTTCTGCTGCTTTTTCCCTTCTCTCCCTCTCCCCGTCTCTTTCGCTCTCTTTTGTCGGTCCACACTGGCAAGATTGCTTTACGTGATTTCTGCGGATTTGTCAGCTTCACATTCATGCTGCCAATCTCGTGTTCTAACACATCCCAAAGCTGCTCTGTTGGATTCAGATCTAGTCCCACTGAAGTCCTCTGAATTAAATGTCATGTTGATGAATCCAGTTTGAGATGACTTTTGGTTTGTGACGGGGCAGATTATCATTCTGAAAGTCATTATAAAATGTGACCATACAGGGAAGCACACGGTCAGCAGTGATACTCAGATAGGATGTGGCATTCAAGCCATAATTGATTTTATGAAGGGGCCCTCTTTGTGCCACGAAAACATCTCCTCTAACATAATACCAGCAGACTACACTGTTGATTGGTTTGTACCATGGACTCATGACACTATGATCGACTGTAGAAATCCAAATTCGTCAGACCAGACTATGTTTTTCTAGCCAGGCTTTGTCAACTTATTCCCATTGTCGCCTTACATTTCTGGTCTTGGCTAACAGGAGTGGAAACACATGCGGTGCTCATGTGTAGCCCGTCCACCTCCAGGCTCATCATGTCGTTCATTCTGAGGTGACAGTTGTAACGGGTGGTTAACTGAGTCAGCTCCAATCGGTTCGGCTATTTGCCTCTGGCCTCTCTCATCAACAAGATGCTTTTATATGCAGAAGATCAGCCATTTCAGAAACACCCAAACTATCTGGCACCAGCAATGAATGTGAACAGTACCTGAAGCTTCTGACCTACATCTACATCATTTTATTCAGATTGGCTGAGTAGATTATTGCATGAATTAGCAGAAGTAAGTGTGAGCGTAAAGACGGTGATGCAGGAGGCACAATGTTGGCAAAGGCTTTAAGATGACTACAATGACTGCTCTCTCTATTTTAACAAATTCTCCCGGTAGTCTCCATTTGGCAATATATGAGAATATAAAACCTTAAAAGGGAAAAACATAAAGCACTTGGATATCTAATGAAATGGTGTGAAAACTACACCTGCGCCACAGTTGTGCCATATGTTTGAGTAATGAGAAACAGAGACAGCCCAAAAATAAATGCTCTGATTGATATTACCGTCACTTATAAAGTAGGTCAGTGTTGTACCTCACTGTGCACAGCACCTCTAAATCAGCAGCTGACGCAGTTTGGACAAAATGGCTGTCACATAACCAGACTGAAGTGAAAGAGGGTTGGTTGGTAATAACACTGCCACCATTTTTATGTTGTTTTTTTTTTGTTGTTTTTTTGCCAGATGTGAAAAGCTATTATAAACAGTGCTGTGTTACGAGTTGGATTTTCTAAAGTCAGATCATTTGAACACCAATGTCAAGAGTTTTAACTTTTTCATTGTCAGGACAGACATGACTAGTTCATACAGCACATGGTTGGAATTGAACATTTTTGAGGCAGCACACCTGCCTTGCAATTGTTAGAGACGGCTGTTTTTTCACAGTCCATTTTGGCACAGCACATTGTCAATGCACCACAAGATTACTGAATTGTGTGATTGAAATGATAAGTCAACATTAAATGATGGAAGAAGTGTAGTCTCGAAGTTATTCAGTGCAGTCGGTGGTTGGAAACAATATCTCATCAAAAAACAGTGTGGAGCATTCAAGGTTCACTGGTTGTGTAGTTTTCTGGAGCTTTCTTTGGAAAGTGTTCAACACTTTGTTAAAACTTGAGAAAGGTTTCCACTTGTTAAGAGCCTGACCTTTAGTAGTTACTTTAGGCAGGAATCATTATTATGGTCACGTCTCTAACAAAGGGCAATTAAGACAGGAGGTACATTTTTTAATCACAATTTTAATGCAATCAAATATGAGTGATACATAAAATATATATGTGAGTGTGTGTGTGTGTGTGTGTGTGTGTGTTTGAACCCTTCTAGGAGGTTAATCCTGTATCTGTGAGTGCGGGGAAGTGTTTGAGTATCAGGGAGGGAGATCCTGGGGGCCACTTTTCTTTTTTCTTTTTTAAGTAATTTAAATCCCACAAGCACTCAGAACACCTTGAGGCCATACTTTATCAACAGCTCGACCACCTCCAGCTAATATTAGCATGTGGCCCATGTGAGATTTGACAAAGTCTAATCACCCTCAGGCCAACCAAGTTCAACCCTCAAGACAGAACTCAAACACATTGCACCAATTTCAATGGAGCTCTATTGAAATCCTGGTGATGCAAGTGTTAGTTAATCAACCTGATATGATACAAAAAGTGTATTTGGAGAACTGAAGCAACTGGCAGCAAGGTCTGCTCTAAGTTTTTTTTTAAAGGACGAGTTGTTCAATGGCAAACATTAAATTGAACATATCAGTGTCAGCCTGTCAGACTGGAGTCTGACAAATAATATTCCTGCTTCTTTTGACAAGCCATCTTACGTATTATTTTAAAGCCTTGCCTTAAACCAAAATCCTCAACCAAAACAAATGCTTTAACATCAAAAGTCATTTGTTTGTTTGGGGGAAATGCATTTCAGCGCATTATATTCATGGATTACTGTATAGATTCAAAAAATGTAAACAGATAGGACAGAATATAAGAAGCTCTTTCCCCCCTAGTTCTCAAAACGGTATTCCCAGTATTACAACAGCCCCCCCCCCCCATTGTTTAAAGAAAAAATGTGTACATTTTGAGCAGTGAGATAGACTGACAACATGTTCAAGATACCCAGCCTCATCCTGGAATAGGCAATCGCTATCCTGTGACCCTGAGCAGGATAAGCCGGTATGGAAAATGGACGGCTGAGTAGATAGTGTGAATTCTGTCCAAATTGTCGTCCTGACTAAAATTGGATCCGAACATCCATAAGCAATAGAAAATGAAAAATGACCTGTTTCACATTGACCATATAACCTTTAACAACGCAAAGGTACATGCCATCGACATGGTACAATTTCTTTGTTTTTTTATTTCTTAAAAGGCCACAAAGCCTCCACTTTATCATGTCATAAAACATGCAGGTGGTTTCTCTGTTTGGGTGCCACGGCTGTCCTCGTCCAGATTGGCAGCCCTGATGTTCTTCCTCCCCAGTTTTGGGGGTCACAGTCTTTAGTGTGACGATCACAAAAGAGACCACTGTTGCCTTCGCTTTCCACATGTTTTCTAGCTCTTCCCTCAGCCAGTGGTGTTTCTCTGTTTCTCATGATCGTTGTTTGTAAGGACGGTTTCTGAAGTCCACCCTGCTGGTAGGACAGATAGTTCACTTTAGTGCTCATGGATATCAAAAGGCCATGAATTTACAACATCAACGTCTCTCTGGACCAAAACCTGAACCATCATGATCAGGTATGTTTGGTTAATCGGTCTGATTCCTGCACCTCCCTCTGTGAGACATGACTAAATATGAGGTTTAAGTTACAGAAACTCAATAAAAACGCTGCAGGTGCGCTTCTGGGCACAACTGAGGTTTCATCATGCACATCACTGTATATGGATGAGTCCTCTGCTCCTCTCAGCCAAGCTTCAGTAAACATCCTCATTGTAAGACATCCCGGGCTCAAGTGCCCTCTCGTCTCAGTTCCTTTAACTGTGACGATTTAACAGTGTAACCGTCACTTTGGCTTGCTACATCCATCACTACTGCCTTCTTCTTTTCCTGTTTGTTCACCATTACTAAGTCCAGTTGATTGGCCATCACCAGCCTGTCAGTCAGTATCTCGTCTCAATCACCTTCGAGGGAGCGTCCAATTTTGTCCTAAAAACTTCCAGCCAATAAGCTGCACATGGAATTTGAGCAAATTTAAACACACGAACAGGTTGTTTATGGTAATTTATTCAATTTAGAAATTAAAGGTGAAGGGCACACTTGTTTTTTTATGTGTGAATCTTCGGCTGTCTGGCTACTTTACATTGCAAAACGTATTCCGGAGCTGGTGTGGAATTGATGAAAGAAAAAAGAGTAATAGTTTTAAGTGTCTTCTGGTATTTCCTGTGGAGACTTGCATTGTATTTCTCCTTTTTAATTCACTGAAACGTCCCTACTTGCCCTTTAGGCCAAACACCAATTTTCCAGGTGGTAGTAACCAGTTTATTTTTGCAAATTGATTTAATTTCAGCTGTAAAAAAGGCTTTGATCTTTGGAAATTTCTATCCTCTGTGATTTTATCCTGTAATAATAAATGTTTCCAGAAAATTATTGGTGTCTGCTATTGAAATAGATTTATTTATTGCCCTTTGTGACTTGAAACTAAGAACACATATTAAATGGAAATTTTCATTCTGGTTGACACCGGGTGGTCAGCAGTCTGAATCTATATTTTTTTAAATATTAAATAAATAAATTAAGCTGCAAGTTGTTGTGACAAAACAAACAGGAGATAATGGGTGTCATCAATCAAGAGTTGTGTCTACGTGTTCTCAATCCCAAAGGAGATGTAACCATTTCAAATAAAAGTGGAACTGCCAAGACTGGATCAACTATTGTTTTTATTAATTTACTGAACTTACTAAAGTTTTGAGACTAAGTGGATTTATTTATAGCAAGTGATTCAAAATGTTTTCCAGAAAAAAAGCAAATGCACAAAGAGCAAAGTAAGTAGACCCGCTTTGTTCAGAATACATTGACATTTTATTCTTATGTCTATAAAGTCGACAAATATCTCTAATATAAGCTTCAAAGGAGAAAAGTGTCTCCTTCAACTGGTACGAAAATGTCTTGGAGCCTCAAATTGCCTCAGAAACTCATGCATAGCTGTCACGTACTGCCAGCAGAAATCCTACCTTAATCCCAGATTAAGCTTTGAAGCAAGGTTACTCAGTGATTAATCTCTGCACCAGTACATCATTTGGTATGTATCCATCAGTAACGTTGGTTTTCACTCCCCCAACTGTAGAATACGTGTTGCGCAAAATGAAAGAATGGATTACATTAGACAAAAAATCCGACTCATTAATGATACATCACTATGCTTCCTCTCCAATGTCTCACTTCTTTTCATCCTACTTTGCTTTTTTGTCAAGACTTTTATTCTCAAAACAGCCATCACAAAGAATACTTAATTTTTAGAATTGCAAGAAGCAGAAAATTGGCGTGATTTGTGGGATGTGACTACCTTGTCTTTTACACAACATAACAGCTCGAGCATTCTTAGGCTAATTCAGACGATGGTGGCACACAAGGATCAGAGACCCCACCTCCCTCTTACATTACACTGGATAAAAAAAATGATCCATCAAATTGTTCAATTCATCAAACCTAAAATGCTGATACAGCCAGGCTCATCTTTATCCCACCTGTAATGCAGTTTCAGTCAATTGCTGCCACTACCAGGCATATATGATGGATCTTAAAGATCTTTCCTCTTTCTGCTTTCCTTTTTCCCGATAATGCAGTTTTTGGCTGTCATACCACTCCTCTTTATTTCAGCCAACATGTTGCCAAAAATGTCTAACACATCACAACCTGGAGAATGGTCCTCCATGAGCTCATGGAGGACGATTCTCCAAAAAGTAAGACACTAGGGCATTGTTAATAGTTTTTCATTGTGCTGTAGATGAGCGGACGATGTATAAGGAGGTTGCTTAAATTGCTGTAAGAGTCTAAGACTTCAAAATCAGGAAAAGTATTGATCTGCATCAAACTCTTTCCACAGTTCACCCTCAGATATTTCTTCCAATGAAGGTAATTGAAGGAATATTAGGTTACTGGGACTTTAACCAGGTTGGGAATGACACCCTCCTATGTGAAAAACAGCTGGGGATTTTCTCATCAATTTAATATTCTTAAATTTTTCATGCATGTCTGCTGCTGTTTGCATGACAGGAAAAAAAAAACCGGTACATTCAATAATCTTTTTCTTGCTGTTTGGGGGTGTGTTAGTAATTGCATAAAAAAGAACAGGTTAAAGCTCCTTAAGAAGAAAAAAAACAAAAAACAAAACACTAATCTGATTTTTAAGATGACAAACAGAGATTCACCTCAAATTGTAATTTGTATCCGGAGCATGAGGAATAATGATGATTCACTTCCCATAAAACTTATAGTTTAAACCGGTGCTATTGAACTTGATATCACACATCTAAAAAGGTTAAAAAAAAATGGCTGATTTTTGGCATTAAAAAACATTATCATCAAACAATGTGACAACAACCTGACCACTACAACACATCGAGGCATCATCCTCTAGACCACTCAGCCCGAGCATATGAGAAACCATTGAGAATCCATTGCATGCAAAGCAAAGAGAAAATTTGCATATACAGCAGGTCTATAGATTAAAGCTTTGGCAGACATACAGACACAATAGGACACATTGCACTGAATATAAATCGAATTAAAGTGGAAATGAAAAAGCCAAAAACACGATGGCTATAATGTATGAACACATGTATGTGTGACTCACACTCCTCGTTTCCTTTCTTTTGCTTATGTCCTACATAAAATGAATAACACCTCTTATAGCGTGAATCAGATTCAGTTGTGGAGCCGTCCATGACTGATACATAGCAGCCATGGGGCCAATTCATACACGAACCACTGCACGTCATAATCATGCTTACATAAACGTATCATAAAGACAAAGAAATAAACTGGGGCGCACATACGCAGCAAACTATTTGCTTGGAACACTCCTTTCTTAAGGACAAACTAAATCTTTTTTTCCCAGTGTTGAATCTCTTTTGTGTGAGATACGCTGAAACTAATTGAAAACCGAAGTCAATTACCTCCTCCACATTACAGCTGACCTAAATTCTAACAAATGTGTTGTTTATTTTTTTTTCCCCCATGCAATGGTTTCATCCAGGAAAATAGACATCAACTGTGATGACCAGATTGCCAGATTTGCTTTGGGTAATCATCGTCCTCAGAAGATGGATCGTCACATCTTTGGTTGTCAACATGAATCCCTTTTGTGATGGAGTGAATGTGTTTTGGAAAGAATCAAACAGCCATGATGCCGACAAAAGAATCCCCAGGTTTTCAGAAAATGTAATATGGATATACAGACAGCTCAGACATCGAACTTTCTTCCATTTCCTCAACCTGAACAATATTGGATGATAGCCCGTCAGATGATAAAATACTATTATATTCCCAGAAATTTCTGGGAAATGAAAACTGAAGAACTTGAGAAAAGGCACACTCTTAGTGCCAATATCCCGCAATCAAGAAATTTAAAATCTCTGCATATGTCAGTATTCAGTAGCCGAATTAACTTGTAAAGGTCCAAATGATATGATAAATGAGAATCCTGCAGCAGCTTCTGATTTATCCTTTGACATTCAGGTGTTTGTTAGCCATAATGTGATCAGGGCTTGAACAATAAAATTGAGGACTGATGGAGAGAAGGACGGCTCCAGAAACCCAGACACATAAATCAGAGAGAACGTATGTAACCTAATTAAAAGTGGAAAGTCTTGAAAATGTCATTCTGTGTCTGTGTGTCCGTAATTACGAGCCCTGATTAAATCCTGGCCACTTCCCGGAGACTGTATACTACATTTAAAATATTTGCCAGAGTAACTGTGGAATCAAATTAGAATGAATGACTGGAACTCCACTGGATCGAGGCCAACTCAGTCGTCCATGCTCCGTTCACAATAATAGGAAGAGAGGATGAAGAGATTGGGTGGATCAAGTGCAGCGGGAGAGAGAAGAGTCTTTGAATGAAGGCGAGAGATGAGTGTGCTGGACCATATCAAAGCTGTCAGTTTGTGTCTGTCTGGGTCGCTTTTCACTCACTTCGCTGTGGTATGATATTCTGCCACCGTTACCTCCGTCAGTCAGATAGTTGTGCAATTCAGTATTATATTTTACAGCGTAAATCTTAGAAAATAAAGAAAGTACAAGCTCCTTGGTGGAACTGTTTTGGAACATCTTAGTTTGGAGAACAGAGAGGTGCATGTAACCAAGCATATGAAGGAGGAGAATTGCAGGAGGAGGGAAATTGGGATGAAATAGATTGGAGCAAAACCAATATTTCATCTGAAAAACAACTAACACCAGAGAGAGGGTGCATGCGAGGGAGAGGGGGAGAGACTGTGTTCCCGAGTATAAGTGACAGGAAAAGCCGAGCACTATAGTTCACCCTCTGATTGAACTAAGGGTCACTGTTACTCACTGTGACACTGAACATCAGCTTACGCCTGCTAATGCACAGAGGCTCCTTGTGGATTTACAGCAGCATAAACAAGACTGAGGCCGCGCTGGTTTACACGGGGAGGACTGACCCGTCTCCGAACTGCTGATCATTGTGTTTGTAACGAAATAGTTTAGGAGGTGTGCAATCGATGAGGTAATTATTGTTATCGCAGATCAAGCCAGACTGTGCTTCCTCCATTCAGGAATCAGCACTCTTCAGTTTTTTGAACCCCGTACGAGGATGCATAATGTGAATGAATTGCATGAGCAGGGCGTGACGGAAACAATGACCTGCTATGCAAGCGTATGCATTCATAGCTTGTGGCCGCAAGGAATGAAACAGTAACTGAGGCGTTTTCACACCTTGCAGCTTATAATAGAGCAGATGTTGTTATTGAAGGATGAGCAACAGAGCAGAAAGTGGGTTATGTTGAACGTCTCACAGGTTGTTTGGAGTGAAGGCTTCAGTAACTTCCATAAATTTCTATTTAAGGATTTGCAGATGCCAGGGAACCCTGAGAGAAAGGTTACAACAAACAATTAAACAGGTGCCACTCGCTATCTGCAGTTATTAGTATTTTTCAAAGTGAAGAAGGCGCTGCCTCCTCGGCCCCTAATTGAATCTGATGCATGTTATTAGAGACCTGACCTCCCCACGCGTTGAATGGAGTGGTTTGTGTCTTCAAATGCAAGTGCTCCGAGAAGGATTGTGAAGGTAAATAAAAGTGATAAAATGTGTGCAGAAGAGAGGCATTCCTGTGGAAAGCGTAGCACGTCTGGGTCAGCGTGTAATCAAATCTTAAATACGTGAGGAGTGAAGTACACTGAGCTCAAAAGGCTTTTCTGTTCAGGAACTAAAACTTGAGCCTGCAACACTAACAGAGAGGAAGTTCAGAGAAAAATAGAGCTGAGAAAAGCTGAGATCAACAATTGTCCCAGCTCACAGTTCATTAAGACTTATTCTGCTTCATACTGTTAACCCAGTATTTAATAGAGGGGGACAGCTTGATCATTCTCCTGTGGAATAGCCGCACTGAGTGCACACGGGACTGCGGTGCAAGAGCAAGCTTCTGTCACACCGAGACTTGTCACATGATGCTTCCAGGGACTACAAAACCAAAACACGACTGCACATTACGGAGTCTCAGCTGGAAATTGGTAATGTGCTAGGGAGGAGGATCCACATGAGATGCGATTGTGTCACAGCGAATGCAGTTGAGCTCTCTAAGTCATACTCAATTTAAATATAATTAGGATGCACCGTCTCATTCTTGTTTCATTAATGTACGAGGTCGTGCAGACAGGCACAGGGGCGCCAAATTAAAACCAGCCACAATGAAGATGGAATTTTAATTAAAAACAATTCAAATGGCAACCCGTTGAATTATAGCGACCTACATTCAAATAGAATGTAACATGAATACCACTTCATATTTTGCTGATAATAGCCTTCCATCTATATTTATACAAACATTTACAATGTGAAGTGTGGTAATCAGTAGGGAACACAAGAGTGTGTGGTAAGCACATATGAAAGTTGTCAGTATGAGCATTGTAAGGTGCAAAACAAAACCTAAATATACACTCACCCAGGATGTGGGGTGGCCATGAAGAGGAGCAGAGAGAGTGGTTAGTCTGCAGCCAAAAATAATGTCAACTGAAACACACTGGGTGCCAAAGGGGTTCCAGATACACCATTCAGCCACCCCACAGCAAAGAGATCCAGATTAGCACGCGATCCAAACCTGACCTTGTTTTATACGTCACATCAAAACAACCTGCACATGAAACTGGAAATTTTTACTTAGCAGCAACCGAAGTTTTCTCCTTCTGAAAGTAAAATAAAATCCCAGCTGAGAGTCTGTCTGCAGTGTCACGGGTCAGAGCTGCAGCTCAGTCACAGATGACCTTGTGATATCGGCAGACAGAGGACAGCCAGGTCATTTTATATATAGCCACATTATCGCTAATTGTTAAATTAACTACTTGAATATGCAAATTTATGTATAAATAATTGGGTTGGCAGGTGAACAGAGTGTACACATGAGCAACATGCGGTTCGGTTCAAACAGAGAACGATAATAATTTCAGCACATCCTATTTCACACTTCCTGTCATTGTTGATTTTCAATATTTAGCCAAGACCAAGGTCTCTCTCTGATCTTATCCAGCTGCTTTGACTGCACACAACTGTCCTGCTACAGTCACTGCCCTGCCCTTGGCTGTGAAGAAGCTCTGCAGAGGGGGCGGTCAGAGCAGCAAAACGAATTTACAATGACTGAGCTGCCAGCAATCCAAGACCTCTACAGCAAATGCTGCAGGAGGAGAACACGACAGATCCTCTCTGACCCCAGCCATCACAGTCACAGACTTTTCACACTCCTGCTGTCAGTGCGGGAGCATCCGGACCCAAACCAGCATGCTCAGAGACCATCGTTTCCCACAAGCCATCAGGCAACTGCTGACATTTACACCTGCACACACAACATAAAACATCACCATAACGGTATTTGCTACATGACTTTGTTCAATTTCAGATTGATATTTAAAAGTATTATTTAAATGCTGTATTTAATCAATCAGGCTTTAGTTGCCCCAAGCAGATATTGTAGGAAAACAAATCAATTTTGCTGCCACACAGCGTTTTGGAAATAAATTCAAGATGTATAATTTGGGAAATTCATTCAAAATGGCTCCAAGTTATGTTAATTAAGAAGCTGTTATTCAGGGAGCATTGCATTTCTGTCATGAGAGGGAACGAGATAGCTTTGCAAGGAATATAGGAAGAATTTGTAGAATTAGTGGATTTTTTATTTATTTATTTTTTTTCCAATCTTGTTCTGTTCGGCAGAAAACTCTGTTCAATGACCATCTGTTGTGTCTCCGTCATTTCTCACTTTGGGGACATCGCCTTCTCCCATATTTACATGACAAAACTGCCCCGATCATCTTTTATGGTCATTTTCCTTCAATCCATACGCTACCGCTTATCCTTTGAGGGTCATGGTGCCAAGCCCAGCTTACATGTGGAAAGAGGAAAGGTTACGCCCTGGACAGGTCGCCAGACTGTGGCTGAGCCAACACAGAGACAAACAACTATTCACACTCACATTCCCATACAGGAAATTTAGAGTTGCCAGTTTATATAATCTAATTACCTTGGAGTGTGGGAGGAGAAAAAGGCCTGGCCAGCAAATTTTAACTCATGCCCGTCGTGCTGTGAGGTGATAGACCTAGTCAACCATGCTGCCCAAGGAGAAATTAAAAATTTACCTCTCATTTCAAAGTCATCCATTTCAAACTCATAAATTAAACTTTTTCCAGGTTAAAATATCAGCCACTGCAAAAGGCAAAAGCAAAATAAAAAAAAGTTTTACATTAGTACAGGAATCAGTGCTGTTGTTTTACTGGTGGGGACAACTGTATATTTTTTTTAGACTTTCACCAGATGATGTCACTTAAAAAAGGCAAGGAATTGATCTGAGGACCATTCTGTCAGCGGCCTTCTTTTACCTATAAGTTTTTCTTGTGTGAAAGCTGCTCTCCCGTTGTCCATATGTTGAATTGGCACTCAGCCTACAGGTCAAACGGAGCAGCAAGCTAACCAGCTGGGGGTCAGGAAGTCCATACTGTGACCATGCTCTTCCTCAGTATGTGAATCCTGGAAGTGCTCATGTTCCTGTGCTATCCAAACAAACTTATTGGCTGTTTGCCTGAACCACATTGGTACTTGCATAAGTGGGCTCGATGTAGGCAGGGGAGTCAGACACAGATCCTGTTTTGTAATACCGAGATGCTTAACGCGTAATCATCTCTGACGTCCCATTTCCTGTGGTAGAGATGAAGAGAGCACTCCTATTTAACTTGAGGTTGTTTTGTCATATTGCGTAGGTTGGTATCCGGAAGGTTGCATAATTATCAACATCATGATATAAAAGCTGTTGTGTTCATGTTAATCGTTATTATTGAAATAAATGGCAGAAAGAGAAACAAATAACGTCAGTGAGGCAAAAGAGACTGAAGTGCACAAATTAATTCACAGCTTTTAATTGTGAAAACAGGCGAATGTTCTCACACTGTTCTGTGAAAGTGGAACTATTGTGTATGGATAATTAGTTGAGTATCAAATAATTAATCCACAAGTTGGACTTAGTATAGACAGCGTCCAGACGTCACATCTTAACACCATATCAGGAAAGATTATACAAAAAGTATCAGTAGCAAAACAAAAATTAAAAAAGTCCTGTCAAGCATGAGAAATTAGAGAAATAATAAATGACAAATTGAGTAAGAGTCATGCCAACGGGCTCAAATCTTGCTGAAAACAAAACAAATACAGACCTCTCATAAAGTTGCAGGGATTAAAGAACAAAAGGGTGCAAGTAAAAAGTTTGACAGATTATAAGAGAATGTGATGAATTCAGCTCTTGAGAAGGGACACTTTAAACCCTCTATGGTGTTGCTCTCAGGCAACAAACCACTATTTTGGTTTGTTGCCCACAGACTACCCATTTCATTCTTTTCAAGTAAAACATGACATTGAAAGTCTGATGACAAGTCTGTGACCAATTACATTTGGGGTGGGCGTCGGTTTGACCATTCCTCTGGGGGTGAAACAGCCCTTTTTGGGACCATAGCCAGCTTGGACACACTTCTAGCTGAAGGTAAGAAAAATGTCACTTTTTAACATGTTTAAAATTTAAAAAAAATCTTTGTATAAAAAATATCTGTGATGTGAATGAATGAAGCATATTTGAGTGAGTAAAGAAAGTTTTTGTCTTGATATGATAAAAGGATGGTTTTTCATTCGTTGCCTCAGGGCAACATTGTGCGGTTAGACCACTTTTGTGTGAACTATAACATGTTAATGGATGGAAATGTGCAGGGATGCATAGTTATCACCATAATCTTTTTTTTTTTTGCTGTATTACGTACAGTTACTCACAGGAAATGGATATACCAACATTCTCATGTTTTTGATTGCTCGGAAGAGAAAATGATCTGTGAGGAAGCAATGGTAGCTCTAGTTTACAAATTAGTTTTTACTCTGTTATGGCTACTCTCAGTTTCATTCTCAACTTCACTGGGTGATTATTGTGTATGTTTTACATTACTACTTGCAGCTATTTTCTGAGATTGAATAGTTTTTCATTGATTTCTTACTTTCTCCTTTCTCAGAGGAGAAATCGGGTCAGTGAGTCTTCCGTAGCGGTCGGTTTGCAGCCGGGGAATACACAAACCATGAAAAGTAGCTATTACCAAAGTCGAGGGACACGTGGCCACCAGAGTCTTCAAGCATAAAGGCTTAAATCCACTCTGCCTTACCCACTTTATTTTTGGTCGAAGCACAGTGAACTGTAATTGTGTAATGCATAGACAAATTTGAAGACCTCCACCTGAAGCTCGTCAGAGATGTGGCAAGCAAGAAGGAAACTAACGTGAGAGGAAGAGTCTCCCTGGTGAAGAAAAATATCCGGGAACAAAGTGAGATTACAGCAGCATGTTGGCCTTGATGGAGGCAGAGACCTTGGCGGTGCATTATCAGGGTTGAGAGGTGGAGGTGGGATGTAGCAGTCATGCAGACGTACCTTTCAAGTCTCTTTACCCTCTGATGGAGGAGCTTTTATGGATTTGTGGCCCTTTTTATCAATCACCTCTGAGTGATATAGTCATAGGCGGCTGCCTGCTATGGGCGAAGCAATACAGAGAGTGAAATATTGGTAGTTATCGAGGACCCTTCGACAGTAAAGCTCAAGAATTGTTCAACAGAGAGGATATTCTGGAGGAAATTCAAATATAGCAACACTGTATATCATCTTTTGACAGATTAGATTATGGTCACAGGGGACACAGTATTTAGCAATGTCAGTCTACCATTTTGTTTCATCGTGTAACGCTGGGTACATTAATTAATGGATTAAACCCTCTGAATTTGCTGATCTACACTTTTCTTTTACAGCCAGCACCACAAAGATTTACATTTTTGGTTTTAAATGAAAAGCCACAAAGGAGTTGGTGAAGAATAGAAACTTGACTTACTTAAATCAATATGACTTAGTATAAGAGATGATCAGAATTATTTTCTCAGCCATCTAAATTCTTAGTTTGACTTTAAGTATTATGATTATGATTATGATTATTATTATTACTACATGTTGGTTAAGCATTATACTTTCACCTATCTTTTGTCTTTTTTTAAGACTTGTGAGGGGATGTTAATGAGGATCTGCTTTTAAAACTGCCAATATGGAACGTGGCTGTGAGGGAGTAACATTACTTGTGTGAATCTGTCAGTCAGACAGAGGTGAAGTGGAGATAACAGTGACAACTAATACGAAGGGGAGCCAATCGAGAAAGTAGCCACAAGGATAATGACTCAACTCGTCTCAATGTGACTTGGATACGTGGCGCAGGCGCAGCAGGACGTCATTTCACTCCAAACACTGCCGCATAGTTGGCAACTCACTGCTCCCTTCCATAAATCACAGTTGGACCACAGAGTGCTTACTCTGCGTTTTCTGTGACAGGGACGTATGATTTGTGTTTGGGATCATAATAACCGATCCTGGTCACTGCCAATAAATGAAACGCTGATTATCCTGTGCTCTTCTAATGCTGAATGCATCACACATCCTTAATGGGGACAAAAGGCTGGAAAGTGACTGCAAGTAAAGGTGCTGAGCAGAATATGTTTAACCCACAGTAGGCGATCTATTTTTTATCATCATCATTATGAAAAACTACAATATCAATATGTTAGAAGGGCAATGAGGTTAATAAGTATTCAACGCATTTCCCCTAATTTTTAACAGCATTTTGAATCCACTTATACGCTTTTATTTTGCAGGTAAATTGCTTCAGTTGAGAATAGGGTTTAATCATTCATCTGAACTCAGAGCAATCATCAGAGTTTCAAAGGATACGTGCTTGCCTAAGCAGTTGTGTAAAAGTGAATAAGCACAGAAATTGTTAAGGAGGGGAGTGTTTATGCACAAAGGACAGAGTTCTGTTAAGAAAGAGCCACCGCTGCCTTCTCCTCCATTTTTACAACACTTCGCTAAAACTCATGCTGCGGCTAATGTCCCTACACACTGAGAACCGACATGAAGAGACAATCAAATATAACTATTTCACAGTGGGTGCATCTGTAGTTGGAAGAATACAGCCTCTGGGATTAGATTGAATAGGAAAGAAAAAACTGAAGGAAAAGAGTTGTTTACTTTTCCCCTGGCCACCCCAAAAAAACAATTACATCCAAAAAAAAAACCACCCAGTTATGTGCTGCACCCAGAAGTTTCTCAAGTGGATTAGATTTCATGTCCATGATGGGCATCAATGAGTTCTCATCTGCTAATCTTGACCCACAGTGCATATTCGCAGCATGCCTGGGTGGAGTTGTCAAAATTTTAAATCCTCTCAAATGTCATTATGGATAATAATAGAAATAACACCCCAGTGAAAACTGTCAGGCATGAGCAGTGTGTCTGTGTGTGTCTGTGGGTGCGTGTCACACACAGAATCATACCTGATCGTTGATTTAGCCTTATTAGCTTGATAGGCTGAGCTGGGGACCTTTTCCGAGAAGTTATCAAGTTATCTGTAACTTTGTTCGGGGAAACTCTGGAGGGGAAATTTTACATCAGTCCACATGTTCCACATTGGAGATGCAGGACGTTACTGACACGCAACTGTGTGTATAAATGCGGCACATCCGGGTTACCAATGAATGTTTTTTGAAGGATCGCAACTGACTTGAAAACAATAAAAGTAGGTTGTGTCTGAAGAAGAAATGTGATTCATTTTTTAATGGGACATTTTCTCAAGAAATAGTCATAGTGTAATGTACAACACAGTCAGGTGAGAAACTGCAGCGGGATCTGGAAGTTAAAGTTAAAACAAGCTACATGGCCAAGTGAAAAAGGGCAAATCCTGACAGAAAGACCGTCTTACTGGAGGCATGTCACGGTCTTATAAACATCAACTATGGGATAACTTTATGAAAGCCAATAGTTTCAGTTCAGGGGTGGCATCCATCAAAAGACCAAGCCTACAAATGGGCGGTCTTTAGTAGTCATCTTAGACCACGGAGGATGAGCTGAAATGAGATTATCTGGTCTGTGGAGAATCTTCCCTTTGATCCACACCACTGGATCCTTGCCTAAGACTACAACACACTTCCCATACGACAAAGCCTTCAAAAGTTGGAAAGCCTCGTCGTACCACCGGATTGAGCCCCTGAACCGGGAAGCAGCTGATGTCTCTGTTAGTGGTCCACACTAACAATATATAGCTTTTTATGGGGCTGTTGAGAGTGGGGAACCTCCAGTATTTTAGCTGGCTATAAAACTGAAACAATGAGCTGTGAGACTGATCTATTGAGTGCTTGGGCTGAGCACTTTGAGACATGTTATTTGTTTTGTTTTGTTTTTTTAAACGTTCATTTGTTTCTTTGCTCTTAAGAAAATCTTAGTTTTAGATCCATTTGAATCAGTTTTTTAAGCCATTTTCCACCTTACAGGATTAGCTACACCCCACTTAAAAGCAGCTTCTCCTGAGAGAGCACTTCAGATGGTCAGAATACAAGCCCAGGTTTAAATGCAGTGAATTATGGATACTAAGGAATTGCACATGTGGCAAGATCGCCTCATGAGTACTGAGATGCATTCAACCCTAATCAGTCGACTGTGTGGAAGAGTGAGACAGTAAGTGACTGCTGATGGAAAAGTACAAGGGATGTATATCATCATATGAACAGTTGGAGCCTGAGGATCTCATCTGTTGGGTCACTTCTTCCTCACTGTTTTAAGTCAGATTCCCACGAGACCTGTATTCACCAAAGAAGCCTGGGGATGCTGCTAAATGTCCTTTACTGCAGTAAAAACAACCACATTTCAGTGCTTCAGATTTCTTCAAGGCATTTTTATGTCACACCAAGAATCCTGCACATTACGTGCCTGAGTGTTGCTGCACTGTCGGATAAAGTGCACCAATAAATAAACAAAAGAAAAGGAAAGTCCATGAAATTTCCGGGGAACCTATTTGTGCCTTGACAGAGATCAGTGCAAATGCACAAAACTGTGAAAAGAAAAGTCATCTCATCCACCGGGGGGGGGGGGGGTAAACAGAAATAAAGCGAATTAAGATAAATAAGAGAATTTTATGCCTTCCAAATCAAGAAAATCTGAATAGAAGCTGTTGCTGCATCATCTTTAAAAAAAAATGAACTCCTCTTTAACACTGCATGAAAGTGGCCGGGTGCCAATTTCTTTTGTTGTGTAGAATAGAAAGGGATAAAAAAATAAATAATCAAACAAACATTTATGCATTCAAAATTCTCCTTTGCCATCACATTCACTTTTATACACCCGCTTCGCTTTGTTTGATAGAGCTATTTTATTCATATCCAGGGGATAAGATGAGGATTATCTGCTTTAAGATGGCATTTTGATGGCTTTTACAGAACATTGTATTATTCTGAGACAACCGACCTTTCTAAGTTTAGATTTATTTTGAGCGTGTTTGCAGGAGAGGAGGTGACCACAAACTTCTTTTGGTGAATTTTGTTTTTGAAGTGTGTGATTGTGTTACAGTGTATCATTGCGATAAAGTTTAGGTTTTTTTTGTTTTTGCTTATATAGTTAGATTCTACATTAGCTTTTGTTGTGTCTGCTTGTTTTGCTGCTATTTATGCTGGAGCATTTTAATTCTGTATCTGTGCAGTCATGCTCTGTTGCTCTTTTGGATGTTTGATGTATTTCATTTGTAGAATTTTACAATATTTTTGTAAAAGCTAACTGGAAACTACACTGGACCCAAGAGCCAAATGCCAAATACACAGCACAGTGGCATAGTGGTTAGTGCTGTTGCCCTACAACAAGAAGGTCGCAGGTTTGGTTCCCAAGTCTGGGTCCTTTCTGTGCAGACTTTATATGTTCTCCTCGTGCCTGTGTGGGTTTCCTCCAGGTAGTCCGGTTTACTCCCACCAACCAAAGACATCATGTTTGGGTTAACTGGTGACTCTAAATTGTCCATAGGTCTGAGTGTGAGTGTGAGTAGTTGTTGGTCTCTGTCTGTCTCTGTGTGTTGGCCCTGCGAAGGACTGGTAACATGTCCAGGATGACCCCGCCCTCGGCCAATGTGAGCTCGGATTAGCTCCATGTATTAAATTACATCCATTCATACATTTGCAATGATTTTAACTTCAAAAGTCACAATGCACTGAGCACGAAGGGCATCCCAGCTGGGGTCATCATGATCTAATGTCCCCTAGAAACACTTGCTTTAGTTGTTTGGGTCTGTGTTTGTCACGAAATTCTAATGTGTTTCTGTATTTAGTTTTCTTTGCAGAATGTTTGTGTGTTTTAGTTGTGCTGTGAGTATTTGGGGTGCAGTGCGTTGTCAAATTGATGAAAATGTTTTCTGAGTTGTCTTGTGTTTTTCATGATTTTTTTTTTTTTTTTTTGTCTTAAGTTGCTGTGTGTTGAGCCCCCAGGGCCACCGAATCAAACACCTGCTGATGTCTATTGATGCATTCCCCCCAACTCACCTGCATCCAAGGTGCACTCTATTTATTTGCCACCATGAAAATAATAAATGTTCCTATTTACCAAATTGAGCCATATGTCCTAAATGACTAATTCCTATGTTTCAAACCGCAATTTTCACAAACAGAATCCGAACTTAGCTCAAAGAACTCAAATAGCACATTTTCTCATATTATAATTGCAGTATTTTATTTAAAATTCTCGGTTCTCGTTGTGTCAGTTTTCCTACAAGGTGGTTCAGTGAATGACTAATGAATGAACTATTATATTTCCGTATTTTTTATCCAACCTTACATCCCCGTACACTCTTCCCCATTTTAAACTTTAATCCTCAGTCCATTGTGGTCAAGCCTGACAACTTATAAAACTCATTTTTATCCATCACAATGGTTCTCTCACTTTGTCTCTCCGTTGCTCATTCATGCTCCCATTTCACTCTTTCAGAAAGTTTAATATTGTTCAGACTTTGAACTTTCTCAATTATTGTTGGGCTTGTTATTTGGACCCATCCATTTATTTTTCTAAAGAAAAGAACTTGAACTTTTCTTCCAAATATTTGGGGTAATGAGGAAAACAGGCGACTCATAAATGGAACAATTCCAGAAAGGTGAAGGAGGTGAAAACTATCACAACAACAGAAGTTATTTTTCTGTTTGTGTCAAGGCCATCCCCCAAAATATGTGCAGAAATAAAATCTACCATAAACCTCTTGTATGTCGTAGTTTTCCTTCACCATCACATGCAGCTTGTCCTGGGGATTGTAAGGATGGTAAAGGTGCTCCACCGGTCATTCATTCTCTCCTTTAAGATACAACCTCATGAGCAACCTCCACCATCCATTCATCTATTATCGATCCATGCAGGGTTGACGTGGGGCTGGGGCCAATCCTAGCTGACATTGGGCAAGTGTAGGGTACACCCCAAAACATGTCTCCAGGCCATAACAGAGCTGATACACAGAGACAAACAACCATTCCCACTGGCAGAGACATTTATGTGAAATGAACTTAATGTGCATGTGTTGGACTGCAGAAGGAGGTCAAAGTACCTGAAGGAAACCCACTCAGGGGGAATCTTTAAACTCCACACAGAAAAGTGTGCTTTTGAGTTTGCTTTGGAAGCCTCAAGTTTGTCAACTGGCTATTGCCATGCTGTTTTTGAAACCATACTTGGAGGAGAAGAAGGAGTGGCGAAGGAGTGAGGGGTGGATCTGACCATCTCTGTACTCTCTGTCGTGTGCTACAGTCTCTTAATTACATGGTAGCCAAGCTATAATGCAGACGTTGCTTAATTGTCTATTTTTCTCTAAATAGGACCATAACTTTTTTAAGTTTACATCAAGTTGTATGGAAGAAGACTTGAAACTAGAGAATGAAGCCTAATGAACTCATTAGGAAAGTATCTCCTGAGGTAATATATGAAATGAGAAGTTGAGTCATTTCTTCGTGGATTTCTATGCAACCTTCTTTTTTTCTTATAATCATTAGATAGAATTTAAACGCTTTCACATTGGCTTCACTTTTCAGTCCCAGGGTCTGTGTCCATTTATATATAGGCTATGGTACGAACCCAGAATTTTCTTTCTGTGATGCAACAGTGCTAACTGCCTCATCATCTCAATCGTATCATTTTACAAACCTCATAATTTAAACTTTTTACACGAAATTTATATAGCTGAGCTTTCAAAATATCAACCAGGCGTGGCGGCAAAGAAGATCTCAGTTCACGGGGAGAGACATTTAAAAACTGCCCCTGTCACAGTTTAATTGGGATGTCTGGTCTCCGAATCACACCCTCCAGGGACGACGAGCTGGTCTTTAAAGTCTTAGTCTTGGTGTTACATCACAAAAAAGAAATGTGCCCACTCTTTGCACTATGTTTTCTTCAGTAGAAATGCTTAGAGGGACAAGAACAGAAAGGTAAAGGAATACATTGGGATTGAATTCCACCAAACTTGGGTTTTGAAAAGTGGGATTGTCAGCCTCTGCACCCTGAATGTAAAAATTCTTTCAAAACAACAATCTGGGAGGAATAAATATGTTTGTTGTTACAAATGTTCCAGGCAGTCCTCCCCACAAGACTCCTAAATTTTTACACACACCTCACTTTGCTCAGCTTTGGTACGACAAATGAACATGTGTTTTTTCACAATTTAACAATAAAGTCATATCACCTGGGAGTAAGGTGACATTGTGATGAAGCATAAGATCACCAGAGCTGTTGTCTTCATCTGCTGTCTGCTGTCAGTTACTCTCTGTTGAGCAAAAAATTAGCTTTTATTTAATAGTTAAATTTCAATTATCTGTGGTGCGATTGAACCTGGTGTTTAAATCAGGTAAACAAAATAAAAACAGAAATATTCTGAATAGTGGAGTTCCTCCGGTGTTGCTTAATGTTTACTCAACTCAGTTACTTAATAACTGAGGATCCAGACGTCTGATGACTGAAGTCCTTTTACCTGGCTGAAGTAGATTTTTAAAAAACAGGTTTTGTGGAAAAGTTGTTACATTTTTTTTTCTGCCAGACAACCACAATGCTAACGGATGCCATTGAATGACGACCAAATAAAGTGAACAGTTACGTTACATTAAAATGACAGTTTCTTTAGTTTCCTTTGGAGTCATTTCAAATATAATACAACAGAGATACATCATTTTATGTTCAGATAAGTATACAATTCAAAAATATAAATGGGTGTATTCATTTTTAGATATTCTAATGCAGAAAAGTTACATAGTACAAACGTGGATATTAATTAAAGTCAAGTAGAAACATTCCCACTGAAGGGAATGTTTCCAGGAGGTTAAAAACATAGAAAACATGTTTACTATCATTTGGCAGAGAGTTAGAATGTGAAAGTAGTTAGTAATAGTAGTACAGGTACACGCTGTCATACTTAGCAGCGGCTCCATAAAAACTGTCTCTCAGGGCTCCGACTGGTTTGCAGTCTAACAATCTGTACAACATGCCCAGATTTTAATAATACATTGCTTCTAAGAATCTAACTTGTTCATAGATATAGCACAGTGCTCACAGCAAAGCTGAGAAGTGGCGAAATGAGCAGAGCAGAATGTACAAATGCGGTCACACAACCCCTTGGGGTCGCACACACACATTCGAACACACGCACATACCTGATAGTAATCTCCACACGGAGTTGATAATTAGCGTTCTGGTGCTATGTGCTGCAAAAAAGCATGATTTGCTGCAGGTCACAGGATCCCAGAGACGTTCACAGTAGGAATGACCACAGCATAGGCTCAAGTATGTGCAGGAGGAGGGCAGGGTGCATCAGGAGGTCAGGGCACACTCCTGTCCCCTCACCACAAGAGGAAAAATAGAGAGATGATCAAAGCAATGCCAGGAGGTCATTTCCTTCTTTATTATTTAATTGGAAGTGAGAAGGAGACAATAGCTCCTATTCTACTTTTCTGCCCGAAACATTGGACAGTGATTATACATTGGTATGTACAATGCTTATCGGCCAAATGCCATTCTTCATGGACCACTAAATGAAGTATTCACTGTGATGTTACAAGTCTGTTGGACATCCTTGGACTTCCCATTACTCCCTGGGGAGGAGATGTGGCCCTTAAAAAATGGAGCAATGCAGCGAGGTTTCTTTGCAATTTGATGAAACACTGACAGAATACTGATTGACATGTCTCATTAGATAGCAGGGTCTCCTCTAAGACCTGACTTAACTTATAAAGGCCATTCATAGAATATGACTGTAAAAGGATCAATCATTCAAATGCAGTGCTATGTCCATAGGGAGTATTTATAATAAATGAGGGGGAGAGCTCATGATACTTGAAGGAGAGATGAAAAGTGTGAAAGGTAGACAATCTGTTTGGATAATACAGACTAATAAAAGTTAAGAAGACTTTCGCTGCGATTAGATGATGAAATTAGAAACCTAACAAACGCAACTCTAAAATTTGTAAACACAGCCACCCATTCATAAAAAATCAACAGGTTGACATTGCATCACCTTTTCTCACATCTTGTTATCTCACAGACCAGACCATTTGCTATGACACTTGAAATTGACCTCAGGTACCTCCCGATTCTCCTGATCATCTTTGAGATCTTAATCGTATTCCACCTCTGGTAAATTCAATTGATTGGATATGATTTGGAAAGTCACATACCGGTGTAGATAAGGTCACACAGCTGACAGGGCATATCAGAGCAAAAACCAAGACAGGGGGAAGAAATTGCCTGCGGAGCTCAGAGACAGGATTTTGTCGAGGCACGGATCTGGGGAGGGCTACAAAAAATTTTCTGCAGCATAGAAAGTTCCCAAGAGCACAGTGGCCTCCAAAATCCTCAGAACAACAAGGACTCTGAGCTCAGAGCTCACTCTGTCCAGCCAAACTGAGCAATCGCAGGAAAAGGGGCCTTGAGAGCATATTTGTGTTTTTGCTAAACAAAAAAGGAAAAAAAAGACATAAAGGATACTCAAAGTGTGAGAAACAAGAATATCCGGTCTGATGAAACTAAAATTGAAATGTTTGACCTTGAGTGTCATGTCTCGGGGCATCATGGACTGTCCAAAAAATGTTTTCATTAGCAGAGGACTGGGATGACGTTAACACAGCAAAGTACAAAGGAATCATGAATGAAAGCCCATAACCCACAAGCACTGAACGAAAACAATGCAGGAGTGGCTTGGAGACACCTCTGTGGATGTCCTTGAGTCACACAGTCAAGATCCATGACTTGATTTCAACTGAACATATTCCAAGAGACCTGAAAATGGCCCTCCACCAACGCTGTATCCAGTCTGAGAGGATCCAAAGAGAGGAAGGCTGGCATGAAAACACTCAAATCAAGGTGTGGAAAGTATGTCACTTCATACCGAAGAAGGTTAAAAAAGGTAATCACTGCCAAAGGTGCTTCAACTAAGTGTTGAGTATCTGAGTCCTTGAGTCCATTTAATATTTCTGTTTCCCCCCGACAAAATGTGAAAAAAGTGAAGGGGCCTGAATTCTTGAATGCACAATATCTTGAATCACCGAAAACCATCTTAGAAAATCATTTACCCAGTTATCAGCATTTTGTCAGGCTTAATTTACAATCAGATATGGACAAAGATCTAGCCTTTGGTTAGAAGATTTACAGAACAGATTTTGCAGTTTGTTCCTATGATCTGTGCTAATTGGATAAACTCATATGCAGCTAACACTCTCAAAGCTGTAGACCATTGATCCAGCGACTTGAGGAATAATTTTATTCATTAGAAATCCAGTCTTGTGGCATGAAGTCACACAAAAGAGACTGTTTTTCCGCAAAGAATAACGTAAGTGAATTATCTAATTGGAGAAATGTAATCATGTGTCAGCATAACTCATTTTCTTTAACCCAGTGGGAGTGCATATCCCTATTGTTAAATAAAAGCATGCGCTACGTTGCACACTGGCTCCTCTCTTCACCTTGAAAATACAACAAACAGAATAAGCAGATGTCTTTTGACCAACAGATGACGCTAGAAGAAGAAACTTTCATGCATTCATTGGTTCAGTTCAGTTAAAACAGGGAAGTAATGCAGTCAGATACCAGCGCAGCGACAAAAGTCAGCAAAAAACTGAGTATAGAAACAAGATGTTTTCTAGATGTAAATTCAAAGAGTGATACAGCTTACAATACCACATAGAAAAGTAAAACTTCCATGACAGACACAATATAAAGAGAAGTTTCTTTAGAGCATCAATTGATGTCTGCATTTTTCTGCTTCCATGGTATCATTGTTGACTGAGATGATTTAGGTCATGCGTGATAGAATATGAAACCAAATGAGTCTATCCTCTGAATCTTGTTAGCTAGCCCTGAACACAAAGACAGATAATGATAGGTAGAGTGCAGACTTATATCCTGTGCAAACATCCACGTTGCACCGCAAAGCTGCAGCAGTAAAACTATGACTCACTCTGTCTCTGTGTGCGACTTCCTGTGAAGATAACTCATCGTGTTCTCCGTCTACTGCTTCTGTCTTCGCTGAATCCCTCAATGGATTCAGCCTGATTGATCTTAATGAGTCAGGGGAGCTCAGAAATGGCTGGAACTGCACTGGGAGCGGCCCTCTCCCTCCTCCTCTATGCCTCTTTTACACAAGGTAATCCTGGACCACATGCACTGTTTCGCATATTATATAGCAGGAAAGATGGGGCTTACACAGTGGGTTTGAATGGTCTATTGGCTTTTGGTGTGCCAAGCTGACTCAGTGCAGTAATGTGATTTTTATCTTCTTGCATCCCAGCAGATTGTAGTCTGCATTATCAACTTCAAAGTGTAAGTGATTGTGTCTCTGCTATTATCTTGCTTCTAATACTGTATCTGCTGTGTTTAACAGGGTACCCGAATATTGTGTGGACCCACTCTGAAATGACAGAGGCTGAAGTGGGCCAGAACGTTACTTTGCCCTGTACTGTGAAAAGTATTTCCACTCTGAAGATTGTCAGTGTTGAATGGAGTAAGAAGACCACAAAGATGGCAGTCTATAGCCAGCTCTATGGAGTCTACCTCTTCTGGCCTAATGTCTCCATACACATTCAGAACAACACTGCAGAGACGTTGATGGGCTCCTATCTGCATCTTTCTGCGGTGAATAAATGGGACGGTGGGATCTACATTTGTGATATTACATCCTATCCCTTTGGCACCATCAGGAGGGAGACGGAGCTGAAGATCAAAGGTACAGCCAGTGTATGTACAGTCACACCTGCAGACCTTAACCCAACTCTCCAGCTCTCGAAGGATTCAATATTTGGAGAAGCATGGACAGGAACTTTATATCTTATTGTCCGTTGCATATCATTCACGTTACTCCTGATTGCATCAGTGTTTTGCCTGTGTGCCGATCACAGCAGTTATTTACTTCTGAGCAGATGCATGTAATAATTGCAAGAACACATCTAAGAGCTTTGTTTGTCGTGAAACATTTATTTCCAGCCCTCTGTTTGACCTATTTCTTTTAAACATCACTCACAAAGTGAGTTTGTTTGTTTGTCAGTGATCTTTCGCAGCTGTCAACCTCTGTTGTTGTTTTGGATTCATTTCACAACACACGTTTTACGCAAGCATCTTTGTTTGTTAATGCCACATTTTCTCTCTGTCAGATGCTGTTAAAGTATCCTGTGATGCAGACGGTGATGTCGAAGTCCATAATGGTGAGAACATGACAATCCACTGCAGAGCCTCAGTTGATGCCCAGTACAGATGGACAAAGGTAAGAGAAACACAGATCATCAGTTGGTGTCTGCCATTCCAGACACCAAGATTACTTGATTAACTCTGGCATTAAAAGACACAAAAATGTCTTTTAATATGAGAGGCGTCTGCTCTTTGTGCCACATGATCTTGTTTTTCCCCAGGACAAAGAGCTGGTGTCAGCGAATGACACTCTGCAGCTCTGGTGGGTGACCAAGGCTCAGGAGGGGGTTTACGCACTGACTGTCAACACAGGAAACCAGACTACAAAAAAAGCGTTCACAATCACTGTGCGAATGCCAACCACAACCCAAAGCACAGGTAAGCTTCCCTGTTTCCGCACCACTGTGTCTGTCTTTGTGTCACACTCAATTTCAGCATTTCCTCAGGGCTGGATTAACAATCTAGCAGAGGGCCCAAGAGACTGAATGACTTAATAAACTGTGCTGGACCAGAGAGCTAATACTTGACTTTTGTCATTATACTTCAGCTCGTTCAATTTTAGTTTTTAATTAGTTGAAAGCAAAAGATTCAAAGGATTTTAAATCTATCATCCATGTTATGAGAAAGCAGCAGTAACTGAGGATAAATTAGTAACTACAAAACTTTCAAAAAATAAAAAAACTAAATTATTTGCTGCAAATCAATTGCTCCATGGGATAAGGGTGAATACTGAACTGAGCTGAGCTGAAACAGAGTTCACTGTTTATAAATGACAGAACAACCAAACAGGAGTGTGTGCTGTTTTGACCCCACTGCTGAGCTGAAGTAGGAAAGACAGTGCCCCGGTTGTCTGCGCTCTCATCCTGTACACGTTTCAAATGAGACTCTCAATATGTAACTAAAAGAAAGAAAGAAAGAAAGAAAAAAAAAAAAACACAAGCCACACAGACGTCAGAAGTCACTTCCTGTTCTCTCTCTGTCTGCCTTCTAACCTCAAAAACAAACAGCCTCAGTGACAGCATCTCTGAATTGCGAGATGGGATGAGGGCACAGTCTGATGGACATACTGGAGAACTGCAGTCCTTAATGAAGGGCTGAAGAGAGAAGATACCTGACACAGACACGTCCTTGTCCACATTGCATTGCAGCGTCGCATCGCATTCAGCACGATTGGATTTAATTTCAGGAAGTGTCAGGTGATACCAATTATGGTTCAGCTCAGGCGTGTGGACGTAATGAAGTAATTGTGCAGTTTAATGAGGAATAGACGTCTTTACGGCTGGATTTTGAATTCAGGGCCACACCTTTAGCTCAGGAGACTCTGCCCTTGACTTCACAGTCTAGGATCTCCAATGAGCCCTTTGCCTTATTTCACCTATTGATTATGCTCGGAGTCCTCATAAATGCCAACCTGGCCTATGTTTTAATGATGTTTATCGCAGTGTATTACTGATACTTCCTCATCTAAATTCAGCTTCCCACTGTGAAGTTCATCGAAGGACTCGACCAGTTCGACATTTTGGGAAAAACAAAGTGTGAAGAAGTCTCTCTTTTTGGTCTGGTTTGGGGGGAGTGCCATGCTGTTTTCTTAGCTGGGAGCATTCTTCAGGCCACCAGCAGAGACTGCAGGACATTTTAACTCCCTTTAAAACCACAACTTTTCTTATTATTCCCACTGAACAAACAACATTAACATGTTAGGGACCTCTTTGAGTTGTAGGAGGTTGTGAGCTTTGGACTGAGCCTGACTAGCTGCTTGTTCTTGTTTCCAGTTTTCACACAGGCAAAAAAGTTTATTTATTTGCATTAACCTATTCACTTATTAAGTTTTTCAAACTACATGAATAACATGATGACAGTGAATTGTTGCTGTATGTTAACTGTAAACTTCTCTGCATTGCTGCCTTCAGATGTCTCCACCGTGTCACCACAGTCTTACGTAGCTAAAGAGAGCCGACCTACAGACGGCACCCTCACCACATGGCCAACTGCTGGGCTTTCAACCACAGACACCATTGTGACTTGGAGCATCAGTACGGGCACAGACACAAGCGATGGCGAGAAAAAACACGGAAACGTCACCACCACAGCCGGAGAGCTTCTAACCTCCTCTGAAAATCACCCAGATGGCAGTGCCACATCATTACCCCCCTCCACATACACTGACCCCCACCGCTTATTCAACTCCACACCTTCAAGTAATTATAGCACAGTATTCAGATCGACACAGGAAATGGCCACTAATGATGTGAGGAACCAGTCCATCCCGTACATGGTGGATCCAGAGCTTGCAACCTCCGTGAAGCCGGAGGAGTCTAGCACTTTGGGAAACACTACGGAAAACGACGGTACAGATCTGATACTGAATACTGGAGCTGCTGAAGGTAATAATCATCTGACATTCACAGATTGACCATCTGTGCAAGTAAATATGCAATTTGCTTCCTTCCTGTTCAAAAACACAGGATAAAATCTGTCACCACTGTCTGTTCAGCCCCTCCAAAAATCTGTGATGGAACAATTTAAGCGGCGGGGAAAAAAAAACAAACTTGTCATCTTGGCATCGGTTGGTATATACCATCCTTTAGTGATCTTTAGCTCAGAACCGTATCTACATTCCTTTGTTGGCTGAAATTGGCTTTTCCCTAAAGCACTCAAACTGTTCTAGGGTTATTGCCAGCAGCATATGTTTGTGTTATGGCGATTTTAAAGATAAGTATAGAGACAGTTTCATTAATTACAAACAGAACTGAATCCTCAGCTGGCAAGACCTTTACAAGCTACAACTGAATATAAGCCGAAGTTTATTTATCGTCTGCATCCTCATGATTTGTGGAGGTTTTTCACAGATTCCTGTTCCCCCAGCCTCGGGTTATAAAGCCTTTTGAGAGCAGTAACTTCATTTAAAGTGGGGGTTTCGCTCTCGGGGTTGGAGTGTGACCAGCTCAAGGAGGCAGAACTGCAAGACACACTTTTGTGCCTCAAACCAAAAAGTTTCACATTCTAGCTTTTGCATTTTTCAATTGATATTTGTTGGAGTCTGCTGTGTTCTCTCCAGGAGAAGCTGATCAATAACTGAGGAACACATCTGCAGCTTTTGCTCTCCTCCAAAATGACACTTTGTCTCTTTCTGGACCTTCATAGATGCCAAACGGAATCACATGGCTGTGTTAATCATCGTTCCAATACTGATATTGATTGTTGTGGCTGGTTTTCTCTATAGGAGACACATTATAAAACAGAGGTAAGAGTCAGCTCGAACATAACCTATAATGTCTTCATGCTTCCTGGGCACGAAAAAAAAAAACTTTGTTTGTCCTCTCTCTATCGATATGTAGAATGGCTCAGCCGCCGCCGTTCAAACCCATCCCTCCTCCGGTCAAGTATACAGCTGCAAGATACCAAGACTCTTCACCACACCCTTTACTCATTTCACGCTGTAACTCAGTAACAGAACCAGGTATGGGAGATACAAAAACTGTTTATTACAATATAATGACTAATGCCAGTTGACCACATAAATGTAACTGTTGTTTGGATGATCCTGCCTGTGCATGTGCAGAATTACAGCCGTCTTTCTGTCTGTTGCGGTCCGTTCCACACAGCAGGAGGCTCATGTGTACATCTTTGTCAAGTCGGCTTGCTTTTATGCGGTTGTGTATTAAGTTTTGCAGTTACGGAAATGAAATATTTTGTGTCTGTATGTGTTCTTCTTTCAGGTTTGTTTGTTTTTTTCTGTAAATTGTAAATCGTTATTATAAAATTCTAAATAAAGTTTTTAACATGAAAATAAAAGTTTAATTTGACTGAACTGTTGTACTGCGGCTGCTTGTGTCTTTTTTTTTTTTTTTTCTTTTACAACATTCTCGCAACAACACGTAGTATATTCACTGTGCCTTAATAAGTCAGTCTGTGGATTTATACTTCATACCAAAGTAGACAATGATTTTATTTGCATAGAAACAAAACAACAACACCACAGCTGGTTTACTCTCCGTGTGTTTAAAGATCTACTGTTTCTGCTGTAAAGCTGAAATTTGGCTTTTACCAAAATTTCACATTTGCTCTCTACAAGCCCGTTGACTTCCTGCCTGCCTTAGCTGTAACATGCTGACGTCACATATTGACTAAAGGCTTCATATCAAAGGCCACTGTTGTCCACAGGTACCACAAGTTGTCAACGGAGTTTAAACAGTGGGGCAGAAACCACAAACCACAGGCTAAATGGCTAGTAGAAATTATACTAATCACGGGGTGACATTACACACACACACTTAGACAGAGAGTATGTATACAGTATATATACTGTGTGTGTGTGTGTGTATAATATGTTTTTCTACTTCTATTTTTAATTGTTTTTTTAATGTGTGGAGAAAATTATGCTTCCTGTTCACTTTGAAAATGTAATTTTCACTCACTCAAAGAATCCATCCAGATTATATTTAAATTCTCAGGCACATTCAGCTGTACCAAGAAAGTTTTCACAACTGCACTTTTTTTCCGATTTTCCAACCACACTAACAAAACCACCACGGTGTGTATGCAAGATATAAAATCCACACACACACATATGCATATTTATACATACATACCTCTGACATTTTTACAAACAAACACAGTCCATGAATCTATTGCTTTGCACCCAAATCTAAAGACTGGATGTGAAACGTCTCAGTATACATACACATACCCAATATTTATAATAGAAATTTTCTGAAAAGGCAACAGTTGAACATCAATATTAAAACTTTTAAAAGGTGGTTATAAGCCATTATCATTTTCTAGATGGCTTATTTTGATAACTGTTATGTACAGTGTTTTTCAGACCGGGTTCTTCAGAATGAGGTTACATTGTTTCCTGTTTGTAACTGAAGAGCAGCCAGTTTTCAAAGCACTGTGATAAGTTAGAGGTACCTACAGTGGGGTAAAAATAGAGTACAGTGGAGCACACCTCATGCCCTAAACACAGAGATGCGCCCTAGCCTGACAGCAACAGTATCAGACAGACAGCCTGTTTTGTTCGATACAGTAACAACATGGCACAAGGTAAGATCAGAGAAACTTCCAAAATAAGACTTTGATTTTCAAACTTCGAAATTGTACACATTTGTGTAAATGTTATTTGTAGAGAACAGGAAAAGCTAAATTATTTTCAGAGCACGTGTCACAACTACGGCAGAACAAAAGGTGGAAGTACAGATCGGAGGATTACAACAAAGAAAACAATGAGCCGGTTGCTGTTGGTGCTTGCTTTTGTGTATTTAATTGTACATGGCTTTGGTTAGTACAATTTAGTATCCACACATAACCTTGGTTTATTTGGGTCAAAATCCATGTTTGATTTCATTAACGTTCATGGCACTTTTTATTCATATTATTTCTTTTATATACAGAGGAATAGTTATTATACATCGATGATACAGATGTGATAGTGATAGTTTTAAGTGGTAAAAATACTAAAATTTTCATCAGATACAAAATGTATTTTTTGTTTTTTGTTTGTTTTTTTTACGTATCCTCTATCTGCAGCAGCCCACAGTAGATAGAATTAATAATTTTAATTAAAATAGTCACCATCACATTTTTATTAATCACACTTTCTGTATTTTCTCTCAGTTGAATACTTCAAAAGACTGTTTACGCTTTTCTGTTTGTTATTGAGATGTACGGACACAAACTTTCTGATTCTCTTTTCATTTTCTATTCCCATGGACAGATGTGTAAAGGTTATGGAGTGAATATTCAGTTTGCATTTCTCTCTTTAGACTGTCTCGTTGAGCTGGTGGGTCTGTCGCTGTTAATTGTGGCGTTGTTGATGTCCATGTGTCTCAATCTGCTCCTCTGCATCAAACGAAGAGCACATTTGCAGAGAGGTAAGATTATGTGCAAAGCTTTTTTCCCTTTTTTAAGCATGTCGATTTGAAAACTTTCTCAGTTTTTAGCAGAGGACGCCAGGACCTTCTTTAAATTGCTTCATATTCTTTTTACACAGAGAAAGACAACTGTTACCCACAGAGTTATGAAGGAGAAGGGTATGTTTCTTTATCCATCTGATTTTCAAATGAGGTTTAAATATGGCCGTGTCTGCCCATTATTATATTTCACCCCGGTGCATTATAATTTTTAATAAGTAATAACAGATAGTCCAAGATTGCAATTTAATTCTTATCCGCTAATAACATCTGACTTTTGAAATAACCTGCAAAAATGTTCCTCCACATTGTGCTGAAGCCCGTCACAGGATGAAGGCCATTATTTTCATGACCTCAATCATCGTGAGCAACAGGAAAATCCAATCTATGGCAACATCAGCACAGACAGAACAGGTGAGCATCAGCCTGCCGTCTGTCACTTTTTGAAAATAGAATTAACTTGACTGCATTTTTCCCCAGCATGCCGGTGCACCATCGACAATCACAAAATTTATTTTCATATATGCCATGTATGATTTTTCTGTACAATTTAATATAAGATTCCTATATCAATCGAACAGGGGTAAAATCGATGAGGGCTGGTGTCAAGCATAGTTAAAAGAAATACACTGACATCAGCAGTATATTGACATGAAGCGTAGCACTGGACAAGTGTCAAGCAATGATTAGAAAAATGTTTTAAGTATTTAAATGTATATTTAACATTTCACAAATTCTGTTTTATGTCGCCTATCTGTTTCCTTTATTATTGGAGGATTCATTATTGTATTTTAATCAGTTCTACACAGGTTACGCTTTTGATAAAGAATACTTAAAACAATGCGCTGTGGACAAAACTCTACAGATTTCTTTTCCAAACAGTGTTTCAATTCCTTGAGTTAAATATTTAGCTGAATTTTTCTTTCAGGTGAAAGCAAAGCATTTTACTGTCAATGCTGAGATGTAAATTACAACAGAGATGAAATGATTGTAATTTTGGACTGTTTCCCCAACATAGACGGATAAAGATATGAAATACTAAAAAAGCACCGAGATAATACTAAAAAAGGCTAAGTGAAGGGTATACAGACATACGATAAAGTATATCCTGTTATATACCGTGTTGTCTCAATGTTTATATATTTTATTTTATCTCAGGTGATTGTATTTATTCCGCTGTTTTTAATCAAGAGTTCAGAGAACAAAATTCTGTTCAACATTTTACAATGGACGGAATTGTTTAAATGACAATAAAGACAACTTTTGTGCCTTATCTAATGCGGTGCAAAACAGAGTTCAATAAATCTAAATGAAACATTACAGATACAGATATAAACATACTTAACAGATGTAAATATGTAAAGTATTTTTATCGTAATGACAATTACGGATCTTGAGCAACTTAAGCAAAAAGATAACAGTTAACTGTCTCTTTTCTGAGCTTTGGTGGTTTATGTGTGTTTGTGAAGAGAATGTAAATGGAAAAGTCATGTGTTGTTCTGCAGAGGCTTGCTACGAAATGATGACCATGCAGCACACAAGAGATCGTTTTAAGGTAATTTCAGTTATTTCATCATCACATCACAATTTCTCTGCAAATGTGTTTCCATGGCTGTGTGTGTTAGTTCCCATATTGTTTTTTGGATCTGCATCGTGTTGTTGTCATTAGTATATTATTTGATGTTACTTTATCCTGCGGTCAGTGTCGTGTAGGGACTGACAGTGTCACAGCAGAGCGGAAAAACTGTGCAATGTGTTTCTGAGCTTTGTGTTGGAAGGTTAATTCTGCTCCTGCTCAATGTTTCAATTGTTACTGATTGTCTTTCCCTGGACTAATTATATTCTCCACCTCATTATTAGAGCTGTGCATTTCCAATACAGGGGCAGAAAGCTAGGGAATAAAAATAATAAGTGGAAATATAATATGCAGTTAAAGGCAACAAGCAAAAATGGGTTTGACAATTCTTTATAATATATAATCATAACCTAAACTGATTGTGTTTTTTTTCTTTTTGTTGTTGTTGTTAACTAAATGTGTTATGACATCCTTCCTCCGGTAAAAATGCAGGCAAGTTTAACCTATGCTGAAAAATTTGCTTTCAAAACGGAAAGCAACAATCACTATACGCAAATTGTGGTCAGCAACACTGTTAACCAATGAACACCACTAAACATGAAATGTTCTAAAAATAAAACAGAATGATGAGAAATCTTTGAGAAGCTAACCTGTAAATAATCCTGCAGCACTTTTGTTCACCAACTCTTTTTTTTTTTTTTCTGTTGTCTGAAACCAGCACGTGGAGCCCAACCTCAATTATGCTTCACTGGATCTGAAGCTGGCAAAGAAACGCAGGAAGAAGCATTGCCAGCAGCAGGACCAGACTCAGGGGCGCAGCAACTGTCAGGATCACCTGCCAGGCCAACTCACACCCACCATGAATTTGTTTCTGGAGTTGGAGGGAGACGGGGACACTCACCTTCCACCCAGAGACACCAGCACCATGGTCTCACACAGCAGCATCTACCTGAACAGTCAGCAGATAGCCCAAGAGACAGAGGAGACGGAAAGAGAGAGGGGAATGAACATGGAGGGGGACAACATGGATTGGGAAGGAATGAGAATCCAGGAGGATAGGGCGACTAGAGAATGGATAGGAGAGCATGAGGGCGATGGAATAAAGGATAGACAAGGCGTTGATAATGTGACTGCGTGTACGCAGCTGTCAGACGTACAGTCCACTCAGAGCAGCACCGATCCTTTCATCAGCAAATTCAGCTATGATAACAATCAACAAGATTAGGCAGATATCCAATTTCAGAACTAAATTCTAGGTCACCGAGGGGAAAAAGAAAAAAGAGAGAGATATTATCTTTCACCGTGTCTACAAGAGTGAAAACTGCGTCATCCTCAGTATTCACAGTTTATGCAATTTCCTGCAAACAAGCTACCTCTTGAACTGGATGTAGAGGACAGAGAGAGAAAAGGGAAACTGTGTGTGTGACATTTAGAGGTCAAGGGGCTGCGTGGAAATGTTCAGTTCGTTGCAAGAGACAAGGAAAATATCAAATCTTCATAGGACAAAACCCTTTCACTGTTTTGTGACAAATGTGAAGGTGAAAAATGTTCCATGATGAAGGCAACGGCCAATGCTTTTGAATGAATGCACATGTGATTGTGCTTCTAAATCCTGTTGCGACTTGCGATTGAATCAAGATAAAGAATAAAACTGCGAGGACTTTGAAAGGGGGGAATTGCGCATGAGTTGTCAAAATTCGAGATTTTTTCATTTTTCATTTTCATTCGCATGCGCACGAGAACATGATACCGTTTCTTAACCAGCATCTGCAGGGCAAACTTTTTTTTTTTTTTTTAAGTCAATAGATAAATGAATGGAACAGTGAAATATTAATAATGTCATTTTATTTGCCATGTGGGCCAATTGTTTGTTTGTAACCTTCAGCCACAGAAGTTTTTCCCTTTAGGAAACCTAATAGGTGATATTAGTCAATACCTTTGTCATGTATTGTGTTGAAAAGTTAATGCACCATCTGTAATCCCGACTGTGTAAAGATGATCTACTGCCCTCTGAAGTGAACTCAGCAGTCAAAGGCCTGAAGCACACTAACACTTTGTTGACATTTTTTCAATAAATTACTGTGGCCTATTTCCCCTAAATGGATTCATTTTTGTCCTTAGGAGTTTGGATCTGACAGTTATACAGACGTAGGAAACATAGGAAAACCGCACAAACACATGCACACACACACATATATATATAAGAGGGCACTACTAATGAATGTCAATATTTGTGTGTGCAATCAATGGATGTGTACATTGTGTATCGGAGTCTGTGCATGATTTTACACTCTATGCAGATCAAGCTGACTTGTGTGGAAAATTTCCTTGGTTGCTTAAAAGGGACACTTTTTTTTTTTTTTTTGTAAAAAAGCCTCAAACAGTCGTGAAGCTTTTCAGGGTTCCTCCGATGTCAGATGGTGGAAATGTCTCTTTCCTCTCTTTACAAAAACAATTCATGTCAGGAGAGAGTTGAACAGAAATGACACTCGAGTATCAGGATTAAACTGACATTGACTTCTTAAAGTATCAGTTTACATTTTTCATATGACGTCTTGCTTTTGAAAAAAAATTTGATTGAAGCTTTTGCGAAAGCGATGACTAAAGTGCTGCTCATGCTGGCTCTGTAGTAAGAGCAAAACTCTTTTGACTGACTGCTGTGACCGCCATGTGAATGAACAAAATATCTTTGTACAACACCTGGAATAATGTTTATGTGTAACTACACAGCGAAGACAGAGAGATGTTGTAGGAAACAGTTGCGCCACAGAAACACACGATTTGAGACCACTAATTTCCTGAGAAACAAGCTGAAAATAAACAATGAACTGTTCAAGAGCAAGAAAAACACACTCATACAAAAACCTGCCAGCAGACACATCTCAATTAACTTAATTTCACATTGATGGATGACTGCAGCCGCCAGCCTCATCTTTCTTTATTCTCCTGGTTGCCAGGATTTCTGAAAAATGTTCTTGACCAGTGTTCCCGCAAAGCGTCCCTCTCTGGAGCCGCTCCAGCGTTGCAGTCAGATAGAAAATAAAATCATACATCACCGAACAATTACTAATGACGGTCTCTCTTGTACAGGAAAGACCATATGACACATTTTCACTGGATTATAGACTTCACCATCTGAACTATATCAACTGTTCTATATGAATATTATCAAATTTTTCTTGCTGGTTCAGGAGCTGCTGCTGATACACACAAGTTTAATCCAACAAACTATTAAGGACATTACCTCACTTATATCACACTTGGCCACTTGCCTCCAGTCAAGCTAAAAGTATCAGTCACATACATGAAATTATATCAAGAGCTAACTCATAAAATCTGTTCGATACACTTTCAGTTTGTCCAAACTTTTGACTGACATTATACAAACAACCTTAGTTAATCAATAAAAAATGGAACTAAACTTACATTTAATTCAAACCCTATAAATCTATGCAGTAAATTTTAAACCACAGTCTTAGATTTTTATTCATGTATTTTGAATTATGAAAAACTTTCATCTATAATCTACCTCCATCTGCAAAACAGAGCAGATGTAGCTTTAATTATACTGTAATAAAGAAAATCAGGTTTAAACAGGACTATATTATAAAAATAAAAAGAGGAATTCAAAGTATGACCGATTAACTTAAATATAGTGCATCACAATTAAATGGGTGAGGTATGAATAAGTGTGTATTAAGATGTGAAAAATATTAGACATGAACAAATAGAAATATTAAATTTCACACGAATAAGATATTTTTAATATGACAGAACAGCACGTATGTTCACCGTACGTGAACATACCTTTAGTTTGCGTCATCTAGAAATGGACTGTTGTGACTTTAAGACTTTACATCACTGCCAAGCACCAATGAGGGAGGGCGTTTGAGTTGCTAAGCAACGAGACCCATACAACAACCGAGTTAAACATCAGAGCCTCATTCAGAGATTATGATTATATTAATATTTTATTGTTAAATATTCATGATTTCTGCTTCCTGCTGGTTGTTTTCTTTCTATCATGGCTGAAATTATAATGTGTGAACCGTTTAAACTCTACAATCTCCTCAACCAGTTCAGATGTGTGTCAAGGCTGGCAGAGATCAACTTCCTCTGTTTGATTGGTAAGACGAGGCTCTCCTCAGGTAGTCTGAGCATTTTATTTGAGTTTGGTTAATTCTTCTGCTTTAATCCGGTCTGACTTTGGTCGTAACTTGTGAATCGTCTCTTTTTTAGATGCTCGTGAAACCCAAGATTACAACACAAGCCATATCATCACTGCCAAAAATGTCCGAATGGTAAGAATACCAATGTTGTATTTGTAGTTTGAGTAAAGCTCGGATGAGTTATGGTTTTAAGAAATAAAACTGAAGCCACTTTCTATTTTCACCATTTTCACAGTAATATAACTAAGAAATCTAAATAGACTAGAATATCGTGTTTCATCTCCAGTGGAAATTACATCCTTATAAACAGAAATAGAAAACATCTTGGATGACACTGAAATAGGGTGAGCGAGGTGGTATCTCATGTCAAAACATCTAATGCTTCAATTTATAGACAGCGTGAAACAGCCCTCTTCTTAGGGAAGCTTGAAAAAAGGAAATTGGTCCTGTGGTATACAATGATTTTTGGGATGAAGAGGTAGAGAGGATCAAACACTTTTCCAGTCATGCTATGCTTCAGCTGGTGCAGCTGAAGGTCATGCATTACATTCATTTTTCAAAGTCAGGAGGATCCCTGACCCTCAGCTCACCTATTTTCTTTTAAAATCACACTCACTGTGCATCCTCAGACAATGAAGTGTTGAATGGAGCAGCTGAGTACAGGTGTAGCTTAGGTAAGGACAGAGATACACATCCTGCTTTCATTTGTGGTCAAAGGTTGTAAGTTTAAGAAAATGTGAAATGTGTTAATTTTCCATTATTATTCTGTGCTTCAAATAATTAAAACCTCTGGGTGACTCTTCCCAGGATTCAGAAAGCAAATTCATCCTACCGGACGCTGTGGAGGTTGACAGCATGCAGCATGTGGTGGTCTATGACAGTAACACCAGCAGCTTGCAGGAAAAAGGTACAGTCTTATATTAAAGATGCTCCATCAAAGCAGCACTGCTGACGTGTTAAAAAAAAAGAAAGAAAAAAAGGTAGATTTTCAATCCACTAATGGACAGTATAATGTTTTATGGCAACGCCCCTTTTAGTTTTCTGCTATTGAACCAGAAACAAGCATTTGCCAGCAGGCGATGCTGCCAATCTGTCATCCACAAATGTCAGCACAGATGCGTCGGTATCTGACTGTGATTGCAGGCAGAGGGGTTGGATGTGCAGAGGCTCTGGCTAAACTGAGTCTACATCCAGTTCACATAGTGAGAGGAGGCTTTCAGAGATTCTCAGCTCTCTACCCTTTCTTAAGGACTGAGAAAATCATGTACACTATGACGGTAAGGCAAACACACCTGGCCCGGAAATTCATACAATCATGAGCAACATACCAAGGAAGTCACCTGTTTTGTCTTGTCGCTGGTTCAGCGTTGCTCATATGAATCCCAAACAATATAAAGTTCATTTTCTTTTAATTTTAATTGCCAGTTAACGCAAACCCCTGCTGATTGATACAGTTTAAAGTTTAGATTCATTGGCTTTTCCAGGAGCTGGAACACCAAAAGACTTATCCAG
Source organism: Remorina albescens (assembly GCA_034769265.1). Taxonomy (NCBI): domain Eukaryota; kingdom Metazoa; phylum Chordata; class Actinopteri; order Carangiformes; family Echeneidae; genus Remorina; species Remorina albescens. The sequence continues at coordinate 4,474,316 of CM068490.1, read as the reverse complement.
TGGAGATCTTAGAAGAACTGCTGTATATGGGTGACCAGAAACAAGGCACGGACTCAAGTATCCTCAGAGATCTTAAAATCTGCGCTATCATCAGCATCTCAGAGACTGATGCTCTGGAGTGAGGCCGGACTTTGATTATTGAAAATATTGTGACTTTTCTGTTGAGTTTGTTCTGAATCTTGTTTGGATTTATTCAGATCTAGATCCACGAATGAGAAACAGACCATCCTTAACATTCCTGCGGCTGACTCAGTGCAATCTGATTTATATTCAAGTTTTGAAAAGATTTGCTGTTTTATTGGTGAGTCACATTATACTTTACTAATTTCCCTGTTTTAGATCATTATAAATGTTTGTAGCGTTATAACCCATGAAAACTGTTAAGCTGTAAAGGGACATTCTGCTCATTACTTTTAACTGCAGTGATTTGGATGTAAATATGGACTTAAAATGCAGTAGAGCATCTTAGCCAGAGTACAGGCCATGTGATATGACAGCGCACTGTTTATAAAATTCACTAAATCTATACATGTTGCTTTTCCATGTAGACAATTTTCAAATGTACCTTCTTTTTTCAGAGGCACACATCAACATGGGTTCTCGTGTTCTGATAGTTTCGAGGCAGGGCAGGAGCCGCTGCAGTGCTCTGACCATCGCCTTTCTCATGCACCACCTCAGATACACACTGAGGGTAAGTGCAAGGTTATTCCTTTGGCTTTGAATGTGTGCAGAATACAGTGTCACTGTGTGTCTTACAATGTGATCTCGAGATAAGCAGCCTAATAAGAAGTTGTATACTCTGCAGACAGCATTAAACTAATTATTTTCTTGCTCATCACATGACCGGGGATATTTTAGACTAACAGTTTATCCTTCCATGTGCACTGTGCTTGGCTGCAGTGCACTTTGGCAGATATGATTGGTGAGCAGGTGTGCCTGTAAGTCTGCATACAGACAGGATGGCACCAAACCTGGCAATCTGTGATGCAGCTCGCTGTTACTCTGCCAGCCTATTGTTCACCCCAAAAAAGTTAACATAACAAAACTCCCACAATAATCACCTACTGCCAATTTTTTCGGTTCAACAAAGGAGCTGTGTTGATGAATACTGTATTCCTTGGAGGTGTTGTCTTTTGTTGGTGCCACAGTTTGAATTTGATGACGCTGTCATATTAGTTGCTGTAAAACTCTTATTCCAAGCTATAAGCAAATATGTCAATGGTAACCGTTGTTAGCCTATTTGAATTTATATTTTTATGATGGAAAGTAACACCTGTCTTCCTCCTCCCACTTTTCATATTTGAGGGCTCCAGTTGGACCATCTTGGAGGCAGTTAGACAATTAGCAGCTAGCCTGCCTCTGTTCAAATGAACCAAAATCAAAGAAATTCTGTGTGAACATGAACTATAACATTACGTTTAGTGTAGCCTACGTAAAACGATTGGTTTGACTTATTTTCAGGAGGCCTGGACATTCCTGCTGAAGTGTAAACCCTCCATGAGACCGAACACGGGGTTTCTCCAGCAGCTGTCTGAATGGGAGCTTCACACCGTGGGAAAAAAAGTGACCGATATCTCTGAACCTCATTTTTAACAAAGAAATACGACCAGTTCCCATTCAATAAAGACAAAAGATTGAATCATATGACTATTTCATATTTCATAACATAAGCAGCCTTCTTACATCTTGACAATCAAACCTACAATTGAGTATTTCTAGTTAATCACAGAACGTGGATTTTAGGAGCATTTCCGAAAATCTTTGTTTTGTTTACTTATGACATTATTTATTTCTTCTCTTCCACTGAAACGCACCAAAGCACCAAAAGCATGAACTTAATGCTTCCAAACATCTGAATGTAAGGACACAAAAGGATTAGAGTAAAGCCATTGTGGAGCTTTCTGTACTTGCATTACTGTACTTTTGTGTGCTCTTTTGTCTTTACAAGCACACACACACAAGCTCCAAGCCTCACGCAGTACTAAATGTCTCTTTTAGCTAAGTAGCATGCTTGAGTCCATACATGGCTCTTCAAGGTGCAAACAATATTAGAGATGACAGTTTTCCCTGTCTGCAGTCAGTTACATAATATCAGCCCTATAAATATGAGGCACATGTAAAGAGACATTCTGTCTGTTTTTGCCCTGAGAGTTGCCTTGCAGGGATGATGGGGCTCTCTCTCTCTCACTCTCTCTCTCTGCAGAAACAGACCAAACAGTACAACATTTAAAGGTTGTTTCTGTTATAAATGACTGATGTCAGGGAAGAAGTTTGGAGTCAGCAGAGAGGCAGTGTTGCCTGACAGCCTAAACTCAGGGCAGCAATTGACTTTAAAACACGCGATATCACCGACGGGGCATCTGACTGGCCCACCCTGCCGCAAATTAGCACGTCCAATGAGAGCGACGCACGCGGATTTGTCAAGTATTTCATTGGTAGTTAGGAGAAAAGTGTCATTTTTTCCGTCGCCTCATAAATAAAAGCTCTCAAAGTTAAAAAGCTTGACTCTGAATCAGCTAATGAAGTAACGTTCATTTACATAATACAGTTGTATAATCAATCGCTGTAACTTGATTTTTCCTGTAATTATTTCAGATTATCTGAAAAAAAACTGTGAGCTTCGCTTTTCCTTTAAACTATTTATTCCAACGGATTTAATAATATAGAATAAATAATAAACAGTATAACGGATATGTTTAGTCTATGGCTGGTATTTAAACATTTAATTGTCAGTTTTTTTACCTTATCAGACGTGCAAACAAGGAATTATGCAAATGATGTGCGTCAACAAGCGACAGCAGATTGACCTTTATTTCTGTTTCACCCCATTTATATAATTGCACCTTATAAACATGTCGGATTGTTGGTTATTCACGCAGGTTTAAACCTTTAAAATATATATTATATACTGTGTTTGTGTGCATTTATGTGTGAGATTAAAAAAAAAATATATATCTTAAACCCGACCATTAATCTGAGAACTCCTTCGTGTGTTTTATTGCTCAAACTCAGCCAATATCTAATTTTATTGATATCTCAATGTATTCATTCTCATAATTCATAATACGACTGGCGAAGTAAGACTCTTATTGCGAAGGCTGTGACCGGAAGTTGTATTGGTTAAAAACCGACGCTTGACGGTGACCTCGGTGCAACTGTTGCACAGCGGACCGTCCGTGTTGCTCAACTCCGGGAGGTTTTCTGATGTCCGGATAGACCATGCTGTTCAGTCCGTCGGGTTTCACTGAGTGCTTACGGGAATGGGAGGACCTGGAAAAAGGATACCAGCAGATCCAGGTGAGTCTCACATGGAAGGGGGTCCCGGGTCCGGATCTTATTAACGATCCTGGACCGACAGCCGTCGGCGGGCTCCGCCCTCCGCAGCTAAAGATATTACACTGTTGCAGCAGAGAGGCGCACAAAAAGAAAGCGCCAGGTGCGACAGATGAGACTGAGGGGAAACATCTCAGGGGCCCTTTTTGTGTTACAGCTCAAACCAGGAGTCAATCCGGATTATATGTTTTTAAATGCATGTGGAGCTCCTTCACATGAGTGGATCATGTTCAAGTCTGCTGCTGTCAACAAAAAAATAAAATCCTGTTTCCACACACAATCAGCCTCTCCTGTATAATATAGTACAATATTTATGTTAACTACCAGCAACAAACACTGCAAAGTAGGTAATACACTAAAGAAGGTGTCTTCATGTTTTCTTCATTGTCAAACTAGACAAAGGAGGAAAGACACCTGGCTGAATGTCTTGCATTGTGGATGACCACAATGCACAGCTGAGTCACACCTCATAATGACACACAATGAATGGAGAAGCAAGAGATTAAAAGGATAATTAAAATTTAAGTAATGAAAAAAAAAAATAACGAAATCAAAGTGATTCGTGATTAGAAAACCATTTTGGTATTTTCATACATCTTAGGTCATTACCAATAAATATTTTAGGATCATTTACATGATAGACTTCAGAGAAAAACCTGGACTGACACCAGAGCATCTTTTTTGTCTTCACTTTGCTGATGTCTGAATAAACTAAATGAATGTACCTTTTATTTCACCTCCAGGACACCCATCGCCTATACAAACAGAAACTGGAGGAGGTGACCAAACTTCAGGACAGCTGCTCTGGTGCGATCGCACGTCAGAGGAAGCAACTGAAAGAGCTCACTATGTCACTAGAAGAGTAAGTATAGATGACGGATTCAGTGCAAGTGTGCTGTATATTCTTACTAGATGACTTTAATACCCTTTAAAATAGTCTTTTTGTAAAAGCTGCAGCAGCACAACCTAAAATTAAATCACATTACTCACTACAGAGAACCTGGGGGGGGGGTTGGCTAATACCAATGTTGGGAAGTGATATCATTTTATCAAATTCATATCTTTGCAATTCCCCTTTTCATTCTTATTGGGAGGCTAATGCTGAAATATTTGCATTTCAAATAAATATTTTATTTAAGTAAGAAATACAACAGCGATATTTTCATTGGATATTAAATGGAAGTTCTTTAAACGAACTGGTCAGCTGTTGAATTCACACACCGAACAAATAGGAGGCAACATATTATCAGAAAACGTAGTCACACTATTGTAGGAAAAAAGCAATATTCAGAACAGTTAAAATTATCAGCTTAAATGAAGCTGATCATTAACTGATGAGTAAAATTGCAAAGAAATAAATCAACAAAGTAGTGCTGTTTCTTTGGAGAATGTAACAATGCTTCGTTTTGTTTTGGGTTTTTTTTTGTTTGTTTTTTTGTGTTTTATTAGATGCAAAAAAAATCATCCGACACCAAAGTTAAGTCCAGAGGATGTGGAAGCTATCGCCGAAATTGAATACTCCATCAAAGACAGAGCGAACGCTTTCACTGAGATGGAAGCTTTTCTACCAAAGAAGAACGGGTTTGACTTTTTTCTTTACCTGAAGGGAGTTTCATAACAAATTGTCGTAGTCTTTTGTGTCCAGCATGGAAAAAGTCAAACTGCTCAGAGTAGTTTTACTGGCATTCTGACTGTTTTGTAACAGACCTGATACTCCACTTAAGTTTGATTGAAGCTCTAACTCATTTTAATGTATAATAAGTAACTGACTTGGCACCTATTCCTGTTTAGGTTATACCTCACTCTTGTTCTAGGAAACGTCAACGTAACACTTCTCAACAAACAGTCAAAGTGAGTCACACTTAAGTTTCTTACCATCCAGCATCTTTTAAAGTAAACGCGGCCATCACTCTAAAATCATTTGTCTGCTTCACCAAACAGATTTGCCTACAAAGATGAATATGAGAAATTTAAACTGGTCCTCACTGTCATCCTCTTCATGTTCTCCTTCACATGTCGCTTTTTGTTCAGCTACAGGTGAGATTTCTCAAAAAGGTTGTTCACAAACATGTTCTGAGTGAATAAACTACGCTTACAGTCCATGAAGTACCAATTCATCTATAATTGTCTAGATATTTCTTTAGTCCCACAGTGGGAACATTTGCTAAAATGTTAGTATAAAGTAATTAAAGTGAAGAAAAACGCAAATAAAGATAATAATATAATGCCCACAATTAGTTATTTAAACAATAATAATAATAGCAGCAAATGAGGGCTATTGCAGAGTTGGTGTGTTAAGTTGTTGCATATGGTGACTTTTCAGTCTTCAGTGTGCATGTTCAGTCACAAAGATTATTTTTGTGGCTAATGTTAAAAGATTAATAGTTAAAAAAAAAAATCAATAACAGTATATTTTCCCGTGTTTTCTTTTAAAGCGGTATCCAAAAGTGGGAAAGAGGATATTTGGTTTTATTTGGTTGTACGCAGATGGCCAGACACACTAAAAGAAGGAGTCTAATGTTGATTGCATCACCTGTTTGAATGTGGTTGTGGTTTTGTTTTTGTTGTTTTTTTTTTGTTGTTTTTTTTTTAAATCATGTGTCCTTTCTGTTTTTGTTTCAGAGCACTCGATGCCCTCTTCAACTTCCTTTTGGTGTGGTACTACTGCACACTCACTATCCGGGAGAGTATCCTCATCAGCAACGGCTCAAGGTTTTCCATGAATCCACTGTCTCCACTGTTTTTATTACAATCACAACACAGAAGCTGGTCACACGCTCAGGACCTCCTCATGTCGCCTTCTTATCCCGTGTAACGCTGCTACATGCAGTCCTGCACCCTTCATCTGTAGTTCTTGCCTGTTGTTTCAGGATCAGGGGTTGGTGGGTTTTCCATCACTACGTGTCAACCTTCCTGTCTGGAGTCATGCTGACTTGGTAAGTGAAATCCAGTTTTTTTTCTTCAAAGTAAGAGTTTTCCACCCTCAACACTGCACAAGAATCCGTCATAATATATCAGCTGGTTGTTGGATAAGCTTGACATAAAGAATTCTTAGCCTGTGATGGGTACCAGGGATCAAACGCTCTTGACAGTCCATCACTTGGATTCGCTTTATTAAGGCAATGTTCCAGCCATCAGACCTTCAGCAGCACCACACATATGAAGGCTAAAGGCTTTCCCCAGGAAATAAACAAAACAAAAAAGAGATTAGAGTAAGCATACCGATCAATCCAACAGCTCCTCCAACACTAAGCTCTTACAAGTGTAAACATGCATCATGAACTCTCTAACATTACAGGAGACCAGTTCAGATTACAACAACAGGCCTCTGAGGGGATATTGCATTAGGAGAGCTTTTACAAAATAGTCCCGTACTACACAATACAGTTTATCAGAGCAAAAAAAAAAGGCACTAAAGGCAGTCAGCTGAAGAACTATTTATCACAATATTCACAAGGTATTCATAGCTGCATGAAAACAGTGTAGTGTAAAAGTGTATATAGAGTGTCAAGGAAAAGTAAGTGTTAGAGTTTACATAAATGTATGTATAAATGTGTCTCACAGTGATGGATCAGATCTTTGACTGAAGAATCATTGCGTTGTTCTTGTTCATACTAAAAAACAACAGCCTCAGAACAGACAACTAACCTTCCGCTAAAGCTAATTAAAGTCAAGAGCTATCAAACCTTCTTCTCAAAACAGCTCTCAGAGGATTAATTAAGATTTTTGGGACTTTCATGAAGCTGAAGGGATGACAGCGCCATCTCAAGGACTTCAAGTATTCATCAGTCTTCAGTCAAACGAACTCTGTACATGGCGACAGATTAATTCAGCGGTAACATAAAGAAGAACCTAACAACTAAAGGCTTCAAAGAGTCATGGGAAATTAGTTAACATCGCTGTTACTACACTAATAACTATTTTTAGGAGATGTAAGGTTTAGTTTAACAAAATAAATTGTAAAGTTACATAAAATAAGCACATATAACAGAGTTGATGGCCTGGTTATAAGCAGGAAAAGAAATATTTATTCAAAGTGACATTTAAAGCATCGCTCTTGTCTCATTTGAGCTCTCGTCTAACCAGCTGCTGTCTTTCTTCGCAGGCCTGAAGGTGCTCTCTACCAGATGTTCAGGAACCAATTTCTAACATACTGTCAATACCAAAGTAAGAGATTCACGCGGTGTTCAAGTCCACACATAATTCAAAGGGTGTTGTGAAATAAGCCCTCTGTTATTGATCAGTGTTGCCTTTCACCCCTTTAACCGACTGAAATCCTACATGTGACCGCTCACCACGGGATAATATGACTGTTTTCTCATGTGACTTATTTTAACTTGAGGTTGGTTGCGCATTCATACAAGTAAATACCAATTAATCTGTTGCATCAAATGGATTTTAGTGAAAACTGTCGGCGGCTTCCTACTTAAAAAAGTATTTCTCTGAGATGAGTGATCCACAGCATAGTGTTTAACTGATATCTAAGCCAACTCTGGAGTCACAGATCCATGTCTATGTGTGTGTGTGTGTGTGTGTGTGTGTGTGTGTGTGTGTGTGTGTGTGAGACTGTGCGCGTGAATCTTTTTTATTTGTAGGCTTTGTCCAGTTCCTGCAGTACTACTACCAGAGTGGCTGTTTGTACAGACTCAGAGCACTGGGAGAAAGACATAACATGGACCTTACAGTTGGTGAGTCCAGTCTAAACTGCTGTTAGTATTTATAGATGAATGACTCTCAGATAATCAAGATTAAGAGGCTCAAATGACACACACGTCACAGTTTATATTACGCAGCCTAGAACAAGGCAGGTCGAATGATTAATTTGTCATGTGTATTGTCTCCTGACTACAGTTTAATGGAAATATACTGTGTTTTGGATATATTACCACAAGAAATTGCCTCAGAAAGGCCAAACGCTTTGATGTTATTGCATTGTTCATCCACCAGAGAGCGCTCGTGGGTTAAACTTTAGCCTTAGCAGAAGGCTGGGCGACAGGCAACGATGATTTGTCATGCCATCAGTTTGGTCCAGAATGAAATATCTTAGCAACTGTGAGATGTTTTGGTTTGGTGCAGACATTCGTGGTCCCCAGAGGATGAAGCCTGATGACTTTGACCCCTGATTTGAGTGAAATGTTTTCAAAGCTCCGAGAGGGATTTTCACAGCTGTTAGTACAGTCTTAGTCTCTGAGGGTGAGATGACCCCTGTCCCTTTTACACCATCAGCAGGTCCTTTAAATGTAACTGTGTGAACACTTTGGTTTATCATCCAGTACCTAATACCTGCGTTTCATTTTAATGTTAGCACGGTAACACTTGACTAAAATGAAATGTCAAAAATATCATGTCATGTCTGACAAGAACTATTTAAACTTTTTAAAATGATTGTATTGAATATCAATTCCTCCTTCACATGTATTCACTCCATATATTCCCCTTTGTTGAATTGTAGCAGGGCAGGAAGAATATCGTCTTTATGATAATGGAAGATGACGTTGATCTCAGGTCATTGACACATCTCTCCTCTCCTGGTATTCAGAGGGTTTCCAGTCCTGGATGTGGAGAGGCTTGACCTTCCTCCTTCCTTTCTTGTTCTTCGGTCATGTGAGTTCTGCCTTTCTTAATAGTGCACACTGAAGTTTGAAATTAAAAAAAAAAAAAAAAAAAGTTTAAATATATTTTTGAACTTGGATTTTTAACCTTTTTTAACCACTCCACGCTGGGAGTGGTATACTGTTCTTCCTCTCACAGTTCTGGCAGCTTTACAACAGTATAACACTCTTCAAGATGTTCCAGCTCCCAGAGTGTAAAGAGTGGCAGGTTTGTTAAAATCTGTTTAGTCCTTATGTGTAACACTGAGTTGGATGAGTCATTTATTGTGTCATGCTATGCTATACCTGAGGAGGCGTATACATGCTCTACTGAGATAAAGTAAACAGACATAGTTAGTAGTTTATCACATAAGTTCTGTGAGACATTAACAGCTATTCTTTTGACTTTTTATTTATTCTCCTGCTGCGTAGGTTGCAATGTGCGGCTGCTCTTACATGGCCCTTTTCCTGGGAAACTTCATCACCACGTTGGGAGTGGTTTATCAGAAATACATGCAAAATCAAGAAAAGTCCAAGACCTTATAAGACTGGAATAAATCTGTTTGTGGTACAGTTACAAGGACTCTAGTGAGCTCTTTGTCAATGGTTTCTTTGTTGTCCTTGTGCACCATTTACATGCATTGTAACTTTGAGGAACATCCTGTTCATTTCAACTCATTTGGATTTCTTATTTTTGTGTAAATGATGTGTGGTTAGGCCAAAGATTATATGACACAGACTGCTCCAAAAAAGAAACAACTTTGGTAGATCTGACTAAATAGATCAGTGTAAGTATGTTTCTGTAGGTAAAAGTTTTACAAGGAAATGTTACTGATGCAAATGTTAAAAAAATGTTACCTTGCAAATGTAATTTGCATTATGTTTATTTTGGGAAAACACGATTTTGTTGACCAGCAGCTGCTAAGCCTTACAACATTTCAGAAAGTGCTTAATAAAATACTCATCCCCACTGCTCCTTCACTTTGTTTTCTCTGTTACAGCGAGTAACTTTGTGTTACAAGTGGTGGTGGAAAATATATTTAGTGTTGTACTTTATCTACCTACAATCAGTTCCTTATGAGTAACCACATCCTCACCCACTGCTGTGGAGTTTTTCAGACTTAGAGTTTTTAAATTTAATGTTGACTAAATACATTTATATGATAAAAAGGATCATATAGACAAAATCCATACCGTTTGCCTTGAAAGTGCATCTCAAGCATCAAGTGCATTATTGTATTACATCAAAATGGCCACAAGGTGAAAGCATTGAATTAAAAAAGGCTGAGTAGTTATCTGGAAATTCAAACATAGAAAATCTATATTTAGCTTATATTGTTTGTTTTGGGACAAAAAACATCCCTGTTGTCTTTATTTATATAGTCCTGTTTTACAGGGACTCTGGGACTCATTGTTCCACATTGGGTCACATCTCATGAGGGTGATTCTAGTCCTCTGCCATCTGGTGCTGCATGAGGTGATGAGGACGTGTTGAAATAAAGTGATTGTTCACGTGCCATTAATGTCGGTCACCCATTCCACTGAGTGAATGTTACTAATCAGTGAAATTGGTTCATTGTGATCGTTGGTGTGGATTAAACCAGACTAATTATCAGGCCTCTTTGGGGAGACATCCATAGTTAAAACTTTAATGTTCATCTGGCCTCTTTTAAGATATTACTACTCATCAACAAGAGTATATGGAAGAGGGAGCAAGAGGTTACTCTTGTTACTTCATTTATACATATTTGATTTTACTAAAACACTGAAAAGTGCCGTTGTTTCCTTTATACTGCTTGGACAAAGTTAAACCAATAATGGCTTTCTTCAGGTGAAGGTGAATAGTGAACTGTTCACCTGTTAAACCTGTTAAAATAGATGAGCGATCATTTGGCTAACGGATAATATTTTCCTTCATTGCGGTGAACACACAGCTGTAGTTTATATGAGCCAATCTTACAGGCACTGTCCTGCTTCTATAAAAATCAAATGTAAATGAATCCACCAAAGAGCGTAGTCTCAATTAATTGTTCTATTTCTCCCAGTTTAACTGATATTTGCTAAAAACTACACCATCAACAAAGAAACCAAATATGTGACCTATAGGAATGAGCCACGGGGAGTCGATGGAAGTCATCTGCTGATCAGATCTGTAATTGAGAGATAAAGGTTGGCTGGGTGAGTTGGACGGAGGTGTCAAAGGCAGGCCAGTGTGGGGGATCGCCTACAGCTAATTAGTGATGCACATGAATGGATGGAGGAGGATCCCACTCTGCAGGACCACTATCCAGCCACCAGGAAGAGCTTAGCAGAGTCAGAGGGGAAAAGGGAATGCGGTGAGCTTTACACCTGCAATCCCAAGCCTGATAGAGACTCCTGCTGGGGGCGCTGTTGCTAAGACTAGAGCCCACAAAGCTGGTGGCTGCGCTCCTGAGGTTTTCTGTGGTTGTGTGGTGGCAACTGGCATTAATAACTAAGAGACCTGTTTCGAAGCTGATTTATATTTTCTTTAATGTTAAAGACTGATATGATCCGTATTTCATATAAAGAACGAACTCTTATTGTGCCGCTTCTTTATTTCTTTGCATTTTTTGATGCAAATTGTGTGCATCTGTGAACATAAAACCAAAGTAGTAAATAACTCCAGTGTCATCATGACATCCAGTGTCCACCCTTCATCCCAATATCATACACCAATATAAATATAAAATATATTCACAGAATATATGTTATATTTTATCACAGTTTATCATGTACATGTGAGCTCACTTTGACCTGAAAACGACCATTTGTCATATAGAGTCCATGCAAAACAAAAGAAGAAATGATAAAACAGCAGGCATAAAAGGACTTCTTATAGTAATTCAGTGCATAAAATAATGAATCCCCTTTTCATGTTGCCAAAAAGACAAGAGGGTTTGATATAAAACTTGAATTGGCTGTTTGGTTTCACTGTCTTGCAAGCACATACAGAAATATTCAAATAGATGGCACAACACTAAAAACTTCATGACACCACCATCATTATATTCACCAGCATGAAACAGTCAAAAAAAATTTGCACATAAGATCAGAGAGAATAATACCTGAAAAATTTAAAATGGAAACCAGCCTCACTTCCAATTTATTACAGTTGAATTTCTCCCCCACCCGAGTAAAAAAAAAAAGTCCTGGATGAGTTAGCGCTGCGGGGCCAGGGAGAGTCAGGCTGGGCTGAACAAATGTGACGAGGAGCAAAGTGAATGGGGAGGTAGAAGGGGAAAGAGGAGGGCTGGGTATTCTCCCAGCCTGCACCTCTTTCATCTTTCTCATTAAAGCTAGAGCAGTGGGGGCTGTCAAGAATGAGCCCAAGGACATGGGGATTGGGGGACTGAGCCTGAGCCTGAGCTTCACATCAGGAGGTGGAGAAGAAGGAGGGAACAGCCAGCGCAAGCAGACGGGCCGCCATGTCAAACCTTCACCTTAAACTTAACTGGCCTTCCCCTCCCTACGGGACGCAGATAAAGACCTCTTATCTGTACTCACCTTCACTCCCGGGCCTGGGAACAACTCAAGCAACAGCAGGAAGGGGAGAGGGGCGGGAAAGGGGGGGGGGGGGGGGGTCTGACAAACACAAACTTCCTCTCAAGAGAGCAAATATGAAAGAGAGGGGCAGCTCCCACCTGATAAAGGAGGTGATTCTGAAGAAAGAAACTGATCTAGGAGCAGACACATGGGAATCTCAGACTGATGGATAGAAAACTTTCATTCAAGCCAAGAAAACAAGCTGTTTAACAGCTTTATACACAGGTTGTACTTCAGCATGTCAGATAATTGTATGACTAATGTAAAATGTGTTATGAGAACCATATTTGGGTAACCAGGTTGTGGAAAATCCAGTGTTAACACATTTCTTTTTGTTGTAGCTCTTTAATTCATTAATGGACAGTTTGACTTCTTATTAAATCCATAAAGAGTTTGGTCTAGACCTGCTCTACGTGTATGGTGCCTTAATGTAACTTTGTTATGATTTGGTGCTACATTAATGAATTTGATTTGATTTGATTTATTGAAGAACACGTGGAACAAACTCATTTATAAAGAGCATATTAACATTTACATCTGAAGACTTATTATGATATAACCGTTTGCTAACTCGATCTTAGTCTGATTGAAAATGCTAAAATCTTATAAATGTTGAGAGAAGAATAAAATAAATGGAAAGAGCTGGGTTGTTTTGTTTTGGTTTTTTTTTGGTGAAATTGTTAAGAAAATTCCCTTTATGTTGTTGAATAAAGACTCTCATGCCCCGACGTGCACTGTTTAAATAGATGTAGCCTGCGGTTAGCAGCTATCATGGTAATAAATTACCTTATAAATTATCTATCCCTTAAACTCAACAATCTGCAGATCTGGTTTGCTTCATTTGTAGTCTGACTAGAAACCCTTGCTGCATGTCATTTGTTGGAGTCTCTGCCAAATACTAACTAAAATAAAGGCATAAAAAGCCCCAAAAAAGGTCATTGAAATAAATAATGCTGCTGTAAGTGTAACATTAAATAAAAGGGGAAGGTGGATGCTATTGAGTTTTTATACTTTATTGCAAGTGTTCATTTGTATGCTCATGTTCTAGCCAACTTCTGCAGCTAGCTCCCTGCTTCAAATCCGCCCAGTAACGAGCTTTAAATAAAAGTCACATCAGCGACTGGATGTCTTTTAACACAGAGTTTTGGCATTAGTCCATTCAACCGTGGTTCGAACCCGACTTCGTCGTCATCTGCCCAAACGATGATTTAAGGAGAATATCCTTGGAAATGAGGATTTGGCCAAGCAGGTGTGAACATGTCCTACGGCTCTAACTCAATTCTGGCACATGTCCTGCTTGTTTCTCTTTGGAATAGAGCGATATTCACGACCCTGACAAGCAGCAACCAGACTGTAAGATTCCTCCTCTAGATACATGCAGTTAGATTGGATTATATGAAGTGAAATACAGGCACATCATTTAAGTGAATGACTCAACAACATAAAGACCTATACAATTTTACACTGTTAGAGCCATGAGAGTCAAATCTTTTCTCTAATCATCAGTAAATTTTGCCCCACGACAGCAACTCCTTCACTCTAGATTCATGATCTGAGTGCCAAATTAAATATGCATATTTAATAAGAGAGGAACGTGATTGCATCCACTTGTTAAATGAGAGCATGATGAATGAAAAGCTCCTAAAGAGAGAAAAAAAAATCTTCATGGCCTGCAGAGTGTGAAAGAAAAAAGAGAATTCATCTTTATTTTAACATGGCTCCTTGGGAGTAACCCTAGCAGGACTTCCCCCACTCTGTCGAGCTGATCACACACATTTTGGCTTTCTCTGGGATTGGACTGTATGTTCCTATAGCAACCACGAGAAGCAGACAGTGAGGAGCAGACTTGCTCACCATGCGCCTTAACATTTTTACCTCTTTTTGACCCATCAAACAGCATTTTAGAACAGGCTATGTGCTGCCAAATGTCTTTTGGAGCTCAAAATATTTCTTGGTCACAATGGAGTCAGACCTTAAAATCCCTCCAGCACAGTGCTGATGACAAAAAAGATAACTTTTACAGTAACCCACATCATATCCAATATGATGTAGAGAGATAATCCAGCATTTATGAATTCCACAGAGATTTTCTGATTTCCTACTGCGTAACAGTGTTCCAGTATCTTAAACACTCATGTATTATATATTTGTATTTACACCAATATTTTAAATCATGCTTCAGTTAAATATTATTTAGAAATTTGCATGTTCAGTACTTTTAGGGCTACAGTTATTTGACGGTGCTTTGAGCTAAATGCTAACATTGATTCGCTCTCCTGCACAATCACATACATCTTGCTCACAGAGAATCTGGTTATAAACCAAAGTAGGCCTATTGGGCAAATTCACTTTCTGACTTGAGGAGTGTTGATGAAAAGTTGGAGCTTGACATGAGGATTTGTCCTCTGGGAATCATGAATATGTGCACAAACATTATGAGATAAAGTCCAAACATTAGTCGTGAGAACTAGCTGAAAGTGAGGGAGTTGCGTCTAACTGAGGCCAAAACACATGAACCTGTAACACATCCTGTTCCATGACTCTGTAGGACAGGAGTGGTCTGATTGTGGCCAAATTTTTTAGATCAAGGGACTGTGATTTTTCTCTAAAACTTCTTTCCAAAAGTTTAATCACACAACAAAGATTGTAACCAATTGCCAGGCAAATACATTTGAGGTCTAGGAGTTAATCAAAGGACCACACCATCCCCAAAAATTCATTTTTATTTAGTTTGGAGATAAAAGTTAGTCACACGACTGTAAGGATAAGGAGATCGCTCTGCAGTTTTTACTTCCTCTTTGATGTTAAGACCGTGAATGCAAATCATTTGTGGACAAATCTATTTACCAAAGAAACCACAGACATATTCATATTCTACAGCAAATAGAGAATATATTGTAGTTCCATATAAATACATGAAATCAATATTTACATCCACCATCATACAAAACAAATCCCAGAGTCCTTGACCCACATATAGAAACATTGTGCCCTCAGGGGCCTAAATATGAACAATGGAATAGGTCAATAGGGCCAATCACACATGCTGTGCGTTCTTGTCAGCCAGATGGTCACTTTGGTCTGAGCCAAAAGAAAACTGATCACAACAGATTTTGCCCTACATTTGATTTCATACAATTATCCTGCAATGTGCAGAATAAACACCCCGCAGCCTCCTGCAGCGCAAAGTCAGCGTGTCAGGTGCAGCATGTTCATTAAAGTACCTACACAGTGGTCCATTGTGAACCACAGGAGGAAACACTTGCACTGCCAGTTTGGCAGCAAACCCTCCATTTTGTGATGAAGTATGGCGATACTCGTGTAGCTTCACTTTAGCCTCCCATTTGAAAAATGAGAGCTATAAAGAAATTGTCCTGATTAAAAAGTCTAATCTGCACAATTGCCACTTACGGGTGCCATTGAAGGGACAAAACAGCATGATGTGTGTTAGGAGATGTGTGACCCTCCGTGATTCTCCAAAGCAGAGGCAGTGCTCCCTGGCAGAGACCCACCAAGTCCTTGAACTCTTGCGAGGATGTACAAAAAGCTACTCTGGCATTGTTAATTTGGCATTTTGATGATGGCGGTGCTTCCTTTATTATGCTTCAGTATTTTTGCACGACTGTAGAAATGTTATTCAGTTTCGTAGTGTTTGCCTGATGTCACAGCACCATATATTCCTGCTGCTGTTGCATCTCTCTGCAGCTGCGCCTGATCACCATATTCCCGATCATCATCAACAAGACTCAACTCGCTTCAACTGGAAGGATTTCAAAGATCTGGTGCCAGCATGAGCGGGCAGAGTGCTGGTTTTAGATAAACTCTGGACTGTGCAGTTTTTGCCGCCTTCAGACCACCCAAGGGTGTGACATTTAAGACAGCCAAATCTTCATTAAATCATGGTTAGCAGATCTAAACTCTAGATTGAACTTTTAAGATCACAATGAGGCTGAGGTTTATTGGCAGCCTATCAAACATTTCTTTGAAAAATGCAGCTTAATCAGTTGCTTTCAACTGAAGCTGAAAAGCTAAAAAGTTAGTCATATATTTGCTCCACAAACAAACCAAAAAACAAAAGCCCCACACACACTGACAGGTTTAGAATATTGCCTTACTGCTTGTGTTGCCTTGTTGAAAAGCTTTACAACATCCTGTTTACTGCTTTTGTTTCCATTTTCAGGCCAAAAAAGAATTTAAAAAAAAAAAAAAAAAAAAGGTGTCCAAAGCTTTTCTTTTTGCCAAAGCTTTCATTGTTACTTTTACTGAAGCCATTGTTGGTGAACGCTGGTCACTGCTATTTCCAGTTTCCCCTGGTTACCATTTCCCTTTTAATTCATGTGCTCTCGCACTCTAAGCTGACACACAAACAAGGAAATAAAAAACAACAAAGCAGAAATGAGAGTACACGCATCCACAACAAAGGCTGTACACAAATGCAAATAATGCCTCATGCTGTTTCTACCTGTGTCCACTCAGATGAGAGGGAAACAGGAATTATTGGGACTGACAGAAAAGAGATCATACAAAAGCATAATAATGTCATAAAACTGCAAAACCTGTACTTGTCGTAGGTAGTATTTTAAGAAAGACAAACAAGTCAGACCGAGGGGCACCTGCTGCTGTGATCCAGTCAATCAGTGCGATATATAAAGGGACAGGAATCTCATCAGAATGTGGTCTCAGATTTTGACCGTCCTACTTCATAAAATGCTGCTTGAAAAATTCAATTTAACAGGATTTGTGGCATTTAATGAAGATAATAATGTGTTATCACTATTTTTACTTTGGGGATGATCTAAATGCTCTTTCCTATCAATGACGGACCTGCTCGAGCCCAGAGCCAGGCATGAACCTCAGAACTGGATGATTTTTGCAAACCCCTAAATTACTTTTGGAAACAAAAGTTTGGTTCTTTTGTTTGTTTGTTTGATTTTTTGTTAGATTTCTTAATTCTGGCTTTTAACAATAGCAACACATCACAAAGGGCATAAAAGTACAGAAGCTCACTCCCCATTAATAAAATGCCAAACAAACACAGATGTAAAGCTGCAAGCTACAAAATGTCCCTTACTCTAAAAATATTACTGGACAAAGCAACCACATGGCCACTGCTGTCACACAGCTGGCAGTGGGAACAGGGAGGGGAACAAAAAGTCAACGCTGCCTCCTAGAAATTAGCAACCATCACTACTGCCCGGGTGTAGTTCAGAGGTAATGTTGTTGAATGAATTAAGTTACAACTACTAAAGAAAGACCTGTACATATAGGAAACATCTGTTCACAAAAAAACATCTCCTGAAAAACACATTTGCCGTCAAGGTTCAGTTGCATAAATACGTTTTAAAAACTGCACCATCAACACAACAGCAGGGACAAAAGCCAAAACGATGGCATTTGTAATAAATGTCAAGAATAACAATGGCTTTCAGCTTACCCCGTAATAATAAGAGGTTAGAGTGTGCGTTTGCTCGCAGCAGGACCAATAATGCTGAACAAGAATGGGTTGGATGTGTATAATCAAGCCCACTAAACACTGTGAGATCAGTGAGGATTACAAAACAACACACAGTTTTGACCTGAGCAGTTAACAGCTCCGGGAATGTGGCATATTTGACTGTTTTATGTGATTGGATGATTGAATGGTTTAAGGTTAATGGAGTAAGCAACTGCACTTGAGGCTGCCACTCAAGTTACATGGGGCCAATTTCAAGGGTCCGGTCCTGACCTTCCATTTTAATGCATAAACAAGAAATGGTAATGCACATCAGCGTGTGAGAAGGTAAAAGGTCCGTGACTGGATCTGCTGAAGACATTTCTTAACATTTTGTAAACACAACTTTTAAGCCTCCCTCATCTCCTTCTGGGCTAATCTCTTATTTCTTGTCTGCGAAGCTGTAAACAGCTGAAAGGGCTGTCGACATAATGCGGCTGAGGAGGGAGGGAGTCAAAAGCCTCCGTATCAGCGCTGCCTGAAGGCTCCAGCTCTGCACTTCAGATATCGCTTTTTTTTTTTTTTTTTCAGAATTAAATTTTCCCAGGATTATCAAATGTGTAAATATTTGGAAGCCCCATCGTCAAAGCTTTGTCTGTTTATTGTTTGGGAGAAATGCTCACAAGATTTGAACTAAAACTATCTGTGTTGATTATTTAAGAAGGAGTTGTATGTGGGCGCAATGCTTTCCTTATGATTATAAAAGTGAGAAAAAAAAATCTTCTTTGGAGAATGACTTGCAATGTTACAAATAAGTGTTATACCTGCATTAAGTCTATTTTTAGTGAGAGTATTCAGTCAAATACACTCTGTAGTAATGAGAATATGAGAAATAACTGCCAACTTTTTAACTCTGGCACTTTTCTCCTCTTGAGGCTCTTTGTTTTGTGTTTCATCCTCTCCTCGCTGGTCTGCAGTACTATCTTTGGGTTCCACTTCGTGACCCCATTTCCATTTGAGTATTAACATGCGATCTGCATCTGGACATATAATCAGCATAACAATGTCTTTTAACAACCCTTTGCATATAAAGTTGGTATTAATAAGTTGTTTTGCTATCTGAACTCTGCCAGCATTGTGACGATATCTCAATATGCAAATTAGTAGTCAGGGCTAGTGGGTACACTGAGGCGGTCGAAGGCATCAAAGTATTTACTTGTACTACGAGAAGGTAAACTGAGTCAGTGAAGAAGCTTGCTATCTAATTCAGCATGCGATTCTCAGCTTGTGCGTCATGACAGACCATGGAGTCCACCAAAGATACGTAGATCTATCATCAGGAGAAAAAGGTCCAATATGTAAGTATCACATATGGTTGAGCAAAGCAGTTGTACTCTTTTTCAGATTTCGTGTTTCATAGTGATCAGAACCAGGATAAGTGGTTCCCTCTGCTCGATCACAACTAGTTTGTATGACTTGTTGGTACCAGGTTGAAAATTCAGATGTGTTTGTAGTTGTTCCAGACAGTTGCGCTCACAGGCTGAATGAAAAGCAGAGAGGAGGGAGAGACATGATATTGTTTAAAAACGGCCAGGGCTGAATATGTTCTGACATTAATAGTTGCGTAACAGATGATACAGCAGAGCTTCAGGAAAAATGGTTCCTGTTTCACTGGTGACCAGCTGAGCAGTCAGGGTGTGACACAGTTGTGAGTAAGAGGTCATAGGTTTCATAAAGCCGATAATTCACAGCTGGAGTGTCTATGTTTTACGAGAAGAGGAAGAGATTGAGATTTGCACATGCCAAAGCATTGCAGACAAAAGTAATTAGCCTACAGTCTGTCCATTATCTGTGCAGAAAATAGATGGCACCATCCTTGATGTCTTGTGAATGTAATCAGATAAGAATAAATGTGAAGTGTGCTGTCTGCTGGTGATTAAGAGCTGCCCTGACAGAATTTTGATTTACTACATTTGGGAGCAATTGGCCACCTGAGTCCCTCAGAGTGCTTTAACCAAACCATGTATTGTGTCTATATGGAGTCATGCCCCCATCCTTGTCCTTCCCTCCCACTGTGTCCTCAACGAGACACTGATGTGGCTGAGCTGAGGTGTGCCAGAGTGATTCATTAGTTCATTAAGGCGTCCTGTGGCCATGGCAACAATCTTTCCAGGAGGTCAATGGTAACGTGACAGCCCCCTTCAGGGCAAACTCGGTCACAAGATCTGAACAATAGCAGGAGGTACAATCAGTTACACCCTCCCCCAAAAACAGCCAGAGGTCCCATAACCCATTTATCCCCTGCCTTACAAACACACACACACACACACACGTCTTCATAGAAGCACACACAATGCTATAACCATAATCTCATCAGAAATTCTGCGTAGTCCATGTAATGATTCTTAGTATTGTTCCATTATGCCCCCCCAGTCCAGGGCATTTCACCGCTGCTAACATGAGGTAAAGATCTGGGGTTTTATTTTCTTGCTCCTCAGGATCAGTTCTTCACTGTGTAAGACTTTACACGGAACCTCCCTTTTCATAAACTCCTCATTTAATAGTCTTGAATCCAGATTTAACTCATTGCTCTAAATGACTCTAAATGAAGTCTGCTCTTAATGTTATTCTTATATTTTTACTTTTTTGCTGAATAGTGCAGATGCAACAATCCGCTATTGCCATGATATGTATATTATATTTACGCCAAGTATTTACTGTTATTACTTCTTCAGTAAGAGTTGGGGAAATGTCATCTGTTTGCGTGGTGAGATTTACACACCAATTCATAAAATTCAGAATGTTAGTTGGTTTTCTTGAAAAACTGAAGTCACGGGTCGACGTGGCTGACTTCTTCTGGTCTGGTTACATCATTGCATTCATTCCATTCACATTTATTGTTGTTTTTCTTCCTGTTTTTGAAGTCACGGTATACACAGGTATGTAATAAGCAGCAAAAAAGCAACGCATGTGCCACTGAAACCTTTTTCATGGCGTGCAGTTACTCCCCATTAATGCCCAATTTGGTTAGTTAGTCAGAGTTAAATTGGTGTTATCTTCAAATCCCACAGCCTGTTTACTATAAAGCTACTCCAACAGGGAGAATATGTGGCTTACTGCTGCAGAAACCAGCAGCCTTGCACATATGACGCTGATTTAAAACAGTGATGAGACGCCACATCAGAGTCTTTGCTCTTAGCTGTAATCACTACAGTAGTAAACAGAATGGAATAGTGATACATGAATTAAAGGCTCCAGTCAGGCAGATTTTGTCATGGCCAAACTTTTAAAGTCTTTCTGGGTGATGTACTGTGTTGGTACACGTTGAGCTTTGCTGGCATTGCCTTTTTTTTTTAAGTGCAATACTATTTTCAGTTTCAATACTGCTGTGAGCAATAAAAAAAGTTACCAAACATAACAAGAATCCTCAGTGATGAAGTTCCTGGCAGAGCAATGCTCCTTTTCCCCAGTTGAAGGCTCATTAGTGTAATTCGCTGTAAGTTTCTTATAGAAATGAATCTTTCTTTCTTTATTTTTCCTTGCTCAGCACAAACAAAATCTTGAAATCCATTACTTCAAATGTGGAGAGTGCCCTTGAAGCTCCCTGGCACATATTTTGGTGAATGGCGTCCTCACTCGCATTCCCACCCCTTCTTCTGATGGAGTCTGTTCAAATCATCGGTCCTTGACTTTGTCTGGCACCCCTGTGGTGAAACACTCTGCCCCCAATCTGTGTGTGCAGAGCAGCCAGTGTGTGGGCTCACTGCAGGCTTCAGGGAAATGGATGATGACGAAGATGATGATGAACTTGAGCACAATCTCCAGACTACTTCAAAGACTTTTTCGTGCCACTGGACGATTGCCCCGATGCCGTCCAACACAATTGCTCAAGTTCAATTTCCATTTCATGTCTGCTTTGAACTCTTCGAAGGTTCTGTAGTTATATTTGTGGAGTATTCATGTACATGGCACGCTTCACACACTGTATTTAAGGGTTTGTCACTGAACATGACCACTGCTCCGAAGAGTGTTGTGAGGAAAGGTGATTTTAGGTAACTGATTTACACAGTAATGTTGTTCAACACTATTTTGTGACATTACACAAAGGTACTGAAATGTGAAAGAAGCTCCGGATCTTACTTAGCCATACTCTATTGGGTTATATTAGAAATTAAAGGCAATATACGCCCTCTATGCCTTTGCAGTTCCATGAATACAATGATTTGGCATCATGGCATGGCATCAATTTTCACCATCTCCTACAAGACTCAACATTATGGAAGTGCAATCCAAAGCTTTTGGAGTAACCTCATTAAGTTTATGTGTGTTCCACTTTTGTACTCCTTTGCCTCCCAGGTCCTGATAAACAATGAAACGCTCAGATGATTAAGTTCGGAACATTTTTATCTCATGAATATTTAACCAATAATTCTAAAGGTTTCAGTCCTGCTGGTTTCTGGGCACTTATATCAGTGTAATTTATTACTCTGGGAAACACTCCTTGAGCAGCTACGTTGTCAGAAAATACAACAGAAGAGCAACTAATGTATCAAAGGTTGAAACTTCACTTTCAATATACTCAACTGGTTTTTTTTCCCTAACAAGTAATTCAAAACACAGCAGACACACGGATAAATGGTTAAAAACCAAAGCTGATTTCCCGATGGATCAGTGAAAACTTGTGGGATACTTGGGAAACATGGGAAACTGAAAGGCAATTGAATATCATGTCCCCTGATACCCATCTTCTGTCAGGTTTCATTGAATGAGGGTCCATAACATTTGTGTGTTTTAATCATGTTTGACGATTAAAACATGAAATCTTTGGCATTTATATTTCTCCTCCTTTGCACAGCAGGACTGGAGATGGCCTGAGTAAGAAGGAAGAAGGAGCGAAACAAAAGTGAGGGGGAAGGATACAACAAAGAGACTCTGCTGATTTAAAATACAGTAAAGGAAAGATTTGGCAGAGGGGAATCATCTTTTTTCACCACTTCTCCTCTCCATAGCAGGCGAAGAAAGAAATATTTCAGATGGGGTTTGGGATTACTGCCCACTTCAAAGACTTATTCACACGAGCTTCTGACTTTCTTCCTCCTCTTATAAAACAGACTTAATTTTCACAGGCCAGAGATACTTGTGCAGCCCAACCTTCAGGTCTGTGAGGCAAGAATTAAACCGACAAGTATTAAATTCCTACTGCCGTATAACTCCGCCTACAGTCGACATGAATGAAAAACTGTTTCCAACACCCTGTAGTATATTTCTTCCAGTTATCAGGTATGAACAACATATACTTTCCTTAGCAAATAGTTTTTTAGCAGAACAAAATAACATGATACCACCACTGCTCGTGTTTCTTTATCCTGCAACCTGTTTTGTTTTTCTGGTTGCATTAACGTGGCATATTGATGCTACACATCACATCACGCTTTCAAGTCTGTATCTGCAATAATACTAATAATAATGATGGCGACAGCTGTATAGAACTTATCAATGTAGTTTTAAAAACGGTTTATGATAAATGCACAATAGCCAGATGTACTACATTGTTTTAACGTTCGAGTATTTTTTTAAAAAGAAAGAAATCTGATATGAGACGGAGTTTTTACAAGAGATCAACTTGATGCCTGTGGTCTTCTGGCAGAACGTTTCAGTAGTTGAGTTACGAGATGGTCTCCTCAGAGGGGGGTTTGAGGGGATAGCATTAACATCCGGCATGTTAATCTCTCCTGCTGAAGCTCCTCTCTGATGGCAGGTGAAAAGAAGTGGCGGCCCATTACCATCTGTCAGGGACTCTGCACATGGCTGCATGCACCTTCCCCAGGACAACAGTGGAGTTAGCAGTGAAATCACTTCCGTGCGCAGGGAATTGTACTTTAGATCGAAAAGAAAACGAGGAGAACAGTTTGAGTAATGAGGAGTTAGTAACACGAACTCTTTAGTCACGGGGTTGTAAGGACACTTCTGTTTCCTAACAACAGTCATTGTTGGTGTGGTTGTGCATCAATATAAGTTTATATATGAAAAACAGCTTGGATTATATGCATTTCTGCATTTAAAATGAAGCTTCTTAACTTCACTCCTACACGTCATAAGGTTTGTTCTGCTGCCAACATAACACAATTAGCATTGTGCTTTCAGATATACCTACTGTAGAGAACACTTCTGAAAAGTTGAAGAGCAGAGGAGGTGATGTGATCATGCATCATCAAGAAAACGAGACGAGCGGATTAAAATTTATCCGAGTGGTGGTGGCGTTCAAGGTAAACTTTTTGTGCATCAGTCTGCTTCATAAATGTAAAGAGACAAGGGTGAAAAGGAAAGTTTGGCAGGAAAATATCTGAAAGAACAGGCAGCACTGGTGACCCTTGAGTTTAGTTAAACAAGGGTCTCTATCATTAGCTAGTTCACAAACGTAGTTTTAATTTTCACACGTTACAAGTAAAAATTTGCTGAACTTTCTATTTGAACTCACCATAAAAGTAGCAAAGTGCTTCAAAGTAATTAATAACAGCTGTTGCAATTCATAATGAAATTCTTATCTTGAGAAAATAAATGGTATAGCGCTTTATTTTCCTTTTTATATGCCCTGAGTTACAGGACCGATCACACTCACTGACTCTTCCAGCTATTCAACTCTCAAAGTTTTGAGATAATAACAAATGAATGAGTGATACAAATTTGCTTGGGCTTGAATAGAGTGTTTGGTATCTTGCGTTAAATAAAATGAACTCGAGTAACTGAACTAACCCAGCTGTGATATCAGTCCCAGAGCTTTGTCTTTATTATTATTCCTGTTATCAGAATCAAACTGTGTGGCTCCTTCCAGGAAAATTCAAAGAGATTATTTGGAAAAATTGAGCTGTAAGATAAAGCCTTAACAAAGAAATCAATTACAAAGAAAGTATCTTGAATGGCGCGAGGCTTTATACATCAAAAGGGACACTGAGCTTGATTTCTTTAGGAATCTGGTATCTGGGGCATGCTTCAGGGTAAGGAGGTGAGAGCCGGAGCCCAGTGAGCTACAGGCATTAACAAAAGAGAAAATGTGTGGGCCAACACTCGCAAAAAACGAAGAGCCTGGGTAGACTCATGTCTCATGAAAAACAAGTGGATAGATTTCATATGAGAGATGGTTTGCTCCAGAGTGGAGAGAACCTGGCTCCCATCCAAAACAAATATTCCCTGACATGAGGTGCAAGATGCACTTTTTAAACATATGTGCAGCTGCTGCCATCCCATTTTCAGCATGAAGCTCTTCTGAGGTTTATTTTGACGTGACAAACGCTGGTTGGGTTGTGATTCATATAGGTGCTCGGTCAGACTATCAGACTGGGAACATTCCCCAAAGCTCAGTATCGCTGTTCCCCCACATGGACTCCAGACTTCCTGCGGTGTCTTCATATAAATGGTCACAAAATTATTAAAAGGAATACACAGGACATTTAAAGATCTACAAGTTTAAATTATATTAAACCAAAGGTCATCTTCTGGCTATATGTGAGCTCTTAGTAGTATGTCATTGTTTACTACCAAATGAATATTATCAAATTTTTTCAAAAGTTTTCTCTGACTTTTGCATTTTTGTTGTAAAATGCCAGAAGATTTGATTTATTCAAGGGTCAAAATAAATGAAATGAGAATAGGTGTAATATATTCATTTTATGACAAAGCACTTTATCAAAATAAAATTAAGATGGATTACATCTGACTCCAAGACCACCACACATCTCTGTCTATCTCTGTAAATACACTTCAAATTTAAGATATACAAGATAGGAATGCTTTCAAACTCCACAGCTGTCTTTAGTACAATACACTGTGAAGCCTTCTTTGTTTTTCAGATGAAAATCTTTGACACGATCAAAGAGCACTGTATACAATCACTCATTGAAAAAGTCACAGGTCTACATTAAGTAGAGTATTTTATATTTTTGGATGCGCTGTCTGGTGACGATTAACAATTGGAGGTGACATTGTAAACACTCGTTTTACTTCCTGCTAAATTGATGCAGACGAGTCCATCAGACTGTCATAACATTGGGTCCATTTGCAGACACTCTCTGGTAAAGCTATAGTGGCCTTCAAGTGTTCTGTAACCACAAGGCTTTTGTCTCCATGTCTGTTGTCGGTGCTACAGGCTCATGTGTGATAGGAGCTGGACAGCTGGCTGAACAACTCCAGGAGCTTTTCTGCTGCAGCTGTTGGCCAAGGTGACCTCACAGTCAGAGATGGAAACACAACAACCTTCCTCACTTTACTGGAACTAGACCAGTGCATCCAACAATCTATCAGTGTTAAACACCTTAGCAACTATTTGAATGTTGTGAAAATATGTGTGGGAACATTAGAATAAACTAAGGATTCATTAAACTAAAATAAATACTAATGAATTGTTTATAATGAGAACTGCTATCGTGGAGGTAATTACATTTTTAAGAAGGCCTAGTTCGTTTCTGGTTCATATGGTGGTAGAGCAATTCACCTGTAACATTCACACGCCAAGTCAAAGTCATTTGGTTCTAGATTTATGGAGCAGAGTCACTAAGTGCTCTGCAATAAAATCCAAAAAAGATTTCAAAAGAAAACTGGCAAAGAACTAAAAATGTAGTGATTATTAACAAAATAAAGCAAGTGTGATGACCAGTGGGCCTTTGGTGCATTTCACACACACTGAGAGCTCCAAATTCACAAGTTCAGAGGCACTGTGTCCTTTAGTCTTAAGTCTCAAGCGAGGTGCAACCAAACAGAATCAGAAGACATAAGACCAACCTGTGATATAAGACCCATGTAGCTTCTTTAGCCGGCACCTTCACACAGTTTTAAAAGTGACCATAAGCCAGTAAATAAGTTAAAAAATGTGTTTCCAGTGTCCTATAATTTGTATTTTTACAGCAAACGAAGCCAACCTACAAGTATCTGGGAGTACACCTGGACAACAAGTTGGACCAGTCCGCTGACATAGCTTCGCTCTGCATAAAGGTGAAACATCTGCAGAACAAAGCTGCAGATGTTTCACCAGTCCATAGTGGCAAGTATGCTGTTCTATGCTGCGGTCTGCTGGGGGAGGCAGCATAAAATAAAAAACTGGCTCTGCTGTTGGAACCAGATTAGACTCACTGGTCTCTGCGGTAGAGCCATGCACACAGAGGAAGGCACAACCTGTTTTAAAATTACTTTGACCATCCACTTCATAAAGTCCAAGTGGACCAGAGAAACCAACAGCAGTGGACGGTTAATCCATAGATACAGAAGATACAGAAAATAACTCATTCCTACCACCATCAGACTTTACAACTCCTTAACCATTAGAAGATCAGATACCAAGCGGCAGTATTTCCCTCCGGGGATTAATAAAGTATTTCTGATTCTGACTCATCTGATCAAGTAATTTTCTGTCATTAAAGGTTTTCTGTTTTGTGGTTATATAATTTGATTAGCAAACATTAGTAATTTGACATCATTACTGTTTTAAGTGTATCAGTTCACCCTGTACTGCTGCATGTTTCTTACCAAGTCACCAACTGCAGCAATACTACGATGCAAGAAGTAAAGACAGGAGTAGAAGTGGAACCTGTAGATGTACTGTAGTAGGAATTACAGAGAAAATATGAGAATAGCTGCAGTACTGGTGATGAGTTCTCTTGTAATATAAAGTTCAACATGCAGGATTTAGAATGCATCAGCAGTAGTTCTTGCAGAACTACCAGCAGATCCGCATCAGAAATTGTGTTGAGATGCATAATTATGCATATGTTGATAGAACAAAAAAGACAATATCAGCTTCCAAGTTCCTCAAAATCGCCCTTGAAAAGTTTCATTCTAAAAGTTAAATCAGAGGATCAATCACAGGTTTACTGTTAGCATTAAAAGTGCTGGTATAGGCAGACTTTGTTACCTTTGGATGGAGCAGTGATAACTGCCTGCCTGCCTGCCTGCCTGCTGTAGATATGAGTCCCATTTACAGAAGCCATAAGCATATTCCCCAAAATGCTGAACAATTCCTTTAATCTCTAAATGCACGATTCAGTTCTTCCACTACTATGAAATGAATACATCCGACATCAGCCTCTTTTCACGTCAGTAAACCAAGCGTGTGTATTAATGAAGCATTTCTGACACATTTATGGAAAACTGCAGATTATTCTCTCAATTTAATAATTATATGAATGTTCATGTTGTTTTTTGGGGAGATCTTTATCATACGGGGCAGTAGTGTAACCCTTGTGTAATCACCTTGTGGATGGGCACAGAGAAAATGTCTCCCCCTAGACCAAATCACACTTATGTTAACCAAAACAGGCTATTCCAACTTTACTTTTAAGTAAAATATCACTGTTTGATACAAGCCTTACAGATAATCAGAGAAATGGAGAAGGCACCAAAATGAAGCCAGCATTGCTGTGGCACGGCGGCCACTTTCCAACATGCACACACACACATTATTTACAAATGATCACAGGTCCAATGAACTCTGCAGATTCAATCTGAGTGACATTTGAACATGGCGTGGCACGGCGGCCATTTAAACTGCACACAGACACAGATGCATCAACATAAGCGTATATTCTAACCATCACCATAAATTCTACCCCCCCCCCCACACACACACACACACACAAACACACACACAAACACACACCCCCAAAAAAACAAACATTAATATTAATTTAAGAATAAAACAGGCTGCAGCCGGAAATGGTATCTTCACTTACTTTTGATGATCACAGCAGGAGACGGAGGGGCCTTGGTGTTGAACACGGAAATGAGTTCATTATAATCCAACGATTCAGTCAGTTCTGTCTGCTAAGACAGCAGAGACAGACAGTTCAGTCTGTCTGTCGTCACAGATCACCTGATGACAGTTTTTATCCGACTGACAGCTGAAAAAAGTCCTTCAGCTGTGCAGATTGTTATGGTAAGGCGAGGAGACAACTCATTTTGGGAAATCGTGTTTTTACTGAGAGCATGGCTGCAGGTAGCTGCTTTAACATGGAGGGTGGACGGACAGATGGACGGCTGGGTGTCTCAGTTGGAGAATCAGGAGCTGCTGAGTTTGTGTCGGTATTGTTTGGCACTTGTTGAGGACAAACCGGAGCAGAAGTGGGTGTCTGAGGAGAGAGTGACGGCTGAACGTCTGCTGAAAACTCTCCTTCCTGTTCCTCAGGGCGTCTGTTTGTGACAAACTTCTACAAACTGCTCTTTTTTAATCGTGATTGTTTGTCTTCACCGGAGCCAGTCGGCTGCAGGAAGGCGGCTCACCTGTGCGTCATTACGCAGGCAGCAGGCTGCGTGATGACGCTGCGTTGGAAAAATGCAAATTGCGGGACGCTAGAAACACATTTTTTACTTTTTTTTTTTTTTTATTATTATATATTGGTCTCATTGTCCGATAGTTGAAACAATATTCAATAACAACAACATTCAGTGAATGTTATAACAGCCAATACATTCAGTGGATTCTTCTGAGTAAAAAGAAGCCTTCTGATTGGGAGGCCCCACCTGGCCCACCCTTAGGTACGTCCGTGAGGTAAAGCTGGAATTCATTTTCCTTTGGTGGATTAACTGAGAAATATTTCCTGTTTTATTTCCAGAATGAAGGAGAATTAGCTTCATTCACCCACTGGCCCAGTCTGTGATTACATCTAGTGAAAACCTCCAAATGAACCTGTCTTTCGTAAGAATGAATATAAAAGCTTCCTGATGCTGCTTAAGGTTTATTTGCATTCATTATTTTTGAAAATACTACATCAACACCGATAAGAGTGAGGCTCTATGTAATTTATATATATATATCCTAAAACAATTTAAAAACCCTTCTCCTCTGGTCCTGGTTGTTTGCTCCTTCAATATAAAATTCCCGACTGGTCTAAATGGGATTGCAACCTTCACCCACGGTGGAAATGCAAAATAAAGAGCCCCTATTCAGCTGAATTCAGCCGATTTGGGTTAAAAAGGTTGTGGAGGATCGATGAGGTGCTTTTTTTCAGTCCCGACCTGAGCAGTAACACATGCTTCTGCGTGAGGTAGGAGAGGTTACAAACCGATAAGCTGCCTCAGACAGACCCACAATAGGAGGACCCCTGGCAGGCTGGGAGTCTAATTGGGCCCCCTCCCTCTTTCCTCCCTCCTCCTCCTCAACCTCCCTCAGGCTCTTCTGAGTAACTTCTCGTCGACAGCAGCACTTCAGCTCAGTTTGTTTTGGACTGGATACGACCAGCAGCAGCAGCAGCAGCAGCAGTCATGGCTTTTCTGTCGCTCTTCCTCCATGTGAGCCTCCTCAGCTGGAGCGGTGAGTCCCCACCAAGCTCCATACATCATTGTTTATTATTATTATTATTATTAAAGCAGGGGAGTTTACTAGTTTGAATGAGAAGACACTGTTTTGTGTGTTTATTTGTTGTTTGTTTGGGTTGTTTTTTGTTTTGTTTTTTTGGGATGCTCAATCTGGATGTTTAGTGGAATTGTGGCGCAAAAAAAGTTGAATTTTCTCGCTGAGCTGCTTGAAAGCTGATTTAAAGATAAGCTAAAATGAGCGCATGTTGAATTGCAGTGTGCCCCTTGTTGACATTGTTTAACATCCTTCCCCTCAATACCTCAGCCCTCATCTTTCCTTATTTTTGCCCGTTTCCAGTCCAAAGTCTCGCCATTTGTGATTATTTAAAGGTGTAATTAATTACTGCGTAATTACAGGCGGTTAACAAACCAATTAACCGACCAACGAGCAGCCGGTCGGTGTCGGAGCCTGAAGCAAACACGATGCGATGTGAAGGGTTGTTTTTTGTTTTTTTATTTGTTTTACTATAAAGGTTAGTTTCATAAAGAGTTTTTAGTCTGGATAAGTCATTGTAAGGTTTAATGCGAGTGTTGAGAACATCTAAGAAACTGCAGCAGTTTATGTGAAACCGCGAGTCCAAACTTAGCAGAGAGAGGAGAAGCCTGGTCACCATAAAGAGGCTGGTCTAACAACACAGGAGAGAGCCGGTGTGAGTCTGTCTGTCTGTCTGTGTCTGTATTTCATCATCAGGACCAGAATGATTTCACCGCTTTTACTTTGGATGATTTTGGTTTTTCTTTTTCTTTTTGCAAATGCATCTCTCCAAAGTTAAAAGTCCAGAGCTGCAACTCAGGATTATTTTCATTCTTGATTAATCTGCAGATTACTTTCCCTATTAATCCATCATAGTCACCCAGAGTCCTGGGTCATGTCTTCGGAAAATGTCTGTTGCCACAACTTCAAGCCCTCCAGGTTTAATTTGGTCTGCTTTTCCAGCTCAGATTGGTGTGTTGTCTTTGGAAGTCAGGCCCTTTGAGGTTTACATTCTTTAGCTGTGAATTGCTCAGAGATGTGTTTCACCCTGGGTGGGTTGGATGGTCAGACACACCTGTCATCATTGAGCCTGCCAGTTTATTGGTTTATGGGTGTGGTATCCATCTAACTCTGTTTGAAACATTGTCTTTTTAAATGCCCTTTTTTTATGGTATGGAACCAGCGAGAAGAACCAGTGACCTTTTATTTGTCATTTATATTCTTTGGGCCGACCCACAGTCCATCATTGAAAAAGACGAGTTCTCAGTAGTCATGACTGCATCGGTTGGACCACACCCATCTGTCAACTAGTCATTCATATTCATCCCAACTACACAGAGTTTCATAACTGTAACTTGGACAGTTGAAAACATTAAGATTAATTAAGTAAAAATTAGATGAGTGGTTGATAATTATCCACAGATTGACACTTATTTCATATTAATTATGCTATTAATCATGCAAGTAATTTTTCCTGGTAAAAACTCCAAACAGTCACCCGTGCAGTTTCTGAAATATGCAGTTTATTTTAGTTTCCCATTATTTTATTATAATCTTTTTTAATATCACTGTGTAGTTAGTTGAGCTGTGCAGTGTTTGATGATGAACCATCTCATTTGTTGGTACAGGTGCACTCTGGGCGAGTCCTTCTTCATCACTGTCCAGTAAACTAATCATTAGGACACCCAATTACAGCTCCTTTCTTCCTTTCTTTAAAGGTGAACTACAAGGTAGCAGTATGTCCTCTGGGTGCTGTGCCATGCCCTGCAGCTCCTTTAATATTACATTACTATTAATAAAACCAATTTAGAATAGAGGAAGATAAAAAACGTCAACCTTATATGAGTATTTTTTTCCCCCAGCCCCAAACCAGTAAAAGAAGGCATTATGATCACTGATGGATGATCTCATTTAAGAAAGCTTTACATTCTGTAAATAAATGGAAGCCTTCAGTATTCTCCTTGTGGCATCTCACAACAGGACAACACTCACTCCGTCTGGACCTTATCCCTCTTTTTCTCTTAAATCCCTGTTTTTTTTTACTCCAGCAGCTTTGTCTTAATTGGGTTACTTCTATTTAATCCTCATCTCCCCTCTGCCTCCTGTGGAGCAGTGTAAAGCTGTCTGTTTTTGGATTAAATGGTTGGACCCTGATAGAGACCCAGGTCCACTAAAGAGCCCCTAAACCGGGCTCTGTCAAAACTGGCCTCCTCCCTAATGGGCCTTGAAGGGCACTTACTCGAATACAATTTGTGGCTAAAAGCAGTTCTGCTGTATGGAAATAAACCCATCCATGAGCATGAGAAGAAACCTAACATGTGGCATGTTTGAGGGACCGTGTACGATTGTCTATTGATTGAATGCACCACTGTTCATCAGTATGATGGTCATGTTGTGTTACAGGAATGGACAAGTGGTCCAGCGTGTGTTGTGCAGTAAATCAGGGAGCAGCAGAGCTTTTACTGTGGCATTTACACAACCCAAAGTAGACATGAAGGACAGGCTTACTTAGTTCATGCCATTATGAAATACTTTTAACCAAACAAGGCTTTATCCTTAAGGGAATTTCAGCGCTGAGGGATCCTTAAAGCTTTCTGTTGTATGAAATGGCTTTTTCGATTAAAACAACAAAACAGGAACTAATTAACTGGATGCAAGCCTGGAATTACATGAGATGAGGGCTTTCTATGTGTCTGGATAAATGGTTATTTCAATCCAGTGTCTGTAAGTTCACACCAACAACAGCTGCAATATTATTATGTGGATGTGTCCTTTAAAATAAACCAGATTGTGGTCTAATCTCATTCATTTTTTCATTTTCACTATTAAAATCATAACAACTCATGCAAATCAACATAGAACTGACTTAGCTGAATGAAATGATTAAGCACAGTCTGTGCAGCCGGAGTCAAATCTTCACTCAATCTAAAAACTGCTAAAAGCCAAACTCTTGCGCTCGGTGAAAATTGTCACCACCTCTAGTTCAAACCTTCTTGATGGAGCTGTGTGATTCTGAGTAAATTGCATCTGAGGTTATTTGTGTCAAAGGACTTTGCTGTGAAATCAGCGAAAACTTTATCCAGAGTAACAACTTTAGAAATTCTGCACATATTTAAGTCTCTTGTCAATAGATCCACTTCAGCACAGATATTTAGCTGCCTGGAGATGTCATGTTTACCAGGCAAAAACACCAATCTATTTCTTCATCATCGACAGAAAGAAAACAAAATATTTGAAGATGAAAACGCGGGCTCTCAGAAAGACCTCGTAAGACATTTCAAACTATTTTTTGATGTTTGAAATTGGATTCATTCAAATGATTAACCAACAATGGAAATATTGTCCTTGAATGTAAGAGCATCGAACAGCCACTTCAGTTATTCAGTGGGTTTTTTTTTCAATTAATGTGATTTATGTAGATTTATTGATAT
Organism: Remorina albescens; assembly: GCA_034769265.1. NCBI lineage: Eukaryota > Metazoa > Chordata > Actinopteri > Carangiformes > Echeneidae > Remorina > Remorina albescens. The sequence goes on along the minus strand of CM068490.1, from coordinate 4,440,653 downwards.
ATTGAAATTACATTAAGTCCATTAAATTATAACTCAAACCATCAATCTTATAATTGAGATATTCAAATTGTTTTAACCACAAGGTCATACTTCATAAAAAGGAGACTGTGCTTTTTTCAGTATGAAAATAAATATGGCTCTTTAACAATTTACAACAGAAGTGCACAGTTGGTTACAGCCAAGTTGTGTAGACTGTCCAGAGTTGTCAAACTATGAATGTTTGGTCCAATTCATAGACTCATTTATTGATTCTTTTATCAGATTACATATTTGATTATATTTTTGGAAATGCTCTTGTTTGGCATGTTAGAGTTTAAGCTTCATTTGTCATTCATTGTGTCCAGATCGGAAAAAAAGATTTCTTGTGCCAGTGAAGTTGAAGTGGAGTAGTGAAGCATCCAAAAATGAGTCACAAGGTATCCCAGTGAGTCAATCTCGTCGTTTAAATATTGGCTGCATCTCCCTGACCTCCTTCTCATCTGTCTCTGTGGCTGAACGCCTGTGAATGCCTGCACTCCTCTGCTGCTGGGCACGGCTGGATGCAGCAGGAAGTGTGCAGCTGTTGGCTGCAGTTGTTCATGTGGGATTAGTGCCTTTGCCTGAGTGATAGCCCAGCATGACAGCCATATAATCTAATGTATTGGCTCATTGTTTTCATTAAAGAAAGTGCGGTGTTTGATCCCTGTGGTATTATAATAGCTCCAAGGCTATATAGCATTCAGCATATGTAAACTAATTCAACTAACATGTATGTCAGCACGGTGAAAACTCACGTACCATTGAACCAACTGAAGTAACTCTCTTCATTACGCTCACTGACCATTTAACTGACATCCACATTTTTGATGTCTGGATGTATTAAGCATCAAAGACCAGATTCATGTCCTGTGTCCCCTTCTTTTTGGTAATTTCAACTCTTAAGGGAAAAATTGTGAAACTTACTAAATGCCCCTTTAACCAAGTGCTTTGTTTTACTTGAACATAAATATAAAAATCCATGTTGCTTGAGAAAAAAACAAATGCAGATCTGTATGTTACTTCATTATGACAATAAGAAAATAAATCAGAGCAGCATAATATTTATCCTATTAAGAAATTGAGTTGTTATCTCTGATGTTTTTTTTTTTTTGGTTTTTTTTAGTATTGTACCTTGGTATAAATGTTCAGTGTTTCATGTTTTTGGTTTCAGTCTTTGGTTCAAGCTTCTGAAGATCTGATCATGTTTTGGAAAATCAAAACTATAGCTGTTTAGCTGGCAGGAGTATACTTGACATCCACCCTCAAGCCTAAACTGAACTCTTTTTAAAGGGCCTTGTCTTGCATGTGTAGAGTATTTGCAGTCAGTGGATGCTGTATGTTTGAGTGAGATTTTATATCCAACAGCTGCCTCTGTAGTTTGATCTCTGGCCTTCTGGGAGGTACTTTCTCCCATATTGACTACCTCTCTGATGCTGAAGAGCTACCCAAAACATCCCTTACTGGGACGTTATTCAAAGCAAATCATTCGACACAGCACCAAAAAAAACTCCCCAAAAAATCAATACCACAAACAGTTCAGCCAAGAGACGATCGGATCTAGACATGACTGTTGAGGCAGAGTCGACTGAGAGGAGGAATGTAGGAAATTACCCATGAGAGGCAGGAACGTCCATGTGTGTTCAGGGTGTGAAGAGCCCACGAGGGAGTGGTGTCAGGGCACTCAACTCTTATCACTCCCTCTGTCAGGAACGCATGCAATGTCTCCACATTTGTCGACTGCAGTTGTTCATGTGTTCATGAATTTTAATTTACATTTTTTTTAAGTGCTTCGAGTGCTGCAGGGTTTCACATCAGTTTTTTTGTTTTGTTTTTTTTTTACTCATCGGGCTGTGAGAGTGCTGAGAGGTTTGTTATTTAAAAGCCTCATTGAGTCACAAATATTGGATTTTGCTGCTCTGTTTGCGGTGGATTGATTATTTGTGTATAGTTTTGGAAAAGCAGTGCGGTGCACGGAGAGGTAGGTTTTTGCCAGGTCTCAGTTTTAAAAGATCTCTTTGCCAACTTTTTCCAGCCTGCAATGACACAACCACAGTCTGTCCTGGTGTCCAAAATGTCTTTTAAACTTCTTCTTGACAAAGAAATCAACCAACTGAACATTATAAACATTATGAATGTAGGAGAAGTGAACATCCACTTAAATACATTTTAGTTTTTATGTTTTTAAATGATGACACAGATTTTCATGTTTGTGCCCCCCTTAGGGTTGATCAGTCATGAGACATCCTTCTCCGATTCGACATGCTCCTGACCCTTTAAAACGAAAACATTGTGACAGTTAGCTCCCCCTCATTGTTAGTCCAACCAAAGAAATCACTCATCTTACTTTTCACTGTTGCTGCTCCTTATTGGTAGTGTTTTCTGCAAGAAGATAACCTGCTTACTAATTACTAACTGCATAGAGACAGTTTTAAAATGTCTTACAACTGTGTGCAACATTCAGACTCTCATCCACTGTGAGGCAAACTGCAAAAAATCCCTCACGCAACAGTTTGAATTATTAATACTCTCACTGAAAGGATGCAGCTGATTAATAGCCACAAGGTGAACGATGAGATCAATCAGTCATCGCCATCTCAGCTGACTCATACGGATCCTTGCATGTCTCATCTTGTGATCGGTTCATTAATGGGATGATTTGTTGCCCCTCTACTCTTTTTTTTTGGTGTTCATGTTACCAAAACACTTTCACACACTTACCTTAGCTTGCAACCAGAGCATTGCTGCTGTATTTAACTGTGACGTAAACATGTCACCACGATGCAATATTAAGAGGTGACCTTTGCTTTTTTAATCATATTAAGAATTAGATCGATAGTATCTTGTGCAATATGATATGGAACACCCCTGTTGCACACTCACAGGCTGTCTTCACACAACAATAAGTGACTTTATGTCAGAGTAGATAAAAAAGATTAAGAAAAAAACAACAGGAAGTAAAAAGAAATGGGCACATTATCTTTAATAACCTGAGTGTATTTATATTAAATATGTTCCCACTGACAGAGAGCACCAAAAGGACATCTGTTGTCCTGCATTTTATGATTTCACTGATTATTTAGGCTAAATATAGTGCAGTTACCTGATAACTGTGATACCATCTATATGGACTAAGTCAGCTCTGTTTTCTTTGTTTTAAAATGAGATGATCATTAGGAGTGTTTCAGTCTTAAGCAGATTTGGCCATTTGTCTGCAGATTCTGCTTGGGCAAAATTGGCCATCTGTACATGACGTCCCCTTCATATTTAGAAGGCCCATCTGTGGGACACATGGCACTCTCTCGGGCTTCAATCCAAATCTTGGAAACAGTCCCATCGATGCCAGAGGGACAGACAAAAAACCACCAGTATCGCCACCATTAAGAAGCCTTTTCCTTCCTCCTTTTCCCACTTCTCTCCCTCTTTGGTCTGCAAACAGAGCTTAAGCAGCAGCTGCACACACCTGACGCCCCGATCCATTGGACGAGGCACATTCTGGCATGGGGGCAACAAGCAGGGGCTCACGTTACAGAGAAATCGTACACCACAATGGTCTTTGCCCCCTTCCCGCTTTTTTTGAGCCTTGTCCCCCTCATCATCTCCCCTCACACACCTCTCTCATGCCCCCTCCTTTGCCTTTTTGTTTTTTTTTTTTTTCCTTTTCAAGTGCAGTGGACAGAGCCTGGGAATATTTACTTTGCTCAGTTCTGATTGAAACATGCAGGAAAGGGCTGTATAAAGATAAAGGGTGAGATTAGCTTTGTAAATCTCTGATAGGTGCTGGAGCTCAACCTCCTTAGTCAGTTTAACTTTCAAACCAACTCTGATATTTGGAAGCACAAACAAGAAGCTCTGTGTTAAATTCAAGTCAGTGTCACGTGAGCTTTTTCTTTTTTTTTTTTGATGACCAAGTGGCAACACATAAAGCTGGCACTCTATAACATACCACCCACATGGACAGACAATTTGTCAAGAGCATTTTTTTTAGAGGCTGGATGGCAGCACCCCCTCAGTGTCCAGGAGATCCCCGTGCCAAGCAAAACCTGATTTCAAACCAGTTCAGTTTGGCTGTAAAGGTGTTTTTTTTTTGTTGTTTTTTTAATTTAATGTGGTGGACATTTTATACAGATGAGACATAACTTCAAAAAACTGGAAACTTAGAGCATTTTTAATTGAAAAGTCAGAGTTTTAATAAGTAGGCATAGCAATATTTTTGCCAATATCTCTACTACTCTACTATTATTGCTGCTACTTTAATGCTTAACTGTGTGCGTAAAATTTTATCTTCCAATATCATGTTCATCAGATTTTGGAAAGGTATTCATATGAAGATGAGATAACCAAATACAGGTTAGTCTAGTCTTGAAATGACTCATAATCTTGTCTGTGCATCGAGCATCTACATTCAGTATGTTGAACCCAAGGCTGAATAATTTAGCCTGGAGAACAGTTCAGTCAGAGCAATGTTAATCTGGGAGACTGTTGAGTTATAAATTGCTGTACAAGAGCCCAGAATGAAATTACACCTGGTGGGTGCATAGTATTGCTTAACTCCTTGAGGGGCTGAGCTGTGTGTGAAACGTGACTATACCACTATGTCATTGGTTGGAGGCTTCACCTGTGTCTTTAAGTCTTTTCTATTGTAATGGATAGGAGATATGTTTCCTCCTGGAACAATGCAGATGCCACCAACTCGTCCTTAGCATTTGCTCAGAGCAACCCCCTCAGATAACGTCATTGTTCAGAGGAATGCCGAGTCCTCTGATTTCTTTTGTTCTTGGGATGTCTGTCAAACTGCCAGACCAACCAACATGTAAGTGTCACCTGACGAATGCCCAAAGAGCCTGCAAAAATGATTCTGAGTATTCAACTCACGACCTGGATCAAGTTGCACAGTGATTGTGTGAGTTCATGACGAAGGTAACAAAATAGTAAATACAGACGCTAATGTCTGTTTCTTTCCTGACACTTAAGGAGGAAAGAGCACAGATGCCGAGGTGAGAGTGAGATTTATAATGACAGCTGCCAGAAATAATGTCTTTATGTTTCAGAGTTCAGGTTGTTTTTAACCAGAAACACGAGACCTCCAATCTTTTAGCTTTCGGGCCAAACAACATTCCATTTTCTAATTATTTCACATATTCAGGAGGGTTTAAACTGATTACTTTGCTATGCACCATTACTTTTTTCATTCAGATGGACTGAAATGTAATTACTGATATATATATATATATATGTGTGTGTATATATTTCTATATATATTTTAGTTGTTGTTTTTTTTTTTTTTTTTTCACTATACAACCACTTTCTCCATCTGAGAGAAAGGCCAATCAATTTTACCTGAGGTCTTATTGTTTTATAATTTTAATTTTTTTTTTCCCCACTATGCATTATTTCCTCCCCGTGCCCATCCAGATAAAACACTAAAGCTTGGGATGTTTGGCACGACGCCAGCCAGTTGTCTGTCACATCAACTTGCATTCACATCTGTTGTCGAAATGAAGTCAGTTTTTTAAATCCAGGCCGACTTTGATGAAAAGACATCTCTTGTGTTCACTGTGTACATGTGCGGATGAATATTCATGACGACCTCGGGGCTCACCAGAGCGTCTTTCATGGTGTTTGCCTCTCTGCTAATGGGCCGTGCCATGCTATGGATATGGCATACATTCATCTGGCAGTGTTGTTTTCTTCTGATTAGTCTGTTCAGTGCTATAAACCAACTATAGATTTACATTTTATAATAGTCTCCAATTGACTGGTTTTCAAATATTTTTGGATAATGAGCACCCAGTTTGCTTAGTTAAATAGAAATGTCTTCATTATGTGATTATTTAAAATAATTTTTGTATGTTGGAGGGGGCGGGGGTAAGGGGGGAAATCTGTGTGTGATATTATGCATAGAGCAGGATTACAGTCTTGTATCAGTGCTGTCTGTAAATGTTATCCCAGCCCCTGAGGCTCAACAATCAGAGCAATGGTAGAGGGCCAGATTTAACTCACATTTCATGCATTGTGTGGGACTTTCCCCTTCAGCTGATTCATCGCGCAGGACTAATTATTTTTGCCTTTTGCTGTTGTTCAGTTTGTGGTTTCAGGGCTGTTGTTTGCCAGATTCCCCAGGGGGCTGACCTCTTTGTTTAAATGTCCCAGAGGAGAATGAAGAGAGGCAGAAAATACGCTGGTGGAGAAAAACCAACAGCAACTGTTGATTGGACAGTGGAATTTGTCTGGAATACTTCCAGTCCGTCATTGGGACAGAAATGTTGATTGTTTTCAATTTCTCTACATCTGTGGATTAATTTACAGTCTCACTGAGTCATTGTTTGGTCAAAAAAACTGCCTGTCACAAATTTACAGAGCCCAAGCTGTCAGTCCAGAACCTGAAGAGCTTCACTTTATTACCATGGATGACTAAATATTAAAAGCATATGCTAATTAGAATGTCTAAACTAACTTCCTGCCATTTGATGAATGTATAATTCCAGCAGAAATACAAGTATAAACGGTATAAATCTGAAGTCTGTGTCTCTGACATCTAAGATACAATATTACCAACACCGCATACAAATTTCAGTTCTGAGTGTAATATAGTACTTTCTGCTCAACTTTCTTTATTCTTTCACAAAAAAATCTTAATGAAAATTTGTTAGTTTTATGACTTGGCTTTAAATCAAACCTTTCTGTCTAGTGCAGCCAACTTGTCTATGCTCAGTAAATTATGACAAAAATCCAGCTCAGCAAAAAGTTGGTAAACAGACCTTGAGGTGATGAACGACCTTTTCTTTTTTTATACTACAGCGCTCGGCAGCGTGAAATAACTTTTTTCAGTAACATTGTGTATATGTATGGCTGAATTTTGACAGCGTCTTGCTGCAGTTTTTTTTCTACTGATGTTCGATGCCCAGACCTCACTGTTACTATCAAATCAAACTTGATTGAGCTTGAGCGAGGTATACATGCAGAGATTTTAAGATAAAAATTTCAGACTTTTGTTAAGCTACCAGAATTGAGTAAATCAGGATTACATGAGCGGGAGTCGCTGTAGGCTGAAGCTTGGCTGTTTGAAATGAGATGAAATTTGTCTTTTGAAACTGTGAAAGTCTTGGGAGTGTTTTTGGGAGGCAGATATTCTGTTATTTTGGATGTTTTGATGGTGGTGTCTTGTGGGCCTTATTGTGAAGAGTCGCAGGTTTTGACGTGGAACGTGATAACAGGCTTTGTTCAAAGATAAGAATCAGACCCTGAAGGGTGATGTCCAAGTCACAGACAGGACTTATCCAGGAGCCGTGGTGCCGAGTTGACTTTTAGGGCAATTTAGTATCTGCCAGACTCAGCCTATGTCTTTTGAAGATGTGTCTGATGAAAGCTGAAATGTGATCCAACTCTGCAGCTCAAGTTTAGCGTCTGGAATCTGCCCCGTGGCACTTCTTCTTCTACAAGTGCAATTTAGGAATAGTGTCCAGACTAGAACAAAAATAATAGCACCCCATGCACTGTTGGAGCTGGACTGAGGTCTGGACTATCATCTGGCATTAGTTCATGATTGATAAAAGTAATAGCTCGTGTTCATCTGCTGGATGAGACCTTACTGGTTGAGGTGAGTTGAGGATCAAAGTCAGTCAGATGGATGAGTTACTGACTGAACCATAGTTTCTGTTCGAAATAAGATTATTTGAAAGGTTTCCTGGCCTCATACAATTCATCATAAATACTAAACAATACACAATCAAACCAACCTGGAAGTTATCTGATAATTTAAAAGCCAGAATGTGATTTTTTTTTTAATGAAAGATTTTGTTTGTGAGGGATGATGATGTAGCTGGAAAGCACTTTACAAACACACACACAAAAAGAAAAATGTTGAAAGAAAACCAATAGAAGGCATCACGCTTACTGTGATGGATTATCCAGCTCTCTGGCAGCCAGCATTGTGCTCCAAGCAAATTGCAATTGATGTGTGTTATCACATCCAAAATGGTAAATGCAACTAAAATAAACCCCAAATGCTTCTGGATTTCATCGGTGCGGGCCAAGCAGGTTGGCACGAAGAATTTGTTGAATTTATTTCACTTCTTCCTTTCCCTCACTTATTTGTCTGTGCATTGACTAAGTTAACACTGCTGCTGAATTACTACATGAACTACACAGTAAATAGAAAATTCGGCCAATAATGAAGCTTCAATCTAGGCTGGCTTGTGTGTTTTCCAAACAACCTGACAAAACTTGTAGTAACGCCATAATAGGCTTTGTGTTCTTGGAAGTGGCCTTTGGCAGCATACTGAACACAGCAGCAAAACCTCTCAGTCTCCCAGGAGGTCCAGATGAGAACACAAATTTTATCTTAGCCGGTCTCCTCTGACATCATGAGTGGGTGACAGAAGCAGACCCTGGTGTCAGACTGCAGCAGGCAGGTGGTTTAGGCATCTGGCAGGGATGGGCCCCGCTCCCCACGGAGACCGGAGGAAGTAGATGAGGCTGCCGGGGAAACAGACGTCTGGGATGTTGTCCTCGTCCCGACGTAAAAGTGACCCTGACCTGGATAAGGTGTGGAAGAAGCAACTAAGTCTTGCTTGTCAGCTTTTATTTCCGACTTGTCTTTACTTTTTTTTAGTGGCAGTTTAAAATTTTTATACCTTTGCTGTAGCAGAAAAACTTACTTTAACTGCTTTATTAAGTGCAGGAGTAAGTCTGTTGGACCCAGGTGGAGGATGGATCAGCTCCATGTTTGTGTTGTATCATATGTCATACTCGTATGTGAGTTTTTTATGAATCATACAGTAATATTGATATAACAGGCCCCATCCACAGGCCCATTTAATAAATGATGGCTCCTGTTGTGCTGCAGTAATCAGCTGCCTCAGTCTGTTCCTGAGGGTCCTTCACTGCGTGCAGTAAGTCAGCTAGCAACATGCATTTATTGAAAAACCAGGCAAATTAAATACTAGTTGTGTTTTTTCTTTTTTTCTTTTTTTTTTCGAGAAACTACATTGAGTAATACCACAGCGAGGTTTACGAGCAACAAACCTGTTCAAGAGATCTCTGACTCTGCAAAGGCTCCCGCAGGGCTGGAGGAGTCATGACACCATGGGCTTCCTCTGCCTCCAGCCAGCTTGGCATCTGCTGCCCAGCAGAGACCAGGAACACTGATATCGACAGGCTCACAAAAAAAAAAAAAAAGGCTGGTGCTTGTTAAAGGGTACATAACACATGGCCAATAATAGCGGCACAGTGTGAAACACTTCAGACAGTTAATATTGCTATAGATGGCTGCACATGATCTATTTGTTGCATTCTCCAGTGCAGTTTCAATCAAGTTCTGTCCATCAGTTCTTTCGATCTCCCTCCCTGTTGGGATTTGTCATTTGGATCTGTGGTTGTTAATGGCCACGCTTAACCACCACGCAGCACATGTTACCCAGCGGCAAAGATGTTATGTGACAACCACACACATCTCTTACCTCACCTCCCAACCCCCTCCGGTTAGCAGTCGGCAGATGATGGCGTAAGTGAATCTCAGCAGATTTGGAGTGCCACATTAGAGAGGTCTCCATCACTGACTCCAGCTCGGAGCTACAGGAAGAGTGAGGAGCACAGAGATTTGCTGTCAGCTAAAAGAAGAAAATCACCTCATATGACAAATTATTTGAAAAAAGCAGGATAAAAGCTCTCAGTTGACTTTAATATTAAAGTTTTCCTTACTCTGTTTGTTTGTTTAGTTTTTGTTTTGTTTCTTTTTTACGCCGCATTCTTGTGATAAGATCACGTTCTCACAAATGTTCCTCCAACAGGAGAGAGTAGTAAATGTGCCGGGGCTGTTTTCACCTGTGGTTAACACACACTAGATGCTGCCCTGATTGTTTTTGGTGTCAACACGGTGTTTCAAAATAAACCACAGCTCTTACCTGTGTGGCTTTAACCTCTGTCACATTTTGGCCACACACAGAGCGCGTGTTTAAAAACTCAGTTCGTCGTTGGTGTTTTGACAGAGTTGACTGACAGCAAGAAAAATAATGAATCACCACTCTTTCAATGTTTGTCAGCCTCATTCTGTCTGTTTCTGATGGAAATGGGTTCAGTGAGATAGCAAGGTATCCTGACTTCCTCCTATGGGTCAAGTTTCTGGAACTCTAAGTCCTTACAATTCCCATAATGCCTCCCTGACTCAAACTCCACGGTTGCAGTTGATATTGGAGGCTTTCTTATTAAAAAAAGTCTCCCTCTCTCTCTAAGCCTGAGCCAAGATGACATTGTCAGGGATTTTTCAGCTCCCCCAGAGCCACAGTAGACATTATTCAACTATTCCCACAAGTAGAGTTGCTCTCTCCATGGTGAGTCAACTGATTCTTGTGTGCAAAATCATTGGAATGGCCCTTTAATAAGAGCCAGTCTGGCTGCCCAACATGTTCACAGTGATCAATGTAGCCTGTAATTATAAAACTCTGAGCCGATACTCTGGAACCTGAATTTAACTTGAACTTAAACCTGCTTCGTAACTTTTATTTAGCGCTGACTTTGCATTTTCAGAGTTGACACAGCTTTCATCTTCTCACTTTATGTTTTCTAATGTTGGCAGTAACCATCATCAGATTGAACGATGGTGCTATATTACAGGTCTTACTTTGCTACTATATTCTTTTTAATTTCATTCATATTTGTTTATACTTTATGTGTAGCTTCTGCAGGAGTTGAAGCTGGAGACACTTAGATCTGCTCACAACTACATTAGAAATACTACTTACACATGATAAAAACCATATATGTTAGTTCTTAGGGGTTAACATGACTTTATAGCCCTGCGAATGGGTTCTAAGGTGAAGAACATAGTATTGGCTCTGCTTTATCTTTGGCCCATTAGTGTTATTTTCAGTGCATTGGCTGCCTTGGTTCCAGTTCAGTAGGACATCAGGCTCCGTTGGGCTCCTAATAAACTGGCCAGGCTTCACTCCCTGACACGAGAAGTTTGCTCACAATTGTGGAGCAGCATATCTATCCCCTCTGCTCATCACACATATGAAAACCCTACTTATATTTGTCTATCAACATCACATAAACTGAATAGGCCTACACACAGGACTGTGGGATCAGAGAGGCTGCTTGGGAAAGTTTCCTAATTGAATAAGTTAAACTCAGTTAGAAAAGGTTCGAGCATCCGATGAACATTTCGTGACAAAAAAAAAACAACTTCTTCTTTCATTTCACTAAGCAGGTCTGAGCAGAGCATGAGGAACAAACATCAAAAGCTTGTTTACAGACTTCAATAAAATCAAAGTTAATAACAGTCCATGTGTAACGTCTTGCGACTCAGCACAAAGCTGTGGCCGTCTGGGCCGCGCGATGATGGTTGGGAGTTGTCGGATAATTCTCCTGGTCGTCTTAGCTCACAGATCAAGGCCGCTGGGCTGGATCTTTGAACTTGACATTTCAAAAGGGAGAGGATAAAGAGATGCTTAAATATCAAATCCTTCCTCACTCCCACTGCCCTGATATTGGATGCTGTTAAAAGATCAACCGCCTAATCAAAGAGCAGCGCTCTCACCAGAAGATCTTCCCGGCATGCATGCCTGTAGAAGTTAATTTATACATGTTTCAGCGTAAAATTGGGTTGTCTAACTTTTGTCTCATTTAGATTCCTGTTAAATATCACACTGATGTCTTAGCCACTGATGTTGATGAGTATTGCACCTTTTGTCCTCTTTTTTGTCTGGTTGTGTAAAGAACTGAGGCATAGACATCATGGTCACATTGTTTCTGATGTGTGCAGTTTTGTTTTAATCCTCTCACCAGTAACGTTGTATGATGTGGGAACAGCTTTGCTAGAAAGTAGTCAGATTACTCAGGCAGACTTTGGACAAACTTGAGGCTGCTTTCCCTGATTTAAAAAAAAAAAAAAAATAGAGCTCAACAATAAAAACAGTTCCCCAAAATATCCATTATAAACATCCCCATAACTGACAGACTTGTGTAGTTACACACAAACTTTTCCTGTGCAAAACGGAATCGCAAGAGTAATTTTGTTGACTGATAAACTAACTAAGTGAAACGAAAATAGAAATGCCCCATTGTTAGTTGGTACTTGAACATGGCATGAGTTGGGAAGAAGCCAGAGGAAGTGCTGGAGTATTTATAGGCTCACAGGTGTGTGAGAGAAGGAAATCAACAGACATTGCATTGTGTGTGGTCTTGTGATAATACTCTTCTAAGTCACCCCCCCATCCCCCACGTCCCTCCGAACACACACACACACACCATTGTTTGCCCTCCTTCCACTCTTCTGATACGCCTCTTCCCACAAATCACTTGACAAATGGATCGCCCACAGGTGTTGTTGGGGCGCTCGTCTCCTCAGCTGCCGCTGTCCTCCACAGCATGGGAATGGGGGCGATGTTCCTATTGTCCACAGCTGCATGTGTAAACATGATATGATCACCTCCCTCATCTTCCCCAGCACAGCAGGACACACTGCCATCCGACGACTGGGAATCCAGTCAAAACCACGGCCCTGGCTCAAGGTCTTGGTGCGCTGCGGCCAAGAGAGTAAAACAAGTGGTGGATATTGTCTGCTAAGCCCTGAGAACTGGAGTCGCCCAGTCTAGAGATCAAGATAAAGTTGTTCACTGCTCTCATATCAAACAATGCAGCTGGTTATGAGCTGTGAGCACAGATATATCATTGTGTTTGACATTGTGTCTGACCGACTGCAGGCATCTGACTCGTGCTGGGGAAAACAGGCAGCGTGTTTATTACTCTCCTGAGGCAAGGAGTATGTTTTGACGTGAAATACGGGGCAGGTTTGTTGTGAAAATACGAGAGTTTTAGATCTGTGAGACGTGTCAGTAAGGCCACTGTGAAGGTGAACCGACTGTATTTACATGCACACAACGACTCAGATTATTGGAAAACAGGGTAAATTATACAGTACATTATGTCTTATTAATAATTAGCAGAGCAGACGTGATCGGTTGATCGGTTAACTAGATGAAAAGAAAATTGGCTGATAAGTTTAAGTCCTTTAAAAATGTTCCCAGGGTTCAGCTTATCAAATCTTTTACTTTTGAACTTTTGGTCTGACAAAACAGGAAATCTGAAGACAACAACATCAACTTGTCCTGTTTCATCATTACTGCAATATTAGCATGTGCAGTAAGAAATATATTTTAAAAGGCTGACTGAAAGGAGAGTTAGAAAAAAAAAGTAATTTCATTAACGTGCATTCATTCATTCATGCATCCAAGGCATATCAGCCAGTAAAAATTGGAGCTCTGGATGAATGGCTCATGGATTCACACTTCATTTTTCTCCTCCGAGCCAGAGAACATCTCCCAGATCACCAAAACAAACGATTGTAGTGATTAACTACACAAAACACTGACATCCAGAAGTCTCAGTCTGAAATGTTTTTCTTTTTTTCTTTCCTGTCAATCTGCTGTGATCTCTGCTGTGGTCCAGCAGCTAGAGAGGGATAGGCAGATTTGACTGATAAGATTCCAGTACAGGAGTAAATTCACCGACCCCCTCACACATAAGCACAACCCCACCCCCCCTCAACTATCAGTGGTTTTCATCTTTCTCTTCTTTCAGAACAGCTGCAGGCATGCATGCAGGCAATCAACACTGAGCTCCGCGCTTGGAAATTTAAAAAAAAACAAAAAAAAAACTTTGATAAATTTCTAAAATGATCTCGTTTAAAACAGCAAATCACGATTTTAGACATTTCTTCTCTATATCTTATATAATGCACGCATGCATAGTAGCTTAGTGGCAGTATTATAGTATTAACCCTTAAAGAAAAACGTAAATAAGTCATTGCGGTGTTCAGTCTGCCCTCAGTCCAACATGACAGGATGAAGAAACTACATTTAAGAGCAAAACAAGGAAGTGAGAGAAATGAAAGCATTAACAACAGTTTCTCCTGATGAGTACAGGAATGATTTGTTTCTAAAGTCACACTGTCACGCAATCATGTTAATGCTAACATTAGCACTGACAAAACATGGATACAGCACCTGTAACGATAAACACCACCTATTTGTTTAAATTTAAGATGCCCACAGATGACACAGATTTGTGGTGTAACAGTTGTAATGCCAAGATTAAAACTGCGACACAAATGTGCCTGATCTTGTGTTGCAACAGCAGAAGAGGGAAACACAGCTGCGTCTGCACATCCAGTATGTTGCTGTCCTAATTTAATTAGCACAGTCGCCTGAATATTCATCTCTACCTGAGCCAGGTTTCTGTCATCCTCCAGTGAAAGCGCACTGCACAGTTTGTGAGCCGATTGGAACTCAGCCCATTTTCACACCTGGCCTATTACAGTGGAAACCATGCGTGCCTTTGACCTGTGGGTTTCTCACAAATGAGATTATTATTTAATACTGTCTAAATAAACAGCAGTGTATCTGTCTATAGGGGAGGGGGTCACTGTTCGTCGGACTAGCCACGGCACTGGGAGTAGCCTCTCCTCCTCATTAACACAGCAGTGCACCTGTGATCACTCTGATATTCTCTTTGAGAGCATTAAGGCTCTCAGCGGGGGATTTGTGGGGAGGTTGGGGCTCACCATTTTGATCCGGGTGAATTAGGTGTGGCATGCTCGCCCGACAGCTCGCCTCATGTCTGGTTGATGGGATAAAAGGAGAGGGAGCGCACAAATAGGCCTTTGTTGTCGGAACAGGCGCTGCTCAAATGCAAATTAACAGTGATGATACAGACACTGACTATAAAACAATGCAGAAAGTTCAGACAGATATGAATGCATGCAAACATTCACTGAGAAGAAGTTTTTTCTGTGGGTGTCTGTGTGTGTGTGTGTGTGTGTGTGTGTGTGTGTGTAATAAAGGGGAAGCTCGTAATCAGCCGTAAAACTAATTGTCGAAGATATTTATGTAAAAAAAATAAATAAAACTCCCATTGGGAGGCTGTATCACAGATCATTCCCTCTAAATAAATCCATTCTGTTTGCATAAGTGATTATGCTGACCAGACGAGTTCATCAGCCATGCTGTTGTTATTGTAGACTTTCACACTTGTTTCCTGCTGCAAGTGTGAAGCAGCTCCGTGAATAGTTTAAACAGAGTGATTGATTTTCATGAATTTATTGAAGTTAGAAGTCCCCCCCCCCCCCCCCAAAAAAAAGACTTTGGTGTTCACTCTTTGATGCGTAATCATTAAGCACAGGCCCATATGAAGCACGGAGCGGACTGGAAAGCAGAATCATAGAGGCTTTTACAGCAGCCACTAACTATTTGTTTAAAAATGAGTCTTTTTTGACCCTGGTCTACTGTGAAAACTCCTCACACCTGGTGGCTCCCTGATTGGGACTCATCAGCCTTGATTGCCAGTGGTGAAAGCAACGTGATTAACGGATTACAAGTGTCACTGGCCTTGTTGTCTTTGCTCACAGCTGTTGTGCAGTGAAGTTTTGCACGTTGATGCTACAACTGGCTTTCCTGTCATCACTCGCAGTACTGTCAGCAACTAATCAGCCTCCAGGTTGCACGCATGTATGGACACTGACATTTCTCATAATGAGCTTCAACGCTCATCTGGACAGAATTTTAGAACCTACAGTGTGAATAAAAATGGATGTAGACAGCAAAGAAACCGAACACTGTGATAGCCAATGGGTGATGTCGTGGTGGGTTAACACTTAAAATGCTGTTTTGGACTCGTCTGGATTTAGCTTGTGAGTAGTTTTAACTTGAAATTTCTCGCTGACTTGACTCTCTGCTGAATGTGCTTGCTTCTGTATTCGTGCGCTGCCCTGTATGCAAATAGCTTATATTGTGGTGTTTCGGTGGTTTTAAGAAAACACAGCACGGACTGCAGGGGTCCTTCTTGGAGCCTAGTCATAAAAGGACATATCGGATTACCAGCTTGATACTGGCCAGCTACCTTTGTTTTAAAACCTCACTCTGCGTGTTTCCTGCCTGTGTTCACATTGCCAGCTACCCCAATATGAGCAAAAGTGCCAAAAGAAATAGGCTACTATTGAACAGGTCTGATAGTCTTATAACAGTCACTGTTTTATTCAGTTTCTAGGATTTGGAATGGAAGTGATTACCTCGAGCCGGCCCTTTCTGCTGAAAGTTTGAGGGAAAGCTGATTTAGTTGGCACCCGGTTTGCAACTTTCAAGGATGCTCGGCGCTGTGATGATGACCACAGGGCCTGGGATAAGAAGGCCTTTGTTGGAGTAAGGCAGTGAGTCAGTGTGCTGTCGTCAGAGGTTTGATTGGAAAAAGGTCTCCTATTTTTAGTGCTAGAATAACAGACAAGGCTTCGTACCTGGCCCCTCTTACCTTAATGTCTCGTCTTTCACACACTTTAATATGAGACAGAGAAAGAATCACTGCCGTTTCCAGATTGTGTTGACCTCAAAATGTCATTTTCTACACAACTTCAGCAAAGCTGCTTTACCTGACCTGTTAGTCGATCAAGCTGAATGGTTCCAAAGGTCATTGGTGTAACGCAATATTTTTTTTCAATAGGTCAAGATGTGCTGCATACTTGTGGCCGATGTTTTGTCCAAATATACCAATCCGTTTAGACCAAGGAAATCCAATAATGTATCCTTGAATTGATACTTAGACATGAAATTATAACTGAATAGCATTATATTCAACATTTTCCCTGCAGCACTGTGGTCTGAGGTATTTCTGGGTCCTGGAACTCGATCTGTCCGTTCCTAGTCCAGTTCTGACTGGGTTCAAGCACTAGCATTAAGCTAATACATATATATAACAGTTATAGTTGAGTTTCGTAGTATAGTAGATTGGCTCTGATCTCTAGCAGCAGAAGGATTAGATATTATATCTATATGTTGTATGTTGTATTTATGTTTTTTGCCTTGGGGTCAAGTTTCTATTGAACTCTGTGTTTGTAGGCTTATTCTCCAAATTTGTTGTGTCGTGTTTTCTCTCCAGCATTGCCCAAGGAAGCCCCCCCACCCTCACCCCACTCCTCATATTGTAGATACTGTGTTTAGCCTGTTGACCTTTAATTAGCCATCCTGTGGCTGCAGAGAGACCTGCCTGCCAGAGCCCAGCCGCTCAAGAGGGGGCCTATTGATGAGCAGTGGATGCCAAGGAGCAGCCCTTGCTCACTGCTGAACATCAGATACAAGCATAAATAAAACATTCACGTTGTTCCTTTAATGAAGTCTCACCCACTGGGTGTGATGATGAAAAATTAATGTGGCTGCTGAAGAAGTTGCTAACCAGCGGGAATTATTAGCAATTCTTTAAAAGCCAGTGTTGGCGGGCTGTTTGTAAGCGGATGGAAGATGCAGTGAAAAGCATAAAACGAGTAGAGAAACATTCAGCGCAGCAAAATGTTTTTGTAAGCCATAAATGCATATGCAGGTTGGGAGAGAAGATAGCAGGAGAGTCTCAGCAGATCTCTTTAAAACTTTAACCCAGAAATACAGATTTCATTTTGGTGACACTGTAATTCAAACATAATTTTCAATAACTTGCTAAACAAACTTGCTAGGCAATATACCCGATGTCTATTTAATCATCACCAAATTCAGCAAATTCAAAGTGTTATTTGAACACAGCAGGGCAGAAAGCGTGGAAATTACATTTTTCTTGTCACAGCAGCAACTTGTGCAGAACAAAATGTAACAAATTTTAATGAGCACATTCACAACATTTAGACACATTAGAGGTTACTGTCTAATTTGTTCTACTTTGATCAGACTTTAATCCACAGTAGATGAGAAATCGAGCCACAAAGGGAAAGAGTCAAAACATAACTTACAAAAATGTTGTTGCTTTTTTTTATCAGAGCCCAGCAGCCGGACTGAATTATCCTTTTGTTTAGCTATGTAACCTGACATTCTCATGTTGGCCTGAGCTGTTTTGGCCTTTTCAGTCAATAGTGAGTGATGGATCTGTCTTGATTCCTCATCATCGTCAGTTGACACGGATGTTGTATTAACGGCTGTCAGATGCAGTTAAATTTTTCACCAGCAATAGAAGAAGTATAATGATGAAAGACGTGCTATTTCTGTACGCTGACTTGTGCCAACTTTTACAGCTGCGCTGCTTTGAGCCATTTTTATGGTCATCTTTATGGCTGGTGGTTGATAGCTTGCTTTGTTCCACATACTTCATCCTTCCCACAAAGCTTTGATCGGTCAATGATCCTCCAACTAAAATCAAACAGCCTTCACTTGTGAAACTCAAGAAAACGTAACGTAATCATGACAAAGGGGGGCCAGAATTGCATTTTGCTGCCTCATCTGCATAAACACGACTTAAGCAACATTATTACACTTAAAGTGGCGCAAAGAGGATTGTTTGGAGGCCAAAAAACACAAAATATGTGCAAAAAAATGGCCACCATTCTGCGGTAAGTTTCCACAATGCAGAATATTTATTAAAGGTCAGTATTAGGCCCAATACATTAACAGTCCTCTAGAGCTGGAGGGCTGTGTGTGATGGCCCAGACCAGAGCTGCTGTACGTTCAGTTGTGTGAAAAGAGGTCACTGATGCATAAGGTGCCTTTGAGGAGATTTGCAGCACTTCCTTATTTCACTGTGAAAGAATAAAGCCTGGACCCTTCGCTGCCACTCCCCCGTCACCGGGGAACAGGCTGCTGGGAGATTTGTGCCAGATGCTGCGTCGGAAACCATTGCCACATCAGTAGGACAAGGACCTCTCGTCTCCACTGTATGGTTGTGCCATTTTACTGTGAGTGTGTGTGTGTGTAGTCTTTGATGTCAGGCAGTGCACTGTGTGCCCCAGGTGTTCGACACCACACCAGGGTTGTGTATTAAGAAATCCTCCTCCCTGTCATCCACACTTACATGCTAGCTTTTTACACCCTCCATCCTCTGAGGGACCCTCAGCGTTTTATTCAGGGAGTCCCGAAAACTCACAAGTAGCTTCAAAAAAAGGAAGAAGCAGATCTTCTTGTGGAGTTAAATGGATGACATTGCATATTCGTACGACTTTAGTTGGATCGGACAGATGTTTTAGAGTTAAGAACCAAAACTTTTCTATCCTCATATTGTGACATTTATACCCCCAGCTACGTGTTTTCTAAGGCTGCAGTTTTACATCAAATGAAAATAATTAAATATTTTTTATTGTTTTGTACACATCTCCTGAAAAACCAACCCAATATGCCCAGACTTATTTCAGGTAATTTTATGTTCTTAGACGTGTTCAGTCTCATTTCATGGTTCACCAGGCATGCGAAGGATTAGGGTAAGTAAATGAGTCTGGGTCATTGTGTCACAGGTGATTTGGCCTCTTATCAGTGGTGGAGCTGTAGATCTAATGGAGGCCTAAGCTGACAGCCTTAATCGAATAGGGGAGCCAATAATGGTGACCACTTTAGTTAGCGTCTGGGGGTATTGTCTGTGAGCGAGGGACATAATGAGCTACTGTATGCAGAAGCTGTCCTGGAAGTATTCCCCTCGTTACGTTTGTTGCCTGATTTACATTGTGAACGTATTGTGTGAGTCTTTCTGTGTTTGCCTTTCAATGAAAGGGGAAAAAAACATATTTGTCATCTCTTTGTGCTCTAAATTTTACCTGCATTCACTCTTTATGCTCTATAAATATTTTAACTCAGCTAAGAGGGCTACTTAACATTAAGGTGACAATAATGATCATTTCTAATACTGTATTTGTGGCACCAGGTGAGATCTTTCATGCAGCAGAATTGTGACATGTAGAGAGATTGTTTGGAGATTGCTGTCTGTACTTCCTTGTGGACTATGGTCTCTGTCCACAGGTATTTATGGGAAACTTGGTCTTAATTAGGAAGCAGGTTGTGTTGCCTTTGGCTTCGTATGTGCTCATTTCCTCTCGCTCCCACTGTACCACTTGTCCCCTTCAAGGAACCAAAGGGGATGTAAGTAAAGAGAGGAAAGTGAATGAGGGAAGGAGACAGAGTTGGATTTTTAATCCGCGACAAAGAAGACGGCATCCATCAGACAAGGAGCCGTCCAATCATAACTGAAATCCAACAGCTGAGCATAGAACTTTGTAAAGAACTGAATTTGCAAACCAAAAGTTAAGGTCTCAAAAACTGCTGGTACAGATGTGGAACTTGTCACTTAGCTAAGTGATTTGAATAATGATATGATTTTAACCCCCCCCCCCAAAAAAACCCTATTAGATAAGTATATAGGACATTTGTTGGCCTGATAGCAGGAAGAACGGATGTGTTTCAGTGTTTTTGAGGCAATGTGGGTGTGAGCCTTATCGAAGAGCAGCCTGCTACTCTCCATTAGCCTTTGACTGAATGTGAAGTACTGAATCACAAGTGTTGGTGACTCTTTGGCTTTTTCTGTTTGTTTTGCATTGTCGCCCACTAACCTCAGAAGATATTTGAGCTGGCCAATTCCTTTGCTCACCTGAAGCCGAACTGAACACCAACAGAAAACCAAAATAAAGAAACAGACTAAATTTAGCAAAGGGATTTTGTAAAAAAAAAAAAAAATATCTATAAAAATATTCTGCTGTCACTGATATTAAAAGAGGAAGAATGGAGTACAAGCTAAGATTGACAGCAGTGATTGTCAGGCAGTTTGGGTTTTTTTTTTTTTTTTGTCACTGCAGTTATCCTGTTACGTAAACAATGACATAATAATGACTGAATAGTAAACAATGTCACAGCAGTGTTTTGTAAACAAATGAAAGGGCAGAAAGTTAATCTTCCATTTGAAATGTAATTGTGTTTGTTGTTGACCTGGGAAAGTCTTTCTGTCCACTTCTGTTGTTCATCCGTCTGACAGGTCATCTGGGGTCCTGTCCAGTCAAAGGCCTGATCCTGTCAACACATTCAAATATTCTGGAGTGGTGTGTCTGTGTGTGTGTGTGTGTCTGTGTGTGTGCGTTCTGAATGAATTAGCTCTGTATCATCCAGACACAGACGGGAGACAGCCACAAATATATGCACACACACACACACTCCCACAGGCAGCAGTTTTGCTTGTCAGGCTCCATAGATCATGGGTCGTGTGTGTTTGTGCTTTAGTCCATGCAGCATAAAGTCACAACAGGAACAGATAAGACCGGTCCCAGGTTGGCTTTGGAAGCCAAATCCCCAGAAGCCCCCCAGTGCTAATCGGATTAGCTGAAAAGTTAGCGGCACAGCCCCAAAGAGACAAAACTGTTTTTGCGCTGACTTGTGTGACATATTTTGTTCTCCAGTCTCCGGAATCTGCTGCACTTCTCGAAGGCAACTCGCATTATCTTTGTCACAGTCGACAGCAACCTCAGTTCGTCGTGAACTGTTTCTCACCTTTGGTCTCAAATATTCCTGGAAGTAACTGTTTTTAAGATCTGGGGAAGAAATAGAATCTTTTGGCTGACTAGTGGGTGGGGTGTATATATGTGAGAGGGGTGGGGGTGGTGTCTGGCCTACCCAGGTGGGGGAACAATGGCCCGCCGGTTGTCTTAAAAAGAATGGTTGGCTGAGCACAGGCCCAGGCAGAGCAAAGGAGGGGGGACAGGCGGAAGAAAAATGACTTGTGAAAATGATTGGTGGTGCTTTGTGGGCGGGGGTGTGACGTTGATGGGGGGAGCAGCCGGTTGAATGGGGGCAGCAGGGTGGCAACTGGACTCTTAAAGCTTTTTTCATGCTTGGTCTGTTTCAACCAACGCTGAAAACAGATATGAGGACACCAGGGTTTGGCTCCTGCTAATTGTTTTTCTTTACTTTTTGAAAACCATTAAATCGTCAAAAACAAAAACTGGAACATCCCTGTGGTGTTTTTGTGTTTGTTTTGTTTTTGTCGTGCCGCAGGGTATTTGACAATACTAAATGTACGTTTTCCCACATAATACAGCTACACATTGCCCCAACAGTTTGGCCTACAGTAACAACAATAAACACAATATAACTGATCAACAATTAAATTTGCCTCTCACTTTTATTTTTTATGTTCAGTTCAGAGGGATCACAGTTAAAGTCAGTGTTTTATTATTCTTTGCCAAATGTGGCCGTGTAAGTTCCCATAATGCAGCTCAAGAACCTAGAGTTGCAAAGATAAGGAGCAGGCTGATACCTACTTTGTTCATTTCAGCCCCAAAAAAAGCATAATTCAGGTGATATCACTGAAGGAAAATTACAACAGTCCTGAATCAAAGGACTGGTGTGCAGAGATACTTTTACTCTTGTGTGCTCATATAAATCTTAGAGGAAAAATAAAATGGCAAAAGTAGAAACATAACGAAGCTGCACAAAAACGGGATGTAACAACAGTACAACATACAAAGACAACAGATTGCGGGGTATCTTTTGTCATCTTCCATAACTCCAAATCCGATTAAACTGAGAAAACAGATAAAAAGGACTTTTTTGTGCCATCTAGTATTCTTTTGTCACTGATTGAGCTGGCCTCTTTAAAACAGCAGCCAAGTCCAACATGGCGAAGAAAGCGTTTGGCTCTCTGAATCAACAGCCCAGTGTCAAACCGACTAGCCCTCCCATGCCTGCATTCCCTCAATGATGCCTAGGGAACTGGTTTTCTGGCCAAGATGTGGTTTTGTGGTTACAGTCAGCCAGGCAGAAGGGGATGAACATTATGCCATGTAGACAAGAAGCCTTTTCTTCTACGTTCTGCTAACATGGCCGGCTGGCTCCAGGTTGGTTTGGGAAGACTGTCAGTCATCTGCCAAATGTAATGCAATTTAGAGTTAGATTAGGGTTGAGGGTCGAGGTTAGACATAAACCTAAGAAAGAAGCCATGTTGAGTTCAAGTCACTGTGAAGAGAAAAAAAAAACAGCATCAAAAAGGTTGATGCTGTTTTATCGCTTTGAATGGTAAATGAATAATAAGGGTACCACGGTGCAGCACCCACAGATGGAGTTGATTTATATGCATGTGTGTGTTTTTCAGCTTGGGCCAAGGTGGAGCTGACGATGCATGAGACTGTTGAGGTGTACCTGGGTGACTCGGCTCAGATCCCCTGCCAGTACAGCTTCACTGATGACAACAATGAGCCCAGCTTTGTCATGATCCAGTGGTTTGTGGTGAGTACTGCTGGACCCGCTGCGAAAACTGACACGGCCTGTTTGGAGCTGTCAACTGCTCATGTACTGGGTAGGACCACCCCCCCACCACAGCCAATAATTTGAATCATCCACCCCAGCTCATTTTTCTACTTGAAGCACCAGACGTTCTTTATTTTCTGTATCACTACCCACAGACAACATGACTACACAGATATGCAAATTGTCAAAACCAATTAGATAAAAAGGCAAATGGTGAAACTCAGACTTTGTTTTCTTGAATCCGCTGCTTGTGAAGCATTAAGTCATTGTTGTAAAATTTCACAGTTGTCTACTTAGATGTTTACAGGGAGAACAGCAAAAAAGCTTTTAGCCGGAGTTGAAAAAAATAAGGAAAGAACTCCAACTATTTAGGTCCAGTTTAGTTTTTGACTAATGCCCACAGCCAAGTGCGCAGTATAATTCCTGGCCGGTCATTTCTCTACTCACTTTCTCCACATTTCCTGCTTTTCTTTGCAATGACTATGAAATAAAAAAAAAAAAAAGGTGCCTTGTGTGTCCTCCCGCAGAGAGCTGGTGGTAACACTTCGCGGATGCGGATCTTCTACAGTGATGGCCGTCAGCAGATGGTTGACAGCAACACAGACTACAGCGGTCGCATCCAGGTGACCTCAGATCAGCAGGGAATTCATCTCACCATCCAGGACGTCCACCTCTCTGATGAGAGGGAATTCTTCTGCCAGGTTAACGGACTGGCCGCTGGGAGTGCTGAAGGCAAGACTCACCTCAGAGTGTTTGGTAAGAGAAGTCCTCAGAAACATCTACATAGTCTTAACAGTACCATTTAAATTAGTTTATTTTAGCGTGTGATGTGGTTTTCCTGATTCAGCTCCTCCAGAGGCTCCGGTGATCGAGGCTGTCCCCACTGGAGTATCTGTTAACAACGAGTCGCCCTCCAAGGTGAGTCTAACCAGTCTTAAATAAACCGATTCAATAATCATGTTGTTCAATGGAAAATATGTTGTATACACCGCAGGTAGTTAGTTAGATCTCTGTTTGTCAATATTTGTGATTGCTGTTTCGTATCCATCCAGGTTGCATCATGTGAGGCTCAGAATGGCTTCCCCAAACCCAACATCACCTGGTACAGAAACGGCACGCCACTGATGGCTTCACCAGGGTGTAAGTCCGAACTGTAGTTGGGCCACTGTGTTAATCTCACAGCCAAGGATAATCACAATCCTGTGAAAGCCAAACTCCTGCTCAGCTTTTCTTATATGTCACCTCTCATGTCAAAGTACTGGTTGTGGTCTGTTGCTACACATTAAGTCTCTTTCCAACTCCAGATGTAAACGTGTTGATCCTGTTGACCCGGGAGTCCAGGGGCTTCTTCTCCGTCCAGAGCACACTGGAGTACAAGGTGGTCAAGGAGGACAAGGACGCCCATTTTTCCTGTGAGGTCAGCTTCTTTGTCCCCGGAGCCATCAGGACGGTCGAGTCCAACAGCGTGAACATCTCTGTTCACTGTGAGTTCACACTGAGCCTTTTTGTACTGCTAGAATGTGACCTGATTAAATGCACAATTTAAATCACTGATGTTTTTAATCACATCAATTTACAATAATAGTCCCAGATTGTAGCTAAAGAAGCATAGAAGCAAAATAGTTTTTTTCACGGACTCCTTGGATAAAGACATAGATTTTCATTTCAAAATTTATACAAAAGATGTTTTCAAAAAGGCTGATGAAATTGCTGCTTATTGAGAGTGAAGCTTTAAAGGGAACCATTGAGGACATTGTCTAAAAAATAAAGAAACATTTCTCCATCTCCTTGAGTTTTATTTCTAAAATAGTCACTTTAGCTAATTTCACATCTCCTTGCAGAAGAAATTAAAATGAAATTGGGAAAATATTCATAGATAACGTTGTTCAAGTGAATGTGAGAAACCTTCAGACTAACTTCTATATTTTATATTCTACTTCTATATTATTACTATTAATAAACACTTTCAATTCAATTCAGTAGTTTATTGTCAGTGCTTGTAAGAACAGTGAGATAACATTAGAGCATAGCCATAATAACCCAAAATAAATAAAAACACGTGACGACATTACTGATCTCATCAAATTTCCAGCAGTATTATGTATGTATTTAAAAATACTGTAGCAGATCATCTGAAGTGACCATTTATTCTGGTTTTGTTTTAATGGCATTGAGTGTTCTCTTGTTGATATTATTGTGATTTTCTCCATCATTTTAAGTTGGGTGGTATTTATTTGTATGAAATCCACTCTGTCTTTTGTTTTAATCATTTGGTCGGCTCACTCGGATGCGTTGACTGCAGCTGGAAGATAGTTGTGTTTCAGTGGGCAGCAGTGCACGCTAATGTATCAGTCAAACCTGCAAGCTGCTATGGGAATATTCATAAGCCACATTAGAAACACTACAGCCCACACATCCCTGGAAGTGCTGGAGAAGACTTTTTAATGTCTAAAACTTAAGAAAAGACAGTGAAGTTAGTTATTATTCTTATTTATTCAGCACCAGTGTGCTTTTGTGACGGCGGAAACTTGTCACTTCCTGGTTCCCACTGACTCCTCTCCATCTGCAGTATAATTGGGACGCCCACCAATTCAGTATTTTATGTCGTCTTTTAAAGCTCTTGAGCAGCTTTCAAAAGTGAGACAAAAGTATTTTTGGAGCTTTACCCTATAATATGGCCTAAATGTCAGCATCTTTGCAACTTTTATTTCTTCTTTAAATCTTTCTCTTCTGGCCTCTCCGGTTTGAAGGGGGCGCAAAGCTAAATTGAAGCAATACTTTTTTTTTTAAGGCTTTTAATAGTCAGTAATGACATATTAATTTAAATTCCAATCCAAAAACATTTTAACAGCCACATTTTCTTCTTATTTCCTCTGTTGGCTCACTATGGTTTTAATCAGTTTTGTGGGGACACTGTGGCAGGCAGCGCCAAACACAGTCTGTGCTGTCAGTGCTGTGAAAATGGCCTTGTTAAAGTGACTTTAGGAGCTTGCTGAATAAGCCTGTTTAATTTCATTTTGTGTGTGTTTGTGTGTGTGCGTGTGTGTGTTCAGACCCCACCACCATGGTGGAGCTGTGGAAGGAGTCGCCCCAGGGCTTGGTCAAAGAGGGGGATACCGTGGAGCTGCGTTGCCAGGGTGATGGCAACCCCCCACCGCCCTTCATTTTCAGCAGAGAACAAGTAAGAATGAACGGCCTTTTCTCACCCCGAAACTCCCCAAGACAGAATGGGTGACACACAGGAGACATGTAGGGAATGTTTTTGATATGCAGAGCTCACAGGGCCCCATGTAGACATGAGTGTGCAAGGTCTGTGAAGGCTCTGTCAGCTCTGACCCTGCAGATCCAGGCTGGGGTCTGAGACCGGAGGCCACACTGACAGGGCTCATGTGTAGGACTCGTTCCCATGTCAGACAAACATCCATTGTACGTGTGGACAATAGAAAAATTCAGCTGACTGCCGTTTCAACTTTTCATAACTGGGCAGACAGTGGTATTTGGTTTGTGGTCATTTAACCACAACATAAGAGTTAAAAGTGTAATTTTTGCTCTCACAGAAGGGAAAAGGGTTTGCTCTTTTTTGTGTTAGAAGATAATATTTCGCTCAGTCAGAAAATTAATTGTTGCGATCTGGAGCCGCTATTTTTTCTGCCCGACACCAGACAGGGCTTTAATCAGACAAAATATCTGTCAAGATGGTTAAGTCTGCGGGGCTTTTTACACACTAGAAAAAACAATGTTATAAAATCATTATTGCTCTTTTCTTTTTTGCAATAAATTAAACTTTGTCGGACTTGTGCTTGTGCAGGCTCTCATGACAGCGCTGACGTGGAGGCAAAGACGTGTTGCACCATCCACATTTAAGCATATCTGCTACTCAAAAGAGATCAATTTCCAGTTACAATGCAAACAATAGATACTTGTTCAGATTAAATTTTACATTTGTTATTGGTTTAGCAGCTGAACATTTCTTTGCAAACTATCAAATGTGGTGCTACTTTCCAGACCTTTGGCGGGGGCAGGCATCCTTAGTTTGACAAGGGATCAAGTTCTTATATCAATCAACAAGTCTGTGGAGTTTGGAGTTATAGCATTGGATTCTTGTGGATGTGAAAATGTTCAGAGATTTATGTTTTTATTTGACCTAAGAGCTGCACTGGAGGGTGTGTGAAAGTAACAGGTGATAAAATGGTTGGTTCATCATCTTTAATACGAAAACATCTTGTGATACTTGGTTTTAGAAAGTCCCTCACTGTTTTCCTCCTCCTCTTTTATTCTTAAAGGAGTCAATGATATATGTGATTTGGGTCGTAGTGTTGTAACAAAAAAATCCATGACAGGTGCATCCTCCACTGTCATGCTGATCCACCAATTACTTTTAAAACGTTTCATGTACATTATCAGGCCATAGGAGGTTATCATTTGTGAACACAGTCAGTTTTATAATCTGGTTCATCATGCAACTGTCAAGATCTTTCACTCTGGATCAAAAGGACAGTGAAACAGTTAGACTAGTCAAACATCATTACTCACACGGTCAGTTCAGTATGACTCTAAGATACCTGAAATATACTTTGTGGCTCAGTTTTGTCCAAACAAATTCACCAAAGTTGTATAATCTCAGTGTATTGTACAATGTAACACCGCCGTTGTATCCTTTATTTTCACTTCAAAGTAACTGCGTGTAGATATTTGTGTTAAATATTTAGGATTTGTTTAAACGCTGTGCGAGAGTCTGAGCACTTGGGGTTCTTGCTTCAGTGGATTCTGATGTAAATTGCGGCTGCCTTTGTAGCCCAGATCTCAGCTGTGTTGGAATGACAGCTGAACATAGAAAAAAGAAGAAAAAAAAAAACAACATCAGCTTCTGGCAAGTTTCAGATATCATCAGCTCTTTATTCTTGAAGCTGAAAGTGATGAAACCATGTGTCATTTGGAAAACTAGGATTTTAAGCTGGCAACCAAAGCACAATTTTCATCCTATGTTGGATCGCCCCCTACGAGGACTCCAAAGACTGCATGATGCATGAAAAGGCGGGTTTGATTCATCAGCTATTTTCCACCTACAAACACTTCTCTCTTCACAACTGAGGGCCTTGGTCCCCCTTTGGATGTAATGTTGATCTTAAACTAAGATCCCCCACTTTCTGAGATACTTGTTAACATGTTAACATGACCACATTATTTGTTGCAGGAGGAGGATGTTGAACTGGAGAGCAGTGGGGATGTATTGATCCTGTCACCAGTGTCGCGGAAAGACAGCGGCATCTACCAGTGCCGTCCTCTGGACGTTGACAGATACACTGACATCAAAGGAGAAATGCAGTTCTCTGTGCACTGTGAGAACATACACAAAGGCCAACATGAATAACAGCATCATTTCATTGCAGACTTTAAAACTTCAACAAATGCATAAAATATGCATATTTAAAAGGGATTTAGTAAGGAAGTTGAAGCAGGGGAGCTGATTCCCCCAGCTTGTCGTCTTTATGCAAAGCAGTGCAAAGAAATATAATCAGCTTTAAATTGAATGCACTGACGTGACAAGTATGTTGAACACCATCTTAGAAAGAAAGCAAATACAAACTATTCCTTCAACTTTTGCATTCATTCTAACTAGATTTGTGACAGTGTCTTCTGTGTCTCGTCTTCTGTTTGTGGTCTTCAGACTTGGACCCAGCCGTGGTGATACCTAAAGACTCAGAGGTCATGCTCAAAGGAGAGGACCTGACTGCAACCTGCAACGCTCTGTCCTCCCTGAAAACATCCACTGTCTGGTACAAGGTACATACACAAACGACTTTAACACAGATAAGATTCAAACAAGTAAAAGGTTAGAAATGTCCTAAAAGTTGTATCACTCTTCTTCTTCTTCTGTAAATCATCATCAATTATCCATGTGTGTGTGCAGGATGGGAAGGAGGTGGGTAAAGGAAACACACTGCATCTGCGGGATGCCACCTATGAAACCTCAGGGGAGTACGTATGTGAGGTGATCGTTCCCTCCCTGCCGGCCCTGCACACAAGCGGCTCTGTGCACATCATTGTCCAAGGTCAGTCCTCTTCAACACCAACTTCTCTTTACGTGTGATGCCAAGTGAAGCTTCCAATCAGAACACACTTTCTACATGGGATGCATAGCTGAAAAAAAAAAAAAAAGTACAAACCATGTTTAACAAGCCAACTTTAAAAGCAAGAACTCTGTAGATATTTGCACATATTTTTGTTGTGTGACTCTTTTGGTCATGAATAGCCCCTTTAGTGACTTTACTTCTGTTTCCTTAAGATTAACAACCGTCAGGTCTTTGATTTAAAACATCTGTACTAGCTTACTATAAATGTCAGCCAGGTTAAGTAGGACTTAAATTTGAAGGAGGCAGTGTGCTGAAACATCAATCTTAGAAGTTGAAGAGAGAAAAGCATTTGAGTAATGAGAGCGTGGCCTTCCCCTCCTTTTTCTCACATTATAAACCCATCAGGAATGAGGTGCACTGTGCCATTTCAAGCCGGCGGAGGACTTTTAATGTGGAACATCTGTGCAGGAAGTGTTGAGTTGCATTGACAATAACTCAGTATTTCTCTTTAAACTCGCAACTGCAGAGGGGTGAGCATGGCATGACCCTGGTGCTGATGGAGTTAGTGCTGTGAAAATGTTCATAACCCAGAGCCTCTCAGGTCAACTGATAAAACATGGAGGCCATGCGTAATAGTAAATGAAAGCAGGAGCAGATAAGACAACCAGCTTGTCAGGAAAACGTGATCACTTAAACCTCATAACACAGACTGAGTAATAATTGTCTGTCTGTGGGTAGGTGGTCCCCAGTTGGCGGGAGTGGAACAGGAAGTTCGCATGGAGGAGGCAGCAGGCAGGATGGTGAACCTGAGCTGTGAGGCTCGGGGATATCCACTGCCCAGCATCTCCTGGAACATCATCGGCAGCCAGGTATCCGACCTGATTCACCGCACCAACACACGTCACAGAGCAGGAGATACAGTTCAACAGACTCTTAGAGGACTCCAATGCAGAACCACACTCAGACACAAACGAGCAGTTTAGGGAGAAAAGACAGTGGGAACAAGGAGCTGCTGGAGGAAAGCAGGGTCCAAGCTGAGGTCACAGGAGTTAGGTCAGGGATCTGAGGACGAGGAAAACGTCAAAAAATCTACTATCTGGAAAGGAAGTGGAGTCAAATCTGGTATTAGTAAGATGAGTGGCAGCTGAGGGAATCGGCTCCTGCACACCTGACCTCAATCCTGCACTCAAAAGGAGTGGAGGCAAAGGGAATAAAACATTGATAGTTGACAAGCAGTTTGAGTTAAAGCCCTGCAACTGCTGCGATTGTAGAGTTATTAGAGTAGAATTATTGTCGTAAAATTTATTATTGTTGACAGTGAAATCATTTTTTAGATTGAACTTTTTTATATGAGAATATTTTCTTCATTTTAATGAATATAATAAGAAAAAAGGTGGACTGAATTCTGTTTTTTGAAGTCATTTGATCATCACTTTATTTAAAGATAAAAATTCTCAACATTTCATATATGTGTTATTTTGCAGCTTGATGCGTGAGGCGTCTCCTCGGCCACGCATGAGATTATAGTCTATAGACAACCAGCAGTGTCCCATGACCTTCATTTTGCCTGCCGTCTCCATTCAACACAGTGTGTGTGTGTCTCTCCACAGAACTGGTATGAGGTGGTGAGCAAGGCGAACGAGCACATGACCCACAGTGTGGTATCAGTCAAGGTCACCTCGGACATCAGCGCTCAGTGCAACGCCTCCAATGACATGGGAACGGAGGTGAAGGCTTTCAGCATCAAAGCCAGTAAGAGCTTTTCTCTCACAGTCGCTGTATGAGTGGATCATCGTGTGCATTCATGGGAAAGAGAGGGGACCACTTGATGTTTTGAAATGTTCATGAACCTTTAGATTATTATTCAGAAATTTTAGAGAAGAAACCATCACCAATCTGATATTTGTAAATCTATATTATGTTCAGGATCAATACCAGGATTTTTCATCTTTTAGCCCATTTCTTCAGAGATGGCAGGATGAAAAGAACAATGATGCGCCCACAGCAATTGTTTGAGTGGGAAAATGACAAATTTATCCAAAGTTTGACTCGTTTTTCTCATTGCACATCAGGATTTAGCTACATTTGAATCTTCTGTTTTCGGTCACGTTCAGGTCACAGGAAATGGCATAAAAGCATTAGCATTTTGGCATGTGGAGACATTTTACAGATTGAAGTGTCTTCTCTCAAAAATAAAATCGAAATAAATTTAAAATGAAGAAAAACCCAAAAATCAGCAACAGGAACTACACGTCACATATCTGTGGAGTCTTCAGCATTACCTCACAGTCTGTTGCCGTCATTACACATACTCCTTTTCCCTACAGAGCTATATGGGATTGTGTGTAATTACTGAAGCAACTGGGATCAAATTAAGTATGAGACGTATGTGTGAGTCTGTGTGTGTCTGTGTGTGTTGGGGTAATGTTGGAGGACAGCTGCCCACTCTAAGTGTTGTTCTACTTGTTCACAGTTCCCAGAGTCACCACCACTGCTCCCTTCTCTCCTGGTAAGATTGTTGCCCGAACGTCTGTTTGTGTTCAAAACTTTCCCTCTTTCAAGGTCTCTTCTGTGTCAGTGTTCACACTTTAGACTGAGTTCTGTCTGTGACAATGAAGGGTTGGAGAACCGCATCCATTATTTATGATTTTCATGCTGAGATTCTGTAGCAGGACTGTCTTTGGTTCTCTGGCAGATCTATGCGATGGCCTATGGGCACATTAAATATTCTGTTTGATAACACAGAGTAAAATCGTAACAGCAGCAAATTCAAGCACACCAACATTTATTAGGAGACTTGGACCAAAATCTGTGCATTGGTATAAAACATTATTTGTATATCCGACTTTTTTTTTTTTTTTTTCTAACATACACATTAAGTGCACAACAGTGCCTCAAGTTTACAGACTTTTCCAGACAGTTGTGTGTTTTATAGTGGATTTTTACATACCAGGAAAACTTGCCGTTAAGGACTGGGAGATCATTATGAGGCAATTTTCTGACTTTATCTGAGCCGTCACTTCATACCATTAAAATCTTCACTAGGCTGTGGGGATTACAGTGGGCACCCGTAAAAAAAAAAAAGCAAAACAGAAAACAAAAGTGAAGTACATCACGAGTGGAGTGGATGTAAATATTTGCTTGCCTCCCTAATTATTCCCCAAGAATCTCTTTCAGGAGTCACTTTGACTGGACTAAAGACATGTCTGCACAGCGATTCCACCCACAGTTAACAAGAAGTGGAAGAGCTGCTCTAATAATAAATTCATAAATACATCACTTTTTTATGAGGTCCACAAAGTGAAACATCCTGCCTCAGAATTAGTCTCCCTCTCCATTTTTGTGGATTTAAAAAGGATGATCTGGATTTAAAGTAGAAAATAGAAGTAATAGAATTTAGGCCAAAAATGGCTATATATGGTAAATATATATATATATATATGTAGTATAAATGATATGATAAATTCAAATCGCAAATGTGCATCAACTGTGGGAGGGGCCTCATCCACTCTGCCAAAAAGTCCAGATTACATTAAAATGTGGTTAAAGCATAAAAGCAGAGTAAAAGCTTAACTTTTTTTGTATTCGCTTGTAGGTTTCACTCCAGAGAGTGAAAAACTGCAAAAATCTGATTAAAAAGGACCACAAAGAAGCTCTGTAAAGTTTTTAAGTCTTGGACCAGAATTTGAATTTGTCTCATTTAATTATGCATGTGGGGGCTTTTTGTGTTCTGTCTTTTTTGTTTGTTTGTTTCTTTCTTTCTTTCTTTCTTTCTTTCTTTCTTTTCTTTCTTCTTCTTCGGCAAAAATATTCATGATAACAGATATTCACTTGGTCCAGGTTAACCGTGGAGGTTATCCTGGGTCAATGGACAGTGAGAGAGGTGAAGTTTAAGGGCACTCTATTGTAGCTGCATGATCATACCACAGAGCGTGATTGGGGAACAGTTGGGGAAACTTTAATGCCGTCATTTAGAGCAGTAATAGAAATGGTGCACTGTTTCTGTACCTGATCCATCATCATCATCACAGGGCCTGTTGACACCTGGTACTAACATCTCAGGCATCAGGTGATTCAATCTTGAGTGGTTCAGGTCTGAAGGCAGCCAAGACGAATTTAGGACAAGTTTAAGATCCGATCAATCAGACCACATTCGGAGGCACTTGGCCACATGTGGACACATTCCTTTAGCAGCGTGAGTGCAAATGTGTTCTGGCCAGACCACTTCCTCTGCTGCCGCAGTCCAATTAGTCCTCACATGGTTTTCTGTATGAACTGAAAATATTTTTACCATTTGGATTGATGGATAAAACCTTATTTCATTGTCGAGCTGGTCTGTGTGAACACACACGCTGAGAGCTGACCCCCTGTAATGGGATCGCACAGGACAGATGTTGATACCAGGTCTCAACAGGACCACTGATACTGCTTTGCCATCTGGAAGCACTAAGGCTGGTGAATTTGTTTACACTTTAGTTACGGTGAAATATCCTGTTTACAGCATTAGTTTCTGCTGTGTTGGCTGTGACAGCCTTGATGTGGGTGAGTCATGAATACAGTCGTGCATTATTATAAACAAAGAGCAAATAAATCTCTTCCTGTGTATTTGAAGAACCTTTGGACAGAATGCACATAATAAATTGGCGAAATAGTTTTGTACATCTAAACCAATAAATATATACCCTGCAGCAAAACTAGACTAAGACGAGCCTCTTTTCAGATGATACGACTGCACTTTTACTTTTTAACAACTTTAAATAATTTTTGTGGAATATGGAAATGTTTCAGCAGCTTGCTAAACATTACTCGAGCATCATGGTGGAAATAGTCTTCCTTGGGGCTGTGTGGTAGACAGTAGTGTATGAAAAGCAGCGCAGATAGAGGAAAGAATGAATTTCACAAAATATCAGCAAATTGTGGATGCAAATGTCCTGCATGGGAGGAATACTAAGAACAGACTCAGTGCTGTTTGAATCAGCAGTAGCAGCATAATAGCTTCCAGTAACACCAGAGTAGAGCTTTGTCCTGGGGGGCGAGGAAGATAGTCAGAGCCCACAAGAAGAACAGTTTGTCCCTGCTCCACAGGCTTTGTGGTTTATTGTTTCATTTCATTGATAAGTTGCAAAGTAATGAGTTTTGGGAACGTCTGAGTAACTGAAATGGTTGAGTCAACACCTTTCGTCTGTTTAAATAGTATTCTGGGTTTCAGTCACCAAGTGTTTGATCAGTTAAGACGCCCTCTGTGGCAGAAAAAAAACAACATTTATCTTTTATAAAGTCATTTTTCGCCTCATCTCAGTGAGAAGGGGGAGAGTAGGGGTGAGAGTGAGAAAGGGTGGGTTGGATTTAACATTAGAACTGCCAACAGGTAAAATTTACCTGCAGTTTACTTTTAATTGTATGCAACTATTTCCATGAAATATTCCAGCACTCCACCCTTTGACTTTTCCTAAAAGTGTGTTAGGCAGCACCCCCTATTGTTAAAACGTTTTAACATAAAGCCAGATTTTATTTTATTTTTTTTAAAAAAAAGGCCATTTATACCTACAAGCGCCAGCGGCTAAAATTTCCCCGTACAGACAATAGTCATTTTCGTGTTATTCATTTCGCGCTTATACGCCGTTGCGGCGTTCTACAATGTGCTGGATCTCGCTGTGGTCAATGCCCGGGTGCTGTACCAGAGCTGCAGGTGTGACAACGTCCCCAGAAGGGACTTCATGCTCCGGCTGGCCCAGGAGCTGCGCACTGAATGGATGGCACCAAAACATATGCCGCCCGTTGACGTGCCGCCGCCGCTTGCTGATGCAGAAGAGCGAAGGTGAGGATGACCTGCCATGGTGAAGGCCAACTGCAAACAGAATAAAACATTCTGCAGAAGTGTGGGGATCCTGTTTGTGGGAAGAGCACGGCCAAGGTGCTGAATATTTGCACAAAGTGTGTTTGAGTTGTGTGTCAGAGAATAAAAAAAGTGTGTGTGTTAAACACATTTGGGGTTCATACGTTCATATTTTCTAATTGTTAATTCCATGCTGTTTTTTTTTTTCTGTTCAGAAAAGTGCTTCACAAATAAAGTTTATTGTTCTATATATATATTTCATTGTCATGTTGTCATTTTGTAAGTTGCATAAAGACACCACAGCCAGCATGCACTGCACTGCAGAAAACTGGACTCTATCACTGTAATGACACTGAAATATAACGCACTTCATTTCACGCTTGGCTAATTGTTTCTTATGCACAAGGAAATTGACTTTTTTTAAATAAGCCGCTTAAGGGACAATATAGATGAAATGGTGTATTATTAAGTGGGGATCAACCTTTTCTTTGTTTTGAAAAGGGCTTCTTCTTCTTCTTCTGAAAGGGTCGGCAAGTGGGAGAGAGTGACTTGAGTTTGTCTTTGTAAACACCCATGATAGACTTATACAGTGATTTTCTTACAGAAAACATCCTCCAGAAAAAGCTGTAGTAGAGACTAGTGACTGACATTTATGTGTAGACTTGGTGAAAAACCCATTTAGAAAAACATACAGAACTAAGTTTTTGTGTCTGTTGTTTGTGTGGAGAAAACTCTCATATTGACCTCAGCCGTTTATTTGGCTGTTAAATAGTCGACCCAAAGTGCCACCCACAAGGTCACTGCCACAACTTCACCGCTGCCAAAGGAGCTCGAAGATGAGTAGAACTGCTGGATGAAATGATGATAACGTGCCTTCCTCTCTGTCTTTGTTGCGTCTTTGTGTGTGTTTGTGTAGCTGAGGGCAGTGGAGTGATCATAGTGGTGATCATACTGTGTCTGCTGCTGCTGGCCATCCTCGGCAGCGTTCTCTACTTCCTGCATAAGAAGGGGAAGATCCCCTGTGGACGCTCGGGGAAGCAGGAGATGTGAGTACAGTCTCTGTTAAATCTGCAGAACCACACAACAAACACCTTTTTTATGTTTTTGCTTTTTGTGTCAGCTAATCCAAAGAAAAGACTAACTAAACAGTGTTCAGTCTGATACGTTCATTCACACATTCCCGTCTAATAGGGATTTTAAATTCCCTTTCCCAGTTTGAGGCTTTCTCTACTCGCCTCTGTGCTCACATGTACAGTATTTTAACACATTTGAATTCCCAACAAATCTCTCCTGATGTTTTTGTTGTTTATGCTGTCAGACAACGGGACCATTAAGACAACATGTTAGCTATCAGTCAATCACAAACTATTTCCAAATCCAGGTCCAACAAAATCATCCAACACCATTTAGAGACAATGGCTGTGTTGTTATTTCAGCCACATTTACACGACGGCTGCGGTGCTGTTCCTTTTCGAGAAGAAGTGTTAAAGGGGTCTGAAAAGTCAAGAAAAGACGCAATGTTGGCAACACCGCTTGTTCCTGCCAAATTATTTTGAAAGAGCAGTAAATAGGGAAGCTTTAACACTTGGCTGACCGACCAATGGTGTAACCTCATCACTCCAGACAGTGAAGCCCTGCTGTTACAGTCCAGCCAAAAACACATAAATGAGCCACACTGGTGCACTGGATGACAAATACAGAGACAAGCTGCACTAAATGGCCATTAATCTACTTTACATTGTACACTTTGAGAAACTTTAGCTGAAAACTGGAGCGAAACATTTTTATTTTTAAATGAAGGCGTAATTTTGTGCAACAGACAGGCTGAAGGAGTCTGAAACTATTGAGCTCTGGCTTGGTCTTGACATGGGACTTAGTGGCTTTGACAGAAGTACAGAATATCAGCCGCCTTATCCTTTAACAACGTTGGGAACATTTCTCTGAGCTGAAGCCAAAACCTTAAAATTGTGAGAAAATGATATTCCAGTGTGTTTTTCTGGTTCTCCCAGGATGTTGATGGTGACATGTTGAAAACAAAAGGATTTCAGCAAAGATTTAAGCACAGTGGGGCAATATCAAACTTGTGCTACTTCCAAAATAAAAATGTCCTACTTTTGTTATCTGTGAAAAACTTTCCCAAACGAAAACTGAAATCAGATCTGAGGGGGAACAGAGCCCAGCCGGACCAGACCGAGGATAATGAGACCTGATCCACAATGTGAACGAACTAATGGAACAGAAACGTTGCAGTAATGGAAAGAAGCAGCAATAGAGAATACATAAGAAAGAATATAAAGTTCCATCCATCCATTATCTGTCAGGATCATTGCAGCCGATCCCAGCGCAGGGTACCTGGTCGCCAGTCCATCAAAGGCCCAACATGTAGAGATATACAGTCAAACAAAGCTCACACTCACACCTGCAGGTGATTTAGAGTCCACAGTTAACCTAAATTACATGTGTTTGGACCTAGAACCTGGAGAACCTGGGGGAACCCACACAGACGACAGGGCAAACTTTCAAACGCCACACAGAAAGGCCCAGAATGTAAAGTTATTGAAGTTAAAAACATTTTATTTTAAATGTTTTGCTTCAAAGATAAACTATAATGTTTATAAGTAACTGAAAAGTCACCTCATGGTCCAAAATCTAAATCAAATAGAAAACCTGAAAATGCTACAGGCTACTGATTTTCCTAAAATAAACTGGCTCCAGACCCCCCCTGCTGTAAAATAAGACCCTAACCCACCTAGGCTGAGGAGAACCTGGAGGTGGGTCGGGTCCCGCTTCCTCAGAACCGAGCGGACCTGTAAAGCCAAGTCTTCCTTCTGCCAACAGAACCAAAGAGAAGACCACCAAAGATGACATCGTCGTGGAGATGAAGACCAATACAAAGAATGAGGAAGCCGTCCTCCTAAAGGCTGTCAATGGAGACAAACAGGGCCCGAACGACAAGGTAACTGTTGTTGTAGATTAATGGAGTGTCATTATTTCACAATGTCACAAAAACAGGACACAAAAGGTCCACTAATGTTCCTTAGAGGCTGCCATAGTCACGAAACCCCCACAACAATCAACAGTGATAGCGGGTGGGGTCACGTGGTGTATTTGGGGTAACATCAGTTAATATTATTGACTAGAGAAAATATTTCTATTTCTAAACCAGAAATGTCTGTAGGTCAATTTTTAATTCTGAAATTATCAAATCGCGACATTATTGGAAGAAAACTGGCCAGAGGGGTCCTGAAGTCATCATAATTAGTGAGTCTGGCTGATGGATGACGCGATTACCTGATATTCAGCTGTGTGGGTGCTGATTGTGTGATGCGGTCCTGCTGTGGTTCTCCTGCTCCTGCTCTATAAGTAGGTCTTCAATTTGCTGGCTGCTGGGCTAGAAAATACAGAACAACAGTTTTCGGTCCGTGCACATGAAGGCGTTTTATTGTTTCAAGATAGTGTGCAGGATCTTTTTATTTCTTGTGAGCATGTTGTTCAAAACCTATTTTAGTTATTGGAAATGTTACATATCAGTGTTTCTTTCCTGGTGTGTGTCATCTGGAGGTTAAAATAACTTTGACAGATGAGCCACTACAGTTTCTGTATGTTGTCCTCCTTATTTATGTACATCCTTACACACAAAACTACATAAATTGTGACCACAGCTCAGAGTTAATGCGTCTTACTGAAGCAAAAATCTGTCTCCCACAGTAAAAGCCCTGGCGGCTGGGCAGCAAAGTTGTGTGGCAGGAAGCAGGACACATGAAGCCAGCGGTCTGTGTGTTTTTTGAGCAGACTGATCTGTGCCCTGCAGGATAACACCAACCCACGGTCGGACATTCCTCCATCATGCTTTGTTCTCAGCAGTATTCAGTAGATTTACAAAGTTAAACCCACAACAACAAAAAACATGTTCACATTACACACAAATACACAGGTTTTGTATGTACAGATGTGTATTTTCTCGCAGATGAATGTTTGTTTCCTGAAGCATTCACAACCTCCATTTGTTTTGTACTATTTCCTCAACATATGTTCAACTGGCTTTTAGTGAGTGTATGATAATTTTTTTTTTTTTTTATGAAAGTGTATTATATATATTTTGTTATTTAAGCTATTTTGGCACTCAGATTTTCATTGGTGGTAGCGTCTGGGTCATGTGCATGTTGATCCGTGTTCATGGGTCCAGGTGAGTTTGAGGACGGGACCTGACGTCAGAGACCAAACATTAGCTCAGTCAGCGTGTTTGCCTCAGTTTGACTTTTGATTGACAACAATCATTTTAGAAATCAATGCTGAAATTGGAGGCGTTTCCTCCAGCGTCGACCTGACAGTTAAATCACCCGAAGCTGATGTCGGGGTACACTTTTTGTGATCTAATCGTGGTAGAAAGTTAATTGCCCTGGTTTTTTTAAAAAACAAGGACAAAAGACCATGCAGGAATTGCGAGCTGCTGGATACTGTGCAGGTTGTTGCACCTGTTATTGGTCACCTGGGTCTCTCTCTGTACTTTCCAAATCCAATTCATCAGCAGAATTTTGCTCATTATACAGATTTATGGGTTGTCGTCACTCTCTCCAATCTACTAGTGTATCACGACATAGCTCAGTGTTTGACATACAACACAATGTGTAACAATGTGTTATTTGACTAAAATTCCTTCAACACTGAAGGCAGGAAAATACAACAGTAATAAAAATACATAAATTACAATCACACACACTGACTGCCTCCTTTTGCAAACTACTGTCAAGCCCTTGTATTGTTTGTAAATACATGTAGTGTACAGACCCGTTAGCGGTGGCCTTGGACTGTTTCTGAGTGTGTAAAGGTCAAAGGTTAGATATCTGCTGTGCCTGTTTTGAGAATGCATCATACACTGAATTTACACTGAATCCTTTGGTTTGCTCTGTGCATTTTCTTTGTGTTTCCTCTGAGAGCTCGTCCAGCCTGAGGACGTGTGTCAGTGTTGTGCACGTTTAAGCCTCTTACTACACAACTTGACACTTGAAACTTGCTCTATTTGGATAATCCATCACACTAACATCGACTTTTCTGACCAGTATTAACGCAGTTTTTCTGCAGATTTATGAGAAAGGTCTGCTCTGCATTACAATGAAACTGCCATCAGTCTTTTTTTTTTTTTTTTTTTTTGACCGACAGAGAGAAAGTTTCTCGTGAGAAAGTTGTGGCTCGCTAAATTCGTATTGAATTGCTGATCTTTTAAAAAGGCCAAAAAGTCATTTAACATCTCTTAATGGTGTTTTAAAGGCCTTCCAGGTTCTTTCAAAAATTTGGATTAAAAATCTAATCAGAAATGTCACAAGTACAAAATGAAATTTGTACAGTCAAATTGTTTTTCTGCTGTCATCATATACTGACTCCTACACATTTCCACAAGAACTCCAGCAAAAAAAAAAAAGAAATACTAAATAAAATCTTATTTTTAAGTAGATCTTTTTTTTCCAGTGCAATAAAAGAGTCATCGACAAATGCTATTTAATGACAGTTTGGGCCTTTTAAAGATGGCCAGGGATTCTGTTTCAGTAAATATGGTTGTTCATCTGTGAGTCAGTAGTAACTGGTGCTGATCGACAGCTTGTTTAAAAAAACTGTTTATCCTCCTGAGTTTAGTAAACTGGCTAAAAAGTGCACCGACACTGGTGTGTCCCTTCAGGCCCCTGTTGTGAATATGACATACTGATCGCTTACTTTGTAGGTTATTGTGAGTTTGTTTTTCTGTTGCTGAGTGCCACACTGCCCCGATGACTTGCAACATTAACAAAGTAGTGACATGTTTTCTTTTAATCTTAGTTTCTTATGTTGTTGTTTTTTTTCCACTGAGTTGAGATGTTTAAGTTGTATGAAAATGTCCAGGTACAGGACGTCCTGGTTTAGAAAAGCCGCACAAAAGCCATCAAAGCAACTGTACCAGATATTTCTGATTTGATCTAGACAGCAACACATAAATATGACAGTCTTCGTTTCTTGTTCTGGATTGTTCACCAGTGGGGAAAGAAAAAGTTTGGAAAATAAACATTGCAGTTTTTTGTTTTTTTGTGTGTGTAAATTAAGTACTGTACATGTGATCCTTTGATGCTTGCGGTTTTTTTTATATTTTTTGCAAGAAAATGCCAAATAAAAATGTTTCATTTCAAAGAGAGACTGCTTTTGTATCATTTTTGAAATTTTAAAGAGTAGTTGGAATAAAGGCCCGCGAGTTCACCATGACCCAGAACAGCAGCCACTTCGGTGGGCTCTGTTCGTGCTGCGCAGTCCCACAGTGACGAGACAGGAAGGAGCGCTGCCTCCAAACCCCTGTCAGCGTGAGCTGGAAATGGCTCCAGCAGTAGCTCAGATTTCCAGCTGGAGCGATGAGGAGGAGGAAGGACAGAAAACACAGCTCACATCTGCAACAAATTCAGCCACCGCAATCTCCGGGCTGCCCGTCTCACTGCAAAACAAATCAGCCATCCCTCCCTTATTCATTTAGCATGAAGTGAAGAACACCAGGTCAAGACAATATTTGTCTCCTGAGACAAAAGAGAAAAAGAAAACATTTAAAAATTCTCATTAGCCCTTTTAGCTGGTAGCTCTGATAAGCACTTCACTTGTCTCATCCTCTCAGAATTATCTAACACTGAAGAGGACTTTATTCTTTCATTTAAAAACAATTATGATGCACTGAGACCAAATACTAGAATTTATATAGAAATATGTGTGTGTGTGTGTGTGTGTATTTAAAATATACTATCTCCTACAGCTGTAGTTCTGGTCCTAGGAATCCCTCATTTTCAAGGAGCTTTGCTACAAGACATCTCTTAGTGTTTATAGCAAGTATGGAGCAGATTTAATGTAATTTGTAGTGGAAACAGTGAATTCAAGCCTTTAGTCGTCACGGACAAACCACGGGGATCAAATGTTAAAGAAAATACAGTTTAATTAAAAATCTTAATGGCTTAGGCATGACAACATGGCAACACAATGAATGCTGAGGATATTAAAAAGACAATAAATAAAATCATATTTACACAGGCAACAACAAAGCCATGAAGACAACATTTTAGTAGGCAAGTTCCTGCTGAAAAGGCTAGTTAACATGATTATACCACATAAATCTTTCACCAGTGACTGAGGGGAGTGTTTGTGTGTTTGTTGTTTGAGCCAGCGGAGCCTCTGGCAGTGATGTCAGCCTCAAGTGTATCCTCACACAGCGGCACTTTGATGGTCAAGAGTAATTCCCTGTTAGTGTTCAAGCGCTGAGATCAAGAGAGCACAAAGCCAAAAGACTCGACATGTCCTCTCAGAGGCAGAATGAGCTGAGGGGGCAACATGAAGGGGCAGCTTGCTCCTTTGAAATGCTTTGGGTCTGGGGCAATTAAAGCTGTAAGGTTTTTACTGACTCACAGCAATACAGAGAGCTGAGACATTGGACTCACCAATATGAGGCCCACTCTGCAGGGTTTGAACTGTGAAGTGGTAGCTGATCACACGGCTACCACTTCACAGTTCAAACGTGATTTCAGCTCATTTCACTGCATTTCCTTTTTGATTTACATCAACGTATCCAAAGTACTTTAATGACAAGAGACAGATTCTCTTTTTTTAAGAGTAGGGAGACGTCCCTGAACAGACCAAATCTGTAAACCAGATTTAGAGTACATAATGAGATGCTGCAGCCCAGGAATAACCAATCACAGCTACATTCACCAAACTGAACTCAGAACTGATTTCACACTGATCATTACATAGTTTCCCCACGAGGGGGCAGCAAGCTGTTTGTTCGTCAACCAAATTTGTGGAAAGTTTTCACAGTTGTAGCTGTGAATTAAATGACTTCGTATGAAAAACCAACTCTGAACTCTTGACGTATTGTTATTGAAAGGGTCGGTAAATGGCTCCCATTAAAAAAGCAAAGCTGTGGAGATTTCCACTTCATGGGAGCAGTTAATGTGGACTTGAGTGTTTTGGTTTCTGTTGTTTGGGTTGTGATCAACAGAAGGCACCTTTACTGTTTGTGTTACTGCAGAAACCTTGTGACCGCCGAGGGTAGGGTGTACTTTGGAAAATAAAAAAGGAGAAATTGCACTCATCGTTCAACAGGGAACTTCAGACATGATTTCCTGTTTATATGTGAAAGTGGAAACGAGATTTTCATCACTGTCTGGTATCTGGCAGCGTTCATTAATGTGAACGTTCATATGGAATGGCCTTTTTTTTAACTGTGAATGGAGCTTCCCTTCTCTTTGTACATCTGTATTCCGCACTGACGTCCCGTACTTAGATCAGACTCTCTGCCCTGATGACTCTGATATCTTTTCATCTTTGCTCTGGTGTTCTTCTGGTTTGGTTGATGTACGAGCCCTCGTGTATATGACGTCAAATGCCCACGAAAAGGGCAATTCACCATTAAGATAAAGGGTTTGGTGCCTGGGAGTGACAGCTGCACATTTTGGTCCACTGGAAACACATCTGGGTGACGTCCAATGGACTATTTAGCTTACTCATTTTCTTTCTTTTGTTAATTTGGTTATTTTGCTGGAGAATTAATGTTATGTCGATGTGAAGTTCTGACTCTGACCTTTCAGTCACTTCCCTACTGATGTTACTTTGATCAAAATAGCTGCAGATTACTTTTCTGTTAATTGATCAATTAATGAAGTAATCATGTCAGCCTGCAATATATATTGCAAAATCACTTTGCTGAGGGGGTTTTTTAGCAGCCGGTAAGCTGGTATTTTCAATTTGTCCTGTTTATGAGCTGCTGAGTGAATGAACGGTCTGAGCTCTGAGGGATGGCTGAAATTTGTCTCATTGTTGTAAACAAAACTTCAGAGTCTGATTTTAGAGAAAGTTGATGATCCTGGTGAAAAAACTGCAAAATTGGTTTAAAAATACGCACTGCTGCAGATTATATGGTAAATGTAACATGAGAAAGAAAGAAGAGAAAAAAATTAAATTGCTGGAATGTCTCCATCAGAAAGTATCATGAGTCCACTGCCAACATTATTACATCGTCCCTACATGTTCTTTCAGCAACATCAGTACACAACCAAATGCTGAATGCTGAGTACCTGAGTCCACATGACAACACACCACCTTCAGAGCTCAGTGTGAATGCCCTCCATTGGATTCTTCACCAAACCCAGTGAAGCTGCTCTGGGTATAAACATGGTACATTAGACATGTAAGAGGAAAACTAACAGTTCATGTTAAAGTCTTTTCACTTTTTAGTAAGAAACTATATAAGTATATGTAAGCTCTTGACTAAATAAAACCAGCCTTCAGTGACGGGCCACCTCGGAGGGCGGCAGCAAACCGGGGAATCAGATGAACTTCGGCCATTGTTAGTACCACACA
This sequence comes from Remorina albescens, assembly GCA_034769265.1. Lineage (NCBI taxonomy): Eukaryota > Metazoa > Chordata > Actinopteri > Carangiformes > Echeneidae > Remorina > Remorina albescens. Next base: position 4,396,350 of record CM068490.1, on the reverse strand, counting down.
CAGCACAACACGTTATAAGAATACTTGAACATTAAACTTGTTATTTCATTATAGAACCATGGTTGATCCGGGAACTGCGAGGAAGTCAAAATGGAGTCATGTTGAACTTAACCATCGAAACAGAGCGAGCCACAGTGACGCGTACGACATGAAGCCCTGTAATACTGCACTGCACCTGAGCATTCACATTCTTCAGCATGAGCGTGCACACACGCACACATGCGCACGCACACGCGCACAGACACACACACACACACACACACACACACACACACACACACACACACATCACTGAGTTAATCACTACATTTCTGACCGAACCGGTGTCGCTACATATTCATATGCCACAATTTGCTAAAAGCCAGTAAAGCACCAAACTGAATGGCTGCCAGCGGTGGGACGCCAAGTCCAACACACAGCGATCATTAAAGTCAGTGTAGCTTCAACAACACGTAGCTTAATGAGGGAAGGTACTCAGACAGAGGGGGGGGGGCACTTCCACAGCACGGGCCGATCTCACCTGAGGTCAAAGCTTCGCTACAGAGATCACGCCTTCAAGGCTTCCACTCTCCATAAATGCTGCATTCAGGTCATATCAGATCTAATGATCCTTCAAACAACCTGCACTAAAGGTTTGAGATACTGAGGTTTCAATGTCAAATACTTGGCAATGGCATAACAATAGTCCAGGTTAACCAAAATAATATAATTTCACCCTCTAAAAAGACCTTTTTATGGACATTTCAAGAATTGATAAGTTGATGTTACTGCTGTTATATCTTCTGATATGCTGTGAACGCAGCATTACTCCTCAGAACAAAGCCTTCTGGCAAGTACTGGCCCTGCAGGAAAGTGCTTGGTAAATGCTATCCATGATAATGGCACAGAGTGTAGACAAAGAGGAAAGAGAGAGGATGAGTGTCACTGAAGCGACTATGTGGCGATGTGTGCCGTGGAGGGGATGGAGACAAATTCGCGCAGGATGTTCTTGGCTGTCTCCAGGTTGTTCTGGGCGATCATCAGGGCTTTCTGGATGTCCTGGATTGAGTAGCCTTGAGACATCAGGCATTCAATCTCTCCATTGAGGGCCAGGTTTCCAGGGCCTGTGGGAGGAGGAGGGGAGGCAGAGGAGGTGCCCGGGAGCTCTGGCAATGGAGCAGAATATTCACGGTTTATGGGCCGGGGCCGTCGGTCTGAGTTGGCTCGCCGAGGAAGAGGTTTAGGGGGGCGGGTGACGGGGGGTTCGGTAACTGGTGCAAACATACCTGGAAACACACAGTAAATGTGAGAACCGTGTTAAATGTCAGCACCTGATTTGATTTTATGTAACGAGTGGATCACACATTGATGAGTGGCAGAACAGCAATAAATGTCTTCTACAGGTCTGGAGAAGATTATTATTACAGATTATTATAAACATAAAAACTTCTACAAATACATACACGTTTCTACTGAGCCATCCACACTGAGGGTGCTAAAGGCAGCTGAGGGAGCGCTCATATCTGACAGGGTTCTCCTGGTTGGGCCCGGAGGGACGACAGGTCTGGGACAGTCATACTCATAAATATCCTCCACGTTGGTCTCCTCCTTCTTATCCTGGGAATCTGCAGCCAGGCGCTGAGGGTGGTCTGGAAAACAAACACCACAGTGATGATGACGGCATGTAGTGAATGTATAATAAAAGGTACATATAGAGTGAGTGACAACAAAAAAATGAAATGGTAAAAAAGAAACATCTGTTCTACTCAACATTATATCATGAAACAGAGAAGATGTCCTTCACATTTCTTCTACTTTACATTATCCAAAAAGGAACCAGCTTTAGGGGTCCCAGCATTAGGGGCATAGTGTAAGGGTTAATGCCGGTAAAGGAAAAAAAATTGTCTAAATTGTTTTCTTTAGATTTTCCTCTATGACTGATACTTTGGGTGTGTTGTTACCCAGATCTGAGGTCTGTGCTGTCTCAGATGAACCAGCCTGAGCCTGGATGTTACACATGGACTCGTAGACTTGGGGATCCTCAGAGTCATTCTCACCCGCTTCACTGATGAGAGAAAGAAACACAGAGAGACAAAAAAAAATCATTAATGAGTGGTATAATTAGCTATTTTTCAGTGTATGCCCGGCGTTTATACAAACTCCAGTCCTGGTGTAGCTTTCTGGAATGTGACCTGTGGCTGTACCTGGAAGTTAATCTAAACAGAGAAAAATATCTGGAACGAAACAAACCATTTTAGCTCATCAGGTCTGAAAACACATTACCAATGTAAAATCAAGTTTATGATTACTGAAACATTTCAGGGTGTGGCAGTGAATCAGTATATTTAATAAAATAATTTCTTTCTTGCAGCATGATAAAATGAGAGCAACACTGTTTCACTTTCTCTGATGGCACAACTTGAGAAATTACCTTTTTGTCTGCATCCAGTCTGCCACATGTTAGACTCTAGGATTACAACATATCACACGGCTCACATCAGAAGTATGTGGTGTGTGGATTCTGGCCCTGTATTTTAAACTATTGTCATTGTTTCATCAAAGAGAAATTCTTCTCAAGCATCTGCTTCGACTCCTCTGAGAAATTCACAACAGGGGGTGAACCTACTGAATTAGTAAAAGGGAGTAATTTGAGGGTTTCTGAAGGGGACATCACTGGACAAAAAAAACTGAAGCTCCAGAGCTCCCTGGTGGACAGAGAAATTACTGCTGTCGATAGAGAGATTGCAACATTTAGCACAGCGTCCCGCCACCATAGTCCACATACAATCACCCAGCACTTTTTCAAAAACTTTTACACCTGTTTATTAACACGTGAGACGCTATAGATACAAGGCAGACCCTTCAGTTAATGTTCACATCAAACATCAGAATGTGGAGAAATGTGACTTCAGTGACCCAACAGACAGGGAAAACAACAGACAGGCGGCAGGAATGTGTCGCTGACAAATGTGTTTACCTGATGTCATTGTGTTGGTTTGCCTGGGCTGGGGGTGGAGGCACCAAAGAGCCTGTTATTACCCAGGGAGCACCAGTGGCAGGAAGAGAAGTGGGACTCATGTACTCATTCTCCTCACAGTCAGATGACAGCTTCTCCCCACTCGACATGGCAGGCGGTGCCAGAGACCTGGTCATACACGTTAATAAACAAAATGGAATTTTCTCTTTCTTGTGTAGTCAAATTTATCAGAAATCTTGAGACAAAAAGTGTAAACTTGAGAATACACAACTGGGTTAAATACCGACACAGATGCATTTTGATGCGAGTGTAACATTTAGAAATATTAGCTGTAAATGGATTTTGTGTGGTATATTATTTTCAACATCAAGGCTGCTCCTTGCCCTGAAGCAGGTGATAGCCTTTAAAAAAATTTATTTTCTTGTGGTCAGATGATGAGGGGGGAAATATTTGCAGGGTTTATTCCAGTGCACTTTATGCCAAAACATTTCCTTGTGGTTTTCTGCTCTAACATTTGAAATGTGGAACATAACTTTCATTTCAGCCAGTTGGATGAAGGTGGCTGTCTGCAAGAAGGAGGCCCAAAAGTCCTTTTTCTGTATTATTTCTTTGGGTAGATTCGTTAAGTTACAACTATTTGCTCCGCCTCAGTTCTTACTTCATGCTGTTACAACCCATCAATTGCACCTGACAGTTGCAGAGCTCAGTTGCAAACCTTGTAGCCAAACAGTAGACTGCATTGGTAGCTGACTGGGATTTGAGTCCCTCTCCGCCGGTTTCGCTGCTCTGAGAGATGGAGGACAGGGCTGTTGAGGCCTTGGTTGCAGGACGTGGGACCATATAGTTGGAGGCCCAGGATGGCTGGTCAGGGGTTGAGGGCAGGGGCCTTCTTTGGAGTCTAGAGTCCTGGCCGACCAGGGAGGGACGCTCTGGAGGGGGAGGAGGTGGCAGTTCTCTCAGGGCGGGAGGCAGAGGTAGAGGCTTGTCTCTATGAGTGGCTGGCATCTGGGAGAAGGAAGGAGTGATGTTGTTGACATTAACCAGTATAATGTGTTTAAAGGAATACGCGATCTCTCAAAGGCTAGTAGCACACTAACTTTGGCTGTGGCTCCCTGGCCCAGTGCACTGAGGGAGCTGGAGGGTCTCTGCTGCAAAAGGTCTAGTCGGGGGGGAACTGGAGGCAACTGAGACACTGGAGATGGTGGACGCTCAACCTGCCCACACACACACAAGGTCACACACTCAAAGATGTTGCATGTATTCATGCAATTCGTCTGAACTACAAAACTAATTCATGCCACAGAAGTAATTCAACATGGATCTGTCAAGATGATGTTTCTGTACTTGTGGCTTCCTCTTACCTTCGTACAGGCCAGCCTGCTCATGACAAGGTGCTGGTCCTCCAGACGATCATCTTCTTCCTCGTCATTCCCAGCAACTTCTGCTCTGCTGGCCCCCTGGAAACCAGCAAAGGAAGCCCCGCTGGCTTTTGGGTGGAAGGGGTCCACCACAATGGGCTCTGTGCCTTTAATCTCACAGCGGCAAAATGGGCAGCCTTGACCTTCTGACTCCTGATTTGTATATACAGCGAGCAAAAAGAGAAGAGAGGCCTTCATCAGATATGAAACCCGATACCTTTGCTCTACCACATTTTGCAGCTGTAAGCAATTCTTCTGAAGGGATACACAGGGAACTTTCAACCCAAGAACTGCAACAGCTAGATGGGCTGCAGTAATAAAAGCAACAATGAAAACTAAATGTAGCACTTTTGAAATGCTCTGAATTTTTCCACACTTCCCTGTCAGACAGGGAAGTGTCTGACACTTTTATGAACTAAAAGTATCAAAAATGGTTAAGATAGAAAAAAGTCAAGAGCCAATTGGCCACAGTACAACTAGTAAGTGATGTGGTGAGTAAACATTTAGATTTTATATTATACTCATGTGGAAATGATACGCCGCACATCCAAATTTATCACTTAAACCTGAACCAACACAGTGTACATACCACAACACTACTGATGTTACCTTGACCAAAATAGCTGCAGATTACTTTTCTGTTAATCGATCAATTAATGAAGTAATCATGTCTCATTAGTACATAATAATCATATAATTATTAGTGCAGTGTTACACTTATTTCTCTCAGCCTCCGTTTTTTTGCTTTTTGTGTAATTTGTTTCACATTAAAAGCTTTGGAGGACCAGGTCAGATTTTGAGGAGCTGGCAGGAAGTGCAGAAAGTCCTGTTCTTCATTGATAGTAACTTAAGAGCAGCCACTATGAAAGTTACAGGTAATCAAAAAAGAAGACACGTAACATGTAAGGCCAGAATTTTAGAACAAAAATTAGCCTGAAGTCTTAATCCAAGGCAAAGCTCAATTAAAATGAACCTTTATAGCAGCAAGCTAATGACAGACAGACGTCCCTTCCCTTTTTTACAGAGCTGTGTTAAACCTTATGATTAAATTTTATGATGCATGGAGACAGCCTCACCTGCCAAGCTGTCAGACAGGAGGTGCACATCAGATGCCTACAGGGCTCGATCTTCACATCCTTGTCGTTCTCTGCACAGATCTTACAAAGCTGGAAAGTGGATCCCATCTCACAGTACAGCTCATACTGCTCCTACAGGGAAAAAGGAGGAAGAGACAAAGGCTTTTAATACGAAATATTGTAATTTTTAACACTTAATGGTAGCCTCATTCTGAATCAAGGGGGTTTTATTCATTCATGATTATCAATAAAATTTTATTGTATATAGTATAGTATAAATGTCTAAATATTATAGCATAACACTAATTTGTATTATGCATCTTCTTGTGTGTAAATATGTCAAATTTGTGCTTTGTACTAAAAACAGATTTCATGAAAAGTAAAAAAAATAAAAAATAAAAAGTTTAACTGAGAAACAAATGAGGTCAAACCTGAGTAACTTTAATGTGGTCCTGTGGAGATGGTTCACACAACCCAGTCAGGTCTGGGTTCTGCGCACGGCCGTCAGGGAAGAGGTAGCTAAAGAAACACAGCATACATTAATCACATAAACACACACAAGGCTCAGTATCATCTGTAATTATTAAGCTGTAAAACTAAAAGAGTTGGTTGAAAGTCACTAACATGCTCAAAAGGTGGGACTAACTCTCTGTGTGTTCATTTAAAATACTCAGCATGGCAGTTTTAAGATCAAGAAGAGCAGTGTGCTATATATTAACTGTGGATGCTTTCATGTCTACAAGATGCTGTTTCACTCATGCACCATGTACTTAGTAATGGATCAACAGCAAAGAAGCTATTATACTGCAGCAGTGATTTATAGATGCTTTGATACGCTTTATCACAGAATCAGACTAAAAAAAAACAGCTGCTGTCCTCCAACAGGGATCAAGCTACAGATTTTTCACAGCCACGGTGGAGGAATGTCTCGTACTTTAAAGATATGTCTTTTGCAAAGCATTCCTTACATGGTGCACATAATGAATGCTGTAATACACAAGTACAGGAGTGCCAGGGCTCTGTGTGAAGAGTTTTCCATTTAAAATTTTTTTCTATTTCAGCAGGGATGTGTGTGTATGTGTGTCCCTTCAGAATCAGAAATCCTGATGTAAAATGTAATATTGCAGCTGATACACTGGGGTGAAACTGCAGAGCTGAAATGATACATGTTTTGTTTGTGATAAACAGGATTTTCTTCTGCTGCACCCCAAAATGTATAAATTAGTGCTTTGACACTGTGTTGCAGTGGGACTCACAATCCCTCTCTGTAGCCATCAATGAGGGCTTGAAAAAGTGGTTTGTTATGGGGGATGGTCTGCAGGATGTTGCCATCAGCTGTCACGTAGCCGATCGCCCACTGGCCCAGCCGGGTGCAGCTCAGCCTGAAGATGTAACTGAAAGAAAGAAAACAATGAACCCAGTCAGCATTCAATTGCAATAGCATGTTTATTGCAGTTGAGAATCTGATGGTTGCATCCATCAAAAAGAGTTTTTCTTCACTAGAGTCATGTGTTTCTGGTTTATGCAGGATTCACTGACAGATTTTTTTCATGTCAGAAATTAATTTTGTGCATCTGTGGCACTCCAAGCTCATCTGTGTCTCACCTGCCAGGTTTGTGGATGAACCTGTGCAGCCGGGCCTTGACCTCGTCATAGGTTAGGAAGGCCATATAACCAGGGTGTGTGACCGCAAGACTGTTCCAGTTCCTTAGAAGAGATGACCATGGCTACAAAACACACAGAAAACATGGACAGGGATCAGTTTGCTCAAGCTCAACACTTCATGAAAATGTCCTGACTTTGTCTTTCCATGTTTATCTGGTCTACTTCAGCATCTACACAATGGTGATTAAGAGGGACTCAGAGAAAGAGTGATGATACAAATGGGTGCTCTTTTGTCAAACCACTGTATGCCCTCTCTTAGACATAAGACCACAATTTACACTAAGATGTCAGATGTTCATGTTCTTTGTGTGTCATAGTTGACAATGGATTTTAATTTATAAATGTCGAGTTCAGAATTGTTAATTCTACATAGTACCCAGACCAATCTTTTGTGAGCCTTACCTGGAAGAGCCTGGTGAAGATGTCAAATTCAAAGACAGAAATGTAGTCGTTGCAGGTGAGGTCAATGGTGGATTTTAGGGCCATGGCCTCCAAGCCTGAGCTGATGGGGTGAAACTCATGGAGAGCCTGGCGAAATGTCCTCCATGGCACGATGGTCCTTCATGGGTAGGAAGGAGTAACAGAAGTAGCAGGTTTGATATGAACCCAACTGTGGCTTGAACTCCTTAGGTCATTCTCACATTCTCAAAACCTAAAGCTTAGAAATCAGCTACTAAAAAGGGTTAGCACTGTGACAGGAAGGTTATGACAGAGAGAAGGTGAATCAAATGAAGCACACAACATTAGTTGTAATCAAGAAACTACTCATGACACTTTGCTATTTTAATGCATTAAAAACAACTGATTCAGAAAGATGTTTACAAGCACAAATAAATACACTTAAAACTTAGTAAAGCAAACTAAACTTAGTTCACTGACTTCCTCTTTATTCTGTCTGAGAGAGGAGAAACTCACTTGTCCCCAAAAGACCTTCTCCAAAATTCAGCAGCATCAGCTTTGGTGATCCTGAAGTTGTCGCCCTGAAACAGGCCATTGGGGAAGATGGCTTTTAGCTCTGCTAGCATGTGACTGAAGATCAGAGACAGCTTGGTGAGGTTTCGCCTAGGTAAGAGGAAGAGACAGGGCAAAAGAAACAACACAAGTTAGTCGAGACATTACTAGATTAAGTTCTGATCACTTGTCAGACAGTTATTTCACAAATAAGTATGAGTATAAGATTTTCTCAACAACAAATACAATATAATTTCAATTTGCACTTAATATTTTTACACCTTGAAATGCCACACCATTCCTGTACCTCAACAATCACATGCCATTCAAACAATTTAATGTGTCATTAATTTATTTAATTTAGATTTTTAAACAGGGGTGGAAATTTTCTGTAATTTATAGACAAAAAAAAATTTACCAGCTGTAACTGTTGATTTTATACTTCTATTATTCCATCAGACTTAGGTACCGTAAGTCCCATTCTGCTGAACTTTCAGTTTGGTACATGATTTAGCTAGTTTATAAAAATCCTAAGCGTAAACTACATTATTGGCCTTGGCCCCACAGAAACAATCACATAAGCATGCAGAAGAAATGCGCCACAATAACCTACGGCTTCACGACGACATCTTGAACATGAAGACTGCTCTGGCCCTATATGGCAAGGCTTGGTAATATCAGACGTAATCAGAGGCAGGATGAACTTTTGCTTTGTAATGGTTTTCTGAGAAACAGAGGAAGTGGATGTGATTGCGAAATTTTAATCATGCCTTTTAAAAAGAGCTGGCTGTTTCAGTATCAGGTTGCAGCATCGGTCAGCTTCTGCCAAATGTCATGGGTTGAAGTTTCAATATCATGGAACATTTAAAAACAGATTGTGAAAAAAGCTATTGGTAACTTTATAAAAATGTGGTGTCACTACAACTATGATGGGACGGTGTATTTTAGTTTCTTTCCTTAGATTTAGTGGTTAAAGGCAAAACATGGACTATAATTATGCCAATAGGTCATTGCAGGCTTAATGTTGACATAAAGGAATAAGTGCTATTCATTTCTAGCCCACTGCCATTCAAATAAGTAACGCTGACATTTTCTAAAATTCTGCTGCAGAATGGGCTCATGGAGACAAAACAGTTCATTGGCTAAATGGACAAAGGACTCACAGAGAAATAAGTATTTAGATGAGAGCACACCATCAGTTGCTGTATCAATTTATGGTATGGATAATTCTGTTCCATCAAGACAGCGAAAATGAATTAACATGTCCTTAGGATATATAACAGTTACTACTTGACAGCCCTTTTCTTTGCTGCACCTAAATGTGATATCCGGCTCTTGAGCTTACCTGGGCTGGGAGTTTTCCTCGTACATCCTCTCCTTGGCCTCCTTAAAAAGGCTCATCGTCTGCTTAGTTTTGTTGGTCAAGTTCTCCATAACCACACGAAAATACTCATTTTCCCCAAGGATCTCCATCTTGCCCTCGTAACGAGACAGGATGGTGCGTAGGTGCTGATAGGTGTCAGGAAGCAAGTCAAGGATGTAAGGTGGGCTATTCTTCAAAGCCACTTTGGGATTCTGGCACAATCGCACCACCTGGTAAGGAAACACAAAGGCACTTTGAGACTTTTTAAACGTGTAGTGACAACATCCTTATAGAATAGGACCCGTGTGTCTGTAGTTACAGAGAATTCTTGGGCTTACTGAATGAATATCGCCATCTTTAAAAAGTAATTTTGGTCTATTAGAGCTGGGGGTCTAATTTCCATGGTGTAGATTTCTATCAGTGAAGATGTCATGACACTCAATGAAGTAATGGCTGAGATATGGGCACATCACAACTATAACATAATTTGGGTCACTTAATCGTGATGGGTGTTTACAATTGAGTATTCGAATAGTAATTTTACCACAGGTCATTGTTTTCTCTTGAAAATGAGAATGGATCTGTTTATCCGACTGCCTGTGATACAGGTCTAATCTGAGTTTGTTACCAGGATATTGCCATACTCATAAAACTCAGCATTTAACTTGGTAAGTAAGATATTTTTATTACTGATGAAAAATTATAGTCAGTGCCAAGTAGTAATACACTAGAATTATGCTGCAAGACCCAGCACTTGTGGGAATAAAATCCATCTGTAATAAGGTGACAACAATGATTGGAAGTGTCAGTGCAATAATATTCATGAGAAGCACCTAAGTTTTGCTGGCTGTAACATAAATACAAAAGTGCATTTAACATACCAACATTTTTATTCTCTTTCATTCAAAGGTTGTTAAACATCATGTAAGCAACCGGAGCATAAATACTGATTTCATGTTCAATGTAGCAGTTTCTTTTATCATTTTAAGAGTAAATAACAGGAACAAAAAGGGGATGTGGGCATTTTTATATTTACACGTAGGTGTTATAAATAAATAGTAACAGAAACAGGTAGTACTTTTAATGTTTGCTTTAGTCAGGTGCTGAAGAAACAGTGGTCCTAGATATGGTTGAAACAGCAATATGAAAATAGTAAGGGTCTCTATAATATCAATATGGAACAGTTTAACAAGTAAAACCATTTGATCTCATTGGTTCACTTTTACTTATTGAACCCTTCAAAACCACTTAAAATGTCACACAGTTTCACTATAAGAAACTGCAAGAAACACCACATCAATCGTCACCCAGGCCTGAGAGGAGACATACAGTATAACCCGGGTATAAAAAAATTTTAAAATCCCATCCATTAAAAAGGGATCAGTCCTTTCCCATGTGACATGATGACACATCATATTGTGAGTGAAAATGAAGCAGCACAGGCCCGTCTTTGCACAGGACGGGCAAGTAATGTGATATTGTGCCCTGTCTTCCTCTGATGCCGTCTTTCTTTATGATCCAGCCCTCTTGAAATAATCTCCTGTGAACTCTTGTCTCCTCATCTCTCCCTCTGCGTCCTCTGCTGTCTAACACAGTTAGCATGGTGTTAAAGATAAACCAAAGTGACAGGAAGCGAGGAATATACTGTACAAAACCAAGGCCCTTTTTTCCCCACTCCACACACAGACCTCTGTTTAGAATAACAAGTGTAGGTTGTTTTCCCAGGGGTATACATGGGCCTTTGGTGTTTCCTCTAAATCCATGGCAAATGATCAACAGATTATTGTCACTGACCTAATTCACTATAATTTATCCTAATGAGATGAAGCATCGAGGACACTGTTGCACCTCAGGCCCCTCTATTGCACTTTTAGTACCTATCTGTGCTTCAGTTTTCCCATTGGGATAACACACAGCTCCACAAGTCTATCTCCCAAAATGAAATACTAAAATAGATGTCTGTATGGGTGTCTGAAACTAGATCTAATGTCAATTTATGAACAGGGTTAAGACCAAAAACGTGTAAAAAATTAAAATCAAAGTTCATCTAATGGTCAAGAAAACAAGAGACGTGGCAGCGAATACGCACAATATCGGTCCCACATTTAATGTTTGTGACCTTTAAAAAAAAATAAAACAAACACTGAAAACACTGTCAGTACCTTATCCATGAGTTTCCAGCATTTCTCCACCATTTTTTTATCGACCACGGCAGGTTGGTGAGGCTGGAGCGGCTGCTGGTGCGGCTGAAAGGCGTCCTTCATCAGGCCGATGAGACCGGCGCCCCTCCTCGGATTTCCGGCCATTAAATCGGTCTGCGACCGGGGTGAGTTAGCCCCGGGGCTGAGGCTGACAACCCGGGATTATTCCTTTTTAACAAAAAGCAAAAAATAAAGGGATCTTTACTTTGGCCCCCTCTCTGTCCTTAACATTGGTAATAATCTGTCATGCAGAGGCTGTCCGAGGAGCGAACAAAAACGGCTGTGTGTTGACTGTACGCGACGCAGCTAGCTAACAAGCTACATCTGAAAAAAGCCCCCTCTTGTGTGGAAACTGCCCCCCCCCCCTCCCCAAGAAAAGAAAAAAAAACACAAACACATGATCAGGACACAGTCCTTAATTTGTTATGTTGTTGTGGTTAGTTAGCTTTCTCTCTCTCTCTCTTCGCCGGCGACGGCGAGTTAAAGTCTCCCCCCCATCCTCCCCTCCTCTCCTCACCTCCTTTCCTCCTTCCTTCTTTCCCTCTTCCCTTCCCTCCCAGCCTGAGATATCCACCTGGCTTATTACAGACCCGGGGTGTTGATAAGCCACACGGTGAGATCAGCAAACAGGTCGAGCTGCAGCTCTAGCCAACGACGAGCCAGCAGCTAAAGTAAACACGGATGTCCGGCTGCGGACCCTTCAAAATAAAAGCACGGCCGCCTGACGTGCAAAGACGCGGACGGAAAATGTTGCGGCAAAATCCGGGAATCTACGTAGATGGTGGGGCGTGTAAATGTTCAGATACTTCTTTTGGTTTTAAAATTCAAACTAAAAGTGGCATCACTCCGGTGGAAATTTAATCAGTAAGTGAAAGCACCGTCATGGAAAATGAGCTCCGTTCTGGGCGTTGTTATAATATTATTACTAGATTAGTATTGAGGTGAAACTCATTTGTACACATCTAAGCCAAAAAAGAAAAACTGAGCAGCTCACCAACATGGACCATCTATGATTCCCTCGTTGCTCTGTCTATCTTAATTTTTTCATTACTTTGATTTTTTTTTTACAGTTATTATCAGTTTTAACAGCTTTATAATAGTTTCCATGTAAATGAATAGCATATTTTTATTTTGCAGACTATGAGGTGACTAATCTGTCTGTGGGTGTCAGTGAAGTGTGTAGTCAGAGGAAAAAACAGCTGCATCTATGGAAGGCACATTCAGAGCCATAAAACACCCCAACATGTACTGAAAGGCAGTGAGCTATAAATGATACATAATTGGTGGTGAAAGACCTAAATCACAAAACAAAAGCCCTGGAGTGGTTCTTTAAATGGTTGTATGACCACAAATGAGCTGCAGCAGGGCAGCAGGGAGTTGACTATCACTTCAACAGCCATTTAATTACTATGATGACTCTCAGCGGCTGCAGTGGCTGAGCAGCTCGGCCTCAGTCCAACTAGAGTCAGCAGTGCTTTAGGGTGGCCATTTTCTTACATTGCAGCTGAAGGTGTCACAGCCAAGCGTGGTGTGTGTTAGGGTGAAATCTGTGAAACTCCAGTGATGGTCACAGTAAAAGTAACCAAATGACAAACTGAAGCAAAGTATTTTAGGCTGAAAATTATTTTATTAAGACAAAGATGAAAAAAAAAGGCTAAGGTCTCTGTTTGTTAAGACAGCTGGCCTGTCATCTTTGTTCCTCCTACAACATGTGTTTCTTGTGCTGTTTGAGTAGCTGTACAAACAGGTCCTGGGTTGTATGGTTTGCAGCCACCATTTAATTCATGCATAGTCCAAGAAACACAAAAACAGCTGTTGTACTGGGCGGTTCCAGGTGACAGAACTTTGGATTCACTTGTGTGGCCCTGAAATTTCTTAATTCCATTACCAGGTATTATATTTCGGGGACTGCTGAGCAGCATATTTTTATGTATCCAATATTAGTTTCAAATAATTTTTTGTATGCAGCTCAACTGCTTATTCATATCATTAATAACAATATCAACAGTTAAATTTGTGAAGGTCAAAAGGTGTAAAATCCTAAAAAAGAACAACCAACAATTTAATCACAAATACGATATTTCTTTCTTTTTGGCTTTATTTATTAAATTACTTTTAGCTGTTGAGATCATATTGGTCAAAGTCTTTCATAACATGATAAACAATTAAAACTTCTATGCTTAGGATTTGAAATTTTTGTAACTTTGACTTTTATCATCTAATGGCAGTATGAAAAATGACACAGGAGTCAGACAGACTTTAATTTACATGTATGCAGGTGTTTCCATCTGGGGCACAAAGGCTCACTGAATACTTTGATGATCATTAAAATGGCATGACTCATGTCCTGTGGCCTTTTACCAGATCTTACACCATTTGACACTATTTTCCACCAGACCGTCATCTAGACGCCACATGAAAAACTGCATTCTGACCTAATTTTGGATGACAGTTACCAGCACTCATTTACATGTCACAGTTCACACAGTGAAGACTTTCATTTTATCTCAAGAATCTGTTAACTCGCAGGTCTAACAAAACAGCATAAAAATCCTTACACTGACAGTTTGGACCAGAAGGGTCAACTCAGCAAAGTGAGTCCCATTTCAGTGCTCACTTCTTTGTAAGTTCACAGTTCAAGAGTAACAAAGTTCAGGACATGTCCAAGTTGTCTAGACTCCCAGCTGTAGTGGTACTGCCTTCCTCTGCACTGTGAGATTATTTTATATTGGAGTTCCCTGAAAGCTCAAAGCAATGTTCAGTAGCTGAGCTCCCAGCTCTGCTTGCTGCCCTCCAGGTAAGAACTCTGCCGACAGCTCTCTATAAGTGCTGCAAACTCTGCGCTTGTGAATGTCCTCCCTACGAATGGCATGTTTCCATCGATGCCGTGCATCACCATATAACACTACTAGAGATCTTCGAGGCAGATGCACAGCTACATGGACTTCCTCTTCCAGTCCCAACTCAGGCAGACCCTGTTCAAGCGACATGGTGAGTGTTGTGCTTGATAACATGTTGATGGTGACCAGGCGTTCTCCCCACAGCCAGGAGTCATCAAGGTGTGGATCGATGGCAGAGCCTCGCTGTGGATGGTAATCCAGATTGCACTGCTCCACTGGTTGGAAACCTGTTAGACTTGGTTCTTGCTGCATCCTCAGCACTAGATTTTGGCTTAAAGCAGGGAGTCCAGAGAAACTGCCCATACGAACTTTCCTTTTTTTGAAGTTCACTTTTGGACCAAAATCCTGCAGCAAGGAGAGAAGACTTATGTTTACTTAATGTTGTGTCAATAACACAGATATTGATGTTACACACATATATTGAATACAAATTAATAATTTTGATTTGGATGTTAGAGTTACACAAACAAATATTAGTTATCATAGAATTATGTGTTCCACATAACCTGTTTCCTTCGACCAGACTGCGACTGATTCCAGACATCCTGGTCCATGGAGTTTATCAGCACCCTCTCTTCCTCTTCTGATACAAAGTTCTCCCACAGGAAGATGCCAGGAAAGGGTAAGGAAGTGGCTTCAACATCTTTGCAAATGGCGAGCCTCTGCTCAGGATTGTAGAGAAAATGATGCACAACCTTCAAATAAAATAGGTAAATAAGTAATACCAAAATGCAAAAAAGTGCAAAATTTCCTATTTTCTTATTTAAAATTTGAGGATTTTTCTCTCGTTTCCCCTTCATTATCATAATACCTAAAATAACAAAATATAACATCTGCAAGTTTCGTTCATGTCTCACCACTTTCCACAACATTAGTTTCAGTCCCCGAACAAAATAACGAGCTCCACCTCAACCAGCTGCAACAGTAAAATACTTTCATGCAGCGGTAATAACCAAATTATGTGGAATATGAAGGAGCAATAGTCAGTCCTGTCATTTTTCAACAACGAATACTTTCACCTTCATATTTGTACGGGAGAATTATTTTTATCGGTGGACCAATGGAGTATTTTATATGGTGGAAGTAGCACTTTTATTTAAGTAAAGATGTGAATACCTACTTTGCCAGTGGTCTCTGTTGTACACATGGTGATAAATGTGGAAATAAGCACGTTGACACATTAGTGAGTGGGCTAAGTGAGCGATGATTTCTGAATTGTAACTTATAATGGCTATAAATGTATCACGTGAAAGTGGATTGTCCTTTGAGGGCACCCGTAGCTAGCTCTGCCTGTTTCTAACGTTAGCTGCGTTTCTTTCCTGGCATCAAAAAACAGCGTAAAAATGAGCTTTAAATCTGAAATTTATATTTACCTTATGTCCACCGGCCTCCGACGGCACCTTTCCCTTAAACCCTTCACATATCAGACACCGCCGGATGCCTTTACAAGCGCACGAAGCAACGCCTTCTCCGCCGTCAGGAGCCATCGTTCTGCGGCTTCTTCTGCTGCCGACGACCCGCCGAAGGAGAACAACACCGCCATCTAACGGAGGCCACCGACCCCCGCAACGGCAGCAGGGAGACTTATTAAAAGGACAAGAAAAGGTAGAAACATTTTGGAAATGTCTCAGCTGCATCTTATTAAAACGACGAAAAAGCTTTAAAAAAAAAACAACTGAAACTTTAAAATATTACATTATAAGTGTAAAGATCCAAGGGCTTATTTGAAAAAGAAAATAATTATAATGGGTTTTTTTTTCACGTAAAAACTAGTTTCACGGAAGGTTTATGATAAAGACGTACCTGGACAGATAGAAAATAAGAATACCAGCAACGATTGGTATCGCATGTTGTTAAAATTGCGAGAAAAACTTTGTGATTAATTATTATGTGGAGCCAATGTGTAATCACGGTACGTTGAAGGCTCCCTATCTTATTGGGTTTGTAGTAAAAAGGCATTTGGCTGGTTGTCATCCAGCCTGTGGGTCAAAACTTGTTTTTAGCCTGACAGACAAAACTCAGGGTAAAACACCCCACTTATATTATGAAACCACGCCTACCGGATGTACGTAGAGTTTCCCCGGGAAAGCTCGGTTTCTGCAACAAGTCCACTGAAGTTACTAAAGCATCGGTAAGTGATTTTTTTACCCACAAATATTTTTTTAAATCACACACTTGATGATTTGTAATGTAAGAGTAATGTTGGTTTGATGTCTAAAGGTGTATAATAGCTGGTTTATTAACTCTAATGTTAATTTTGTTGCGTAGAAACACATAAATGGTCGTCGTTGCTCTCAGCGTGGTTAGCTAAACATTTAAATTATAAAATCTACGTCTCAACAAATAACTTAAAAATATAGTGTGCACAGTTAAGAAAAAGCATCTGAAAAAATCCTGTTCAGTATCACAGCATTACCTTTTATTTGTGTAGCGTTTCAGTGAAGGGGGGTTTTTACTGAAGGAAATGTTTTGTTCAATAAGATAAACATTGCTTTGTTTGCCAAGAGGACAATGAAACAAAAGAAAAGTCTTAAAGAGAGGAGCATACCAATGTAGTGTATATGAATATTTAAAACTTATTAGAAAATGACGATAATAAATACTGTAGGGGCAGATCTAAATTTCATAACAACTTCCAACCTACCACCAATGATTTAAGGTGTTGATGCAGTGTGCTGCAACTAAAGACGTGAGGATGAAGTCATCAAATGAGCTGCGAGGTCAAAGGTCTCTTTGTCCATTACTACAAACACAGACTTGACTGAAACCAAGTGTACAAAGAGATCAAACCAAAAACAAAAAGCTTCAATGATCACTGAGTCTTGCATGAAATGAAACTATTATATCCAGTGTTGTATAACTGATGATGGAAGTATGAAATAGATTAAAATAAGACAATTTAAAACATATAGAGCATGATATTTTGATGAATACATTCCAACTTTTATAAAACAGTTTTTAAAATAATGTTATCTGGTGCATTACAACCACAAACTGTTGAAACAGTCAACAGACAGGGGTATTGTTGTACCCCTGTATTATTTACATGCTGATGTGTCCTCTAGTGTCCCACTAGTGGGCAGGTACCTTTAAATACTCCTACAGATAAAGAAACCTGCATTGTGACTTCTAGGGATTGACTTTCTCACTTTGCTGCAGCCATTGGGGCCTTAAATTGAAGTGTTGTCAATTAACCTTTTTATCACTGTTAGTGCTGCTCTTTTAAAGCTCTGTTCACATCTTGAATCTTTCTTTAAGTCTGTTACATTCCATCAGTCTGCAGTTGTTTCTCCTTTTTGAGGTGTGTTTCTCCCAACAGATAACCAATGGAGAAAATTACTGAGAAACTTCTGCTGGAGAAAGGCTCTCCAAAAACCGACACACTAGAAAACATCAAGACACTGAAGTAAATATGCTTTTCTTTCTCTTTGGATTAGAGTTAGCTTTGTAAATCTTGGCTCATGACCCTTTTTGTAGTTAAAATTGCATTGTTACTCATTACCTATGGCCAGCAGGATATTTTTTAAAGTGATTGGCACTTTAAAGGAAAGGAAACAAACTGATAAATGAATGAATGGGAATATTACTATATTTACCACAGATTTCACCAGATGATTATTAAATAGCATCATATTTTGTCTGATATACTGTGTAGAAACACTAACTTGAAGCTCTTTGCTCCTCAGTCTATCTAAGATGGCCCTGAAGGTTCAGGACTTGCCAGTCAAGCTGCTCTCTGGTCTTCAGTCCCTTGAGCGGTTGGATCTGTCAGGGAATAGACTACAGGAGTTCCCCAAGAACCTGAAGCTGCCTGTACTCCGTTATCTGGACCTCAGCGACAACCAGATGGAAGATGTCACAGCACTGGAGTCTCTTATCAGTTTGGAAGAGCTGAAGATGGAGGAGAATCTTTATATCACTGTGAGAGCGAAGAAAAATTCTGGAGCAAAAATTTTCACATTTGTCTTGTTTCCGCTGTCATACCTTAAAAGGGGCTGTTCACCTGGACATTCAAAATTGCTTGTAACTGTGAGTGCGCATGTGAATGGTCGTCTGTCGGCTCTTCCTCTATTCATACACATCATTAACATGTGTCCGATCACAGCATGTATGTCAGTTCACACCTGGCATTAAAATGCATCGCCACATGCATCCTGATTAGCCACTGGTGAGCAGATCTCACTCCCGCTCTATATGCAGATCAACACGAACAAGGTTTCCATTTCCCAAACACACAATTTGGTGTTGTGCTTCAATTAGGTGGATTCGGACAACAAATAGACAAGTTTAAGAGAAGAATGATTAAAATCCATCTGTATTTTTTAGTTTTTAACAGTTAAGCTCCTGGGGCCCACATTTCCTATAGTGCAACTCTTAATTGTGGTTTCTGACTGATGTGTTTCAAACTCTGTTACATTGTATTTTTACTCACATCATCAACATAATTTTTTCCTGAGGAAGTTTCACAGATTGGAAATGACATGTAACTTTGACTTTATTATTGACAATTGGTTTTCTTCCTCAGGTGAGTGATAATCACAAAATGATGGTCCTGTTGCCCAACTTGAGGATTTACAACGGTAAAGACATCAGCATTAATGCTCACCGCTTACGTGGTGCGTACAGAGACACTCTGAGGACCAGGGTATGAAACTAATTGCCTCCGTTGATTGTTTTGTCAGTAATACAGCATTGGTACCATTTTGCCATGTTTTGAATTGACAATGATGACACACTGCTAATTTTAGTACAGTCTCTGTGTGCTGTTTGAAAGAAACATGTCTGCAAATGTATGATGGCAGCATTTCATTGTGCAGGCACTCCCTTTTTTCTGAACAAGCCCTCCTTGGTGATTTCAGATTATTGCACTTTGGGAGAGGAGCTTCCGTCTCCCATATCCCATCGCAGCAGAGAAACTGTCCAGTTTGGAGACAAACTTTGTCAACACTGCCCGTCAGCAGATTAAATTTGGACCCAGTTCGGTGTCTGACTTTACTAAGTGGATGGTGAGTTAAGATTCAGCAAGAGACATTTTCTGTTGTGTTGCCTTTTGTCACTTGTAGCAACTGTTTCTCTTTGTTTCCTTTGGTTTTTAGGTGGAAATTATAGCTAAAGATTACCTGCACTCTCTGACTGAACCAAAGAAAGAACCAGAGAGCAGCAAGTCTGCTGAGATAAAAGAGAATGGTGTAAGAATTCGAAGGCTACCCTCCTTAAACACCTACTCCAAAAATTTTAACCCCTGTGTTTTTTGTGGCATTAATGAGATTATCTGTATCTACAGCATATAGTGCTGAATATATTAAAATAATTGTATGATGTTGAATCTGTAAATGATTGATCCTGGAGTTTAAAGTTCATATCATGCCTTTGCCTTTTTTTCCCACCCCAGGAAATCTCATCTCCCACCAAGAGGAAGAAACACACATCGGAAATGGACTCCAACATAAAGTTGACGCCTCGCAAAAAGCGGCATACTGATGTTCCAGAGAACAGTCCATGCAAGTCTGGCATCCGCCTCAAACCATTAACTCAGACCAACCCGGTGAGGATGAGCCCCCGAAAGACTAGTCAACCTCCCTCTACCCCCACCAAAGGGCAGAAGACAGAGACACCCAGGAGAGTCTCTAGAGTGGCAAACACCAAAGAGGATGGAGCTCAGGTTGAACAGAAGGAAGAAACAAACAAAAAAGATCCTAAAGGCACAAAGCTGCAGCGAGACACTGACATGCTGTCTAAATATAAGAGCTGCAGTAAGACTCAGGTAATGCAAATTAAGATAATACAGACATAACTCCTGACACCATTTAAGTTTGTTTCAGCACAAATTCAATTAATCTTTTCAATTTCTATGATTGAATCTTTTATGATGGGATGATTTCTGACTCTTCATTTTCAATTTAGTTTTTTCATCAGGTCAACATTACTATTTGTGCAATGCTTAAGTTTCTGAGTTCATTGTTTCTTTAGTATTAACTAGCAAATTTTAGCATGTTGGCATGCTACACTAAGATGATGAACATGGACACATAACCGTTAAGCCTCGAGTCATTATTGTAGCTTTAAAGTGAATGCTCTCATTGATCGACTTCATTGGTTTTATCTGCACAGCAGCACTGTTGTTCATGTTCATGTTCAATGTTCATCAATTGCTATTGTCAGAATGCTGCATCATTAAATTCCCTTCCTTCCGTCACTCTGCTATCACCCTTTCTTCATCTTCCTGTTTGTCTCATTTCCTCCCCTCTGCAGCCAGTGTGTCTGAAGCCTCTCCATGTACTTCAGTGCCACAGTAAACAGGACAGCTCGGAGGATTTCTCCACCCAGCTGTGGGCCTGTGCTTTCCAGCCGCTGCCAGTTTCCACAGGTACTGTTTGAACTCGAATTAGAGAAGCTGTTCCCCCACAGGGCAGGGCAGCCATAAGCCCCTTTGAAAGATGAAAATGAAAGGCTTTACACTTATCGATAGATTTCAAATGCTTTCTTGTAACCAAGTCCACAAGAGGGAAACAGAAATAATGTCATACATTCTGTTTGTCTATCAGCAGGTGGCAGTGGAGGAGGCCGTTTGGTCGCAACCTGTGGTGGAGACTCTCTCTGTGTAATTGACTGTGAAACAGGGATGGTGATGAAGAAGTACAAAGTTCCTGGGGAGGTCTGCTTTTTTTATTTTCCGTGTCTACAACAACGTTACACTTTGCTTCGTTGGCTCGATTTGAATGTGAAGGGAAAAAAACACAATTCATTGAAGTTGATCTCATTTTCCATCCCTGTGAACAAAATCTGAAAATGATTTATTGTATTATATCTGATAATTGTATTTATAGTTATAATTACAAAACACTGTAAATTATCAGAGAATTTCTTTTATTTATCACATAAATTTAAGATTCCTTACTGTCAGTTAATTTCAATCTGGCTGGTATGATCAAATCTTGAATGCTCAGCATGTAGCTGATTATGTGTGGTTACAACAGACTGTACACATCATAAAAGACATATGTGATTTATTTTTTTCCCTGATGTCGTTTGAATCTGTGTTTACCTTACAACAGGAGTTCTTCTCCCTGGCCTGGTCCACGGTGTTGATGTCCAGGGGCAGCGGGGCCTCAGCTCAACATTGCAGCATATTGGCAGCCGGTGGAAAGAAAGGACTGGTCAAACTGATCCACCCCAGAAACAACATGGCATACGGCGAGTTCAGAGCCAGCCGCAAGGCTCTGTCTGCCCTCCGTTTCAACCACCACAAGGGGAACTTACTCTTCAGTGAGTCATTTTCACAGATAAACAGCCAATATTAAGACACTTGTTTGTTTCTATCTGTTATAATTTCACCAAGTTATTGATGAGACCAGCGAACATGTTGCTATAATGGGGTAAAAACACAACCAGGCAGGTTGTAATTAAGTTTAATTTTAACTTATTTGAAAGAAAAAAATAAAATGAACGGTAAAATGATTGCCCAAACAATCTAATGTCTACATCAGTTAGAGCTTACTAATCAATGTCCTGGTTTAATTTTGACCTGCTGGTCTTAGTCTGTTTTATGGACAGATTTTGAGTGATTTATTCTTATTTTAAATTTCACCTATTTACAAAAAGATACATTCATCCGAGTGATATAATCCAACACTGAACTGGACACCCTTTCCTCCACAAACTGCTTTGAGGCCAAGCATATTTTGAAGTTGTGAAGATTGAAGGAGTCACACTCGGTTCATACCTCACTGTCTTTTCACAAAAATCTGCATGCTTTGCTAAGTGGTGTTGTAACCAAACATGTATTCATCCTTTACCTTTTCTTTTGCAGCCGGATCGTATGATAACAAGATAGGGATGTGGGACATTGGTGGAGTGGACAGTCAGTACAACTTCAAAGTTGTGTGAGTAATTCTGCTTTAATTTTTGATTGGATCTTATTGTCTATCGAGATGTTTTGACAAGAAAATGAGTACTGCTGCTTTTTAAATTGTGTAACAAAGTCAACATAATGTTAACATTGTTTTGGTGTAATTTGTTTCACTTTTCAAAAAAAACTAAATTGATCCTCCAGTCAGCTGCTGGTGTTGGAGCTCAGTGCCACCCCTCTGCACATCTGTCTCCCCCCAACTTCCCCTAGCACTCACCTGCTGACTGCCTGTGAGGATGGCTTGTACTGCTTCAACACAGCGCTCAGTACCAACAACACTGCAAAGAGGTAAAGGCTTTTAATTTGCATTTATATAGTTGTATTTTTTATCCATTATTGTCAATTTACTTTGAAAAGCTTTAGAGTTTGGACATTATTAATAAAAGGACCATTGGCCTTTTAGAAAAGTTTATTCAGACAATCAGTAAATTATCTCTTTATGTTGAAGAACAGAATTTCAATTTACAATAATTCAATATAACTCACAAGAGTCATTATTCAAGATCTAAGGGCAGAAAAGCTTTATAATCCATCACTGTTGTAATACTGCTAACTTTGTGTGGCCATTGACTTCTCTGTACAAAACACAAATCAGTATTTTGACTGTAAAATCTGTACAAATAGACCAGCCAGCAGCTTATGGTTTGTATTTTTTTCTGTCTCTTAGTCGGTCCAAGGAGATAGAGATAGCTTTCCCAATATATAAGAAGGAGGACAAAGACCATGACTACCACACTGTTGACGGCCTGAGTTTCCTTTCTGATGATATAGTGGGTAAGTGATGTGTGTTGAAAACAATGTGGGTTCATTTAATCATAGCCAAACATAATTTTTTTTTCTTTGAATCCCTGCTCCTAATTTTATCTCCAACATATTTTTTTGCTCTCTTCTGTTGCACCTGTGGCACATTATGGTCCTCCAGCCTCTAAGAACTACTTGCATGGTTCCATTTACTTGTGGAGCTGGACCAGGACCAAGGCTCAGCGACCGGACAGGAAAAGCATGATGGTGTGTGCTGTGGTTCTCGCTGAATTGCAGTGGACCAACACGGAGATTCCCTACCTGGCCCTCAACACCTGCCCTGGTAAGTCCACATCATCTAGTCATCAGAGCTGTATGTTTGATTTTCTTTTTTCGCTAAGAAATAATCTTGCTTAAATGTAGAGTAGTAAAATTACCTGTAAAGAGTGTGCCACAGACAGCAGGATGCTGTTTCCTTGTTTTTTGGTTGTTTTTTTTTTTTTGGGGGGGGGGGGTGTTTGTTTGTTTTTTGCGCCCCCTCTGTGATTGATTGATTGATTGATTGATTTTTCTATTTGATGGATATACTTTAACTTTGAAAATTAAAATAACAGTTGTGCGTATGGTGTGTGCGTGATAAAGAGATTTATAACTGTCAGTATAAGCACGTGTTTTTGATTATATATCCTCATTGGTTCTTCCTGTTCACTTCTCCGTGCATTACCGCCTTCAAACATCAGCAGGGGAGATAAATGTTTGTCATGCTCTGTTACAGTTTGTTTTGCTTCCGTCAAGCCAGTCACAAAAAAGTGTCTCAGTTTCAGGCTTAACCTGTTTACTGAGCTTTTGGTTGCAGTACCTGAGAGAAAATCCTGTCTGAACTCACTGCGGTCTGCTCTTTGTATGTGTGTGTGTTCATGTCCATCTATTTAGGCCAAGCCTACATAGTGTGTGGTGATGACAAAGGCAGGCTGTGGACATACCACGTCACCAACCTCCAGAAAAACAGTTTCCAGACAGGGAAGCCAATACTGCCCACTGAGGTATGTGCCTCCTCCAAATGTCCTTTTACTTCCACTGTGACTTTAAAACTCTGCTTCATTAAATATTGTCAGGTAACATTACATAACAGGAACCTTTTTGTAGTTTTGTTTTTTCTGTTGGTTAGTTGTGATAATCCTGTACCAACAAGGTATGTGCTGATATCTGTGAACACATCAAGTCAGACATTTTGTGAATAAACCTCCATGTCTAGCCAAATAATTTTAAATTGTAGTCAAACTGTGAAACTGCTGGTTAAAATCCGGACAGTAAACTTCAACAATGTACAGACTGTTATTTGCTTTGGCAGGTACTAGAGTGGCCGATGCCAGTAAAGTCTGATCAAAGCAAGGTAGAGGGCCCTTCAATCAACAGTGTCACAATGGACCCTGAGCTACACTATCTGGTGGCCCTCAGTGACAAGAATATGGTGATCGTGTGGAAACAGGAAGAGTCTCCCTGAGCAATGTATCCATAAGACTGTGACTGTGAAATAACTGCTGAAATGAAATCAGAAGATCCTAAGCTTTATTTGTACTGGGAAAAACCAGTAGAGCACCAATGTTGGCATCTGTGAGCTGGTACCTCTAATGCAATACTGAAAATGTGATGGACAATTTGTTAGTTCATACAGGATGTTCTCTGAAATGCCAACAACGTGTTAGTCAAAGCTAACAGAGACAGGCTGACATATCCTCTCTGGGATCTTGGTCTTTGCTCATTTTCTCAACTGATTTTTATGATGCTGCTGCAATTAGATCTGTCAGTGCAAGAAAAAGGCAGATTCATCAAAAGTATCCAATAATATTTTTTATTTTCCATATGAAAATATCTTCTGTTGACTTCTGCAAAGAATTGAAAACCTTTGCAAGACTTTCTGCCAGTATCTCACCACTGTGGGTGATGGTTATATGAACAAGGAAATAGATTTACTGATTGTTGCTTTGTGGCTATTATTTTTATGTATTTTGATGTTTATAAAAAGATCAAAATGCAATCGCTCAATATCTTCTAAAGGATGTGTAAAATTGTCAATTGTATATTATTGTACAATATGATACAACCCCGGGTTAGAAATGCAGTTGTAAATGGCCTCAGATATATTCATTTAGAGGTAGTTTTATACTCTTTTTTTTATGTATGGCTTTAATAATTTCCTTGGCACAGTTCAATTTCTTGAGTCCAATGTGATTTTAGGTGTGTGGGTCAGTGTTAAATTATCCTTAACTCATCTTTAGTAAAACCTGCTGACTTTGCTCTTTGACTTATGAATAGACGGCAAACTTATTTGAACTTTGGAGCAAAGCTGTAACTGCAAGTGTCTTCATTTTTTTGCAGGTTTTAGCATGTTTTAGCTCCTTGTTTTACAGCCTGTATTTTAATGGTTTTGGTTTATTCAACCTCAAAAAAAAAAAAGTCACTGTTTGCTACCTGTAGAGTTACAAAACAGTAATTTTCTTGTGAACATGGGGTAGCATTTAGTAGGAAAAGTTAAATGCAGATTTTAATGAGTGAAAAACTATATTGTCAAATGTATACTTTTTGAGTATATTTTGTTTTTAATAACTATGTGACAAACATCATCTGCAGTTTTGAAGACTTGTGTAATGTTACTTGATAATGTGGATAAAATGACAGAATAGAAATGGTAATATTGGCTTTTCTGTGGGAACTCAAGAGGCAAAGTGAAAATGCAGCCTGACGACTGAGGAAATGGACTCCAATATATGTTGTTCTTTCTTGATGTGCACATGCCATTCATAACTGTGCAAGCAACCCACCATGTTTTCACGTATTGTGAAGTTTTATGCAAAGCATTTTCTTTTCACAAAAAAAAAAAAACCATTTGGCTACAAGGATTGTTAAATATTTATAGTACACATATCTGCCAGGGATATCATTTTGGTAAGACTCAATCCCAGCTGACACTGCATGACGGTGGGATACATCCTGGACAGGCAAACAATCATTCACACAATCTGGAGTCACCAATTAACCTTAATGCGCATGTCTTTGGGCTGTGGGGGGAAACCAGTTTACCCAGGGGGAATACAGACAGGGTCAGGTACAACAAACAAATCACAGAAAGGCCTAAGGCTGGACTGTGAACCCGGAAACATTTTGCTGCTTCACCATTCTGCCCCGTTTGTAAACCACACCTAATAGATTCCCCTGGATCTATTATAAATTACAAGCCCAGACAGCTACCTTTTCATAGTCACATAATGTAAAAGGCTCAGTTTGACTCACCTCTGTGAGTAAGACAACTATAGGGTGACCATATTTTGTTTTCCAAATAAAGAGGACACTCAGCCCGGCCTCGAGATACTAAAATGATACATGAAGTTTACTCCAATGCTTAATCGTCCAGACACCCCGGACAGGTCGTGAGAAGTGGACATGTCTGGTCAAAAGAGGACGTTTGATCGCCCAAGACAACCACCTCCCAGTAGCTTCTCTGTAAAAATACAGCTAGAGATATGTACCAGGTCAAAGTCAACATCGTTATTTGGACTGAAGTAGACACAAGCTTTTTTCCATTGTTAAACAATTATTAAAAATTACAGGGTGTATCCCCAGTTCAGCTGTACTGCTCAAACTCTGATCCCATTGAATGTAAAGTTAGAGGCAGATCAGTTTACAAATATAATTGCCAAATTACTCCCTTTTCAATTTTAGAAACAGAAAATACTCACACAAAAGAATCACACAAAGCTTTTATCAATCAATTGCGTGCATTTAACGAACAGAAAAACAATATTTGCCCTTAAGACAGACAGCATTAATTCTCCAAGGCACATGTGTACAGTTCATTTGGATAGAAGAATTTGTCAGTTACTTTGATGTCTCAGACGCCATGATGTTGAGTCCACACTGTTAACTTCTTTATGATCCTGGCTTTAAATGTTGGAGTTTATTTGATTAAGAATGAAACCAGGACTGATCAGAAAAGACCTTTGATAAAAATGCGAGCTTAAACATGTTAGTTACCTACAAACTTTTGCACGTCTACATGGCTCCCTAACAGATGAATTTAGCAATGTCATGTTGATAATGTGTATAATACCTGGAGGATGAAAATTTAAACTGTCAGTCAAATGAGTTGTGCAATTTGATATGACATGTTTTGCACTCTATTGCTTGTAGTGCCTTCTTGTATTGTACAGCACAATGTGTTCATAGTCTAAATATTATCCACACTTATATGATGATTACTGGCTGCTGCTGCAGGAATTTGGTGATCAATACAATCTACCTATGCATTAAAGTTGTAGGTTGCAGTATTATGGTTGAATGCATGCAGTGCTGGGGGGTTGGGTTGGGGTTGGGTTGGGGCTGGTCGGGGGGGGGGGGGTGTTGATGCTGTTTTGCTCCGCCTCTGGCTGACTGATTGGCTCGGCTGGCCTGTCGTAGCTGCAGCTCTTCCCTGGACTGGCCAATGCGCACAAAGCCCTTCCTGTACAGTCTTTCCTGTATTCAGATCCGATGCCTTTGTGCACCATTACGGCCCTAATGGCCTCGTAGCAATTGCAACGCCCGGTGCTCGTACAGGAACAGGGCAGCCCTCCTCACACACACAAACACAAACAAACCCGGAGCTCGTCTCCACATGCGTCCTGGACTGGCCGGTGTAGCGGCGGAGATGCTGAGCGGGGTGACCAGCCTGGCCAGGCCGAGGCTCGGCAGCCTCTTTCTGGCCCCCGTTACCAAAACAGTATCGCCGATGTCAAGCACCGAGAGCCACAGATTTCGGTCCACGTCCTCGATGCATGGATTTTCGGAGCTGGCGAGGGAGAGGTCGAAGACGGTCACGTCGTTTTACAACCAGTCTGCGATAGACGCTTCGGCAGAAAAGGTAGGAGTCTGGACTTTATCCCGGTCCGGTCCGCCGGTCCGGCAGCTAGCTGTAGCATGACAGCAACGTTAGCCTTTAGCACCGTTGGTGCTGCATTCAGGCGAATCTCTCCCCACTCCCATGACAAATCCAAGAAGCCAATTATATGTCATTACTTAATTAATTAACCTCACCTTCTGTCTCCAGCAGTCACCACCGACCAGATACACCCGGCTCATGGCCGTGTTTACAAAAACAGACGTGGTTGCATCAAAGCAAACTGCATATCGCAACTTTTTCATTTTTGTTTTTATTATTATTATTATTATTACAGCACATTACAAACCTATGTGACCATGTTGGCTTTTTTTTTGTTGTTGTTTGTTTGTTTTTAACCAGTAAACCCATTCTGTTCCCTCTAACCGCTATTCGACCGAGTTGCTCCCCGGGAAAGTGAACGCATCATCACGGTTTCGCACGAGGACAAAATGTCTAGCTAGCTAGCTAGCTAACAATCGCCTTTTTTCCCGGACGAACAAACACAACAATGGTGACATCACCGGCAAGTTAATGTGTATTTGTTTTTATCCTCTTAGCTGAGGAAAAGCTGTTACTTGGTATTTACTTTAATGTCCGATTAAAATAACGGCGAGTTTTAGTGGTGTTAAATTACAGCGACTGGAATTAATTTGACATAACGAGAAACAAGACATAAGTTTTTGACGATCTCGGTGTTTTTCATAGTCCCTAAAATTTGTCAGTCAGTTTGTTGTAAATTTTATATATATATATATTAAGGATTTATGTTGGTAAAACATGGATGCTTCTGCCATAACAAACCACCCTCCCCCACTTGGCGTTTTTATGTTGTTAAAAAATCCTCCTTCTTTTGTGGTAGGCTATTATTTCCAGATTTAATTTTCCCCCTTAGGAAAGAAGCTGAATTTCTCAATAATATGACACACAATTTACCGTCTGTTGGTCATGAAGTTAAACTTTTTCCTTCTTAGTCAAAACAAAATAATACTAGAGTTTCCTCACAGTGAAATGAGAAAGGCATGTGCCTTAATATCTGATATTTAAAAAATAAAACACTTCGGCATGTTGACTAAAGTAAAAAAAAAAGTGTTGGCTGCAAAATGAGATTACGGCCAGTGATTTTGCAGAAGATGCTTGAGAATGAATGCCAACATTTCTCATGACTGTATTAACTGGAAGCACAATCAGGTCATATTTTCCGCTCGCTCCTTGAGCAAATGTACATGCCAACTCTGCACAGATACAAACTCTGCCCTTAGACTAACGTTTTCTAGACGTCATAGCAGAGTAAACACAGCCTGTTGGATTAATAGCTGTTTGACTTAAATGCAGTACTTGGGTCCTGTTTACTCCTGTTGACAGACCACCTCCAGAAGTGGTCTGATCTGGCCCATCACAGTTAATTCTGCATGCAGATCCAGACTGCAGGTTCTATTCAAGATCTTACTACACTATAATTTGTCTAAATCGGGGGAGACATGATGTCACTGTGGTTATAATGGGCTGGCTTAGAAGCACCGGCTTGTGCAGGTATAACTCTTTTCTGACTCATTGACCTAATTAGTTCCCTGAAACCCAGTGACTGCACAGTGATTCATCTTCTGTTGATTGAAACAGGTTTGTCTTCCACACAAGAGTGTCTTGGTCTCTGCAGCTTTAAAATATGTGTTTGGCATAGTAGTTTAAATTTTGTTGATTTCTGTTTTTGGTAGCGCCTGAACATTTCAGCATTGTCAGAGGCAATATAATTGATAATATTGTGTTGGGTAAAATGAATAATTTGAGATGAAAATATACCATAAACATTTATGAGCTTATTTATGATCTGTTTGAATTTGGTTTGATAATTACTGTACATGTTTGGACAACTTTTAAAATGAGTCAACTAGCACCGTATGCAAAATAGTGATATTGTGGCAGATATTTTATTAGATTAAATCTTAGTTGGAATGGCATTTTTGAATTTAATTTTCACCAAAAAATTATGCAGCTGCATTTTGTTTTTAAGCCTGGAGAATTGGACTAGCACACTGCGGTATTTCTGTGGGTTATGGTGCTAACAATATGCAACAATGCTGTGTCACATTTTACCTTTAGCCATAAAATAGCAGCTCATGTGATTTGGATGTTGCACTTTGCCATATTGGAGTTTTAATTAATGGTAGGGCCACAGTAGAAAGTCTTTTTGGAGCCTACAGCTCTGACTGCGAATGTGTGCTTGATTCTACATGTTGATGTCTCCATAGGCCTCAGTACGACTGACCCTAGCAACCTTGCTGTACTCTGGGAAGTCTCCGGATGGACACCACATACTGGTAAATATTAAAGCCACATTGAGAGAACTGACAAGTGGACCTGTATTGAGAAGCTCTTTGATATCCGAGATTCCTCACTTGCTTTCTTCCCTGCGACTGTGTATGTGTGGTTTTAGAGTAGTGCCAAGTACCTACACAAGGAGCTGCCTGTACGAATCGCTCATCGCATCAAGGGCTTCCGGAGTTTGCCTTTCATCATGGGTTGCAACCCCACCATTCTGCAAGTGGTAGGTACAGTTCTCACCTAGCATTGGCCCTGGCTACAGTGTGAAGCTGTATATGATGCAAAGGGCCATTGGTCCCGCAGCAGATACTATAATAAGAAAGTGACAACTGTCACACTACACAGGGGAGGCTTGAATGGAAGGAGGGAAGAGCTTTCACACTGCTGTGGCTTCCATCATTCCAGTTAGCTGCCTGTGGCTCATAAGGTCACGCGGTAGCGACAGGGTTGGCAGTTCCATCTCCAGCTATTTCTCTCTGCATGTCCTTGGGCAAGACATCAAATTCCAAAATGGCTCCTGATGGCAAGGCCTGCACTATGCATTGGGGCTCATTGCCATCCATATGTGAGAAGGATTAGGTGATTGAGAAATCATAGGGCATAGAAAAGGGGCTGTTTAATGCTGACTCAAGGTAAAGGTTGCACTGAGAGGGAACAGGAGGGCAGCTGCTACCCAGGTGAAGATTTGTTGGTACCTGTTAATGAGAGTGAGCAATATGGATCAAACCTTCTCTCCCTGTGATGGGCATTATTCTTGCCAACCCATCCTCTGTCTGAGGCAATGACGTTTGAAGTTTTCTAGGTGATGGTCCAAATTCATTTTATCTTGAATGACACACATTTTCATAAGCACTGAACACAAAGGAGTGCCTTTATCCAGTTGAGTCAAATACTTTACCAATTCAGTTGTCAATCAGTTACTTCAAATTGAATTACTTGACTTACAGCCAAGGTACACCATTTTCTAAGCTAAAAGGGTTGGGTATCGAAAACATTGTCATTTGTAGGATGTCCAGGAGCTGTTTGTATTTACTAGCAGCATGCCAAGCAACAGACTGTAGAGTGGAACAGTCAGTTTCATGTTTTGGTTCACACATGATCTGTATTTTCTGGATCTGCACTAAAGTCATAAATTTCAACATCATAAATATGTCTGCTAGTATGTTTTTATTACAAAGCATGTACTCAGCTCTAGGGAATAAGCTTGAACTTAACCCTTAACGCACTGTGCATCATGCAAGAATCAGCATGTTCATGCTGATTCTTGCACATTCTTGCAACGAGTGAATTTGTCCAATTCAGCGGTTTTTAAAAAAAATTATTTTATTTAATTTTTAAGTTGTGTGTCACTTGAACCAGCAAAACTTGAGGAATGCACTTGTTTTAGAAATGTTTTTCTGCACATCCTAAATAATTCCTGTTTTCACCAGTTACAAGGCCACTCCAGTACAAATGGTGCTAAGTGAGAATGCAGGACACTGTTCCTGGAATGGCACATTGCTGATGAGTTTTTCAAATTCCATTTTGGATAAACAAAATCCCTTTAAACTCCCTTGGCCTCGCAAACCACATGTCTTGAAAACCTCAGCTAATTAATCCAACAATACAATTTGTGTAATTATGAAATATGTGAAACGTAACATAGTCGTTTGATTAGACTGAATGCAGACCCAAGGAGGTAAGCGAAACCAGAGCCTGGATCAACGCCCCATGTTCTTAGATTTTCAGTCAGTATTTCTCATTTGTCTTTACAGTCTTCATGTGGGAATGGTGCTCTC
This sequence comes from Remorina albescens, assembly GCA_034769265.1. Lineage (NCBI taxonomy): Eukaryota > Metazoa > Chordata > Actinopteri > Carangiformes > Echeneidae > Remorina > Remorina albescens. The sequence goes on along the minus strand of CM068490.1, from coordinate 4,364,158 downwards.
AATGTCTCTCTCTCGCTCGATGTTTTGCTAAGTAGGCTCTTCAAATCCAAACCTCCACCCGAGCATGTCTTGTTGCTGATGAACTTTCACCCAGATTCCTTCCTTTCTGGCATCACAGAGCTCTTGCATGCTGATTGCATAAAGCGTAAATGTATTTGAATGCTGCCAGTTATAATGTAGGTCAGAGTGGTTTAACTCAATCTCACGGCTCTCTTATTGTAAAGACACAATGGTCGGAGCAGGTTTTGAGCGCCATCCAGATCGGGAAGCCTGATATCGTCCAATATGAAATCAAATGAAACTGAGGAACAAAGCTTTTTTTCTGGGCAGCAGTTATTCAGCTTTGTTGGTAACATAGAGAAATGTATCACATGAAAGCATCTTTAAATGCTTTGTAAATGGAAGCCACGTATGAATTTGTCAGTTCTGCTGTGGGAGGGCTCAAGTCGGGGGTCCAAGTCAGAGGCCAGTGATGGTGTGATGATTTCTGGTTAGATGGACGATTACAGAGAATCAGCCTAACTTCAACTCTCTCACCTCTCCTTTCTTAAAGCATGAACTCTATATCAGAGCCTACCAAATGCTGAGTGACTTCCCCCTGGTGAGTGTCTTACCTACACACACACACACACACACTCTCAAACCCACACAGGGTCATAAATACAAGTTCTTTGTTTTCTTTTTACAGAACAGCTTTATTCTTGAGCATAAACAGGATGTGTGAACAGTGCATGCTCTTGCATGCTGCAGCTACAGCATTAGTTGACCTGTTCAGCACCGAGCAGGTCCATGTGCGACTATCGCAATTTTAATCATGTGGAGTATGCAAAACTAAAATAACCCATCCTTCACTTACAAAGACAGATATACAATGAAAACAGCCAAGACAAGCCATGACAAGCTACCGTCACTTAGTATTTTACTTTCTGTATTTTATTTCTGTAAATTCTCTAAAAATTCTTGAATTAATTCAGAAATAGAACTGTTTGCAGTAAGACACTTGTTGGCTTTTTATCTCTTAAAATTATCTGCTATTCAGCTTGCAGATAATTTTAAGAGCAAAAAAGCTCTGTTTGACACAAACAGCAGTTCTGTTTGTGTCAGAACTGTACACTTCAGTGTGCTAAACACTGCTGGTCCTGCTGCATGATAATAAATTTATGATATAAATAGTTTAATGGTAAAAATGCTAAATTAACAAGCTGACAAAGATGATACATTGAAGGTTGTGTGTAGATTCAATTACAGGTTCAGTCCTCTTCAGTTATCTCTAAGTTGACTGTAACAGTGAACAGCTCAGGTCTTCATGTATTGTCTGTGTGAAGATGCAGACAAAGAAAACAAAGTTGTCCAGTTATTTTCAGGCATGTAAAACCACAAATAATGACAGATGTGTTGAGCATGTTTTCTGCTGCAGCCTTCTCAGTCTGATCTTGAGTGTTGTTTTCAGTCTGTTCATAATAGCTGAAAACAAGCTCAGATGTAGCTACAGACAAGTGTGCTTGTCAAGCTGCACTTAACTCAGCTTCACCCTTTCTGAGATCTGTTGATATTGCATGTATTGCACACATCTGCAGATGTTTGTGGGAACTACTTGCACATTGGATAATCACTTCACCAGCTTTTTCCTCTTAAGAATTAAGAGGTGGCTGTTGCAAGTAAAAAGCAAAGTTATATAGATTTGAGAACATAATTAAGATTATTGTCTTAACCACTGCTGATAAAGCAATATGTGGTGGTTCTGATATGAACGGCGGGCTTTCATTGACAGATCAAAGATCAGGACGGGGAAGGTCGTTTCTGTAAGCTGGTGCACCAGCTGCTGGATGACCACAAGGACGTCGTCACTATGCTCGCACAGGGCTTCAGGGAGTGTCGCAGACATATCCAGGTAAAACCTGAACCTCTGCCACTCACTTCAATTATTTTTTTTATTTACCACTGCATCAAAGTGAGTTTTAGCTGTGAAGCAAGATTTTTTTTTCCCTCCCTCCCTTTTCCAGGATGAGTCAATCATCCGAAACTTCCTGGATACAACACTTTGCTCTCGTCTGGGAATCCGAATGTTGGCCACGCACCATCTCGCTCTCCATGAAGATAATGTACGTCTGACTGTTTCTGTGATTCAAATGATTTTTAAGCCGTTGACTTGTGCCCAAGAGCCAACATTGTTTATTTTCTTACTTCTTTACATATATCAGTCAAACATGGATTTATTGTGACCAGTTCACGGACTTAATGGGCTCTGAGCTGAGGGTCAGATCTTTTGGCAAACATTTTTCAAACAGGAGGAAATAGTGTTGTTAGGTTCCACTTTTGTGCAAAAGGAAGCATCAGACGTTGCCATGTTTGTGTTGACAGAGGAAAAGCCTCTGCTATGAAGCAACAGTTAAATTCAATTATATTGAAAAAACTATTGTGTGTTCACTTTGATTCGGCTAAAATGTGAAATGTTTGATGTCTCATTTCAGCCTGATTTTGTCGGGATCATATGCAGACGTCTGTCTCCCAAAAAGATCATTGAGAAGTGGGTGGACTTTTCCAGGTGGGTGCCGCGGCCACACAGCCTTGTTTATTTATCACCTTTAGATAACTTTTCTGGTTCTCAATTTGGACTCCGTTGACTGAGGGAAGCCAGAGTTCATCTGATAGACTCAGGAGTGTACAGCTTTTAGCGCCTGGAGCTGTGACAAAGATATGTGTTATCATTTATGTTTACCTTTTGTAATCTTACCGAATGACCTTTTAGGAGTCGATGACTTTTGCTGAGTTCAAAAATTCACAAAGAAAATCCCTGCTGTATGTCTGCAAATAATCAGTGAACAGCCTGGAAGTAATGGATTAATCTGCTGTCATGGTTTGGGTCAATGAGATTAACACTTAAAATTTTTAATTCTGATTACAACACATTTGACATCAAATCCGGCAGCTAAGATTAATAAAAGTTGCATTTTAGCTATGGCAGCACTGTGACTCACAATATTTCTTAGTCAAACCATCACTTTCGTCCAAACTTAGAATATCTCAACAGACATAAGGCTGCATAGATTGCTGTGATATAATGTGTGAATAATGTCACAAATCACATTTAGTCTCTCCTATAATTCGCTGATCTCCCAGGTCAGATTATTAATTTGTGCAGAATTTAGGTTCATGACCAAATACCTGCTAAACTAAACTAAAATTTTCATCAGCCTTAGCAATAGTTTGAGACAAGCATGTTTATCACTATGAACTAATCTCTGTGGTCTAAAGTCAAGTAAGGAAGGACGGGCCAATGATTATATAAACATGGAGAAAATCATACGTACCCCTAAAAGAGAAAGGGGGATTCGACTAAAAGGTCCTGTGTGGCTCTTGTTTTATTCAGATTTCATATGTTTGTGTCCCCACCAGACGTCTGTCTGAGCACCAGTATGGTAACGCGCCCAGGGTGAGGATCAACGGACACGTGGCAGCTCGCTTCCCCTTCATCCCTCTGCCTCTCGATTACATCCTGCCCGAACTCCTCAAGAACGCCATGAGGTGACCTCACCATCACTTATTCATTTCCAGGTTGACTCTAAGTTCCTGTTGACTGAAGAGCAACCTGACACCTTCTAGGAATTTTCATCTTTGCTGACCTCTGGTGGTGTAAGGCACAGAGCACAGGGTGATGCTGGGCATGAGCAGGTTAAAGATCAAACTTCATTGAAACCTATTTAAAAAATATATATATATATTAGAATCAAGTGGTTTCCATATTTGTCACCAGGCTGAAAGTTGTTAATAGGTCATAATAAAGAAAGTGAAACTAAAATGACCTTGGTTGAAGTCCAGGGGTCACTCCAGGTCTGAAATGTGAGGCAACAGTCACTGGATAAAAGATCTGCAACACATGCAGTCAGGACAGTTCAGTTAAAGTTAAACTGCAATCCAAACAGGTACTGATACCTTTAGCCTGTAATGGATCTAGGGCCAGTGTATTATGCTTCAATATTGTACCTCATTAAATACAGGTCCATGCTTTTAAACAAGGTATTTTGGGAACTCCTAAAGGGGATCCTTTCAAATTTGGCAAAAAAGTTAACTTGGACTCAAACACAAGCTGAATAGATTTTACTGGTCAAAGCTCACAGCAAAGTTTTCCCCAAATGCTTTATATTTATATGACTTGATAAAATTAGATATGGATGTAATACTAAAAATTGTTCATGTGGATGCTGGAAGTCTTTGAAGAATTGAGGGTTTATTCATCAACTGCAATCAATGACGTCTGCAGTTGTGACTGATTATAGTCAACTATATAAATATAATGTAGATCAAATATCTATGCTTTTTTGATTTTAGATGAGTTCTCTCCGTGACCTCCATGTATTTATCTCTTCAGAGCCACCATGGAAAGCCATCTGGACACCCCATACAATGTGCCTGACGTGGTTGTCACCATTGCCAATAATGACATTGATTTTGTCATCAGGTGAATATTTGGGGTGACTGGTTGGGGTGGTTTCAACAGAGCAGCTTGGAAGTCAAAGAAAAGGATGTTACAGTAATGCTGAGCTTAGAGCTTCTTTTTCTCTGTAGGATTTCAGACCGTGGTGGCGGCATCCCTCACAAAATCATAGACAAGGTGATGGACTACCATTTCAGCACGGCTGAGGAGAGTGCACAGGATCCACGCATGAGCAACCTCTTCAACACCATTACCAACAGCGGAAACCAGTCCAGCCCTATGCACGGGTAAGTTTGTGGAAATGTCTTTATTTCTGCTCTTGACCTACTTTGAATGAAGTGTTTTCTGTCAAATTGTTGCCTTAGTGTTTGAAATAACATCAGAATCTGATTTAAGTTTTTTAGTTCTGTAAATTTAAAGTGTTTCATTATGCTTCAAAGAAATACAGATGAGAGTAAACATAAATAAGTAAGAAAATAATTACAAAACAGCTGTTCTCAACTCAGTGGAAGGACTTGTTAGGCGCCGCACTCCACCACCCAATGAATGCTCATCATCAATTTATGCCAATGAGCTCTGAAGCTTTTTTACAGACATGTATTGAAACCTCACCTCTCCTTTGTCACTTATTTCTACAGAAATAAATCAGAATAAAGATTTATTTAAGTTGCTACTCAGACATGGCTTCTCATCCACATCTGTTAAATGTTGTTTGACTGGGCAACTCGCTTTTGCACTTGTCATTTCAAGTATGATTTAATACACCTGCATTTTTAATTATTCATAGACATAGATCTGACATGCCAAATCAAGAATCAATGGTTGTGATTTTAGTTATATGCCAAAAAAAGAAACAAACAAAAAAACAGGTCAGGTAAAGTAGCTGAGCAGTTCAGCTTCCTTCTGTTTGTAATGCCTCCTGCTGGCATCTTGACGATGGATCCCATGACCACTCGTATTTACCAGCAGGTGACATTTCAGTCTTGCACACTGCTCTGTCGCCTCTTTATTTCCACTTGTGTCATTGCTTTGCTGACAAAAGATTGCATCCAGCCAGGTGCGAAGCGGTCAGCGGTACAACACAGATATGACATGGTTTTCCTCACTGTCTGTGTCTGTTCCATCATGCAGGTTTGGCTTCGGTTTGCCCACTTCTCGGGCCTACGCTGAGTACCTGGGTGGCTCTCTGTCCATACAGTCTATGCAGGGCATTGGCACGGACGTCTACCTGCGGCTGCGCCACATTGATGGCAAAGGAGAGAGCTTCAGAGTTTAAAACCACCTCATGCAGGACTGCAGAGTGTTTTCTTTTCCCTCCAGGAAGGCAAGCATGGACTGCAAGACTTTGTTTCAGTATGTTGTCAGAAAGCTCCTCATTTTACCAACCTACTATTTGTTTCTTTTTGTTTTGCCTTAGACATATTATAAGCTATGTTAGCTGTCAAGTTGATGATTTCAATTGTTTTCGGATGTGTTTTGTACCCTGTGGCTTGTTTTCTAGAAGTTTTGAGGAAGGAGTATGAATTTTTGAATGTTTAGTGTAATGGGACAAACTGTGCATGGTAGAGAAAAATGATATTAATAAGAGAGGAAGGAAAAGAGCTTCAGTTTTAAAGAAGTTCACAGTTGCATAGTCGCAAAATAGGTGCAGATATTTTGATGGATATGTTAACTTCTTAAACACTCCAGCAACCCCGTTAAAATCTGACCAAGGTGGGCAACCTTATGATCAGTTCAACCTTAGTTTGAATTAATAGATCCTTTTCGTATGTTATCAGCTGTTTGATTCACGGTCTAACATTGCCAAGGGAAGATAGCGCATGTTAGTAGTAATACAAAAGATTAACTTTGACACCCTCATATTAAAGGCCGACATGTGCTACAAATCTCAGCTTTTGACAATTTCTATGAAACTTCATCTTGAGTTCAGCTAAAAGCAGAAGAAACTGCCAAAACACTGAATGCTCATTGACACTCCTCCTCCTTGTTCTGTTTGGAGAACACACAGCGAGATGAAAGACTTTACTCAAGAGTATATTTGCGTGGCTTTCAGGCAAAGGAAGTCACCCTGAGATGTTCAGTTGCCTTACTGCTCGCTGACTCTTTTAAATGTATTCTTCCTTTTCTTTTTGTTGCCTTTGTCAGATGTACATGTCAGTTTCTGTTTTTGCACAATGAGTAGATTTCCTGTTGTAACATTCAGCATTTGCACCAATCGTAGTTGTTTTTGTTTTTATTGTATCAACTTTCAGAGAAACAATATACCAGAAAAGTGTTATCTAATATTGTCTTCTTTTTTTATGCTTTATTTGACTTCAGATAATAATCATAGTCATATTTTAAATTTACTCTTTTTTTTTTTTTTTTTTCTGTTCGAAACAAATTTTATAGGGTTTTTCAGGTTGGTTCAGCGACAGCTGTGGGAGTACAGTTGAGCTAAGGTTACTAATTTTTTGGTCCATAATCACCAGATCACAGGTGGATTACAATGTAAACAAATTGCCACATCTGTTTATAATTTGAGATGCATTTCTTCCTCTTTAGACAAGTCTATGTCCCTAACAAGTTGTCTTTTCTAAACTTATAGGTGTTTTCCAACTTCATCTCAGGGCAAAAGTATTTGGACGTATTTTAAATGTCCAGTCTGGAAGATGAAGTGCAAATAGTCTGCAATTGCAGCCTTTCCCCTCCTCCTCCTCCTCCTCCCAAGGATTCTGTCTCTTAATGCATCTTTCTAGTGTCAACACAATTCACTTCACAAATTGAGCTGACGCACACTTTTGGACAAATCCACTCATTGTCTTTTCTCACGGACACAGCCAAGTGCCACACCAAAGCCAGACAACTCCCTATGTGATTGAACCAAAAGTTAATAGCTACCTTGGCCAGTTAGTCAATACGATTCAAACAAGTCAGCGTAACAAATAGGTGTACCAAATTTCATTGTACTGTTGGTATGATGACAATAAAGTTCATTCAACCGAGTAGTGCAGTGTAGAAACAAAACAAATTGTAACCTTAACCACTCATTTGTTCAACATTCCCATACTAGCACCAACAGATCAACATTTACACTTTCTTTGTATCTCTTTTGGAGGGATATGTTTTATATTAGCGGGTACTGTCGTCTTTTTATCTGAAAGGTGAGTGGAAATCTTCAGCTCTTATATAACGAGACAGGAAATCTATGAACTTTCTAAAAACCAACAGAACTCAGTATTCACATTCACAGCAGGTCTTTTGTACGGATTCTCATTTTTGATGCATAGCTGGTTAAATCATTGGCCTGGAGTTGTGCCCCCCCTTTGAGTTCACAATCTAGATGTTTCATGAGACTAAATTGAGATTGCAGTGTGAGAGAGTCTGTGGGAACACAAATGAATTGGTCATTTTGGTTGTAGTAATCTGAGACAGATGGGGTGACAAAAGACGGGTTATCCGTACCTGTGTTCTTTCTGAGGCTGCACAAATGAATAGTGTGGTTCATTGTGGCTTCGAAGGTTAGTTAAATGTAGTTTATGCATGTGAAAGAGGGAGGTGGTGTTAACACTACATGTCTTTTGTTGTTTTTGACAGGTCATCAGTGTTATTCTGAGATAGTTTTTTACTTATTCAGGAATGTTTCAGCTCAAATGCTTCATGCGGATTGTAAATCTTTGATTTGGCTGCTGGCGTGTGTGAAGCATAAACCTGTGCAGTCTGCTCTCTTGTGGCCTGAAAAGGAAAGTGCAGATGGAAAAAATCTTGCTTCTAGTATTAAGAGCAAAGGAAGAGGATATTCAAAGCTTTATTTCTATTTACCAATTTTTTTTGGTTTGTAATTTTTGCAAAATCAACAACAACAAAAATAATTTAAACATGATCTCCAGTAAAAAGCCAAATATTGAAGTCATGTTACTGATGTTGCTGCCATGAAGTGTTTTGTGTCTTAGAATGAAGTTATCTTCTCCCGCACATTTTGTTTGTTGAGGCCTTTTTAGACACTAAATCTGATTTGGTAGGATCTTTGAGTGATCTTTTTTTTTTTTTCTTTTTTTTAACGTATGATCATTAAGAAGAGTTTACAAGAAGGATAAAGAAATGCTTGAACAATTACTACCAGTGTATCATCAGCATTAGGCTGTTCGACAGGGCTCACATAGATGGCCGGAGAGATGCGGTCTGCCTACATAATTTTGTGTTTTCATCCAGCTTGATGTGGAAGAACTGGACTGCTATGCACAGAGCCTTGACATCTAGCCAGCCTGAAACCTTTGGGATTAACTGGAATGTCGGCTGGGACTCTGCATCTTTAAAACTGGATCAGTTAAGTTGCAGTTCATTTCCAATAGCAGCAGTATTTCTCGGCCTCGTCTGAGCATCCACAATGTTCTTGTAGAGAAATGTCAGATGATTTACATTTTCTTTTGTCTTTTCAAGGAGGTAATGCTGTTACAGGAGTCTTGTAGCTATCTGGAGGATCTGCAAATATTGACACATCTGACACCTGACCTGAGAGTCTTCGCAGCCGAGTGGATGGCCCTTGGGCATCCAGACTGTCGGGGGAACAGACGGACTCGTTCCACAGGAGATCTTCACAACAGCAAGCCATTGTCAGGATAAAGTAATGTAGTTTAAACACACACACACACACAACATAGTTTTTGGCTCGCTCTCTAAAACAACCAACAGTTTAAAAAAATACAAAAATAAAAAAGAAGGGGCCACGATAAAACCAGTAATATGTAATTGGTAGCAAAATAGTAAAGTCTGCAGCGGGACCAAAATAAAAGGGTGGATCTGATATGAAAATAATGATGTTGGGGTCAAAGTGACCTCAGCCATCAGCTCAGCCCCTGATCCAACCAGCTGTGTACAGCTGTCTGGATCAGACCAGAGTCAGAGTTTTGTTTTTCTTACAACACTTGAAGCTGTCAAATACAAAATGCTTTAAAAGAAATGTGTTGTGTCCTGCTGACGAGGAAAAGCAGTTGAGGAGCTGAATTTCACAAACAGATCCTGTATGTTTCTAAGTTGAGTACTCTTCTCTTAAGTGTTTCTGTGTCAGTGTGATGTCAGAGGTCTTTAATACAAAAAAAAGTAATTTGACACTGTAATTGTAAAACAATATTGATTACAGTCCTTTTAAGGAATCCTCTACGAAGTTTCATGTAAATCTATCCAACAGCTGTCATAACTTTTCACCCATAATCAGATATTAAAGTCCTCATGGTACTTGGGGGAAAGTCAGGGGATCATATGGATCAGGATTCATTTTCTGGGGACCACAAATGTTTGTAAAAAATGTTGACCCTAGCCCTAACCCTTGTCCTGTGGTGGAAAGACATTGGTCAGTATATTTTTATATAAGTTATACATCAAAATTCTTATTTTTCTCTGTTTTTGCTGCTTCCTGTTGGCAGCTGGTTATGATCAATAATCTTGATGTGTCCGGCAGAATATCTGAATTTCAGTTAATGATGATGGCATCAAAACCAGGCATTGTTCAGGGCAAGTATCCAATTTGGCATATTATCTTAAAATACAGACAGAATATGTGTGTTTGACTGGCTGAGTTGTTACAGTGACACAAGACACAATGACAACGTTATTATATTTTTATTTCTGAAGTCTGTCTGCAGGCTGTTGCCTCCATACCCTCAGTAGTATGAGTTCGATAAGCACAAATCCACATACACAAAGCAAAGCGAGGCGTTCTTCGATAAGAACCCCAGTTGTTCACTGTAAAACTAAACTACAAGTGCACTTTTTTGTCTCTTCTGACAAATAAGAAAGAAAGAAACTGAGCAAGACTTTGGTCAGTCATCTTATTTGGAATGTGGCAACAGGTTGGTACATTTCTTTAATACAGTAACAGACTCATCCAAACAAACTAACTCCTGCTTTTTTTAGGTTGAACTGGACTTTTTCTCTCCAGCCTCGATTACAACCATTACATAAAAAAAATCTGTATTATGACCTTTAGCAAAACAGTAGCTCATAAAAAGGCAATAATCTTGTAAGGCAGAACCATATTTGGACAGTAACATATTCATATTCAAGCACTTTGAGCAGCATCCGTATGTAGAATTGACTGGTTTGACACCTTTCACACAGGATCTGTGGTCTTTGTAAAAGGCAATGAAAGCTATTTAACAGAAGAAAATGGCAAAACATTTGAGGCGTGTGTGATTATTTTGGACCTAAAACCACAGTAACACCAACCTCCCTCCTTACTTGTTGACAAAGTTACAGAACTTTTTAAGACTTTAACAGTTTTCCAGCTCTAGTGTTCACTACTTTGTCATCAGTCACAAAGTGAAATGGACACAGAGCTGGTCTTAATGCTTAGTAGTTAAAACCAGCTCAGCTTTATATAAAATGTAAATCAGACTGAGGTGCAGCTGCTCACGCATCCATGCAATAAGGTTAAGGGAGACGGTAAGCATTTTTACTTTTTGTAAGAGTTTGTAAACAGGGAAAACAGGATCAGTTTTGACAGAAATTTTAAATTTGTAAGACTTACTTTGGCACTCCCTATTTGTCATGAGATGCTGAAGGTCCACACTGATGATCATTAAGCTAATAAGCTTTATGTTTTCATCTCATATGAATTAATTAACTACAACATTTCCACAGACTTGACAGCACCACTGCTGGATTTGGGACAGCTCTTGAATATCTGAACTGGACTAATCTTTGGCTGAGCACAAAGAGAAAAATAATGAAACAACAACTAAGTTACATTTTGGCAATTCAATTATTTATGGCATTAATGTTACTTTTGTTTGTGGCCATTTATTTTGAAGGCCGGAATCTAAATCATTTCTACAAGGCTGTTTGCCAATAAGAAGCAAGGATCAATAATATCAATAAGAGATTCATCGGAACTGCAGGGAGTCCAGGTTGATGTGGAACCTGATCTAAAATGGACCCACTATCTGCATACACAAAAAACAAACATAACAACAAGATGGTTCATAGAACATAATAGCCCTTTTTTCTGTAAACCTTTTTACATTATTCTTGACCAGCACAAATTTCAGGTCTAAAATGCAGAGAACCTCACGGCACAAATCAAGTGACGCAGCTTTGACTTATTAGAATAAATTAGCAGTCTGGCCTGCTGCAGCCATTTTACTGCAACCCGAGCAGCTTTGAAGCTCACTGCCTGAGTCCAACCAAGGCAATAACAATGACTGGACGAAGTGGTGTGAAAGTGAAAGGGGTCAATAAAAATATGGGACACAAGGGGAAGTTATTAAAGCTGCCGTCACATGATCACACAGTCTGGAGGCCTCTCTCGTGGCCGTCCAGCTGGACCTTTATCTTGTGCAGCTCCTCGATTTCCTGGTGGTGGCGCTCTGTCTTGTGACGGACCAGAGACCGATAGAAGTGTATGGTGAACACGACAAAAATCACCCCCACCGGGACCATGATGATGGTGGAGGCCAGCGCAGCCTGCCAACCGCTGTTGGTCGTCACGGTTGGGGACGGTGTGGTGGTGCAGGTGGTTTTCTTTTTCGAGTCTATAGGCAGGAACTTCATCCAGCAAAGGAGCACCACTTCTGCTAAAAACAGCAGGATCCCCAGGGCTGTGGAGAAACCCCAGGCCAGCTCGATGTAATGGTGCATGCGCTCGTGGGGCGACTCGCTGACGGAGTTTAGGTTGTGGATGTTGCTGACGGCCTCCACGTTTGGCAGGATGCAGGTGCTGATTAGCAGGGCAAAGAGGTGCACCGCCACCAGAACGGTGGTGCAGACGCTGAAGGCAATGAGGAGTTCACGAGGGTAACTGTACTGCATCTCCAGCTGTACCTCCACCATAGCAACCTATAAGAAACAGGGATATGTAGAACTTGGTCACTATGTACATCCAAGTGTACTTCACAACAAGTCAATCAAATTGGGATAAAGAGATCTAGCTCTTGTGGTCCTCTGAATCAGGCTCAGATTAATGTGCAAGTTCTGATTTCTTTGTTAGTTGCCTGATTACTTGACTCTCACCCTGCTACTGGTTGAATCAATTAGAAAGATAATCTGTGTTTGTACATATATGGTCCTTTCATTATGTAAAAAAAAAGCCTGCAGAAAAACTGAAAAGAAGAATCTAACTATAACTGCAAAGGTTAATTTTAGCTTCTAATCAGAGTTTATATAACAACTTCTACACTACAGAAACCTGATGTAACTTTCAGTAGTAAGAAAATTCATTTCCTGATAGGTCAATACTGCACAGAATATACACTGTCCTCTGTAAAACAGCAGAAAGCAGCTTATGGATAGTATTTAGAACTCTCTTAGCCACAAACGAGCCCTAAGTTTCATCCGGTCACACCTGGGAGGCTGAAACAATTAAGTGGTTATAAAAATTACTAAACCATTGAGAGAAAAAGCGTCACGTCAAACTGCATTTATGATGCACAGCGGAATAAATCCTGGATTATAAAGCTGGTCATCATGTGGCTTAAACTCTAAATTCTGTTTTTGTACATCATAAATTAATTTCATGTAGAAATGAAACCGGAGCATTTCTATACACCGTCATCACATTAAGTCAGGATCGAGGGCAATAAAGAAATGTAATTATGATTTAGGGACTGGATCATTAATAAAAAAATTAATGATTAAAACTTCTGCAAACCACACAAAGAAAGTTTAAAAATCATCCTGTTCACACATGCATCTGCGATTGTGTTGTGGTGACCTACTTTTGTGGAAGGGGTGAAATCAACAGACACTGAGGTTTGACAGGAAAAGAAGCCCACTGGCTGCATAAGAAACAAGCAACCAGGACTTTTAAGAGACAATGTTACATTGTAGCTGCTCAGAAAAGTGAATATGACTGACCATCGCGAAGCCAGACAGCAGAGCAGAAGTTCTGCTGGAGGCCTTGAGCTTGGCCCGGCTCAGGTAAAGCTTCCTCCATGACAGGGCCTGCACCGAGTGGTGGTTGGAGCTGACCAGTTCCAGGTAACTGCGCCGCACCCAGTCTCTGTAGTCCATCCCGCCAGCATCCGGAGCCCGCTCTGAGACCCCTGGAGCTGGGGAACCCATGGGCGCATTCAGCTCACTGCTCATGGCACCTAAGGAGGATTAAGATGACAGCGTCACTACTGGGTTCATGCTCAAAGGGAGCAGAGTAAGTGCTGCAGGGCCATAAACCATAAAAGGCAAATTTCTCAGTGACAAAACCCTTTCAGACATCAGCCTTGGCGCTGTATTTTTAAAGTGAACATTTCATTAGTTAAACTCTAGTAACATTTCTGAGAAACACAAAACATAACAAGTTTCAACTAAGCACTATAAGATAACACATGGGTCGAGCAGCACAAGCTAAAAATGAACAGAGATTAAATGTTAAAGTGATGTTATACATTAATCATAAAATTATAGTTTCTCATGAGCAAAAGAAAATAAGCCAGTTGCTTATTATCATTCACCAAAAACTAAGATACTTCATGGAGATGGGAAAAAAAAAAAAAAAAAAACATACAGCATGCCAGCAATTAAACAAAAGTCCTAATCATGAATATCTGCTTGTGTAGATCCTGTCTCATCTGAATGAGGCCACATTATTTATATGATCTAATGTTTGTTTCCACCAGAACAAGTACATAACCAAACGGAAGATAATAATTTACCACTTCCTGTCCCAGAAGGGGCATTCTACAAATACACAAAACCCAGCTGGGAAACTCTAAAAATACAATTTAACAATTCAGTGAAATCATGAACGATAACATAACCGATCACTGTTTATCAATCCTCCTGTTATGGCCATAACCAAATAAATATGGTGAGGATTTATGACTTTAATAATTATTCCAGAACATTTTTTGTCCCCTCTGATGTTATATAATGCTTAGTTAAATATATCTGCTGGTTTTCTATGATAAAGGCAGTGCAGAAACTTTCCATCTCAGCCTGCATCCAGTCGGTTTATTTCTACCTTTTCTAGGTTGAAAAATAAATTAAATAAACTGGGTGCACTAAACATGAGCGATGCATTTCAAGTTAAAATGTAAAAGAGTTGTGCAGAGTGACCCCCCCAACACCTCCTCACCCCCCCTCCATGCAGTTCAGCTGATGGATGCATCTTTGGGACTCATGTATATTTAGAACATGTTAACTTGGCAGGATCCGTTTACCGGGTTTGGCCGACGGAAAGCTAATCTTCCCCGATTTAACTACGATCACTGACGCGAACGCAAAAGATCCCGGTTATTGAAATCAGCTGCTCGTTTCCGATCAGGACTCAAAATATCCCAGACAACGTGAGACACCGACTGCTGCGGCTAGCTAACGGAGCTAACTGAGCTAACTGAACAGAGTGACTTATGAGCCCACCGCCGGTCTGTGGCGAGCTGCGGGACTCGGTGTTTAGTTTAGTTTTAAATCTCACCTGTCTGATGAAATTCCTTTAAAGTCACTGAGATAAACTGCCCCCCCCTCTCTCTCTTACCCGGAGATGATCCTCTCTCCAGCCAGCTTGGAGTGAAACAGACTCAACACCGGCGGATCGCCGAGTGTTTTGGTTCCACCTACTTCCGGTCTGCGGCTCCGCTCCGGTACCGGACCCGAGGTCTGGATCAACTAGATCAACGGGACACGAAGTCTGGATCAACCGGACCCCGCTTCAAACACGTACCCGGGCTGGTAGGGATTAAACCCAGCGGTCTCTGTTCGTTTGTTTTAAGACAGAGATTCGCGGAAAGACGAGCTTCCGGTTGGGCGTGTTACCTTCAAAATAAAAGCCAGGAAAGCCTCTCCCATTCTCTAAGTAGAGATGCAGAGTTCAGATTTTTTTATTCGGTTTCGAAAACTGGATATTTGATATTCCTTTGAAAAGAGGAAAATGCAAATCAGCATTTTATCTAATGACCATCAGGTGACGTTTTTTAAATGTATATATATATATAAAAGAAAATCACCCCAATTCTCATTGATTTACTATCTGAGTGAAATTTTTCCTCGTGAATTTATGGTCTTAGTCGCTATTTCCAAGTTTTTTTTCCCCAACAATATGTATGATGATGATTTTTTGATTTATGTCCATGTCACTCTCAGACATGGACATAAATGGATGCCTTAACTGTGTGATTCTCTGGAGATTATGTGCAGGAGTAGGATTACATATGTGAGGTTTACTCAAGTTAAACTACAGCTCCCACGTGTTATATGGACTTTTCGGGCAACGACGGAGGTGACAATGAGAAATATAAATGTTAAGTTGTAGGTTTTCAAACTAGGCCATAGACCTCATTATAATGGCAGCCAATGATGAAAGAGAGGACAGAAAGAATTGAAAACGTTTATTGAGTATCATCACGGACTACAAGTGAAAATGCAGCGTGAATCCGACAGCCAGAAATGTTGCTGTTCTGAGGATTCATTTTATGAAACCGCTTTGCATCTGGAACACAAAAGGGGAAAAAAATTATATATATATATATATATTTCTTGTTCCCCCATGTCTTTATGTTCAGTGGGTGGTTTACAAAGAACCATTCAAAAAGGCAGAAAAGGCACATCTGTATATGTGAGGTGCTGTTTAACAGAGCACTGTCACTGGCGTTGGATCCAGTCCGCAGATATACAGCACCAAACACCCTGCCACTTATATCTCTGTGCATAACTGTCCTGTAGATCTGATCTTTTTGAACATCATCTACATGTAAAATCTTCTCCAGTCTGTTTTGGAAAAAATACAACATAATATAAAACATATATTTAAAAAAAAAAAATAAAATCTGGTGGGGTTTAATTTCAAGCACTGTATAAAGACTTCATCCTGCGTTTACAATGCGAAGCAACATAGTCAGAAAGTCAACCATCAAGTCACTCCCTGTAGAACTGAGCGACAGTCTAATTGTTGCCAGCATGACATTCAGAGTTTGATGCATCCTTGTATTTTTTTTATTTATTTATTTTTTTTCATATCCACAAGGCTGGTCACAGAAAAGAGGAGAAAATAAATGTTGAGTTCTGTTTCTCGGTTTTAAGGAGTTGACAATGGCCTCTTAAAATCTGTATTTGAGTCAAAGACAATCTGTGGCATGCAGATCCTAACTGGTATCTGGTCAATAAATAATTATGCTATCTTGCCAGTTTTGCAGGTCAAATGGACCACTTTTGCATAACCTGCTGCTGTTTTCAGGTCATTATGACTTTTACACAGTTTTTTTTTTTTCAGCAGATGGGTTTTGCTGGTGATGGTCCAGCAGAAGGTGTACCTGTAAGCTGCTGAGAAGAATGCTGGGGGTGTAATTTAATCGTTTTGAAACTTTTGAAGCCAGCTGATCTTAAGGCCGTTCGGGTAAGAATACTGTAATTTGGTAATGTTGTTGTAAAAATCCCTGCCCCACCCGCTTATCTACCCCTAAGGAGTGCATAAAACTTGCTATGTCAACATATCAAAATGAATTTAATGTGCAACACCAAACCAGCAGCTAAAATGAAATACACAATGCAGCCTGCTGAGAACTACACGATGTCTCAGTCCCGCAGTGAATTCAGAAAAATCCTTGCTTTTAGCACGTTCTTTCAGGATTTTACTTGACGATCACTATGGAGGTGCTGTGAATTGACTCCATGACAGCAGCCAGCCGACTGCACAGGTCATGGGCCTGGTTGACGTGGACTTTGGGTGGGTCTTTAAGAACTACTGTCTCAGCTGAACCATCCAGGACCCTGGGAAGCAGCTCACCCAGCTTCAACTGCAATGAGTCTGAACAGGAAGGAAGAGCAATAATAATGAGAGATTGATACAAATATCTGTTGTCCAAAAATTTGTTCAAACAGGTTACCTGTTCACAAATTATTTTGTGTAGAGAAATAATTTCTATTTTGAATCTGGGTGTTTGAAAACAAACTTAAAATGTTACTTTAAATGACTGAAGGGGCAACAATGCATAAAATGCTGATGTGTTTGTATAACTAATCGTACCATTCATGTCCTGCCCCAAGCAGCAGCACCAGTGGCTGCGGATTCCCTCCATAGCATCCCGATCTTCCTGGGACAACGCAGAGTCCCGGCTCATCAGGTGAAGGCAGGGGATTACGGCCTCGTCCATGATGGCGACGCCCTCTTCCACCTTGTTCTCCTCACCGCTGCAGAACAACCGCGATGCGCTTTCGTTCAGTGCCTGAAGAAGAAAGTTACCATCTCAAAGGTTGACTCTACAATTTCAAGGTTGTTTTATATTTTTTTTCTTTTAGACTCAACAGGGTGATAGAGAAATTGTAAAGGTATTTTCACAGTATCTTGACACCTTTCTCACTACAACACCTTTTGTGCTGAGTACCAAGAGGCTGTAGTGATATGATTAAAACCTCCACATAATATACGACATGAGACATAACTGTTTTTTTCAGTTGCTGTTTCCTGGCTCTAGGTCACTCTGAATCATAGCTATACAGTCATGGTTTGAATACACTGAAGTATGAACATATAAAAAATTTTATAAAATCAACTAATTTCCTAAAGGCTTAACTTTCTTACTGAATTTTATATGATATAACTAGAGGGGCAGTTAAGTGTTACCGAATGAAAACTTCCCCCCTGTTTTTGGCTGAGAGTGAATATGACAACATTGGTCAGATAAATATATCAAAAAATAAGTAGAGACAGTTTTCTTTATTATTCTAACTCTTATGCTGGAGAATTCAGCTTAGTGCTCTTTGTCATGCGCTGCGAGTGCTGCCTTACTCACACTGAGGCACTTCCTCCTGTAAACTGCAATTAGAGACTTGTCCACTCCACGTGTCTCCCCGTTCTTCAGCAGAGTGGCGTTGGTCTCGTATGCATGAGCCAGATAGTTCAGCGCCTCCCTCATCCTGCAACATACACACCATGTTAATCATGTTCATCTGCAAAAAAAAAAAAAGTGAATAAAAATAAAAGAGCAGTCCCAGTTGCAATAAACAAGGAAACTACTGATCCCTTTTTCTTTATCTGGTATTGCAGCAGTTAGAGGCTTTTCAGGGTCCCATTGAGAATTTAACACCCCACATAAGAAGTAATGTGCTCTGAAAAAAGGATAAAGTCTACATAATGTAGATGTTCACTGATATCTGGCCAATAAACATTTACAATATGGTTGTTATGTGCCTCTTCATAACCTGATGCTGGGTTTTTTTTTTTTTTCAGAATGGGTCTTGCACCATTGTAAGATAAAATTTTAAGGGATTGTGGGGATTTTTTGGTAAATATTGATCAAAGATTGTAAACCTGGACTTTCTGAAACTTCATTGGTTAAGACGGATCCAGCGCTGAGTATTTCACACCTACTTCCCATGTTGGTAGTGCTCCAGTCCAGTCAACAGGTAGACAAACACCGTCCTGAACATCCTGTAGTCATCATGCCACTGCTGTGAGAGCACACACAACAAAGATTTTCAGCTCCTTTTTTAAATTTTTGCCACTTTAGTCTGAATACAATCTTGTGTTTATCTTTCTAATAGAGAGTAAGAATAAACCCATTTTTCCTTCAGATATCTTTTTGTGTTTAATTTTAGGAAAACAGAAACATTTTATTCTTCTTTGCAAGAATAACATTTGTGATATTCCATATTTTTGCTGACCACAAATACCATGAGATAGTCTAGCGTCAGGTTTATTCTATACTACTGCTTGTCATAACAAGTATTTAAAAACTCCAGTCTGTAGGTGGTTCACAGATTCCCCGTCATTCAAACTGTTCAGTCACACTGGAGTATTTCAACATAGTTCTCATTCCAATGGGACCAAATGTCATTTGGTTTACACACTGCCTGTGGGAATTACAACCATGCAGACCCAAAGTACACTTCTCATTAATGGTAAACAACCATGCAACCATGTAGTTTTATTACCACACAGTGTTTAACCAATCAATGTGTGTTGTAATATTTTCTTTGAATTTAAAAATACAGTTACTAGACATTTACACTTAAACTTTTTACACTGTTGTAATTGGACCACAGCTAATCAGGTCTAAATTTCTGTATTAACAATGATCTGCAGTGATGATTATAACTAATGTTAAAGTCGGGATAGAGTCAATGCCAAAACAAACAGAATGCATCCTTTATAACAGTCAACTGTGGGAGCAGTGAGGACTGAGACAGTACCAGGTATTCATCCATGTCCATGTCTTCCGGCTTGATGAGCCGCAGCTTGGCTCGAGCTTCCCTCATGATACTGATGGCCCTGCACGAAGGACATATGAGGAGAATGAATACTTTAAACCAAAGCTGGGTTTATACATGAACATCTGCACTACACGTCAGGGCTCCTCTCTGGACACTAGATGGTGCAAGGTGCATGCTGTATTTCTGCTGCTCTGATTCAGGACTTTATTTTAGTTACTCATGTTCACGTTGAACAAAACCAACCCACTGGCTGAAGCCTCGTGTCACTGTCTGTTTAAAATAATTTCATCTTATTTCCTGATACTTCCTCCTAATACACAACTAAATGTTAATTTCATCCAATATTTTAACAATTTTTTAACTTTCTATTTCTCATTTCGATAACCCTTCTGCTTTATTTAATTTTTTTAATATATGATATATTAATGTGTGAGACTCCTCATTGGGCCTTTTGTTTGTACCTCTCATCAAAGCTCAGGTTCCGGTCAGTGAACTGCTCCAGCAGTGTCCTCTCAATGATGCGCTTGGGAGCCTTGTTCTTGAAGAAGTAGACTAAAGCGTGCTGGAGACGAGCGTCCTCCTGGGGTGTCGCCTCCTCCTGGGAGAGCTCATACAACCGGGAATACTCCTCGTGGAAGGCCTGAAAGAAACCGGGGGAGATTTTGATATTCTATTTTCGTTGCTTAACATGCAATAGCATAAATAATCATTTTATTGAATTCAACCTCACAGTGACCAATAGATCTCAGAATACCTCGTACAGGGACAAAGCATGTTACAACGTAATGCGAGATTTGTTGATACAGTTATTATCTCAAATATAATTAAAAAAGACATTCAATGGGGCAGCACGGCAGTATAGTGGTTAGTGCTGTTGCCCCACAACAAGAAGGTCGGGGGTTCAGTTCCCGGGCCTGGGGCCTTTCTGTGTGGAGTTTGTATGTTCTCCCCTCTGGGTACTCCGGTTTCCTCCCACCGTCCAAAGACATCATGTTTGGGTTAATTGGTGACTCCAAATTGTCCGTAGGTCTGAGCGTGAGTGTGAGTGCTTGTTGGTCTCTGTCTGTCTCTGTGTGTTGGCCCTGTGATGGACTGGCAATCTGTCCAGGGTGACCCCGCCCTCACCCAATGTGAGCTGGGATTGGCTCCAGCACCCCCCGTGAACCAGAAACAGATAAGCAGTAGAAGATGAACAAATGAATGAGACATTCAACACTACATGTTCGATATCTCAATTTAAAAGAGGTACGTTTTAAAATTTTGGGCTTCAAGTATCAATACAAGAGTTTCTTCATGAGCGGAGAACAAGTTGGTTATTATTATCGGATTATTCAGCTTTAAGAATCAAGAGATAAAGTAAACACTCTCCTCCTGTTATTGACTTTGACCTTCTTACCTTAAATCCTCATCAAGTTAAAACCTTCAGTTAAAGAATGCCCTAAGTGATATACATGTAAGCAAAAGATCACTAACTAAATGTAATGAGTATATTAAAAAGGCAGCTATTTAAAGCTGTGGATAGAGGATGGGCTGGTGTGTCCGGGATGCCTGAATCTGAAGTTATGACTGAAATCATGCAGTGACTTAGTGAGAAGTTGCGTCGATATGAGGATTAGACCCCTAAAAGTACAGACCTTGATGAGGCCAGCCTCAGGGCCTTCCTTGTCAAAAGTCTGCCGGGCCTTGGCTATGGCTAGAATGACGCCCTGCATAGCTGGAGTCAGCATCATCTGAGAAATGACATAGCGATGAAGAGGAGAAATGAGCAAACAGATGAATGACAACAAAAAAAAGACAAAATAGTTTATCTACAAATTGTGTGATATACTGAAAACTTGCTCAAATTAATGTCAAACTATATGAGATGGACACACTAACAAGATCTCTCTAAAGATCCTGAATCTCCATGTGCTATACTCTGATGGTGATTGGGACATTTTTACAAATTAAGAAGTTAAAACTGAAAAATTCAAATATGCCCCATATTCAAACAAGAATTGAACAACCAGCTCTCCCTCTTCTTTAATACACTAATTTCTCTGTTTCAGTGGTCAGCAGAATATCAAATTATATTGTGTTGTAAATTTACAATCAGACATATCATTCCACATCTCTGTTTGAAATGTACTCACCTCTTCGTTGTATCCATCGGCATCTGCTCTCACCATGATCCTGCCCACGTTGGGGATCTCCACCTCTGAGACCTCGTTCTCAGCCTGTTGCTGCCGGGCGGGGGCCTCCTGCTGCTGTTGCTGCTCCTCGACTTCCTGCTCAACTGCGTGTTGAGGAGCTTCTGTGGAAGCATCTGGCTCCATTTCAGTTTCGGAGCTGAGGCCTACCACCTCTGTGCCATCCTTTTCCACTTGGAGGTCAGATGGTGCCATGCTGCTAACATCTGCTTCAGGGCCAGGAGTCTTGACGGAGACACATTTAAAGGTAAACAGTCCATCCTTTATCTGTGTCAGCTCCTCCTGCTCAGTGTCTAGAGAAACCTTTACTTCTTACTTTACTACCTGTATCTCCATTCAATAACGCACCTACCTTCATTTATTCATTTGAATGCAATACAAACACCTGTGGAGTAGAAGTTAATATATATTGATAATACCTGGCCCAATACAGTATACAGCATGTCTATCTATTTTAAGTCTCTTTCCTGTATCCAGTAAGAAGGCTGATCTTATCATATGTATGTTTAAAACACATTCATGGAGGAATATTGACTTACATTTGATCTATCGATGTGTCAGTAGGGATCCTGATACGTCACCAGGACATACAGCGGTTTGTATTTATTAGTTAAACTGCTACCAGTGTATTTAATGGGACCGCCTACAATAACTGTCACATATATGAAGCTTATAAACAGTTTTGTTGACATTGTATCAGAGGTGCTGATTCTCAGGTTTGTGGGGTCAGTTACACAGTATAAATTATTTGGCACGCCTCTGAGCAGGCTACAAAACAAATCCGTTGATGCCAATAATGGCTCCTGACCTTTACTCTATCTGTACATTGCCTCCTTCACAATGCTAAGGGGTAAAAATAGATGCTTGACCCAGATGTATACACTTTATTTTTGTGGCCTAGAATTTCTGACCTATATTCAATGAATGCACGTCACAGATTTTCCCACCTGACTCTGCAGTTCCTTCTCAGCTGAGGCGGCGGTCTGACTTGAAGCCGGACTATCGGTGACCTCTGAACCGCTGCTGTCGTCTGGTTGGCAGCCAGAGCTCTGTGCCGGTGGTGGCTGTGTTTGCTCCGATTCTTCTGAGGTCACAAAAGATCGGGAACGGAAAGTTACTTTAACTTGCAGGATATACGGCATAATGGCTACCTTAACCTGTACCAACAATACCAGCTCAGCCATCATGTAAAACTTATTTACCCAAAGCTTGTGCTGTCAGACCTCTCTCTTTTTAATGCTCTACAGTAGTCAGTAGCTATAGAGACAGGCTGTTATTTGTTTTTTGTGATTATATTTTCTCACTCTCGCTCTCTAGTTGTTATTTATATTTATATGGAAATTTTAACCCATAATACAAATCGTTCTCTTCATCTGTTCCCCAATCTTCAGACAGTGGATTATGTGATTATGCATTTCTTAAAGTCTGGTTTTGGTATATTGGAGTATTGCCTTAACATGTGTAGGTATTTGTTTACATTTATGTTGGCTTATAAAAACCTCTCTTCCTTCTTCATGCTTTAGTCACCCTTACAGACCTTCAGGCTTCTCTGTGGGACCAGGTTCGGGATCCTTCTCTGCTTCTGGATCGGGTTGTGGCTCTGAAGCATCTGCCTGGTCCTCCTCTTCAGTGGACAGTCCAGACTGGGGAGCTGGCTCGACAGGTGTTTGTTGCACATTGTCTGGACCAGGATTTGGTGGCTCTGCGGACGCTGTGGACTCTCCCTGTGGGGTTGCCGTCTGGCAGAACTGCTCCTCCCATTCACTGAGCTCCTGCTGGAACCATCGGTTGTCTTCATGGACGTAACGCCGGAGGATGGATGGCAGGGAGTCCATACCATGCAACACTTGTCCCGTCTCATCATCTGTGTCTTCTGTGTAGGTGTGAGTTTGAGTTAGTTAATAACCTTACACAAAAAGCCCCCCCCCCAGTAACCTCCTCTGTACATGTTGGTCATTAGCAGTGCTTTTAAAAAGAAAAGCTAAATTAGTTGACCATAATTAACTGCAATTTCTGAAATTAGGTCTCTCTAGAGCTTCAAAACAGAGGAGGATGGTGTTTTTTTGTTAATCTGATATATAACAGCATCCCCATTTGATTTAGAGTGCACAACGTTATATGCGCATTTAACAATTATAATACAATTTTTATCATTTACAATCATAAATGTAGTTATTATAATTAGTTTTGCTCTGATTTTATCTGCTTTAACTGAACACATCTGGACTTTTATCATTTATTTTCTCACACTGTTGGCAAAAAAACAAACAAACCCTTATTTACCATATTTAAAGTTTTTTTTGAAAACTTTTAATTATGTGGCTCTTGATACGGTATGTAGATCATCATTTGAAGGAAAGACTCTAGATGAACTCTAATACTTTACGAAAATGGCACCTCTTTACATTCTTGCCTTTTAAAGTCATCCCTGCAGATGATTCATTTCAGTTATTTATATAGGTCCAAATAATGACATCCATTAACTCAAGGCATTTTACTTAGTGAAGTCAAGACCGTACAATAGATCTTACAAAGATCTGCTGCGTCACAGGCTGGAGAATTTAAATACATACAGTATGTAGATGTACCTGTAATAAGGTGTGGTAACCTGTCGTCAATGTACATCAGACAGTATGCGCTGGCGTTGGTCATCCCCCCAAAAGAGTCTCTCTCCAGCTCGTCCCACGACGACTCAGTGATACTGATATCGTTGTATTTCATCCAGCGCTGGTTGGTGTGGTCATAGATGTAGGCCCAGTAATGCCCCGCTGAAGCCTGGCCTTCATGGACCAGCACTGCATGGAGTCTGTAGGGTACCTAAATAAAAGCAGAACAGCAGACAGCACTGAGTGCTCAATATATAAAATACTGAAACCTATAAAAGTGCAATCTAATTATTATGATTGAGAGCTGATTGTGCGTCCCCTAATTCACTACACTCTACCATTGATCTGATTTGCTATCTAAATTCAGTTGATATGCTCATATTGTATTATTTTCAGTTTTTCTGTGCAGATCGATACAGTTTCATCTCATCTCAACCATTTCACTTTCTGCAGCTGTACATAAAGTGCGTGTGGCTGAATTGCTGTTTGTCAGAGTGAATCAGGTCAGTGTAAGCCTTACCTGGCAGAGGCTGTTGTCTGTGTACATACCCTCGAGCTTTTGAGAGAGCCTGTCAATACTGGCCTTTAGCTCTGACACAAACACACACACAACAAACAAAAAACAGGAAATATAAGAAAGGATTTATGAGTACACACACACAGAAAGGTTTTTTTTAGTCTTCAGCCTCTTAGTGTTTTACTTATTACAAAGAAAGTGTGAGGGAGAATTTTTATAACTGGTATTCAAGTTATGAGAATAATACTCCACTAAATAATTCACATTATTTGTTATCTGTTGTGTTTATCGATTGCGTATCTGTGATGGTCATGAGTCTCAGACGTCTGAGCAACATACAGACGCTGAGCTCTATTTCAGTGCAGGTGTGTAGCAGTGCACCAGTGAAATGGCATTTCCCTCAGGCGCTTTAGAGAATCTTTCCTGCACCAGTTATTTATATTTAAGGTATTTTTATAGACAGTGATTTGGTGAAACCAAGTGGGAGTAGGAAATGTGCCTTTAGCAAATCACTACACTTTCATTGTCAAGATTAACGCTATTCTGCTCCATCTGGAGTTCCCAGTCTGTCGGTGGATTTTGCTGCATGTAAACACAGTTATATGTAATGTTTTATAAGAAAAATCGATGAAATGACTAAGATGGACCCACAACTAATTATCAGCATTACAGTCGCACTCCATCCCACGCTGCATTTAAGCATCATTCAGCTCATTGCTCTTGTTTTATGGCTCTTATTCAGTCTCATCTCTCTCAGCAACTGACAAAGTAGCTATAGAGTACCTGTTCAGTACCATACCATAGAGATATCAACAAAAAATATCATAGAAAAGTATAAAGAAATATACAAATGCCCAGTTGGATAGCAGAGCTTTGTGAATAAGAAAACTGCTCTTAGAAAGCTAACATATTTAATGTGACTGTAAACGGTAACATTAGCTTACCATTTATATCGTTTTCTACTTCAGTCCTCCAACGCTGTAAGCAGGTCTTTACAAAGTGAAGCTCTTCTTCAGTGATGCTGTGTGGGGCTGGGTGTGGGGGACAGTCGATGGGGTGTCTGCACTGGGTGAAGGGCTTGTATATGGGGGTCCGCTGACAACTAGAAACACTGGGAGCCAGGCCCTCAGACGAATCTGTGTCGGCAGGCGAACTGAGGGCAGCAAGAAAAGACAGTACAGTCAAAGGCTGTTTAGGTCTGTTTAGTTCAGCAAACATTAAATTAAGATTTTTTCTTTTTTTTTTCTTTTTCAACAATAAAAACATCATCATAGATTTACACATCAGTCCAAGGAAAATTTTGGTCCCTATTTCAGTAATTATCTTGGTCCAGCATAAGACTGAAGATGTAAAGGAAAAAGTCAAATTATCTTTTTAGGAGCACAAAAGACCTGCTGCGGATTTTAAGTGAATGAGCATTAGTTGAATTTAGATTTCCAGGATTTAATTGAGTATGATTTGAGGCTTATTATCATCTGCACAAAGGGACTTATTTTATTAATATGACACACACACTGTTGCTGACTATTTATGCTGTGCTACTGAAAGTCTTTGGACACAATATCATTCTGTTTTTCTCTTTGATTGAGGGCCCTGTACGTTTTCTGCACACTCCACCTGTTCTCTTTAGAGAGGGGTTCACTGAGGGGGTGGCCTGCAGGAGTTGGTGAAGATGCAGCTAGTCTCGGGTCTTCGGCTGGGGAAACACTTGTGGGCTTGGTTGTAGCAAACTCCAAAACAAACTGCAGCATGTCTGCCAGAGGATACTTAGTAGGTCCTGAGCCGTAGTTTTTATAGCTGTGAATGCAGATTTTTAGATTTGTTACCATGAGGTTTCAAATTGTGATCTGAGCTTTAACAGGTAACTTACCACTCAAATTTCTGTTGGAGGACTGCAAGTTGCTCCTTGACTTTTTTTACCTCTCCTCTCCTCTCCTGGGTCTGCTCTATGTTTTTGTGGAGATATCTGCGCACAAAACAGTTTGCAAGATTTGTTGAAAACGTTTAAATAATCTTGACTGCTGTTTCTTCCCTTCCACACTGATAGTACACAGTGCATGCTGATGGCATAACGTTGTAAAATAAGTTTGGTCCAGACTGTATATATATAAAAATTACCTACTTGGCTACTATAAGAGGTTTGGTTTTTTATTCTGTTCGAACAAATGAAACTGAATGAATTTCAAATCTATAAAGCTCACCTGTCCATATAAATGATTTGTGGGAACTCAAGTTTCTTGTGTATCTTCTCAGGACGGCCGAGCTGGGTGTTGAATTCAAATCTAGACAGCTCAAATGTCAAGACTGGTGGCAACTTTTTGAACCACCTCTGCAACCAACAGAAAACAGGACCGACTTCTTACTGCACCGTCACAGGGCACAAACGTGGGCTAAAATACCAAGTAAGTAGAAATACGACATTGATAAAGCTGTTCACCTCCCGGCCAGGTGTATTGCCCTGATCTGAATGTAGTGATTCAATCTCCTTCTCGACCATGGCACCTTCTAGGCATTCATCCAAGTTGTTGAAGCCGTTGACTTGAAGAGGGTACTGGCCGAACTGCTCAGTGTTGCATAACGTCTTACCTAAACAGATTTGCATTAATGTGAGTGAGTGTGAAGATAATACACATCGGTGACTGATTAAAATTACAAAAACATACCTTCATGTCTCCTTTCTGTTACAAAAGTACCATAGAAAAGCTGGACCATGGGGTTTTGTTGTTTGTCTTCTGCATTACTGAAAATACAGCATTATGTTTACATAGTTGAGCAAACAGACTCCAGTGAAGAATAGCTGTTTACCATGTATGTGGATGACGACAACATATAACATACTTTCCACTGGCAGCCAACTGAAATGCATCCTCCAGCCAGTCGAGGAGCTTGTGGGAAAACTCGCTGACATCCTGGAAGGAGGACGTAAGAAAAAAGTTAGTTCTCTTTCTTCCTCCTGTGATGGGTGTCAACAGAACAAATGAAGGACCGTCTAAAAACTACAGGGAGCAAGTTTACATGCTGACTAAAGGAGTGAAGAAAAAGTACAGTCACACGAAGGTGCTTACAGGAATACTAAATACTGGGATTTACATTTTACCTTGACTAAAGGTGAACTTTTTTCTCGCTGTCACTCATGATCGTCCTCAGTGGATGGAGTTTGTTCATTTGTCATAGAAATTGCCCAAGTTAGAAAGTGGGGACGTATGCACTTTTACATACTGCGGTAATTGCAATTTAAAAAAAATGTTGTCTTTATTAGAAACTATCATTAGAAAGAAGACGGGAAATGGGGGAAAGAAAGACATGCAGCCAGACTCAGACTGGGATATGGTAGCTCAGAAAGAGGAGTTAGGACATTATTTATCCTTCCAAAACACAACCTAAAGCCTCACTACGTCAATACAAAATGGGCAAGAGAAAGAAAAAAGAGAGAAAGTATAGAAATAACTTCACATGGTCTGTATTTCATTGTAGCTGATTAAGATATTTTCAAAAAACTAACAAGCCTCCCCTAGCAAGCGTGTATTTCCGATACATGGACTTAGAGTTAAAATATTTCTGTAAAAAGACTGACACTGTGTGCATGTTGTACCTGCTGAGCCTCACTGGTCCTGAAGGCATCTCGCAGCAACTCCACTGCAGCAGAGGGATCCACAAACCTGCGGGTGGAGCCCACCATGAGGGCAAAAAGACAGCGCAGCTCCTGCATGAAAGCTATGTTCCTTTTGTCCTGTGAACACAGACTCAGAGTCACACTTCGTCCCCTTTGCACCAACACATGGTGGCTACATTTATATTATCAGATCGCCTTCATAGCTTGTGTGTACTCAGCGAAAACAGAATCTGTATAAATAGCAATCACACAAGCAAAGGTTGCTCTGCTGGAAGTAGAACTGACACAAGCAACCCCGGGAGGTGTTGTTTGAAGAAATCCTTGTAAGTGCTTGTGGCTTTTTACTCACTGAATGGCTCTTACACTTCTCCAGGATTCGTTCAGACAGATGGTAGTTGAGAACCAGCCTCCTGAACACAGGCAGGTGGAACAGGGACTGCAACAAGACGGCAAAAACAAGGATCATTAACCCAGGCTCCCAGTCAAGTGATCATAGCAGCCGTGCACCGTCTAACTTGGTAAGTTCGTGGTAAACAGATGCAAAATACATAACTTGAATAATATTAAATAAAGTTCCATGCACTTCAGCTAACGTTCGTTCAGTTATATTTGACTAGCCCGCAGATATCCACAGTAGTCTGACTGTCATCTCACATTCATATGTGTCTACATTTAACAGACCAATGTTTAACTATATTTAGATTACACTGAAATAAAATAATTCACAATATGTATTTTGCTTGTATCTCAGCTTTATATTGGCCACACGATGAAGAGCCTTTCACGTCTAAATTCAATCAGATTAAAATCTACACAAGAAGAAGAAGAAGGTGGGATCACTTCAGGACCAGAAATTTCAGCCTGCACCTTCCAATCTAATCAATGAGATAATTTTATGTACAAAAACTGCTTGTAAAAAATTAGAATCCTTAAAGAGGAGTAGGAGGATTAGTTTCAGTAGAATCTGTGCATTATCCAAGCGGTTATTAATGAGATATCAGACAAACTGCAGCTTCGGCCCCTTCGGCAGTGACTTCAGCTTTTTACGCTGGTGCTTTATCACAATCATCCCTGTGAGTTTATTATTAATCGTCTGAATATGAAATTTAAAATTGGCTCCAAGAACTAATAAAATAAAATATTTCCTTTGCCCTTATGGAGATAACATCTGATTTTGAACTTTTATTTATGCTTTCTGATTTATCCTTTGGCCAGATTAAATATTTTTATTTGAGTTTACACATAATAGCACAAACACCACACCACTTTTCTACTTGATAATTTTTTTTTCCTCCTGATAAACTAAATGCATTAATACAAGTCATGAGGTCTGTGTGTCGGTTGTTGGTGAGTGAAGCTCCTGAGCACTTACGAATATCTTGATATATATTTCCCTTTGAGTGGGAAATTCAATTACGGCTTATCTCAGATTTACTGTAATTTATACCACAAAGGATAATAGAGGGATAATGAACTGACAATTGAATCATGTGGTCACTCAGCCTCCATCTGATAGCATAATTACTTTTTTTTTTTTTTTTTAGGAGGGACTGCTTTATCGAGAGTTGGGCTCTGTTGAGTCTACAATAGGAAATTCAGTTGTAACAACACAACGGTGTCGACACCAGTGAATAACACAACAAAAGGGGTATGATCAGAACACAATTTGTATTCAAACAGCGCCGTCTCATTTGCGCATTTCTATTTCCAGATAATGCCCTCTGTCCTTTGGGGGTTTGACTTCTAAATTGATGTAGAAGCATCTGAGTTCAATAGAGACAAACAATCACTGTCTCTTTGCTGTCCATTTGAGGCTGAGGCTCGGAAGTCCGCCGCTCGCTCCATCATCACATCACTCGCTATTTAATCATCCACACAGCCTGTGCATCTCAATGAGGGCTCCAGTTTCCACCGAGCCATCTGATAGGCCCGGCTAAATTCAGTCAGGAAAGGACTCGTAATAGAATTAGCAGCTCTGAGAAATACAGCTCGTTCTCATGGAGCCGGAAGATGCCCGCACATTTTTTTTTGTTTTAACTTGTCTGTTCTACTCTAACAGCACGGTACACAATTGATGAAAAGGTGAGATTCAATATAAGATATCTTTGGAGTCCTGGCGTTCCTGCTGTCACTTTAAAAGCACCACAACTATTGAACTCATCAGGGATACAATTTTAAACCAAGTCACAGAAAAAACAAACAACCAAATAAATCACTAAAGACATAAATCGTGCGTGTGAGCTAATATTACAGTGATAAAAAAATCTGGGCAAGGTTATATTATAGCGATAGGTGCATGCCAAAAAGACGGCTGCTACCTGAGTATGAGATTGGACACCTCTGACACACTAAAGTTAGAAATCTGGGAAGGAAAACAAGTCTATAATCGTTTGTTGGAGCAAGACTGAGAGCTATTTCAGTCTCTTAGAACAGGTGGGCACTTAGGGGGAGCTTAAAACACTTCAGTCTTTGCTAAGTGTCAACCATTAGAAACTATATTATGAATTTTGTGCTTAAGAATGATTTTATTCAAGTGCCATAAGTTCAAAGATGCTTATCGCTACCACAGCAAGAAAAAATTAAAAAAGCATTGGGTTACATATGTGAGTGTGTGTCCCTCCAAACACATTGTGACAGATATTGACTTAACAAAAAAAAAAACCAAACATACATGATAAAATAGAAAAGGTTTTCATCAATGTCAGCACTTTGTACTTTAAGTAAACATGTACTGTAATCTAGATTCAAGGACGTATCTGGTTTCCACCGACGAATCCTTTCTCTCCTCTAACAGATCTCAGGTTCAGGTCACTGCTCTGCTTAAGAGTTACAAATTGGTCTGGATGTGAAATGTATTTTACTACATTTTAGTACATTCTAGTTTGTGCAATTTATAATTTTTCTATATAACAGAGTCTTGTAATGGCTCATGGCCCGAGTCAATATCTGAATAACCGCATTTCACGAGTGTGACCATAATATTAATTCAAGTCAGCTCCCAAAATGTATGGTATCAGTAATAAATGAAAAAGAGCACTGTGGGCAGTATTTGACCATCACATGTCCCTACAGGGTCGTGTCTCTTTGTCCCTCTCACCTGTATGACAGCACTGAACCAGCAGGTGTTTCCCACGTTGCGAATGCCCACAGGCCAGTCGTCCTGACGGATCCAATCTGCAGGGCTGCACATCTCGGTCTGGGCTTCGCATCTTTTCCTTTTCATTCTTGCTGCATTCTCCTCTGCACTGGCCTCCAGAGCCCTGTGGACCATCAAAATGCCCATTTGGAAGCACCGATTTCTCATTTATATTAAACGCAAATTGACTTCGTTAGTTGTGCGTAGATTGTATAATAAAACCTTGATGATTAAATCCCCCCCAATCCTCGTCACATTTTACTAGTTACTAAACTCTGACATTAATATAACATATTTTGTATCAGTTTGCTTAGAAATCAAAACGGATGAATGTAATTTTTTTTTAGGAAATTTCACTCTGAATCTCATGATGGCTCAGGGATTATTACATCATCTGGGAACAATTGATGACAGTATTTGTTAATCAGTCAAACGTGCAATGTGTTTTGTATCTATTTTAGTTTTTTAACTCTCCGCTGGCAACTACTGTTCTGTGTGTTTTTGCAAAGCATGGACTGTCAGGTGCAGCAGTGACCTTTGTTGGATGTAACAGCTCATAATAATGAGCATCCAGGCAGTTTGTGAGCCAGAGAGGAAGAAAACTCCCCATGAACGCTTTCCATTTTCACATCTTAATTATCAGCAGTCACCTTACACTCTAAGAGTCAAAGACAGGTTTTCCTGTACCTATGAAATTCCCTCTCCTCCTCCTGGGCCTTGTGGGACTCCTGCAGGCTGAGCTCGATGGCCGTTTGCAGTTCATCTTTACGAATCCCTGAAGAAACAGACGACACGACAAGGAGGATCTCACAGCTCTATTCAAAACAGTTTCAACAACATAGCTCTTTATAAAATAATCAGTCTGAGACGATGGTGACTAACATCAATATATCTATGGAGATCTTATTCATTTAATTAAATACAGTATGCACTGAAGAATAAAAGGGAGGAATGGTGAAGGAAATATTTGAGTTTCAACACTTCATATTTGAAGGCCAATGTAAAGGCCTCAGTTTACTAACAAAGTGACCAGCAGCCCCTGAACCCTCCTCTCCTGCAGCTGCCTGAGACATATTCTGTAACTTTCTGGAATAAACAATTAGACAATCCCACCCACTTTATGCAGCGTTTGAAAATTAGTATTAATACCAACAATCAATGTATTTTCATTTAATTTTCATACTTTGAAATTGTATTGGACGCTGTCAGAATGTAGTCCCTGTCCATCGTGTCCCTGTCTTACCTTTTTGGCCCTCCCAGGCCTCCTCTGAGGCCCCTGACTCCCGTGGTTCCCCGGGACCCTGCACCTCTGCGGGCTGTGTTGTTAACAGTCCAACAGCATGTCCAATGTCACCCTGACTGGCCTAAAAGAGAAGCGATAAGGAAAAGATAAGGACAGATGGGCAGTGCGTCCCCCCTCCCGGACCTGGGAGCTCCTGCTGTCTCTCTTCATGCCCCTGGTACAACAACAACAGGCTGGATGATGTCTTCACCACAGTCAGCCAGTCTGTTTATTGTCCTGCTTGTCAATTATCCCTTTTATGAGGTTCCTATTAACAAGCTCCTGGGGATTTTTTTGACTGCGGTTCTTGTTTGAAAACATAAGCAGTGTGCTGGAGTGGAAATTTGGCACCCTAGGGGAACTTTGAATATAATCAAAGAGAGTTGACATTAATTACACTCTAAGAACAGCTTCAATCGTGGTTCTAGCCATGGATTACCAAGACATTTTGTAAGAGACATACATTTTATACACAGGATATATCTAAATAAAACATCTCAAAACACTTCAATGGTCACAACACCTGTAGATGCTTGCAGACTACAGGTCACCAAAGATCCATCCTCTGGTAAGTTTTTACAAGAACCTGAACATCAAGTTTTATCAATCTTGCTATATAGAAATTTTTTATTGATGTCCCTCACCTCTAAGTTGCTTTGGATAAAAGTGTCTGCCAAATGAGTAAACGTAATGAGATGTATTTTGCTTTCTTCACAGAAATCGTAGACGGACTCGTGTGGGGCTGGAGTCTCTTAGGTGTGTTTTAAATTAAATTTCTTCATCAAACAACAAATATTCATTGGAAAGCTTTGAAAAAAAGTTATTCTAAAGTCCTCAGCAGCTTAAATAGTGTTTGCAGTAATATAAAGTCTGGAGGTGAAATAATAGGACTGTCAAGTTGCGTGTTAACTCGAAATAAGTTGGTTAAAATATGTTTGTCACTTTTCAAATAAAAGAAAAAAAAAAAAAAAAAGGTTTGGTTTCCTACTGGGAACATTCAGTTTAACGACAGCGACATCTCAAAAGCCTGTGATCACACAGGTCCAGTACATAGTTGGAATATCACTCAAGATCAGTCCCTTAGCTAACGTACATAAATGAATAACAACCAACAATGATCCTAAAACCCAGATGACGCTTACATTCAAGGCTCTGTAGAGAATCTGTGGGTCCTGGACGCCAGTGATCTCCCTCAGCTGGTTGATCAGCATTTCGCTCTGCTAAGGGAAACGATTGGACACAGAAAACAGAACAGGCTTGAGACCCTTCGTGTACTGCTCATGCCGACATTTCCTGTGATGCACTCACACAGTTCAGATTTGTCTAGAGCTGGCATTTGATTCTTCTGTGGATATAACATCCACAATGTTACAGTTTTAGCCATTTTTTCTAATTCCTGTTCAAAAAAAAAAAAAAAGGGGGTTTATTAGGTAAAACAATGCAAACAAGCCAAGTTGGCGTCATCCATAGACTGTTTGAGATATATATGGAGCTGAAGGTCAAATGCCCAAATTCCAACCTGCTGAGGTTGGGCCAGGACGACGCAGCTTGAAAAAAAAAAAAAGGATGAGAACTCAGTGCCAATAAAAGAAAAAGAAAAAAAAAAGCATTAAAGGATTGGCTCAAAGTTTTGGAAAA
Source organism: Remorina albescens (assembly GCA_034769265.1). Lineage (NCBI taxonomy): Eukaryota > Metazoa > Chordata > Actinopteri > Carangiformes > Echeneidae > Remorina > Remorina albescens. The sequence continues at coordinate 4,329,628 of CM068490.1, read as the reverse complement.
CAAAACAGGGATTGGTAGCCAAGCACTCCGGGACATTAAGTTTGGTTTCATGTAACTGGTCCCAGCCAATTCAATTGCAAATTGTTGTTTTTGTAAAGATTGTACAAACACGAGTGTTAATTGGTGAACTTTAGATGTGCTACTAGGTGGATTGTGTTACTGTTGTTAGAGCCTGGATCTGCGGCCTCCTGTTTCCAGTTCTGTGTGCCAGGATAAGTTAGCTGCTGGCAAGTTCATATTTACAGTACTGACATGAGCTCTCAAGCTTTCCAGCTCAGTCTGTGAGTAAAGACGAACTTGCCAAAATGTTTTGTTTTCGATGATTACACCAAAAGTTTAATTGTCCTTGCTTGGGGAGACATATTAAGTGAAAAAAAAAAAAAAAGCTGACTGTTTTCTTGAAATGAAAATCCAGAAAGGCATGAATGCTACGTGAGATCGGCCGCGCGCCACCTCGCCAAACATGCACTCTCACAGGCCATTTTGTGTTTTGACCTCACAGACACACAGAAAGAAATAACATCAGTCTGCTGAGTGAGAGGCACTATATAAAGCCTGTTACCCCAACAGCAGGTGGACATGTCAGGGCGTCTGACATACGCACACACACAGGAAACGGAGAACAGACTGAGCAGACTTATATGGAGTCCAGAGGCTATCTGAGATCCTTTTGGTTAGCCTCTATTTTAGGCTGCTGACATGGATAGCACAGGCTTCTGTTTATCATTCCACTCACTATGCCACCAGACCTGAGTGACAAAGGCAGTGGGTGTCTCTCAGTCTCTCGCTCTCTTCAACACACACCAGCTCACACAACACACCTCCCTTCAATACCAAACAGGAAACAAATAAACAAAAGTGTTTTTTCAACACACACACAAAAATGTATACTGCATGTTAATCTTACCTTTTGTATATAACATCATTAGATGCTTGGTTTTACTAACTCTATGACTGGAACAGTTCATTTCAAAGGCCTATTGATAAAGCAACAGCCTGCCTGAAGGGACACAGAGCCCAGTGCTACTTTAAGTCTAAATCCAACTTTATATAATAACACCTATGCAGAAATAAAATGTTTTACCGCCTATTTTTAGAACATATAACAGATAATGATTATGATGTGCATAACAAGTGAGAACAACACTCTTATCCAGAAATCAAGCATTTTTTCATCATTCAATTGGCTTTGTTAAAAACAAACAAATAAAAATTCAGTGAGCACATGCTGTATATTTTTAAAAAGCAAATATAAGATTACATCTGAGAAGCCAAACGGGGGGTTTATTGGGTTTAAACTGGAATAAAAGCTGTCTGGTGTCAAGTATGTGTGCCGAATTAAAAAGTAGTTTGTACTAATTATGAAAATGTTTCAAGGTTGTTTTTCTACCCTGGGGACATAAACCAATACTGAAGGCTCAGCATTAAAACTCTTTATTTCTAAGGCACATCTGTGTTAGTGTTAACGTTAGTTCTTCAGCCAAAACACGTCACTTTTTTGTGTTAATAGCGGCCCCGGTCATCCTTTGGCTCACCGAGTTTGTTGAGTTTTCTCCATTTTCAGTCTGTTCAGTTCTCATTGCAGACAAAAAGTAAAAAAAATAAAAATAAAAATAAACAACAAAAACAAAACAAACCCTGAATTTCTTCCTGTTTTCCCCAAAATGTTTCCTCAGCCCGGAGTCCGACTCACTCCAGCTCCATCTGTCAGCGCCGCAGCGGCCGGCCAGCTGCGCGCGCGCCCTCCCAGAGTCAAGACACGCGCGTGCACCACAACTTGAAGCGCGCGCTCCCGCAACGTGCACGGTGGAATTTTTTTTTCTTTCCCCCAAGTAATAATAATGACATGAAATATAACCGGGTCAAAGTGTTTCATCAAGTCTCAGCACCCAACAAAAAAAAATAAAAATAAATAAAAATAAAAATAATAATGATAAACTAATATTTGTAGGATACAAGTATTTATATTTCTGTAAGTCTGTGTCAAACCAACGTGGGAATACATTAAGATTGACAAATCAAAACGCAGAGCTTCAATTTGAAGGCAAAAAGTTAGGATAAAAAATGAAATGCGAATATACTTTATATATACAAACCAGCTACGCATTGATTTACATCTTTCACTAAAGCAATGGGACTCCAAAATGTTCATATAAAAGCTACTGCAGGGATCTTCCATTGCATTTGACAATACAGTGCAAAACAATTCGACCGAGGAAGCAATTCATCACCCCTCAAGTGTTTTCTTAAATTGATTAAAGCAAACCCATTGTTATGAGTAAAAATAAAAAAATGTTGCAAAGTGAAAGAGTGCCACATGCCATCAGATGGAAATATTCTGCATGTCATGAATATTATTTAAATATATATCCGGTTCATTTTGAATAAATTCTGAGGTGAACCAGCATACAGATATTAAAGCACCCAGAGACAAATGTGTCATCTCTGTCTGTTAAGTTTAATCATGAATTTAGTCACAACATGCTCCCTTTGTTGTGTTAATGTTTACAACTCCAGATATACAAATATGCACAATTCTTACTGCCACTACACAAACCTTGAGGGAGTTTCCACTCCTGTGTGTTTCATTATTATACGTATCACATTACTCAGGAAGTGGAAAATCAATATCAGTGCAGCCAAAATCTCTGTGCTCTGTTCACTGTTACTTTCCTGCACGCAGTACTTCTTCTGTACAACCTGTTTGATGAAACTGTGGATATTTTTGTGTGGACATATCTGTATTTTGGATGTGATACCTGGAAAGTAGCTTTAACCTGGAAGACAGATTTCTGTTGTTTTTTTAAGCCTGATGTCTCTCATTTGGTTGATGCTCTTGTTCTCAGGTAAGAAATAATCATGTGGCTCCATTTCCAAATCATCTTTGGGATTTTGTTGCAAGAATTTCAGTGTTGTAAAATATTTCATAGAATTAAGTTAGTAATATTTCCTTTCCCTTTCCTAACATGACTTACATCAGGTCAATGAGCCGCTCTTCCACTGACTGTACAGTGGTGCGTTTTCAGACAGCAGCATCAACTTACCATGCCAATTAAACACAACTGATGCATGCACATAACGCACAGGGAAAGAGGAGGTGATTTAGCCATCTTTATAGAGTGAGTGCATTCTCATTATTGCAGAGGAAACTTTACAGGGTATCTGTGATTTACTTTGCCTTTCACAGCCAGTTATTAAATATTAAATATTATGTTGGCTTAAAATGATAAATTCATTCACACTTACTATAATTTTGTATTATATTACAGATAAAGCCTGGATGACCCTGGTAAAAGGTTCCAGTGTGTGTTTTTCCCCTGAGACCCCCCCACACCCCCTCGCCCTCAGACTGTCTGAATTATGTTGCATTTAACTACCCATTCAATAGTGTGCAAATCCAATCACTATCCCTGTACTTTAATAATGTGAACGCCTCATTATCTGGGTATCAATTCATTTGTGGTCATTTATAAAAATTATAATTATTATAATTATAAGCCTCCTTAGAGCCAAGATTATTTACAGTATCAGGACAAAACCTGATCATCTGGGGCCCCTGATTATTTTACCCTGTCTTTGACTGAGCTTTTCCTTTTAGCTCATCTGTCTGAATGTGTGCCAGAGAAGCCAAAGAGGTCAGCTCTGAACCAGCTGACCCGGACCCTCCTGAGGAAATACGACTGTGGCGTTCGGCCTGTTCACAACTGGACCAGTTCTACCACCGTCTCCATAGACCTCGTACTGCAGTCTGTCCTTGATGTGGTGTGTAAACTTTCCCGTTTTTTTCACTCTGCTGATGTAATAATTTCTTTTCTTGTAGGCTAGGAAGAGCTGATAACTTCCAATTAATATGAAGAATAAAACCATTACAGTCCCATTGTGAACCCATCAAAGGCCGGACATATCAAGCTTGTATTTGAAATGTTTAACACCCAGTTTCGCTCCCTCTCATTAAGGTACTCAGCCTTAATATACCATAATAATAACATTGTTAAAAAGTATACCTCTCTTTTTACCAGGATGGAAAAACACAGAGCATTACCATTAGTATTTGGTACAGACAGGTATGTGACCTTTCAATTTCCTAAGTGTTTCCTTTTTTGTTTGTAGTTGTAAATCAGAAGAAAAACAACAATTTAAACCCTCCAAAATCCATATCTGGATAATTAGATAGTTCCAATTATTTGAAGTAATTCCTCAGCCATTAAGTTTAATTGTGTAGTTGCCTGATATAATTTGCGCTGTCAGCTTTAGACAAGTTCTGCAACACAGCGGGTATTAATTCAAAAGTTACTTTAATTTATCCAGCAGGTTTCGTGATTATACCTCTCACATCACAGTGTATGCAAATTATACATTACTGACATCAAATATAACCCGGACAGTTAAGTCCTTTAAAATAAATAATAGCTTTTCTGCTCATTCTAATGTGTGTGTAATATTTTACTTCACACCTCTTCTGCTGTTCTCAGATCTGGACTGATGAGTTTCTGGTTTGGGACCCAGAGGAGTTTGATGGGATCAATGAGATCTCACTCTCGTCTGATGCCATCTGGGTACCTGATGTCATCGTCAGTGAATTGTAAGAAATAACTGAAGTTCACCCCGTAGTTCAGTCCCCGGTCTAACATCTGGGTCAAATTCTTTGAAACATGATTTTCCAACCGCTCCAACTGTTATCGAGCTCCCCTGAGTTCAGGAGACTGACAGTCAATTTACAGGGACCTTCACTGTGTCCTGATGGCTACTATAAGTATTATTATTTTAAAAATGGCTGTACTTCAGTGGGAATATCAAAAAAAAGGACACCAGTGCCTGCTCAGTGACATTTACACTTAAGTTTAAGATCCTTTGGAGAACTGGCAGGATGAACAGCAGGACACAGTCAGCTAAATATGCCACAGTGACAACAGTGCGCTTGTTAACATCATCAGCTCAGCAAGGCTCAGCCACATCCACAACAGAGCACCTGTTACCTTCACTTTAGTCTAAAACCGTACATAAACGTGTCAGATGTTTACAATCTATACATGATATAAGCCAAAAGTAGAGAAAGGCAGCACATGAGCCTTAACTTTCTGAGCTGTTAAAATCAAACATTAGATATTTCATTTTGTATCCTCCAAAATTTAATTCAAACTGCAGTGAGTCCACTAATGATAAACATGTGAGAAATCCAAATAGACTACAGTTTTTCTAGGACCTCAGTTTGGCATAAAGGTGAGCCAGATAGGTCTCATATTCAGCCCTGTTGTCCATGTCTCGCCTTACGTCCCCCTCTGTCCTTCATTTCTGTTCCCAGTGTGGACGGGGGAAAGTCCCCGCCGATCCCCTACATTTATGTTAACTCCTCTGGCTCGGTGAAGAACTACAGGCCCATGCAGGTGGTGCTGGCATGCAGCCTAGAGATGTACGCTTTCCCATTTGACAAACAGAACTGCAGCCTCACCTTCCGCAGCTGGCTTCACTCAGGTCTGAACTTCCTGTTTTGATCAAGCACGAAGTCATTTCAGAATTAAGACGAGGTGACATTTCTAAAATTATGGGGGCGACCAGAAGCAAAAGCTAGTCAAACCACGAGGGGTCACGTCTTTGTCTTTCCCAACACACAAACTCTGAGAATGAAACATGTGATAAGCATTTTTGCACTTTCCACCTTCAGTATCTTTCCTTTTTGTGCAGTGAAGGAAATCGACCTGGCTCTGTGGAGAAGCGCAGAGGCCATCGCCAATGATAAGAGGGAGTTCATGAATGATGGAGAATGGGAACTGCTGTCCATTCCCTCACGCTACTGGCAGATCCACCAAGACAACACTGACTTTGCTCACATCCAGTTCAACGTATGTGGCTATTTGCCTCATGCAGAGAATGAATGTTCCATTGCGACTAACTGTGAATGCTAATCATGTAATATCTCCAACGGGCCCTTACTTAGTGAACGAGTAACTGCACTGTGATGGGCATTAGTGCTCATCGATGGTGCTTTTTAAAACACACTGCCCTCTGTGGCTTCGCCCCCCCCTCCATCCGTCTCCGCCACGCTATTTGGTGGAATTGTAAAGCACAAAGCAACTGGCCTCCACCTTCATGGATTGGACGAGTGAGCTCGTGCCAAATGATGAGGCTGAGGCTTTTATATGGCGAGGAAAGAGACAGATAGGGAGCGAGGCTGATAGACAGGGGAGGGTGAGCAACCATAATGAGACTGTCTCAGTGGCTGCCTGATCAATGGACTTCTTGTTTGTGGCGTGGAAAATGGCCCCTCAGCCCACTGCAGGTGGAGAGCAGGGAGGGCTGCTATTTATTCAGCTCGAGGAGCAAAGGCCTTTTGATAATGGTGCATTTCAAGGCTCACCAAGATATTGTTACACTGTCGTTTTAAGGGTAAGGGCAGGTACGTCGTATATATGTGTTTACATAGAGCTGGCAGTGACAGTTTTAGTGTTTATGACCGAACAACCCAATCCATTATCTACACGATGCAATAAAATACCATGCAGCCTTCCCAGCGCAAATGCTCTTCTTAATTTGGGTGTCCTCATGGTTGACTCAGCCAGTAGCTGAAGTGAAACGGCACCAGAAGTAAAAAAACTGATTAAAATTCACACTGACATTTGTAATAATGCAGATTCAGGACTGGGAACATTATGGAGCTGACATTTGAAAGACATTAGGAGAGACTTTAGACAGATGTCATGAATATGTGAGGAGCTTCTGCAAGATGAGAGAAGGCATAGCGTTACAAAAACTGGTGGTTCAGCTGGAGGTGACTGGGCAGGAAAAGATGGCTTTTTGTGGTCAATATAAAAACAGAACAGTTGGTTGTTATTAGTTGAAGTAAGCGCTTGCGATATAAAAAAACAAAGAATCGCTGTGAATTACTGGATAGTTTCACCTCTTTAGGCAAAGACAAAAATCTTCAAATAAACAAGGAAAAAAAAATACTTTTGCTGTGCTGCTGTTATTTTTTCAGCCTCGTGACCACCACCAACTAAAATCCATTTACTCTTACTAGCCTTTTAGCTGCAGACATTTTGACTTGTCATAGTTGAGAAAACAGAACAACAACAGCTCCCTTCTAATCAAAGGACCCAGGAAGGCATGACAATGTGACGGTGCACTGACATGGCAAGTCAGCCTTCATAAATTCTATTATTTACACTTGTGCTTTTTCTCACCGTGACATGACAAAATGTCTTTTTGTTTTCTTCTCAGAAAGTCGAAACAGAGACAGCAATGTCAAAAAAAAAAAAAAAAGAAAAAAAATCTGAAGGTGTAAAAGCAAAACCTATCAGCATGACCAGGCTTGGTCCATCTCATCTGAGCTCTGCTTCCTTATCTCTGTCTCTCCCTCAGGTCCTGATCCGGCGGCGCCCCCTGCTGTATGTGGTTGGTCTCCTCATCCCCAGCATCTTCCTCATGTTGGTGGACGTGATCAGCTTTTATCTGCCTCTGGACAGCGGCATACGCATCGCCTTTAAGATCAGCATACTGTTGGGCTACACTGTGTTCAGAGTCAACATGATGGATGAGCTGCCTGTTACAGCTGTCAGAACTCCTCTTATCGGTGGGATGTTTCATCGTTCTTCTTCTCTATGGTTCATTTCTCTTTGTTTTGGATCCATTTTTGTCCTTCAGGGTTACTGTAGTCGCTTTGATTTTGTCCACTTGGTGTAATCTCCCTGCTCAAGAAAGTACGCTTCACACCAACAAATTCATTTCAAAATAGTCATCTCATTGCCAAAAAATTCGCAACCCCCAACTCCCGTTACTCAGAATTCCTGCAGACAACAGGTGTAGAGCTCAAGCTGGTCTGACATATCGAGCTTTTACAGGGTGAAAGAGAAAAAAACAACAAAAACTGGGGCTGACTCCAAGACGGATAACTTTACTGAGAATAAACAAAAACATGGACTCAGGTTTTTGTTTGTTTGTCACATTAATGTATTATATTCAACGCTGTTGAAATTGTTGCTGTTCAAATTGTTGAAGTATTTACTAAACAAAAACAGAAATTACTGAACACATATTTGGATCCTCAGGCAGTGGATGGATGACCCGACAAGCAAACCCAAGTTATCCATAACGTCTCATTGTGTTGGTCGGCTGTAATCAGGTTTGTCTTTCCTCCATCTTCTCTTCTCTCAGGTGTGTTCTTTGTGGTGTGCATGGCCCTGCTGATGCTCAGCCTGATCAAATCTATACTGGTGGTGAAGCTGCTCCATCACAGTGAGAAGGAGGTCAGACAAATGTCAGTTTCCGCCTGCCTGCTGGACAAGTACGGCTCAGCTGGTCACGAGAGCGTTTTAACCTCCATCAAAACCCTCGACCACATCAACACGTCTGGAGGTAAACGAAACACTGAGAATGTCTCCAAACGTCTCGCTGACGAGGAACACGAGAGATTCTGTTTTCTTTTTGCGTCAACGAATCAAAGATCATTTTGTAAAGAACAGGTCTCATTTCATCTTTATGGGACGGTTTAATCTCTGAAAACAGAATGACCTTTTTTTATTGCTTTACATAAATCTTTATTAACTGCTCACAATTTGAACCAGATTTTTTTTGTTGTTCTTCTTCTTCTCCCAGATTATGAGCTCGAGCCCTCGCTGCTAGATGGGGATTTGTTGTCCCTGAATGAGATCCAGGATGCTCCCTCTGGGCCAGAGTTGCTCCTCAAGGAGCTGGTTTCCCTCCGCTTGGCTTTATCGCAGGAGGACAGTGAGTCTTCGGCTCAGGCCGACTGGCTGACCCTCTGCTCCAGACTCGACTGCTTCCTGTTTCGCTTTTACCTGTTGGTCCTGGTCTTGTACACCGGCACGCTGCTGTTTCTCTGGGCCAGCTGGAGCTTTGCCTGACTACATGCTCAGAGATCTTTTTTGAATACTGGACAGTCCTTCTTGTTTTATGGTGCTTAAGGGATTTAGTCATTTGTGTATTTAAAGTATAATTCATTTAATTAAATCTTTAATTTTGTAAATTTTGTAAGAATTTGATTTAATACTTTTCAATGTAGATTGATGCCGTTCATTAATCTGATGTCTTGTTATTTTGTTTCTTATTTTCAACATTTTTCACTTGAATAATCTTATTTACTCTTTTCAACTTTTGATTGTCTTGATGTTCAAGTTTTCATGTTTCATGTTCCCAAATCATAGCTACTAAACTGAGGGGTAATTTTATGAAAATCAACACAGGCGATTGTCATTGTCACAAAAAATACATTTTAAGTTGACTCATTGAAACTAGAACAGTTCAGTATTTTTTGTCCAGGTATTGCAGTGTCACTATATACACACATCCTAGTTTCACAGAGATGATATATTATTGAGCCAATAATCATGTTTGTTTTTTCCTGACTGTGGAGATTTACTCAAAGATACTGTATAGTGAAGCAGCCCTCTGGAGAAAATCCCCAGTGCCAGTGTGATGTTATAATATTGTATTCATACTTTAATCTCCTTCCCAGTGCCACAAAATAGATCAATACAACCTATTCAGAGCTCAGCCGCTGTGTCTCTATTCCCTGTTGATTTCCTAATAGTCGTGATAAGAATATCAAAAGTGCGTCATAGGAAACTTATTGGAGGAAAGATCCATATTAATGCTATTTTCACACTGTCTGCAAGCCTCCTCATCCAATGGATCTGGTTACATGAAGTTATGTAACAGAGTTGTGGATAAATGTTCAGTCAGTGCCTCATTACTGTCTCTTTGAGGAAAACCAACGGTTGTGCGCTCGGCTCAAGCTTTGCATTTTCACTTTGTTACGCTGAATGTCATCCATCCATCCATCCACCCATCATCAACTGCTTATCCAAAGTTGGGGCACAGGGGTAACAACTTTAGCAAGGAGCCCCAGACTTCCTTTTCCCTTTTCATTTTCCTTCAGCTAACTCTGACTGGAGGAACGGGGGACCACATTGTCCGCAAAAAGCAACGATGTGATCCTCCAGCTACCGACTTGCAACCCCACCTCGCCACAGCTGTGCCATGAAATCCTGTCCATGAATATCACAAACAGAATTGGAGACGAGGCACAGCCCTGGTGGAGGCCAACACCCACCGGACGAGTCCGACTTCCGAGTATCCGCACACAGCTCTTGCTTTGGGCATATAGGGATTGGATGGCCCTCAGAAATGACCCCATCACCCCATACTCCCGCAGCACCGCCAAAAGAATATCCCAGGGAACCCAGTCATACACCTTCTCCAGGTCCACAAAGCACATGTGGACTGGGATATTGTATTCCCAGGCCCCATCAAGGATCCCTGCGAGAGTGAAGAGCTAGTCTGTTGTTCCACAACCAGGACGGTATACACATTGTTCCTCTTCAATCTGGGGTTCAACAATCGGACGGACCTTCCTTTCCAGTACCTTAGAGTAGACTTTTCCAGGGAGGCTGAGTAGTGTGATCCCCCTGTAATTGGCACAAACCCTCTGGTCCCGCTTCTTGAAGAGAGGGACCACCACCCCTGCCCGGCAGCTCTTCTGTGTCCAAAACAAGCGGTCTCAGGTCAGATGATGTGATTACAAAATCGATCATTGACCTTCGGCCTAGGGTGCTCCGGTACCAAGTTCATTTATGATAAACTGTGGCAAGCACAGAGGTTTAATAATAGAACACCACTCAGGTTCAGATCTCAGGATGACTGTAATTGCTCTTTTTCCTTTGTACTGCATAACATCGTGATGATTAGATTATACATTAGAAGTGAAAATAAAAGCCTCAGTCAAAGCTGTCCTTTTTATTTCTGAAGAATAAATAGGTCCATTAGAAAAATTTCTATGCAAATATTTGTAAGAAAGCTGTCAGCCCTCGCAGGCTGCAGCGTTGGTGCTCATTATGACAGCAGATTTACAGCTGAAGTTAGACCACCAAATACATCTGAAGGTTCTGTGAGCCGTGAACACAAATGAAACTAAAATATCTTGTTACAGCAGCTTAGTTTTAAACTGAAGAAAGTCAGAATATATTAGTCACCTGGAACCAAACACAGGCAGCTGAAGCAGAGCTGATATTCTTCAAGATATGTTTCATCAACAAAAACTGTGCTGCTGAAACAAAAAATCTCATCTGAGGAGGCAACAGGGGTTCAAGAATAGGCAAAAAACTCAAAAATACAACAACGAGAGTCTAAATGAAGGGAAGGAAGTGTCAAACATGAACATGAACAGACACTCAAACACAACAGACAAACCAACAAGGTAACAAAACACAGGTACAACACATTAGGGCAGGGCAGAAAATCACAACGGCAGGAACCCGGACAAAGACAGGAGATAAAACAGACCACCGTCATACAAGTTTCATAAATCAAAATAAAACAGAGTTCATAACAAGAATCATCACACAAATGAAAATGTTTCTATTTCTTTGTTTGAAATTTGCAAAACATAGGTGGTGATAAAATTCAGACGCAAATGGAAAAGGCAGCTGTCAGCTGGAGAATAAACAATGAAACTGACATTAATACTAAATTTCATGATTTCTTTTTCCTCTTCTTATTGTTGTTCTTTATGTATTCAGCTTATTTATCCTTCCTTATAGAATCCTTTCTATTGATTCTTTTTTAAGGTTATCTAAAACCTTGGCTTTGTGCAAATAAATTTTTTATCCATTTACAAACATGTAAAATCCTCTTCTATGTCATTTTCAGATAATTGGGAAATATATATGTTTTATTTTGATGAAATAATAATAAATAATAGATTCTAACATTGACAGCCTTCAACTTCCAAACATCACAATAATATTTTCAACATTAAGAAGATAAAGTGAAATTAGGACACATCACGGCCACAGAAGGTTTTATGTGATATATGATATTAAGTGGTGACACTTGACTATTTGTAAGTGAGTTGACACTCTGGCCGAACAGCTTTTTAAGTGATAAGTAATGAAATAATTACTCAGACATGATATATGATCTGCTCGCAGAGACCCAGCTTGTATTTCAGCTCCATCTATCACAGCGAGCGGCTGTTTTATCGAACAAGGAGGAGCTGGAGCAGATGGATACACCCTGATGAGCTGAGTGACACTAACAAGGTTTTGATAGTGGATGTGAGTGAATTGCTGGATTCAGCGGAAGGCGATGGAGTATAACGGTGTCAGGCGTCCCGAGGCCTTTCATCAGAGCACATTTTCAAAGCAGGAGGAGAAAACACTGGTGCACTGGGACCATGAGACTCTCATCAGCCTGGACAACACTTGTTTTCCTTCTTATTCAAGGAGAAACAAGAGCCTGCACAGGTACAGCAGCTTGTGTTTTACACTCCATTAAATGCTTTTAAATATTTAGATACCTAAATTTGGAGCCATTGCCTGACATGACTTTTCCTCTAGAATTCAGAATAATTTCTGTCCATTTTCACAGATATTCGACATGAATAGTGATAGTTTGATAGTGATAGTTTTTGAAGTATCTGAACTTTGTTAATCTGTTTATTTAGAATCACAATAGATTAACTACAGCAACTAAATGAATAAGAATACAGATAGTTTGTCATGTAATCTGTAATTAGACTATGTGATATAAAGTTAAGATCAATGTATAAATTAATGTTTGTATAAATGTTTTAAATCAGTGAGAAAGGTTTTAATCCAAATTATTAGAAAACAGGCACCAAATTCTCAAAAATGATTCTTCTTATCATTTTACAGTGTAATCAATAATAGCAATTTAGTGCATTTATTAAAGAAATGTTTTTTCATTTTATTAAATATTTTCATTTTGAGATAATTGATCATCATTAAATGTCAAAATAAACTCCTAATTTATTAAATTTTAAAAGATATTGGCACTTTGTTCCATGTTTTCGGTTTTAGCTTCCATTTTTGTTGACCAAAAAACGTTTACCAATATTTCAAAAGAGAAGACTAACCAGCGAAGATTTACTGGTCACATTTAAGCTGAATTTTGTGTTTTTCTTTTTATGAAAATCATTCAAAGGGAAATACACGAAGAGCACTTTTATAAATAACATCACAAATTTACACAAACTCATGAATTTACGTACGTTTAGTAGCTTTTAACTGACTTAAACTTCCTCCATCTTGATGTATAACATTTTTATGTCACATGATGGACAAATGTTTTGTACAGTTCCAGGGAAGAAACTGAGCAGCAGCACTGGAAGATTCGCCAACGCCACCTTGGTGCGTCTGTCGGAGTTTTTGAGTGGAGGCTATAAAAAAGGAGTGAGACCAGTGAAAGACTGGAGGACGTCCACCATCGTGGCCATAGACCTGATGGTTTACTCTATTCTCAATGTGGTGAGTTCACGAACCCATCTGCATTACAGACACAGGACTTCTATCACATTAATATAATAACAAGGGCAGATTAACCTGTGATGTGTTTTCATGGATTATTTTCATGTGCTTTGACACTTTATGTTCCCGTATCATGAATATGAGAACATTTTTTTCTGCTTTGTTTCTCCACAACAGGATGAGAAGAACCAGGTGTTGACAACATATGTGTGGTACAGACAAGTAAGATAAATTCATTTCCAAAAGTCATAACAATTAGCTGACTGGTGTTTTTGTGTGTGTGTTTGTTTTTTGTCATATAACCTCGGCAGCTGCTTTATAACTCAGCTGCTGACTGTGTAATTATAAGAGTATTTGTCGAGTGGGTTCAAGATATTAAGCTCCAGTGTTTTCACATCTCAGATAGCAAAACTAATAGGCATGTACAGAGAAGATCTCTATTTATTTGGCAAAATAACAAACCGTAAAGTTGCCCCCAATATGTGATATCAAAATCTGAACACCTTTTTGAATGGGCTTTTTAGAGGAGAAGCTGTTTTTGCAGCCTGTAGTTATAAATTGCTTTCTGTCGGCAGGATTAAAACCAAGGACTTTCATGGAAAAAAAAACAAAACAAACCAACCCCAAAACGGTTTGGTACAACAAATCAAAACAATAAAAACAGAGATAAAAAATATTTAATTAGAAATCTTAAGTTCCAACTAGATAAAACATCGTTCTATCTGTACGGGTTGTCATTGTTAGGAAGCGTCGGCTCTTTTCTCCTCTCAGAGCTGTGAGTGAGTTAGGAGACACATACATAGAAAACAAATATACATAAATATAGTATAAACACAAAAAACTGTCTGTCAGACAGACTCAGACAGCTGATTTATCAATGATCCATTTGTATTGACAAACTCAGGGTCAGTAATTCATTAATTTTAGTTGCTTCAGAGATTTAAATTTTTGACCATTTTCTCTGTCATGGTAACTTTATTTCTTTTTAATAGATGGTATTATTATATCTGATCCTCTGTGATGAAAAGGATCGATTCCTTATAATATTTACATGATGTCTGACACATTTAGCTTCTTCTGCTCCTGAATGTTTCAGTCATGGACGGATGAGTTTCTGGTCTGGAACCCAGAGGACTTTGATGAAGTCAAACAGGTTTCTATCCCCACAGCGAACGTCTGGGTGCCTGATATCCTCATCAATGAGTTGTAAGAGCTGCCGCTGGTGTTATTGTCATCATTTCTGCTGTTCTGTTGCTCTCCTGGTCTTTCTCCTCCTGTACTGATATTTCTGTCTCTAACTTCCAGTGTGGATGTGGGAAAATCCCCAGATATTCCTTACGTGTACGTGACACATGACGGGCTGGTACGCAACTATAAGCCCATCCAGGTCGTCACGGCCTGCACGCTCAACATCTACAACTTCCCATTTGATGTGCAGAAATGCAGCCTCACCTTCCAGAGCTGGCTCCACACCAGTAAGACCTTTTTATCCTTCACTACCTGAACTTTAAAACTTCTGCAGGCTCTCGTACCCTTTTGAATATTAATCAACACTTTAATCATTCATACAGAGATAAGAATCACCATCATGATCTGCATTTCCATATTTCATTTGAGACTAACCTTTAAAATTTCAGTTTTTATTAATACCACCTTAAAATAATAGCTCACCACTTATTTTCCCTCTTGACATAAATGGGGAAATAAGCTATAAACTAAAAACTGGCTGCTGATAGGAAGATTTACGGTATAGGGTTGTACATAGAGGAGCTCTATTTATCTGGCGAATTAACACATGCAATATTACAGCCCTGACACATTTTAAATTGGGCTTTTTAGAGGAGGTGAAAAGTAGTTTTTTTTGCCTGTAATTATAAGAAAACCAAGGAAATAATGTGAAAAAGAGTAAAAAAAAAAAACCCAAAACAAAATCAAATTGAAACTATGGAAAATAGAGGGAAAGAAACCAAATGAAAAAGAAGTTTCTCTTCTTTATTTTTTCTTTTCTCTCTGAGTCTGAGAGTTGAACATCATCCCTGTCACCAGTCTGATGAGGATCATAAGCATCATAAGTGCCACTAGCGGCAATGTCTCATCTCAGGCAGTCAAAATATTTATCATTAGTAAATATTAATAAACTACCTTTAAATCATTAAACTTCAGCTAATGTTAAAAATCTTTTTTTGGACTTAGACCTCCTACAAAATTATTGTATTTATTATAAAAGGAGCTACATTTCAGTGTGACAGAAGGAGGAAATCTGGATGGAGCTGAGGAGGAGGACGGCCGGGGGGACAGGACACTGGACTTTGACACGTTTGTTTCCTGTTTGAGTCAGCTTTGTTGCTTTTATCAGTGACGGCTCCACAACCTTAACTGGGCTTTTGTTACTGTAACCGTGATGACGAAGGTCCTCTGACCTTCAGGAAGTAGATGTTTTAACCCAACACACTCCCAGATTAGCCAAACAGTGAAATGGAGACCTTTTGTTGTAAACCACAACGTGTCCTGGTTCACTTCGTCTATTTCATCTTATTTAATTTTTTTGACTGAACAAAGTGTGAAAAATAAGAGCCGTCCTTTAAGGAGCCTTTCATGGAGGAATATTGCCAGACTTGCAGGTTCTGAGATAGTTGTAGATGGTTATCTTGTGATGCAATTGTGTTAAAATTGTGAAACATATCCACATGCAAAAAAAAAGAAACAAACCAAAAAAAAACAAAACAAAACATCGCAGTCTCACTTCAGCTCTTCTCATCAAGACCTGAACAGGACAACTGTGCTGTTCTGTGCATCCGCGATGTCTCCCGCTGTGACATGTGCTCGGAGAGCAGACTGCTGGGTAAAGCGTAACTTGTTGCCATGACCGACTCACGGTGCTCACAACGTTGTGTTCGATCTGCAGTTGATGACATCAACATCACCCTGATGCGAAGCCCCGAGGAGCTCAGCGAGGACAAGAGCGTCTTCATGAACCAGGGAGAGTGGGAGCTGCTCCACGTGCTGTCCAACTACAAGAGCTTCAGCGTGGACAACGACGACTATTACGCCGAAATGAAGTTCCATGTAATGAAATTATTATCATTCTCATGTGTGTCGCATAAATATGAAGTGGTGCCTCATTGGTCAGGGGTTTTCTCTGCTTCTGAAAGAGTGCTGCCTGACTTACCAACAGTAAATCAGTAAATGTCATTTAATTGAAGATCCTCTTCCAAAATATAAATAAATAAAGAGCTGATTTTATATTTAAAAAAATTACTATGACTTGGAACCCTGACTGGGACTACACATTCATTATTTGTTTATCCTTCGACACTGGATCATTTAACTTCATCTTTTTTGACATTTAAACATCTTGCTCTGTGTGAATATATTAATAGTAGCTGTAGCATAAAAGCTGGAGATTAAAACCTAACATCTGACTCTGACTTGAGATGTTTTATTTATTTACAATGATGATACTTTTGACAGATTTTACTAACCAAGTTCTGCCTTTTGACTACAAAACTACATTTCCCAGGTGGTGATCCGGCGGCGTCCATTGTTCTACACTGTGAACCTTCTGCTGCCCAGCATCTTCTTGATGGTGATGGACATTGTTGGTTTCTATCTGCCACCAGACAGCGGAGAGAGAGTTTCCTTCAAGATCACTCTGCTGCTGGGCTACTCCGTCTTCCTCATCATCGTGTCTGACACTCTGCCTGCTACGGCAATAGGAACCCCGCTCATAGGTGACTGAGCCATTAGTTTCCATCCGTAGTCGGCATTAACTCTTATCTATTGTTGAAAAAAAAAAAAAAAAAGTGGGCATGAGAGGGTGAACAATAAAATAGGATTAAACAGAACCGTTTACTCTTCAAGACAAGCAGGCGCTGACAGAATGTCTGAAAAAGTGGTGATATCAGGATTTTGGAGACTATCCTGGCATGCACTGGGTGGAGAGCACATTCAAAAATCCCCAAACTGCTCTGAGACACAATGAGGCGTCGTCATTTTTACGGTGTAAAGTTAAAGTGCGGGATTTTAGGAGAATTTGTTTTCTACTGCAGTTTGTTTTTAAAGAACATCCACAGGGGTCTGATCCCCCCCCCCCTCTCTCCACTGCACTGCAGGTGTGTACTTTGTGGTCTGCATGGCTCTCCTGGTGATCAGCCTGACGGAGACCGTGCTGATTGTGCGTCTGGTCCACAAGCAGGACCTGCAACCCCCTGTGCCACCCTGGGTCAAGCACCTGGTGCTGGAAAGAGCGCCAGTCCTCTTTTGCATCCACAAGAAGCACCGGCTCTGCTCCCAGCTGTCGTCCGAGACCTCCGACCTGGAGCACTACAAGGACAACAACTACGGTACCGGTAAGGTGAAGGAGTTTAAAGGAGGGGGTCCTGATTCTTCTGCCATTAAAGGAAGAGCTGTGTTTAGGTTTTGAAGCTCTTTGTGGTTGACGATGTTTTAGTGGGAATACTTATGAAAAACATTTCAAAATCGAATGAAACGTCTCCTCATTCCGTCCTTCAGCCCAGTGCACCCTTCACCACACCTGCGAGATCAGTCAAAGGCTCAGCCAACATGAGAGAGAGGCCGGGCTGCTCGGACTAGGCCTGCCCCCTTCCAGGGACCCCACGCCGCCCGTCATGGACAACATTCTGCATGAGGTGACGGCAATACGCCGTTTCCTTGAGAAGAGGGACCGGTGCCGGGAAGTGGCCAAGGAGTGGCTGCAGGTTGGCTACGTGCTGGATGTGCTCCTGTTCAGGGTCTACTTGGTGGCCGTGGTGGCCTACAGCATCACTCTGGGTACTCTGTGGTCGGTGTGGCAGGTCGCCTGAGTCCTCCAGCTGCAAGGATGTGGACACAAGCTCAGCAGAGTCGAGCACGGGAGGAAAAACTCCAGACTTAGTAGCTCCAGCCCTGTGAAGCTCAGCGAATACAGGGAGGCAAATGTAAAGTGATGGAGCAGCTATAGTTGGGGCAGCTGTTCATTCAAAGGTTATGCGACCATATTTATTTATTCATCATCATCATTTTAGCTTTGATCAGGGAGTTCTAGAGGAAAATACAATTTGAGATGCTATTTAGGGGCAAACATACTATAAATGTACTGTTCATAAAATAAAACAACAATAGTATCTGTTCACTTCAGTTCGGCATTTATAAAAAGAACAAATATCCGCACTGGAGCAGAAATGATAGAGTGATTTACATGAATGCTGAGAAAAGGGAGCAGAGGACAGTTCATTTAGGGGGAAGTGTTTAATTTTCAGTGATTTGAATACGATAAAAGTCTGGTCAAACTGGTCAAACCTTAAAGTGTTATAATAAGAAAGAAAACGTGGAGTCGTGCAGACAACGAATAAAACCGGAGGGATGAGCAGGACAGCTGTTAACTTCAGTGTTTTTAAGATGCTATCAAAGTATTTATTAACTGTGCATTAAAGGATTAATAGACTAAAACCAGTGTATGTCAGTGACGTAGTAACTGCATAATTAAATGTTTTGCTGTTTTGCACCACATTTAAATCAAAAGAAACCTTCCCTGATCACTTAATGTGTTCTCAACTGAAGTATCGATATCGAAAACTGTGTAAACTTGTAGAGCTTCAACTATAACTTAACTGTCAACTCATGTAAAATCTGTCTAAAGGTTATTGAGAATTTGAATATAATTTTTGTAACTTACAATGTGGATAATGTGTTTCAGTCCACTGCAACATATTTGTCTTGTAAACTTTTCGATCTCATGTTTTTGTGTATATCTATCATATAATGGTGTTACCATGAGCAGAGGAAATGTAAAAATTTATCAGGAGAGAAACAAACTGCATTTACTATCATATTTTAATGAATGTGACAGTTTCATCCCAACCAGTTGGTGATGTCTGTGTTTTCTGCTGTACTTTATTATGAAAAGGCGGATTCACAAAAAATAAATTAGCCAGATGAAAGAAACACTCGTCATTATGAAATGCTGTTTGTATTTGTTATCTCCACAGTGACGTGATGCTAACCTGCAGCTGGAACTTACTGAAATCAAAAAACTATAATTACCACAGTGGAAGAAAAAAGGAGCCATTCTTTTGAAATTAATACATTTTCATGTTATGATTAATCCCCCCCCCCACAAGCAATTTTTGCACTTTATAAATTTTGAGTAAAAAATGGCCACAAGGAAAACAGTTTCACTTAGATGTTGGTGATGTGTTTGTAGATTAAAGTGCTCAGCGACATGAAACTCCTGCAGTTCACCGCAGAAGCCAGAAGGGGGCACCATGTACAACCACATCAGCCCCCCCCCTCCTGCCCCAGCACTGACACTTGGCTCTTGTGGCATCTCAGACATGATGATTATTGCTTTCCTTTTTATGTTCCTCACAAATAATTTTCTCAGTGAATGCGAAGGTCAAACATGTTGAGGACACTTGATGTTACGTTTTAATCCTCTGCTCGAGTGAGGAAAGTCATTACATGCATGACGCTGAATGCATTTTGGGGATATTTGTGTTTTTCTTACACAACCGCTCAGACAGTCTCGGTAAATATTAATGCAACCATTATTATTGATGTGTTGTTTGTGCAAGATGAAAACACAATGCGAAAGACAAATACTGTATAATTAAAGAGAGTTTGTGTTAAAACGCTGAACCTGATTCTTCACGTCGTCCAATCGGCTCCAGTGAAATGTTGCCATCTTTTATGCATTCTGCTGCTATAATGTTGTAAACAACCTTGTGGCTGCTGCGACTTTGTCTCCTGTTAATGTTTTTGCCACCATGTTGAATCCTCTGGTTTGAACTGGGAACTTTCCTGTCAGGAGAGTCTCAAACTGGTGTATTCACGTCTTTGTGTGTCAGCCAAAGATCTGTTATGTGTGACTTCTTCCTCCCGACCATTTCCATCCTCCTCTCACGTGACTGTTTGCCCTGGTGTTTGGTACGTGGTGAGAAAATTGAGGAAATGACTCAAATTTAAATATTGTGGTTACATAACTTGGTATATTTGTCACCGGAACCTTTTGGTTTTAAGACAGATTTATCCATCACAGATGTTGAAGCTGGCATTTTTATGCCCCCTCACCGCCGTGACTCTACTTCAGATGAGTTTGGTCAGCCTGGTTTGGAAAGGGTTCATTTTAGACCACCTCAAAACAGCGACCTGCAGGATTATCAGTTCAGCAGTGAGCAATCTAAAGAATCCAGCCTTCAGATATGTGGGTCAAAGATCACCACTGAAACCTCATGCCACAACACAAAGGCCCTTCACTGTTCACATTACCATCCTGACAAACCCCCCCGGCCCCCTGCCCCTTCCTTCCTAACGCCTCAAAATAAGATCAAAGTCACACCAAAGCCGCAATTCCAACAAAACCTTTGACGGTGACAGTTTTTCTCTCATTTCCCGTTTTTGTTTTCCGACAACACCCCCACCCCTCCAAAAAAAAAAAAAAAAAAAAAAAACAACAAACAAAAAACATAAAAACAAATTCAATCAAAATAACCACAAGGCTGGGATGTGTTATGGGTTTAATACTTCGGAGTTGGAGCATAAGTGAGCAGTGCAGAACTGCCTCATTAGTTTCCAGTACATTGAAGTCCAGATCTGTTCCACCGGGAGGAAATGAGCAAATCTGGTGACATTATTGGGATGTATCGGAGACACCTTTGATATGATGTTTATTTGCTGGACGCACAAACGGGCTCATCTTATCGAGCTTTATTGGAGCTGAAATTACAGCATCCACGCAGAGCCGACGATGAGGATTTATTACTTAGTCTGATGCGTTTGGAACTTGGACACATTAAAGGACTTGCGTGTTTCAACGCATTAGGCAAGTATATGCAACATTACATCCGTGCTTCTCCGAAGCCTGTTGTGTGTACGATGTGTCACATGGCGATGCTAGCCCAAGCGGAAAAACCGCGCTGGTGTGAGAACACTTCAACTGTTGGCGCTTTTAATTGCTGCTTGTGACAATTAAAGGTGAGGGAGTTGCTTCATTTTCCCATCCTGCTTCATTAGTACTTCCTCTGGAAATCATGAATCCTACTGAAACTAGCCGACCAAATTAGGTCCTTGTGTTTTCAAAGGTTTGTGGCTCATGAGGAGATTTTTGGCTCCAGAGGAAAGGTCACGTCACAATAATCAGTTTGAAACACCCAGGAACTAAATAACGTGGTAATCGTGTGATAGCTGTGGAGCTAATTTAATCTGACGGCCAAAATGGTTTAGAAATTGTTTATATACTGCCTATTTGACAGAGCGAATAAGATCTGGCGGAGTAAACGACTGAAAACTGTGATATTTTCACTATTTAGTTTTTTTCCCCAGTATAAGCTAGTTTTTCCTTCTTCCATGCTTTATTTTATTTTAGATAAACTGCAAGATAACTCAGACTGTCTCCTTTAAAACACATTCTTTTCTTTTGTTTTTCCAATATGCAAAATACACAAGAAAGTATTAGAGAAAGATGCAAATCTGACACCCAACCCCCCAAAAGGCTTGAACATAAAGTATTTTACACCAGTGTTCATAAATACCATAAAAAAAAAGACAAAAAACAGCTGAGTAAACAAAACCCAGAGGTATAGCAACAAAATATCCAGCAGTCACTAAGGGGGACCGACGGACGTTATGCTGACAGACTCATTTTCATGCATCCTACGCAAATTTCTTTACTCTTGCAGCTGTATTTACTCTTAAAAACAAGAATGTGACAACACATCATTCAACACCCACCAGAGGCCCAAACGTCTGCTCCTCACCAAGTTATGAAACGATGCGTTTCATCAAGCGCCAAAACAGCAAAACACAAAAAAAAGGAGAGGTGAACACAAGTAACAACCTGCCGCACACAAGCGCACGAATAAAAGGAATCATCAAGACCTCGTTCGGGCCAATCAACCTCCGAGCAAAAGCCGAACATTTTTGTGTCTCGACTCAGTTCCTTTCTCATGACAGTTGTACGTGTGTGACAATAGAGGGGCGCTCACATGCACGCCCTGCATATCTAATGATAGCATTTATAACCTCTATGGCAGAGCAGACAAAAGGCAGCCAGGCTTGAAGTGCTGCAGTACTTACCATTAGTACATTATCAGTACTAAAAAAAAAAAGAAAAAAAAAAAGGTGGCAAACAGCCAGACAGGAACATTTGTGGAACCGTGAACACGAGCTGCTGAGGGCGATGGTGGCAGTTAACGTCACAAAAGGATCATTCAAATCGATGCACGAGGACAACTTTTCTCTTTCATGCACTGGCTTATGTTTCCATGGATGGTTTTGCTCCATGGAGGTGTGATGCTGCTCACTTTACAACATTATAACCAGACAAAATATCTGGATGGATAAGTTATTACACTGGAAAGGGAGATGGAGACTATAAAAAGGGCTACAGAGCCATATTAGGCTTTTATACAGTAACTTTTCAATGTATATATTATTATTGAGACACATACAAGTCAGTTTAATCTAATAAAAAAAAACACCACAAAACAACTCACCTCCCTCTCCAAGTTGTTAGACGAGCTGATCATCTTGGCTTTATTTGTTTTTGCTTCCACTCCAGGACAATGAGATCAGGTTGGGATGCTGATGGTGTTTAAAAAACAAAAAAAACAACGGTTAGGCATCTTTCTGGAAAAGGGAATATTTTTCAAATTAGGGCAAATTTACCCAGAGTCCTGTTGTGTCTCCCTCTCTGTGGATTTTTCAGAGCGATGTCACTCACTGCAGCTCAGGTCAAAGAAGCAGAAAGGGCTGAGGAGGCGACAGCAAACTGCTGCCAGGTAATGCTGATTCATTCATCACAGATGCAGAAAGCAGCGCTCAAATTATGGGAACACTCCTTACGGAGTACGAGTTAAAAAATACAGATTCAATTAGATTAACGAACAGATACTGAGCAGAAAGTAAATGTATCAATTTTCTTTTAATTAGCTGAAATGCAGAAAAGCATTACGGACAATTATGTATTTTAGGAATTACAACATTCTCCGAGTGTATTTTGAAATTAAAACACAGAATAAATTGATGCCACTGAAGTTGTTTTTGTGTTTTGTACCTTTTCTCAACCAAAATACTCAGAAGGCTTCGATTGATTAAAACTTTTCATAATTTTACTGATGCAGTGGCAATAATATAGAGATAACCGCTACTACAGTCAGCTTTGTTTGAATAAACACAAAATTAGGAAATGTATAGCAAGCCAGAAAGACCGTAAGACAGAGAACATGAAGTCAATTTTTTTTTATTTTTTTCTAACTGCAGATTGAAAGTATACAACTGAACATCATGATTTGATTTTTATTATGAGACTCATAAATAAAAATACAAAAAAAGTCCACTACAAAAAACAATCTACTGTTAGTAGGGTGTAAAAAAAAAAAAAAAAAGAAAAAAGAGAAAAGAAATATTCTTTATATTTTCACTATCAAAGGCACAACATTGACTTTAGTGACAACATGGAGAAGAGAACCTGCAGCATTCAATCTTTTATTTTTTCCTTTTTATTTTTTTTCACACTCCATCAGAGAACACTGAAATGTTACAAAGAGATGTGTCTGATTCTACATGGAAAGAAACAAAAAAAGAACAACCTCTATATCAACAGACGGTGGCTATAGATTGGTGGCACAGCTCAACAGGAAACGCACGGCCACGGGAAAAAAAAAATAGCACGCTGTCGCTGGAAAAGACAAAGGACCTTTGCAAAGCTCTAATGCAAATTCAAAAAAAAAAAAACAAAAACAAATTATATATATACACAACTGACAACAATAAGAGAACGAAATAAAGAAAATAAAAAATAATAATTGGGCACCTTCTAAGATTAGGCTAAGATTAGGTGCTGAGGTAGACAAAAACTATAACAATTCAAATCATAATAAAAACACTATTTTCTTAATACAGAGCAACTTGACTGGCACTTGTGCTGTCACAACAATGGAGGAGAAAAGTAGCACAGACAAGCCAGGGAAAGACAAAGAGAGAAAAGCTTTGTTACATAAAAAGCTTTGTTATGCTTGGTCCGACAGGGCAATTGGTCCTCAGTGCTAATATAAAAAAATACAATGTCTTGGTGCTTTGTTACTCAAACAGTATTTAGTCTAGACCTTGATGGCACATGCATTGCAACACTGCATGAAATGGCTACTTTGTTCTAGAAACACCACACCAAAACACAGAGTGCCAGCTCCAGGGATGCCATGATTCCTCTCTGACGAATTTCACATCCCTCTAAATGCGTTTTGTAGGAAAAACATCAACAACAACAACAACAACAAAAAAAAAAAAAAGTACTGAGTAATAAACTGAAGCAAAGCAGAAAGGGGCGGGGGTGCCCCTAATGCCAACCTACCCAAATGGAGGTTTACTTACTTGACGTCATTTTCAAATTTTTTCAAGAGCATTATAAAGTTCTCACTAGCAAACCTGTTGCTGTCCAAAAAAAAAAAAGATAAAGGAAACAGAGAAATAGCAGAACAGGAGTTTGGTTGCTTGCAGACGGACAATTTCATGGAGCAGATTGATTTATTTATTTATCCCAAAAAGTCTTTGCAGTCACCACTGCAGCCTGTCTGGAGTCCACTCCATTTTTTTTTTTGTCTCCCTCCATTGCTTCGTTTAAATGCTTTTGGGTGCCAATCACAGAGTATGGCCTAAGAAAAAGACATGAATGCAGAATCCTAGTTGCTATTTCAGTAGCATTAAGGGTTTATTGCAGTCCTTGAAAAAGAAGCCCTGCTCTATTCAGGATAAAAAAAAAATCAGGTCAATTTCGAGCGTCATGACATCCCTAGGGTGCTGGAGACACCATTTTTATTTTATTCTGAAAATACAGAAACTAAGTAGATATAGATGGATATTTTTGTTGAACAATTTCCATTTTTAGGCACAAAGATAGTACAGAAACATCGGAGGAACACTGAGGGAAGAACTATATCGATGCCAATGAATATATATATATATTTTTTTTCCAACATAGAGAAAAAAAAAGTGGCATAGAATATCCTTTTATTTTGTATCTGATCTGATTAGTGCATTTTTCCACTAATACGCACACACACACACTCACGCACACACATAGTTACACACTCTGTTACGCACTCGTTCACCCGCACAATAGTAGAAAACATTCAGAGGACGATGATAGCAATAATGTGACTGAACAGGTCTTGCATTCTGGTGTTTCAGACTGAGCCGTGACTGGGTATATTATAGTGGATGGATATTATACGAGGGTGGAAAAAAGCCCCCTCAGCTCACAGTGTTTGAGATTAAAATGGCAAGACACCACGGGACATGCCATCCCTTCTTCTTCTTCTTCTTCTTTTTTTTTTTCTTCAAGTACAAAAACAAAAAATATGTTGACAGTCAAGTTTGATTGAAAAATTGTGAATGACAAGTACTAATTGGTCGGTTTGGCAGCGCCCCCTGCCTTCCCGTGTTTTTATCATCTTTTTTTTTTGTTTGTTTTTTTTAGTTTTTACTTTTCTTGTTGGTTTTTTTTTTTTTTTTTTAACTTTGTCACATACACACACACTCGTAAAATTTGTGGCAGATAGATTTAGTCCTTCACCTACAATGCAATTGACATCCAGAAAGCAACACTTATTATTACAATATGTTCACACACATTTTTTTTTTTTTTTGTCCAACAATATCAAAGAGGAGCAAGGCAAAAATGATTCACACCCAGAGAGAGAGAGAGAGCGAGAGAGACAGAGAGAGAGAGAGAGAGAGAGAAACAGGTTAAAAAAAAAAAAAAAAACAACAGGAAAAAAAAGAAATACAAATATTTGTGCCCTGCTGTGACCCTCCACAAATGGAAAAAGGACTGACACTGAATACAAAAATATCACAATTTTTATATATCAAATTGCCTCTGTTGGCTCTTGTTCAGGAATACACTCATTTCTCAAGAGAGCTTGTCAGCCGAGAGCATCTCTATTTTGAACCTTCTGGTTTTTCTTTTTTGATTACCACTTGCAGTTCCAATTGTCCAACGCACTCTGCATCACTGCAAATAATATGACCTGTCCTGGGTGGTTCAGCGTTTTTGATGAACCTTCCTCTTCTTCTTCTTCTTCTTCTTTTTTTTTTCACATTACAAAACTACAATTCTATTCACATATTTTCAAGTTTAAATTCTTGTTTTTAAACCATCTTAAAAAGCAATAGTACTTCCTCTTATCTGCTGCATCCCTCTTGCTTGTCACTTAAGGCTTCAAAATTGCTTTTGTGTTTTTTTTTTTTTTCCCTCTCTGCTCTTCTGTGGTCGGAGGTGAAGGGGGGAGACTATAAAAGAATAAACATCCATTTGAATGATTTTTTTTCTTATCCTATCAACCTCTACTTTTTGTTATTTCTCACCCTTTTATATACATTTTGCTTCAAAACACAGACAATCATAAATCAACTTTTGAAAAAAAAAAAAAAAGCATGAGATGAAGTAGCAATGATGAAATAATGCAAAACACAAACACAAAAATTGTGCTTTTGCCAAAAAAATAAAAGAAACAAAGAAAAAATAAACAACTTAGAGGTAGCTTTTATAACGAATGACCAAACCTTCCAGCTCTTTAAAAAGCAGGGTTAATAATACCAAGTTTGGTAACAACTAACATACACACACAAAAAAAAAATAACACACAACAAAAACTAACAAATCTCTTCACCGTGGCACTTAATTTCTCTGCGTCTACATTGCTTCATCATGTTGTGCAATGCATCTTTCTGACATCTAACAAACACTCATGAACAATCCCCCCCCCCCCCAAAAAAAAGTGTACAAATGAAAACAAAAGGGAAAATTAAAAATACACAAGCAACATGAGGTCACAAAAATGAGGTAATTCAAGTACGATGTGTTGAGATCAAACTCAAGGTCAATAACAACAACAACAACAACAACAACAACAACAACAGCAACAACAACAGGAGACAAGAGAGACAAAGCGCATGGGACAAAACCACAGAGAAAGAGTTGATTTATTCTGTCGTCTCACTGGTCGCCCGCTAAATGGCTGGGCCACGTCTCGTCCAATCAGTGATTTCCCCCTTTTCCACCGGCCTTTTGGATATGTGATCACCACGGTAACGCTGTGACATGCAGTGACGTTCATCAAAGCCTTCGGTTCAACTTAAATGCACGTGGCTGTGTATCCCCATACAGGTCTAATGCTGCGTTTCAGAGACGCCAGAAAGTCGGAAATTCTAACCTCCTGCTCCACAAAATGAGCCTTTGAAGAAGCAGTCGTGTTAATCCTGCGAGTGCTACACACGACTTTAAACATTATGCCGGGGGCCCATCGCCCATCGCCCCCCGCCCCCCCACCGCCTCTTTGTGCTGTGATGTCCACACGTATCCAATGAAGACACTACAGCACAAACAGCATCTTAATTATAATTTGCTTAAAGCCCTGGTGTTAATTTAATTCAGTGCAAATACATTTGAGAATATGAACCTCTTAAACACCATCTGTAACACAACCTCAAGATAATACAGGGCCTCAGCTGAGATTCTTCCACTCTGGGATATATTTCCCAAACAGAAACTCTGGGTCTCTGGGCGATTCCCTGCTCTCGCCTTATTGTACACCAGATCAGGACCTCACAGACTTGTGTTGGGTGCATTTCGGCCCTTTTCCTGGATCCTTCCAGTTGATCAAAACACCTGGTGGTGAATGATTGCACGTGAAGAAATTTGAGAGTAAAATAACGTTTGCAGCTGCTAGCTGGGTAGCTAATGTATGAGCCTCTGCACGGGGAGAAAACATTTACAGGTGGATGGAGGAAAATCTCGGTATTGACTCCTTACGCTGAATGAAAGGCAGCACTAGCCTGCTACACAATTTTTCCATTTTGACAGCCCCGTATGAACCTGACCCACAGTCGTTCACATTCATGTTTTGCAGCCATATAACAGTCTTCATCCTGCCAACCTGCCACCTTTTGACAGAGATGTTCAGGTGTGCAGCTAAGGCATTCCCAGCACTTCTTCAACATTCACTAGTATCAGTCAAAGTCACAGGACTCCCACGGAAAGCAGCCTTTATCCTATATAGTTTTCCATCCCTGTGGTGAATGGACAGATCTGCTGTGGTCAAAGTGTTACTGTTTATGTGTCAGTTTGTGGAGTTCATCATTAGTGTGAGATAATGATAGTTATCTGGTTAAATGTACTTGGATAAAAGCAGTCCAGTTCTCTATTGCTAAGCAGGCGAGTAGGTTGGATTTATTTATTGGGGTGTGCTGTAATAGTGAGTTATGATTTAATGAAAAAATAGATAATAAAAAAAAAAAAAAATCAAACAGAAACTGTTGTCGTAATTTGTTCTACCTGTGAAATCAAGCCACGATAAACTACGATGCTGAGCTAAAGGACCAAAAAAAAAAAAAGATGAAAAAGTGACACAAATAGCCTTTGGCGCTCTGTGGAGAACCATGGGGTGGATGGGGAGGCGGGGGGGCAGTGGTGACTCGACCTTCCCCAGCCCTCATAAGATGCAGGTGCAGAACCAGGAAGACTACTGAGAAAAAACCGGGGAGACATCCGACAAAAAGCAGCACTAACATCTTCCCTGTCCTTACAACCAAACGGTTGCTTGGTTTGTAGTATTTTAACGCTCCCATCCGTCCAGTTCAGCTGTTTCATCTTACTGTATAAACCGACCGGCTCCGCTGCCGATTCTCAGGGGCTATCTCACTGCCACCGCCGGGATCTGAAAGACTCAATGTATGGACAGGTCAACTGGCAGATTTCTATAAAGTCTATAAAATCTGGGGGATTTGGGAAAGATTCAGGGCATGTTTACCCAAAGCAGCTGGAGTGTTGGTTTCTAAAATTCAAATGAAACTCTCAGAGAATCTGTTTAAGTTCTCCTGCAAGATAAATTTGTTGTGTTTCATGTTTTGTGGTAAAAAGGAGAAGGCCCTTAGCATGACATGATTAACTGTGGGCTTAAACTGATGCTCATGTTTACATATTTATTCATGTGATTCTAACTGACTGGGCCGGGTGAATGTAAACGCACCAAATGCCAAAAGCACATCAATTTTCTTTGAAAGACTTTTTGTAAAAAAAAAAAAAAAAAAAAAGGAGTGGAAGATAAGATCGGATTCCTGATGGCAGAGATGTGCAGGTTCAGATAGCCCTTGAGAATCTGTTTTTTCACCACTGTGGCATCGGCATTAAAAAAAAAAAAAAAAAAGTCCTTTCCTTGCAGGTCGCTTGCTTTGTGGCACTGCATGAAATGACCTGAAACAATAACACAGTTGCAGATGTAGTGAATGACCCGGTGAATCCGAACAATGGCGGAGAACCTCTCTCCGTGTCCCAGTCTTCCTCCTCTTAGCACGTTTGTCCCACCATCACCACCCTTTATCCCCGTCGGTTGTCGCCGCCTTTGCATGAAAAGAAATAGAGAAAACTAACCCTCTTCCTCTTGAGTCCCTCGCCGTTGACGTTCCTCTGCCGTCAACTCTCCACTACGGCCTCATGCCCTCCAACTGCTCAATTACATTCCTCTTACCTCTCAACCCCGCCCCTCCCTGTCACGTACCCTCCTTCTCTTCACTCTCTCGGTCTCAGACATAGCAGAGGTATAGGTAGGTCTTCTCTATGCGCCAGTCTGGGGGGATGTCTTCAGGCTTGTGGCCTTTCATGTGCTTTTGCATGGCTGACAGGCTGGGGCAGTACTCCAGGCAGATGGTGCATTGGTAGGGCGAGGCGCCATTGTGGGTGCGCAGGTGCTTGATCATGGCCGAGTAGTCCCTGGATCGCTGGTGGCACAGCTTGCACTCGAATGGCTTCTCACCTAAGGATGGCAGGGTGGGGTTGAAGACGACAACTGTGTGAGCCGTAGTGCCAAAAACATTGTTTTGTGATTGTTCAAGAGTGACGCGCCTGTTAATCAGGGAATAAATGCATTTAATACCAAAATCAATCAAAAGACAAGGAAAAGCAGCATTAGTCAGTGAGGCACTCTAATAAACACAGCAGCTCCTGTCATTCAAACTCACAACACTGCCACATTGTTCAAACACAATATGACAATGCACTTATCTCCAGAAAGCCCAATAAAACTACTTGTTTATAAAATGTAAAAAATTAAATGTGGCAAGTGTGGAAAAAAAAAAGTATAGTATAGTTTGTGTTCAGTATGAATCTTCCAATTTACGAGTAAATGAATAGTTATGAACTTGCAGAATGCATTTTCAAAGTGTGTCGTATTTTTGTCATCCCTCCTTTCAGGTATGAAACGTTACTTAGGAAGGTAACTGTGGAGCTCTGAGCACACGGTGACACAATGGGAAACAAAATCCGACATCTTGAGAGATGCAAGTGGTCCTGCAATCAGGCAGATAATAAACAGGCCACTGGTTTAGCCAGATTATCTGAACCAATTTCTTACATGTTCAGCCCCTGAGTGGTGATAACCCCCTATTGCACTGTGAAACTGGGTGCATAAAACTACAGTGAATAGTAGGGAACGCATTTACGTTCACAAGGAAATCCATTTGGTTTACTTTGTGGGTTGTGTTCAAATCTTCATCATAATCTACCTGCGTCTTTTCAGCGATCTCGCCAGTTAACTCTGTGAAAAGGTGGGAATGTCAAAACTACAATAAAGCCCATACAATTGAACCTAATTATCCTTCCTTTAATCTTTTAATGGAAAAAAAAGTTGTCTTTGCTGCATTTGAAACCTGACGTGAAAAAAAACCCATCACCTCTAATTTATAGACCACAGATTTTCCCCCCCATTGGCCTAGAAGAAATTCTGGTCTTGTTATGATAATTGGACCATTCACCAAAGTAAGTGACAAGTCAAAAACCAAGGAGTGAGATCCCAACTGTCTCCTGAACAGCAGTGTGCAGCTGGAAAATGCTGCACTCACTCTTTAAAGTCATTCAAACTGTCTCGCCATAATTGGTACAACTGTAAGAGGAAGGAGAATAAAGCAAAAACTGTAAAGTCGTGAAGTTTGTTCACCTCTGATAGTGTCAACACAGTGCCGGTCAGGTCTGTCAAAAACGTCCCTCTAGATAACAAAATGATCTCCTAATTATTCTTATTCTTATTAGGGTTGTGTTTCTTGCTCTGTCGGACTTGTAGCAATGCCACAATGTTCCCAGAGCTCAGCAATGACCTTGGATGAGTGTGCTGGTGTCATAAAACAGAAAATAAAAGAACATCTGTTCTCTAATCGTGAGAACAGACCTATATTACCTGAAAAGAAAATAGCCTAATAATATTTAGATTAACGTCTACTTGGGAACAAGAACGTGTGATGTTTAAATGCCAGATATTTCCTTTACATAGCACATCTGATCAACTAATCTCTGGTATATTACACATAACACGACTCTCGCCACAAAAGACTCCTGAAGGTGTCATAAATCAAAGTGCAACGCTGCTTTCTTGCTGTGGGGGCTGCTATGTTCAAGAGGCACATTTCAATTCAGCCAACAGCAGCCAACCTAAATGTGCTAATGATTTGAGTGATGGCAGGGAATAATCCACCAGCGCTCAAGCCGGCAGACGCAAATTAGACATGTAAATGCTGACCTTTACCAATGGCATTTGAAATGAGCTGTCGGAAGTGATCTGGCCCAGCGCGTGCTGTCACCTTTCAGCTGGATCTTCACACATGTGTGCTGGCAAAACGAGCCGTTTTTTTGCCTCCGCTGCTCGGTCCGTCTGCTCTTTTGGAGCCCTGGTTAACCTTGACCTCTGCCGGAGGCGGGGTCACGGCGCTGTTTAGCCAATAAGCGTAAGTACAGCGTTGCGGGCTATCATAATGTTCTCCGGAGAGACGTCGACACCTGAGTGACGCTTGATGATATTGATACCCAGACTGTAAACTGGGTTGCCTCCAATAACTAGCTAATAATGGATTGCGAAGGGGCCCCACGTATTGATCCGCCATTGGCATTTAGGATGTGTGGAGAGAAGGGGGCGGGGAGGTTAGGCTGCCAATGTCGATGATTCATCAAGCAGCTGCCTTTTGTGTGAGGTGGCCTTTGACTGTGAGCTTGTCACTTGCTCTTGTTATCTGCTGTTGGTCTCCAGCTTAACACAAACCCCCCTCCCCCACATAAAAGGTGAAAGGGTGGACGGGGGGGGGAGCCAATTATTGGACAGGCTTCCTTGATAGTGTGGCTTAACAGCTGGCTTATTGAATGGGAGATGGGAGGGTGCTGCTATGTGTGTGTGTGTGTGTTAGAGGAAAAAGAGATGGTGAGGGAGCACAAAGCCTTGGCTGCGTGCCATCCTAGTGAGCACTTGTGGTATCCTTCCCCAGTCTGGTAGGTTGCTTGAACTCGTTCTCCAGGGCAGCCAGCTTATCACTGTGTCAACATCTTTATGGGGCTCTAAATATACCGGGATCGATCCAAAGTCTGTGGAAACATTCATCTACTGTATCACAGCAACAGAGATATTCATCTGGTCGGGTCTGGTGTGTGCCTTGCAACTTGGATTTCCTACATCAGAGTCTTTAACAAGCTCCACATGCTGCATCAATATGTTTCAACGCTGCATTATCATGAGGGCCAATGAGATATAAAGTTGCACTTATATCAAATTATGAGAAGTCGAAGAATTAGATTACATCTAATTGCAGCAGTATGAAAGTGTTGATGTTATTCATGGATAGAGGCTTATTAACATGGTGGTTGAGGAGCCAATATTAGCGTCTTTTAAAAAAGTATTTTATGAGCTATCCCCAGGAGTAGCTCCACCGACAGATGCCCAACGAAAAGCTCTGTGCTGACGTCTCTGTCAAGTGTGATTGGGGTACCTGTGTGCACACGGTAGTGGGTTTCCAGCTGGTGCTTGAGGCTGAACTTCTTCCCACAGCCGTTACATTCATAGGGCTTCTCCCCAGTGTGGATGCGTTTGTGGCCCTTCAGCGTGCTCTCATCTCGGAAGCAGCTCCCGCAGAACTCACATTCAAATGGGTGGTCCCCTGCTGAAAAGCAGAAAGCGAGAGAGAGAGAGAGAGTTTACTTCATCTGTCGAGAAAAGACGGGAACTACAAAACTAATATGAAGGCCAGAAACACGAAGCTTTGCTTGACTGTTCATCTACAAGAAATAACTCATCCGATTATTGTTAAAACTTCGACTTTTGTGGCAAACAAAAATCCTCTGTTTATGGTTGGTTGGCTCTCAACAACAGCCCAATAACTACGGTTGAATGCTTAGTAACATCTATAAAATGTAAACATACAGTGATACCTGAAGTGAGGCAAATTATTGAATGTGCTGTCGGTTTGTTTTAGTAGTGAGTTTATGCACGACAGTAGAAGAGCAGATGCTATACTCTAATGGATAACCACTCAGAGGCTTTATTGCAGGCACACAAATGTGACCCATCTTTTGTCTTTCTCAACAAATCACCTGCACTGTTGTTTTGCTTCTGTGTAAAGCCTTAAATAATTGTAGCCTGTCATGGCTGTTCACTGACCATGAGATGTATTATTGACCATGCAGTCCCAGTCTCAGGACGCACTAATGGATAACCTGACAGATGTGGCAAACCTACAATAATGAGCCGAGTTTGTCATTGGGAATTTATTATCCTTTGCTGCATATGTGTTTTAAATCTGACAAATCACAAACGCGCTGTTTCCTTCACTGTCATACAAAATGGCCGTCTGGGCTGGAACATGGCAGAAGGAGGAGGAAGGATGTTGCGGCAATTCAAGGATGCATTGCTGTTTTTTAAAGTTCATTTTCATCAAAGGTTCTAAATGAATATCATAGTTCGCTTAGAAAGAGAGATCATTCATCTTTTGAAACGGTCCGCTGACTGAACTAGTAAACACTGCAGACTTCAGATAAGAGGACCGTTTTTTTTTTTTTTCTGAGGCCAGCATTGTAATGTAGATGGAATTGACAGTCTGGTAAACAAAAAAGGTGTGTTAAGTGGCATTGTGCTGCTGGTCGAGGGGCTAAACCTGTTTCAGTGAATACACAACCTTCATCCGTGCCAAGTAAACAACATGATCTTATTGGTTTGCTTGCCACAAATTGTATTTTCTAATTTTGAGACCATCTTGAATTAGGCTCTCCTTTAAATATTTTGGATTTCTGAACATTTTCACAGACTGTTTTGATGAACCATGACAGCCTTCTTTCTCCCTTCACTTTTATCTGCTTAACCTTAACAATAGAGGCTGCAGCTCAGAGTTCTTTCCGTTATTTGTTGTTATTCTAGTTTTTCTGCTTGTTCTGAGAACCCTTCAAAGCCTGTTTGGGGCCGAGGTGATTCAGCGCACTGCATCCCACAGACACGGTGTAAAGATATCATTTGATGGCAGCTTATTATTTGACAATCAACTAAATGAACACCAGGTCTAAAGGGTTTATAAGAGGACTGAATGTCAACTGTTGTGTTCCCAGTGTTGTTGGTTTTCTAAAGAAATTAACACAGGGCAATCCTATATAATTTAAAATGAAGTTGCAGATAAACACACATCCTTCTGTGACTTTCCAAACCTTTACTTCAGCAATGTCATTTATTGTTAGCGCCCTGTTTCTGTTTGTGGCTCTGCTTTCTAATCCTTTCACACTGGGTGAGCCTACTCACATTTTTAATTTAAGCAGAACCACATTTCCATTCTGAGACATTAGACTTATTTCAGGCACACGCATGTACGCTATGTGTGTCTGCGAAAATGAAAATGACAACAGGCATCGCATTTTGCAAGAGCAGGTCCCCAGAGGGCGGCAGTAATGGATATTCAGATGTCAATGATCAGGGATATTATGATTGCAAGAGGGTCTCACTAGCAGTCCAAAGACTAATTGTATTCACATGTTTGATGAGGAGATTCTCCTTGCATCATTTCCCCCCCCCATTCGCCCCATGTTACCTTCTTCATACAAGTAATACTGTGGATATTTATTAATGTATTTCACGCCACTGCTGCAGGTTTAAGTCACCATCAATGACCTATGCCTTTCATTATCTGCCTGTCCGAGTAGCAACGTGCCCGGGAATAAATTGCATTTCTCGTTATGTGCTTCTGCCTCTGCCCTGCTGTTAAGAGACAATTTCACTTCCATCCTGCATATTTTATCTAACATTTTATGCCTGTATCTACAGTATGTATGCATTTATCTGGTTTATTTAGGAGAGACAGAAAGAGGGATGGGAAGAGGAACAAGAGACGGACAGCCTTTAAATGCTGATCGCATTTTGGGTGTGCTACACTTTCGTGGAAGAAAATGTTTTCGATGCCTTGTGACGCCTTCACATTAAAGGGAGGATTTGATGGGAAAGGAGGGGCATGGAGGGGAGGATAAAACTGAGACAGGGATGGAGCAGGAGATGTGGGTGTATATGGCGGCAGCGGTGGGGGCTGGGTAAAAATCAATAAAAGTGACAGTCTTTATTTGTCTGCATGAAGTTATCAGTGGCTCCCGCTGTAAGACATTGTGCTCTTTCTAGCGTTTCAACCACAGCAGAGATCACAATCCATCACGGAGCTCGGTGGGCTTGCGCGACGCTGCAAGAATAATAATTGAGCTCAGATTCACCTGTCTTTAATTAGGGCCTCCGATCAGACCAGCAAGTGGGATGCTAATACACAGAGGAGGCCTGTGGAGGGTTATTTATGCTTAATGTCCTGTTGCTGTGCTAACGTCTGCTGTTGGAAAACATCATCAAAAATCTTGAATTAAGAAGCAGCTTGCTGTCTTTCTCACATGCTCTATGAGGTTTTTACTCTAAATTGTACATCAAGCTTTCGGTATAGCATTTACTGTAAAATATGTACTAATATATTAAAAAGCCCAATATGGACAATGTATCTTCTTATAGACGATTCACAGTGTTCATATTTTGTCTTTATGACTCACAATTTAAATTTTTGCCTAAGTGGGAAGTCTTTTTGATAAAACCTGAATTCTACCTCCCCACCTGCCCATCTATCTCCAACACTGATTCTGTATAGTAAATGGACAACAGGTAACGTACTGATATTCTCTCTCTTTCTGTACGCCTGCACAGTGAAACAGTGTAAATATCATTTGACGGCCAGTATCAGTTGAGGCAGAAAAAGGAACAGACTTGTCCAAGTTGCCAAGTGGCTGCCATCCAGCTCCAGCAGCCTGTATGTGCCTGGGATGCATATCATGCATGTTTATCTGCTCTAACCACTCGGGGACGCCAAAGTGCAAAGTTGCACTGCAAAGCTTTAAATAAATCAGCCACAACGCTATAATCACAATGTGAGGATGTAAAGGAGCAGACAGGACTTAATTTTGTCGGGATATTCTCACGGGGGCCAGCGAATAATAGGGACATGTCCTCAGCCCATCCCAAATCAGACAGTATTACTTGCCCCCCCCCCCCAGTCCTCCCTTTTCTGTCTCTAGTGTGACCACATGGCATGGAGGCCACAGATGAGGACCCGGCACAGTGAGGTGGAACCACAGCATGTTTGGTGAGTGGACCCATGGGTGCCCCCAAGCATCACCACCTGCGTCTCCTGACCCCCTTCCACATGCAACTTCTGCCCAAACCATCTCTACATTTAAATACCCCCCACCCCCTCCTTATCACCCTCTTTGACACCCCAAAGGCCTACTGAGAGTGCCTGTGCCCGTGGGCACCTGGGGCGTGTTCATTATATACGGTAAGAGGCTGTAAATCACCGAGCTCCATCACTGCCAGGACTAGAACTGGCTCATTCCCTCCTGCCCCCCCCCCCCCCGCCTCTCTCTCTGGCTGTAGCACTATCAAATACAGCTGCGAACACAAAACACTCCGCCACAGCAGACAGCAAATTGGCTCCGAGTTAAAAAACCAAAAAAAACCAAACCAAAAAACAAAAAACAACTAAAACAAAAACCAAAAAAAAAAACGCACACAGACAGTGCACAACAACGGAATATTAATGAAGGCCTGGTCTGTAAAGATGGAGTGTGTGTGTCTGTGTTACTGAAGGGAAATAGCACAGCTGCCATGACTGGCACTGTGTTGTAAAACCCACATGGTGTTCTTAAACCTATACTGTACTATAGGTACGTGTAATAAAGATATACAAAATAAAGTGGCAACACAGAGCTAAGCGTGTGTAATATCCTGGCGTGTTAGGAAAAGGTGATGAAACTGCAGGTGTATGGGGGGAAATAAGAAATAGGACTCAGTGAGGGAGAGATGTTAAGATTAAGATGCTGAAATAAACACCATTAAATCAGTTTTGCCTCCCGTCGTCCTAAATGGTGATCCAGTGTCAGAGCAAGGATGCTTTCAAAAGATAAGCCAGCCGACAGGTAAAATGAAGCACACATAATGAATGTCCATAATAGTGCTTTTTGCTGCTTCATGTTGTCAGTTGATTCAACCAATAACCAGGCTATATCTTGAAAGCTGTCTACTCTAGATGAGACGCCGCACCATGCCCATTAAAATTAGGGGTGGATACCAAGAATTTAGATCTTTGCATTTCCTAAAAAAGTAAATACTGGTGTGACCCAGTGATTTATTTTTGCGCTTGCGTTTGTATTCTAAAGTTCACTTTATCAGGGATGAAACTCAATTTAAGTCTGAGCTTGAAATCTCATTCTTACCGTAATATAAATGTGAAACAAAAGAAATGTAAAATAAAACTGTGCTTTTTTTACCCCACCAATTACTTTTTCATGTGGTGAGTGTCAAGATTTTTTTATACATATCTGAAAGAGATGCAAAACGAATGAACAATAACACGGCGAATGGCTCAACAGGTGGCTGAAGCAGACAGGCAGGGCTCTATCACCAAGCCGGAAAAGAGTGGCACTGAACAGGTGGAGCAGTGGATGCGAGACGGGATTAAAAATCAAACCACTGTGGAAAAATGGCTGCATGTGAAGGACTTCCATTGTCTGACACTGCACACAGTAACAATGTCGGGTCAGCGTTACAAAGGTGGTCATGCACTCTGACACGCTCTGTTAAAACTGCAGGTAGGTGGATTTCAATATTTTACCTTCACATCCAAAGGAAATAACACTATAACAACACACAATGCATCTAATGAAATAGAATTTCTCCACTTCTGTTTTTTAAGTACTCTTATCTGAAGAACAATATGCTGTATTTTTGGGAAATCATCATCATCATGGGAAAATATTCACAGCTTCACGCCTAAAAAAATGTATGAGCATTAAAAAATGGGGGGGAAACTGAAAGTGTATGTAATGAATTAGAGCGAGGAAAAAGAGAACAGATTGATTTTGCTATACAGTGCAGTACTGACACTAAAATTGGTAAATCTATTGGGTACCATTAGACCACTGCCTTGGCTACAGCACTAAATAACTATATTTTTAGAGAAACTTACCGAGAAATTACTTTACAATTTCATTCCATCCCAGATTTTTTTTGTTGTTTTCTTGCTGTTTATCTCTCTAAACAGCATCCTCTTATTGTCCAGCCATCACTCATAATCTCAAGGAGCGAAGCTCTTAATTGTGGAAAATGTCGATAGGCTCATCTGAGCCCTCTTTAATTAGCACCATTTGCTTACAGCAATAAAGCTTATGAGCAGCAGCTAGTGTGGATTTCACATCTCAGACACCATTCAACCAGCTCTAACCTCTTGAGTGCTGGAGCTTGCTGGTGTTATATGCAGGTTAAGGGTTAGATCAGACTCTATTCAGGGCTGAAAAAAAGCTCTGTAGCATGTTCATTTCATCAATGGCAACCTGAAAACGGAGGTTCTGCATGATATATACACAGAAATGCCTGGAAAAGGGCAAGCTGTTTCAAAAAAGTGGCTGACTGGATGATCTGAACATCCATTACCATTTATTATGATGCTAACTCCAACCAATCAGCCAGTTTGGATTTAACTAATACTACGGCAGCATCACACAAACCTCTTTCGCTGTTGTTGAAGAAAAGTCACTTCTTGCTGTCATCACACAAAAGACGCCTGTAAATGCCAGTAATTCCTCCCTCATAGGACACTGATTGGTGCAAGCCACTGTGATTCAGCCACAAGCTAATTCAGGGCCCGACAAGATGAATTCTCGCTTATAAGAAATCCGGTTGCCTTGTCAGGTCAAATTTGATACCAGTGAATATATGAGAAATTGAGCATTTGTGCAACAACTGTGGGCTGAATATCTTTATTATGGAGAGCTCTGAGCTTTATAGGTTGAAGAATCCCTCTGTCTTATGCAGAAACAAGCCTAAATCCTTGCCATTTATAGGTTTACCTTTCGTTCTGGAAAAAAATAAAAATTTATGAGTTCAGGTACATGTGACATGTAATCAACACCTACACTGGATGGACTTTGTAAGATAACAGCACTAACTAACAAGACAGCATATAGGGAGGCTTGTAAGGCTGATTCTTGAAGGTGGATATGCCGTCTAACGCTGTCTGTTTTTATGCTCTATTTTTGCCTTGTTACCCTGCAAAGTGTGAATGAGATTATTAACATCAAAGTGTAAATGTAGAGGAATGCCATGCCTCTACGTTTTTTTTTTCTTTTTTGGAGGCTAAATTAGGACCTATTTCTGGTGCAGATGATGGCTGTATGAGTTGCTGACTTTATAATCCCCTGACAAAAGGCTCCACATCATATTTAAACGATTACATTCATGGCTAGCTCATTGTGGTTTAACTCGCGCCCAAAAGGGGGATGAGGTTCAAAGTGGCACAAGGCAGCAAAGTCTCATCTGCAGCTCCAGAGACGAAGCTGAGGTGACATTTGTGTTGCCCGGGTGGGCAGGTGGATCAGAAACACTGCCTGTGTCCTCTCCAATGTCTGCTAGACAGAGCAGATGTGTGCATCGCTACTGTACAGGCTGCTCAGGCAGCTACGCCCACCCCGTGCCCCCCAAAACCCCCAGCTCGTACCACCATCACACACTAATGGTGTATTCGCCTGACTTGTAAATAGGGCCGACTGCTCTCATCTCACTGCCTTTCATTTCAAATATTTATCCGTGAGCCGGTGAGCTAAATCGGCTCTGACAGTGAGACTGTTATTTAAGGTCGCAGACAGGCAGCTGGGAGAGACAGAGAGAGAGAGAGAGAGAGAGAGAGAGAGAGAGAGAGGAGGTGCGGTAGGGTGGAGGTGAAAAAAGCCTCCATCCCTCGCCAGCGAAATGGGATTCATTTCCATGTGTTCATATTCTGTCATGGTAGCGTTTCTTTTTTTTTTTCCCTCCACTCTTAAAAACCGCATCCGTCAGGCTACCTCTGCTCCCTTGCAACAGTGTATTAGTATCCAGACCTCGCCTCGGTGGAGAGCCAGCACCGAGAGAATTACTATTGGACGGAGGGAAAAAAAACAACAACAACAACAACAACAAAATAGTCACTGTAAATAAGCTTCATCTGACTGCGGCACAATTCATTCAATTTGTTGACCTGAATTAATGGTGTTGATTCATCTGCGCTAAAGTAGCAATGCTACCGGGCAGGAATAACATTTGCTCCCATTTCCAAGAACAAAAGATTATGTTTTACTTTGTATTTCATAGTAAGCTATATCTGACTGTTACAGCCACAAAGTGTCGTCTTTTTTTTTTTTTTTTTACATTTTTGCTGCTGTGGCCTGAACTCAACTCATTATTCTTATGACCGGCTCATTTAGTACAACAATGGTGGAGGTAAGCCTACTCTGAGAACAACAATTTTTCATATGAAAGAGCAAAGTTTCAGGACCCTTATTTGTGGAAAATAAATAAGTAAATCATAGAAAAGGGCCAAATTTGTAATATTTGTTTAAAAACATCCATGATTTAAGACTTCAATGCAAAACATGTAGCAACACAATATGGATTTATGCAAATTAGAAATGAAAAAAAAAGAAAGAAAGAAAGTTTGGACTGGTTCTCCATGAGTGATTAACATGGGAAGCATGGGATGAACAAGGACCCGACGGTCACTTTGGCTGAACACCAGAGATCCTGTGTGGAGATGAGAGAAACTCTCAGGAGGAGACATCATCACTGCAGCACTCCACCAATCTGGGCTTAATGGCAGAGTGACCATACAGAGGCCTCTCATCAGCCTAAGACACTAGAAAGCTGCTTGGGTTTTGCAAAAAACAGCACCTAAAAGGACTCAGTGGGACTCAGAGAGAAGATTCTGCAGTCTGATGAAGACAAGACTGAACCGTTTGGCCTCAGTTCTGAGCTTCATGTCTGGAGAAAAACCAGTAATGGCGCTGACAATTAGTTGTCTTTCTGGAAGTTTCTCCTATGTCCACAGACGATCTCTGGAGTGAAGCCACAACTCAAACATCAATGAGCCATTAATGCCCCAAATCTTTTCATGCCATTTCAATATTTAAAATACCTAAAATCAAACACTACGTTTTTTTTTGTTTGTTTGTTTTTTAAGACAAGGCCTTGATGCTCTCTGTGTTGTCTGCTGTGCTTTATTAAGAGCTTGATAGAAAACAAAATGCAGTCAAATGTGTTCTTTAGTAAATAAAGGATCAGAGACTGATGGTGATGCAAGTTCACTGAAATGCTTATTCCAGCATGGCGAACAGAGTTGAGTAATTTCCTGACCAGAGATGTGGCT
The DNA here is from genome assembly GCA_034769265.1 of Remorina albescens. Taxonomy (NCBI): domain Eukaryota; kingdom Metazoa; phylum Chordata; class Actinopteri; order Carangiformes; family Echeneidae; genus Remorina; species Remorina albescens. The sequence goes on along the minus strand of CM068490.1, from coordinate 4,287,809 downwards.
GCAGCGGCTCAGTAATGCACCTCGGGCACCAATATAAAACAGGTTGGATCGGGGATGGGGGAGTGTGTGTCAGGGAGGATTATTCATTAGCTTGCAACTATGATACATCAAAAGAAATGTAGTATTTCTACGAGCTGGATTTACCATTCGGTGACTGGTTGTCATTCCTACACAGTCAATATTTTAATTTACAGATTAGGAAGTAACTTACTGTTCTAGCAGAATATCATGCTGGCTATTATTTGAGCTTATGGATACTGACTGGAACTGAATTTTATATATGACTGAGTGGTTTAAGCGTCCTTTACTTGGTGTTTGGACTAGACTTTAGAACTACAGGGAAAAATCTCTATTTATTTATAGTGTTGAATAGGAATTGATGGCTCAAAAGTGTGCAAAAGAGCTACGTGTGGTGGTTTCAATGACTGACCACGAGGACCCCCAGGATCCTTCCTGCAGAATGTGGCAATAGAGAGGATTATAAGGGCTACTCTACTGTACTTAGTCTGCTACAACCATGATCCAGACCAGGAGAAGAGGCAGAAAATGAATAGATAGATAATACGAAAGTGGAGGACATCAGTGTTTCCACTTGTATCGCCGTCTTGTAACAATGGTGTCGATGAGTGCTTCCACTGACCTGTGTGTGAGCGTAGGTGACGCTTGAGTGCAGTATGGCTGGGGAAAGTCCTGTTGCATTCACTGCAAATGTAGCTGCGAACGCCGGCGTGGACTTCCATGTGCTGCTGCAATGCCGTCTGGGTCTGGAAACGCTTCCCGCAAAGCAGGCAGAAGATAGCCATGTCAGAGCCTGTGGGTGAAAAAAAAACAGCAGGATGAGTGAGGGGTTGGAGATTAAAGATTGTCATACTTGTTGTTCTAGCTGCCATGTTCATAGACCTCAGCAGTTACAGTGAGTGCAGATGTTCAGAAATGAGAAAAAGAAATCCTTTTTGTTTTATGTGGAGTTGTATGTCAGGACAAAACTTTCCCATTGTGGCTGGGGTGTTACCTTCCCCCTGCAGCGGCTGCCAATAACAGCTACGCTTTAACAAATCGCACTAAAGGTTGTACGTGCACACAGTGATTAAGATACAGAATACACAACAACCCAGGTGTGATGCCACGGGCTCAGGCACGTTACAGCTTACCAATCGTAAGCCTTCATATGCTTACATGAAATATACAGTATCTGTAGGATTAAAGGTGCACACAGTACTCGTGTTTTAGGGTGTGTGAATAGAAAGATAAAGATCTCCCATGCAATGCTTCAATCAAATCTTCACTCCAGCGAGCAGTGTGCGTTTTTCTCCAGCAGAGATAAAGAGCACACAATTGCAAGCACACATAAAATCACAAACACAGGAATGTGCGCACACACACACACACACACACATACACACACACACACAGTTGCACGCTCCCTTGAACACACTGCCTTCACACTTTTTCAATTACCAGGCTGGGGAAAACTCTGGGGAAGGACTGAGTGTTTGGAGCTCAGTTTCTATTTCATCAGTCAATAACACATCTTTGGGGCAAAGCTGACACTAATTTAAAAATCTATGAAGAGCAGCCCGCCTCATGTTCATAACAACTGCAGGAGGAGGAGGGCCCATGACAGCCTCCACGCCAGATCAATCACTGTCTTGGCTGCATTGTGCGCTAAAGAACGGGGATGGATGGAGGATGTACCGCTGGAGGTTGACGATAGGAGGGAGAGAAGTTTCTTCAGCTCCTCCATGAGAGCACAAGAAATATTCAAATCTGTTAGGCAGATTGTCACTATCATAAAACTTCCTGACACGTCCATACTACCTTGAGGATGAACCTTTCTGATTTTTACACCTAGGTGTTCTCTCCGTGATAAGTAAAACTTCCAAAACCCTGAGTTTTTTTTTTCTGTCATGATTTACTTTAAGTTCTGATCCATCTTTAGTTTCTCACTAAACTCGAATTTGTGTGCTTCAAGTGGAAGCTTCAACTAAATATTCTGCTGTCATCTTCAGTGCTAACATGTGGTTTTTATTCAACTTTTTATAAATTTTTTCTCTCTTCATTGACTCTTTTCCCAAAGTATATTGCACTCTTTATCTTCCAGCCACGCTCGATATTATTCCTCATTTGTCTTTTTAAAACGAACTGTGAACATGACTTGGAGTCATTTCTTGTGCATCCTTGGCCAAAGGCTCACAGGCACAATTAGTCTATACCAGCAAATGTGAAATCCATCAGTGGCCAGTTGTGTTTAATTGTTTGTGTATGTAAAAAGAAGCTAAAGAAGATTTCTTTGAAAATGTTGCCATCTCTGGCTTCGGTCATTACTTGTGAATGTAACATGACATGCCGGCTGGGGTTCTGGCTCTATCTGTGATCAGTGCGGACGTTTCCATAAATGCAACCACAACATGGATTTATCTTGTGCTGAGCGAGTTCTGTTCTGCATTTTATTTTCCTTGCCTGTTTCTTCATCTCCTCTCTACTTTTATCAATGAGGAGGATATTGACAGGTTGACTGCTCCTAGAATCCCCCGAGGACACCAGGTACTTACAATTGGCTGTGATTGACAAGCCTGCCTCCTATTCACTCCTGTTCTCTCTCTACCTCACTCCCTCCTTCTTAGTTTACTGTTTATCTTAGGTCTGGCTCTGTCAGTGGGCTAGCATAAGCAGAGGTCTCTCCCCCCTCCCGGCCACTTCAGACCAAATCACGCATGGCCACATTAAAGACTTAAAGTGTCTTTAACAAGTGTTGCTGTTTGGAAGATGAAAATGGCTTGAACGGTTTATAAGACTGATTGTGGGGGAGGGGGGAGCTTAGAGTTAGGAGGGGACAAAAAAAAAGGTTTTGGAATGTAAAAAGGTTAGCAGACCTTTGACCTCAGGCTTGGTCCAAAGTGTAGACAGGATGGAAATACGAAACCCAGATAGAGACACACACTCGTATGCACACACACACACACACACACAGAAAAACAAAGCTGGCTAACAAAGAGTGGACAAAACCGCATGAAAAAAATCTGTAACTTTGAAGTCAGGGCAGTTACAGTCCCAAGTCGCATTTAGTTTAACATTGTACGATGCGTGTTGGCAAGTATGTGTCAACTTTAAAGGAAGTCTGACAGTCACTGCCTTTATAGGTGGATTTTCGAAGCAACACAAGACAACTAAGAGAGTCACACAGAGAGCAAACAGTCGACATGACAAACACAGACAAAATTACACTGGTGAAGAACAAAGGTAGGAAGGAGAGACTAACCGCTAGGAACTGATGGACATTTAAACACGCAGCCATCTAAACACCGAAAAAATAAACACTAAAAACTGACCACATCTAGAATCTAACTTTACTTGTTGAACTTTGAGCAGATGTTATTTATAGGGGCAACACAATACGGGAAGCCTTTGTATTCAGTGTGGCAGCGTAGAGCTGAATTTCTTATTTATAGCACACTGCTTATATTCAGCCAGTAAGTAGAGCCGTATACATACAGACAGTCATATAATGAGAACAGTAGACCTCAAAGATGGACAACAGCCATATGCCCTCAAAGGTCTTTTAGCTCCTCTTCTCTCTCCTGCACTTCATTAACATCACAAGTTGCACGACCTCCACAGCATCTCCAATCAGCAGGTGAAAACACTGACAAGGGCAGTACATACACAGAATTCTTTCTTATTCATCCGTCAAAGAACTGGATTGGTTCTGTTTTTTCAAGAAGGGTTTGATATTGACTACTCTCAATGCCCGCCACGGACCACTTCATGGACCTGAATAAGAAGCAATGATACATGGAAACTTAGGTAATGAACTATGCTGTGTGCCGCCGCAGTAGAACTTGATGGAAATAAATATACTTCACACGAACACAACTGCAAGGAGGAGACTTGTGAATGCATTGTCAATTTGGATGTGGTGGCAACTACAACCGCAAAAGATGACAGGTGGGTGGGAAACACAAATTCAGGTGCTGAGGCATTTTTTCAACAACCTGTAGGTGAAGTCCTTGATATTACATACATGCTTTCATCAGTCTGTGTGGGAAAGCTGCCTTCTTTTTCCTGTCCGAAAAGCCAAGTTTGGAGTAAAGTGCAGTGCAGACTCTGATTAGAGCTTGACAAAATTAAGTGGTACAAACTACATAGTCAGGACTGGGAATAATGCGCGTGTGTTGCAGGAAAGTGAGTAAAGGTGTTGTTGGCTGCTGATAGATGAAGAGAGCAGTGGAGGGATAAAAAAGGGAAGGAAAGGTTGGAGAAAAGTAGTTGACCCAGCAGGTCCATTACAGTGTAAAATTGAGTCAGCCCAAAGTGACACCTGAAAGGAGGAGCGGGTGGAGCTGGAAGTGGTGGGGGGTTCTTAGTCTCATTCCTGTTTGGCTGTTTTGGAATAATTTACCTCCTCCAACCAGCCTCTCTCTCCCTCTGCCGCCATCTATTTATAAAGGCCTGGGTAGTTTGTGGCCGTTTGTGTGCGTGTGTGTGTGGCTGCGGCAGTGCCGGCAGTATCTTAATGGGCCTGGAGTGGCAGGGCTGCTGTTATTTAAGTGGGGGACGGACAGAGGCTGGTAATGGAGAGGAATACTCCCTGATGTGAGGTGACAGTGGTCGGATGGGCACAGAGCAGAGAAATGGCCTAAGGGTAGAGGCCGGCCATCGAGGTAGGCGCTGTCTCTGATTGTGGTGTGCAGCGGGGTAACTAGGCACCCGGCCACCACCCAGCTAAAATAAAAAGTCTGAGAAAGTCTTAAAAGATCACAATTAAACATCTCAAAGTGAAAATCCTCAAAATAATCATTATCTTGTGCCTCATTTCTAATAGAATTTAGCATTTTAGAGCCACTAACCAAACTGTAGAATTCCCTGAGGCACCTAAAGGGTCATGACACACACCAAGTTGAAGTGGCTGAGTTTTTTTTGTTTTTGTTTTTGTTTTTAATTCTAGTCTATTTCTTCTTTGGACAAACAATATGTTCTGTGCTTCATAAGAGCTTGTAATTTTGGACAATTTTTTTTCCCTTCTTTAAAATCCACCCCAAATACCTGTGTGTCTCAAACTGCATTGGAGACAGTTAAACGCGTCCTGACTGTGGCCTGCAATGCAGTGTGCTGAACAGAGGACCTGCCAGAGTTAATGAGGCAGAGAGCAGCGGGACCTCAGCACAAGGTGTTCAATCACAGGCCATTACCACAGCCCTCAACCTCTGTTACTGCTCGCTCATGTCAATAGCAATCTATAGTTTATCTGTAGCGGGAAGGGTAGTGACCAAATGTGGGTGTCTGTGCCTTATTAACACCTACGTCAACTGTAGGCATGTGTGAATTTGTTTCAAAGCCAAATGATAAAACATGATCCCAGTACCATGAAAACACGTTATTATTGATATCTCTCTGAGATTATTTAATATCTATTTTATTACATTTAAATTATAATCAGGACCTGCAGTGTTGAACTATGAAAGGCAGTTTTAAAAATTTTTATTATTATTTTATTTAGGTGAAAAGAATACATTTTTATTACATTACATCACAGTTACAGACCTCCTTCCTAAAAAAGAATTACACTGTGCATTTGCAGACTGACCACACTGCTGATAATGAGACATCTTCAGCACTTGGTTGAATGTTTTAGGCCTGAAAACACTCCCAGGGTAACTGGTGTCCTTAGAGAACAGCGAAATCTCTCTTAATGTTTTTCATTCCATGACTAATAAAAAGAAGAACTGCACCCCCAGCTTATCTGTAAAAGTTCATTAAGCTGTTCACATAAATAAATGGCAGTTCATTTCAATACAGGCTGATCAACCTCATCTTTTCTTTTCTGAGACTATCCCCGTTCTACACCGGCAAACAGGCTTCAACAATCATTCACAGGAACATCCATCCTGTCTACTTCTCAGCTCTGCTGGCTGCTGCCATCAAACTGACACTCACCACAAACACCAGTCACAACAATCCTGCCTCTGTGGGAAGAGTGAGGTGTGAGAAGTGGAAAGCAGAGGTGACGTTCCTGCTGCTCTTTAGGTTCAGTCTACACTTTAAGTGTTTGTTGTTACTCCAGTCTGCAATCAGGCTTCATCACATATTAGGTCACAGCCGTGCTGAAAAGGTCACCGAGCACCTTTCTTACCTCTGCCTCCACGGGGTATCACAGGTAAAATGCATCTTGTCATGAATGAACAAATAAAATGCCTTTTGCAATTTACTCTTGTATGGACTGGAAAAGGTCCCCAAATGCTACGGTAGCATACTCAGGACTGCACTCTGTAGTCATTGTTTTTGGCACATCGTTGGCCAGTAAGACCGCCTGCGAGGAACTACTTCTGTATCACCATGCGGAGCTACATGTCTAGTCACTGCACAGTTTCTTCTTCATGCCACAAACAAACACCTGTCTCCACACTGACACATGCTCATGTTCATTTGTTGTCTTTCTGCATGACATGTTACACAGAATAAAACAATCATTTGTGCCCAACTTTGGATTTGTTTCAAATTGAGCTGAAGCCTTGAAGGAAAGCTCACAAAGTGTCACAATGTTTCAGAAAGAATTCATTATCATTTTCATAATGCTTTTACAGGGCAAGACTGTGATGGTAAATTATTTTTCTGATCAATTGCCAGAAAGGAAAATGAAAATGAGTCCTACTTGTTCTCAGTTGACTAAATTCACTGCAATGCAATCCACACCATCAGAGATTTCATCATTGTAATATGATCAGCACATTTAAAGACGGCCCAGTTAATGCACTGTGAGCCATAGAAACATACTGGTAGACATACGTGCATCAGTGGAAGAGAGGAACGGATCGCCTTTTAACTGTGTTTGGGACATTAAGATGCACATGTAAAAAACACTTTCAGGGCTCCGATTTAATTGTACATTTGGACCAAATGTGCACTAAATGTACCATGTGGCGCTAACAGAGGCGTGAGGACTGCCAACACAGATGCAGAAATGAGGAAATAAGCATATTGTTAAAGTAGCTTACATGCATTGCAACCAAATTACATCAGTCCACACAACCTGTGCAAATCACCTCCTGTTTGTCAACGTGTAACTAATGCTTAAATCTAGGCCAGCAATCAATCCCGGTTTAAGTTAGGGATCAAGCTAGGATTACTGTAATGTCCGTTTCAGGCCCCAAAGTCTGTTCAACATCTTTAAATTTCTGTGGCGAGAGCCATCAGAGTTTAACCTTCTGCTGCTGATGACATTTCTTATTACGCAAATCTTTTCAGCCAATTCCACACAATTTAGGAGCAAACAGCTTGTTTTTTCATTATAAGAAATCAGACTTGGCTTATAATCTTTCAGAAGAGGACGCCAATTTTCCAAAATCAGATTCATCACCTGTGGGCTAATGTCACTACTCTGTTGTTATTATTTTTGTTGTTACTCTATGTTAACCGTGCAAAGCACTCATTAACATCCTCTATTCTAAGCTGACATTTTCAGTCCTGTTCCTCTAAAGTGCTTCAAAACAAAGACAGGTAACAACTCCAAGTTGTAAACAGGGCCTGGCCTGTACTGTGCATGTTTAGGTATGCAGGTACTGTGTGTGTGAAAGCGAAGAAGACATAATGCGCAACTGCTAATTCATTTAGAAACACCTCCACAGAACTATTTATTGATCAAGCTGGAGGAGGGAAGAAGGAGGCTTCAGACGCAGAGAGACAAGAAACAGATTGCATGCAGCCATTCCTCAATGCTGTGGACATGTTTTTTTGCCATTACATGAAGAAACAACTGTATTTCCATGGTATTGATGGACACTGCTGTCCCACAATGCAACAATGGAAATGGTTAAATTCATGTCTGCCAGCACAGACATCAGCGCCCCACTTAATGTTGGGATCAAGAACCCTGCCAATGCCCTGACAGACAAATGAGAAAGTCCAGAGTGAATTGATAAAACAGAAATGCTAGCACTTCTTTTTTCTGAAATACAAAGCTATACTGATTTTTTCCTGTAATCTTTGCTTTTTTTTTCCTGTAAATACTATACTTCTGTAACCACACTGAAGACTCAAGTATTTAAAATTATTTAGATACAACAACATGAGAAACAAAACCATTCAGTGGCAAAACTAGTCACAACTTGCACTGAATGCAAAGTGACAAACAGACATCACTTTGTTTAAGGGTAATGAGCCAATAAAGGCTGGAAATGCTCTCCATTTTGGTGTTAAACTCAACAAAGCCAATTTTCAGTATTAGTAAATTATAGGGGAATGGATAAATATTTGTATTTGTGAAATTAAACACAAGAAAATAGGTAACAAAATGTATTATATGTGAAAATATGGTAACAAAAATGATAGCACACTGATATAATCGATCTGTTATAAACCCGAGAGCTCTACTGAATGAGGAATCAGCCCAAAGAACCAACAGCTCCACACATTATTCAAGTGAACAATAGAAAAAAAAAAAAAAAAAAGTAAAAAAAAGACACGAAGCCAAAGAAAAAGGCTAAATGTCTACTATACGGCACTGCAACACCACACAGTCAACAACCCCTGCCCTGCTGTGGTTTGTTTTGTTTCGTCCCTGCTTCCCAGTTCTATCGGGCAGTGATAATTCACGTCGGGCCCGCAGCAGCGCTGACATTGTAAGATGAACTGCTCCCAGCTAGATTAATGCCACCAGATGCCAGGCGAGATGCCATATTAATTACCCAGAGATAATGTCAGCACAACCATATGGCAGCTCAACTGGCCATTTAGTTGACAGGGAGAGGTCTTTATAGCAGTGCAAATTTCCTCATCTGCACGGCGTAGCAGCCTCACCATATTTTCTCACTACTGTAGCAAGTGGAGCACTTCACTATTATTTGCACATTATTACTCAAGCTGTAGTGTTAGCTCAGGATCTGCAGGGTGTTATGATGGACAACAATACATTATTAAGGAGGCTTTCTGGCTGAATGGTCTTCAGAATTCAGTTCAAGTGTACAATATTAAGTTTTGATCAGGCTTGGCAGTGTAACATTAATAAGGCTTATGGTAATATATATATATTTTTTCTTATTGTGAACAAATGAAAAGACAATATCCAGTAATTAATTCGCCATAGTAACAAGTAATGTTTGTGTAACAAAAGCCTGATTGCTCATCGTTCTTTGCCAAAAGCTCCATTGTTCTCTAAAAAGTATTGTAACCATGGACAGTGTTGTTGTACGTTTCATACTGAATCAATTCTGCATCTGTTCTCATGAATCGTTGCTGTCAACCCTGACTAAAACGTCAGATATTCATTAATCGGGGAAATAATTTCCAGTAAATACATGTTAAGAACGGACTACTACTAATTTATAATACTGATCTATTTTTAAAGATTTTGGTCTTCTATGCTGGAGACCAAGTGGCACAGATGGAATGGGGAGGTCACAGAGAATTTAAAGTCAAACACAATGTCGGCTGTAATGTTCTAACATGAAAAAAATTTGGAGTAATGTTTGTAAGAACTAATACCAGCTTCTTTAGCTCGTTGTCTCTGAGTCCATGGAATGTGTATCTAAATGGAGAAACTGTATGTTTCCTTGTAACACAGGCTTTGGGATATTAAACACACATCCTATACATCTATAAGAGCCTTAAAGGAAATGTCAAACCCTCGCCCTGTGTGACTGCAGTGGATGTAAATTCTGAAATGTCAGTAAAACTTATTTTACCAGCATGTGTTTGTTTTTTTCCCCTCGTCACCACGTCGACTGCAAAGATCATAAACGGTGGAAGCTGAGAATTGATGTCAGCGTGAGAAACAGTGGCCAAGGCCTTTATCATGATTTACAGTTGACCCCCCCCCCCCTTGTTGTGGACTTACGGATCATTTACAAGGACAGACTATGTTTGCCATCCAATCCACCCACCACCACCACAACTGCCCCCCCGACATATCCTCCTCACCCCCACCACCACCAGCACCGGTGCACCCACCTACCCTACTCTCCAATCCCCACAAATCCGATTTAATCAGACAACTTGTGCAGTGTGGCTCGGAGTAAGAAAAAGGATAATTAGTAAACAGAGGAGCTACTCGCCAGGCTTCATTGGCATTCGCACCGGGTTACTGTGTCGCATTTAAAATGCAGTCTGATGAAGTCTACAGAATCAAACCATTTGTTACTCCTATTGAGGAGGCTTCGGGCTACTGGCAATTAAATTGGAATTAGCGCTGGGGAATGAGATACGGCAGATTCATACCAAGGAGAAGGGGGGGGGGGGGGGGGGGGGGGTTGGGAGGAATGGAAAAGGAAACAGAGAGAGCACTCTGTCTGGACTTCTCTTCTACAGTGGGTCAAATCTGGAAGTGATTTGGGTTTTCCTTGACTTTTGTTTATTTCCTGCATGACTTCAGTTATCAGTGTATAACTGAAACACTCCACTCAGGCCCCGAATCTCCTCCATGTCCCTTATAACTGAGGTAATAAACTGATTTATTTACTTCTAAAAAACAGAAGTGTGGCAAAAGAGCCAAAGTGACAAACAAAATTGGTACTTTGTCAAGAAAAAAAACAAAAAAACAAAAACATAAATGGTTGGCTTTGTGAGTCCTTAATATCTGGGGGCTTTAATTTGGTAATGAGTATATATAGACTACTTAAAAACAGACATATGACTGCACTTAAATTCTCAGACTCTGAGGAAGAGAGTGAAAAAAACAAAAGAGATGCCATTCGCTCTGCCACAGCTGACTGGGCACAGTGGAGCTCAGCATGGAGAGAGTGCAGGTTCACTGGCAGAGGGAGGGGGAGAAAGGAAGAAGGGATAGATGGATGGATGGAGGGAGGGAGGGAGGGAGGGAGGAGGGGGCAGATAAATGAAGTGGAAATGAGAGGGAACAGCTCCTGTGCTACAGCTGGCCTCCCTAACTCTTAGCCAGCCTGGCCATGACAACTGGCTCGCTCTTCCTCTGGCACTTGCAGGGAAGGGGGGTTCAATAAGAGGGGCCCAGCAAGGGATGCAGAACTGGTAAAGGGCCAGTAGGGGCCACTGAGAAGGACCAGCCTTTGACTACCAAATACTGAAGTGGTGGCAGTGTAGGGTAGTCTATGACCCGGGGCTCTTGTTTGCACCAAAATTTATTCTTGTGGTCAAAAGAAAATTCCAGCCCATGAACTGATCCCTGTTCATGAAGGCTCATCAGCATTATAATCTGGACTTTGAAGATGCGCATTGTTCTAAATAGTTTCTCCTTGAACCAGATGAAAACTAACAGTTTAAGTACAATAGTTACTTAAAAACGACTCTAAGTAAACCAGTTGGGTGGCTGTACTCAGCCCAGGAACAGATGTTTAAGAGCTTTCTCATGTCTATAACTCTGAATAAACAACTCTTGATGGAGTCATATATTGTGATGTCTTTGGGGTTATCTCAGCTTGGGTTGGAGAGTTCAAATTTATAACAGAAAGCTGGAGTAAAAAAAAAAAAAAAAAAAAAACGTAAGTGGAAAAAAGTGGGGAGTTTGAAATATGTAGGTGTTTACAAGGCGGGGATGATCTAACAAAAAGATGACAGTGATTGTATTGTGTTGACTGTAGGATCCACCGATGGTGAAGGTCAGCCAGCTCTTCTGCTTCAGCTTAACTACATAACAGTATAACAATATAACAGTAGTACTCTTCAAATGTAAGTGCTGCAAGAAACGCATATCAAAGCAGTTACATCAACTGCTATTGATTTACTGCTTTTTAACATCATACTAGTACACCAATGTCACGAAGATAAATACATGTATGTTAAATAACACTGGCTGAAAGACCATGAGTGACAGTGTTGAATAAAGAAGCAAAATTTACACGGTGACCTCTCTGCAATGGGAAAAAGCAAAGCAAAATGTGCCATTATAAAGAACAGAATAGCAAATGATATGATCATCACAGTTAAGTGTGTGACTGTGTGTGTATGTGTGTGACTTCATAAATACACATATGCACTCATACGCTCCATTCTCAAGGTTAAATACAAAGATGTTGTTCCAGCAAAGTCCATTACTGCAGAAAAACAATGAAAATAAATGACAGTATTCGAGGTTCATGCATCCCATGGAGGAATTTGCTCAGCTGGGTCATTTGTATACCCAGTTTTCTCCACATTTAATGCTCAAGTGCGAGTTTACAGATGAAGCACCACATCTGAGCGCAGTCCTATTTTTCTCTTAAACAGGAAATGGAGGCATTTTCACTCTAAATATATCGGTTAATCTGTCAACTGATATAAATCCCTGTCACCAGAATTAATGATCTTGAAAATGAAAGAAAAAAAAAAAAAGATAAAATATCTATATCTATCTATATATGTATTTCCAATTTTACTGACCGATTCACTGGATACAATAATAAGGGTTTTTATTAAACCTGCAAGGAAATACGAACGACAGAAAAATATGAACAGTGTACATCAACAAAAGAAACTTTGATGTGAGAGCTAAATGGTCCAAACACACAGAACACACAGAAAAAAAAAGGGTAAAACATTCAACCAATTTATGTTGGTTATATCACCTCACACTGGCTGTTTGTTTCACGTCCATACAAGATTATTACTAAAAGTCGACTTTCTACAGCATTTTGTGAACGCCTGTTGCATAATTTCCTTCCTCTGTGATCACTGCATCTTCTTGAGCAATTTCAAAAGCGCATCGGCCCGCTGTTCTGTTTTCTTTGAACGCCTCAAAAATGACCTGATCTGTGTTTCAATGCAGTGTCAGTCACCCAGACATTGTAAAGTGTGAACAGGCTTTGTTGGTCTGCAACGAGGGTGTGAATCAATTCATGTATCCCTAAAATGTAAAATGAGAGAAGCATAGCTGATTTTTCTACCAAACTCTCACTTTTTGCTCCTGCTAAACTACTAAATCAAGAAAAATATAACTAAGACCTACCGGATTAAAGATTTAAAAAATTCTTTCATAAAATAGAAAAAGGCTCTGCAATATCCCAAATACCACCTGTTGAACTTCTGGAAATTTAACTGTGCGCAAATATAATATTATAAAATAATATTCACCATTCCTGATTAGTATGAATCATACTTGCCTTTGTTAAATTTTGAATGTCTGGATCAAGTCTTCGGGTAAAACATTCTTTGCCCACCCCGATTTAATTTCATACGGTAATATTTGTTATACATCAAATATACTGACTTTTGCAGACAATGGAAATGACTTGCTCAGATTATTTAACATTTAAATTGAAATTAAAGACCTAAAATGATTTTTTTTCCTCCCTCCTTTAGTCATCTACTGTTCCATATTTGCCATGTAACAATTGTTCATAGCGATAAGAAACTTAAATATACAGTTCGATCAGTAAAGAGGACTATGTTTTATTTGTCTTTACCACCCTTCTTTTGATAAAATAAAACTTCACTTTACTCAATCTGCACCTTCCGCCAACAACTTGCGCTCTCATTCCAGTCGCTTTCTTGCTCTGTGTTTTTTTTTTTTTTTTTTTTAATTTCAGTCTCTTTTTGGTTGCTGTGACTTTATTGATGATGAAGCTACAAGTTAAAAGTTTAAAATAAAAGAAAGTTTTTTTTGTTTGTTTTTTTTTCCTTCTCTGCTTCCTGAAAATAAAAAGTGTTTGTGGGCCAGACGGACTGGGAATGACTTTGCCAACTCCACCCAAACCCTGTCAACCTCCCATCACCCCCCACCTCTACCCCCTGTCTTGCAATGGAATCTCAAATCTCTCCTCGCCTTCCCAGGACTTATTCTTCTCACTGGCCATCTGGACAGTGGGGGCAGACAATGTAAAAGGAAAAGGAGGTTGAGGGGGGGTGACGGGGTTGCAAAACCCACATTAGTCACAGGCTCTTAGGTCCTTCGACCCATACACAGATATACACACAAGAAGGCTGAAGCCAAATGACCCCAGCTCTCCCTCACCGCCCCCACCCCTCACTGTGGCCACTGACATTGTCTTTCCTCCTGCCTTTTAGCACCTCGCTCTACTGTCCTGACCACAAAACACACACATACTCAGCACCTTTCATGCCTTCCAGCACAGAGACGTGCTGGACAGGATGGGCTGTTTGTTGTGTTTTCTCGTGTTGGAAGAAGGGAAGCAAAGGGAGGGGTGGGACAAAGAGAAACAGGGATGAGGGGTGTTCGCGTTGGGAGAAGGAGGCTATCTGATGTGCGTAACCTTAAAAAGTAGCGCAAATCAATGCTCAGGGAAAAGCATAGCCAAATCGCTACTGAATGATAAAGGCATTGGGTACAATGGACATGGCATGCTGCTCGGCCAGCTTAATGTAGTTAATGTAAGACTTTTGTTGGGAGTAGCACAGGATGAGTACGGGGTGGAGGTCTAGGAGAAAAGTCAGAGTACTACAAGCATCCATTGTGAGGGAGGTTTGCATTTAATATGCATTTCAAAGGTAAAAAATCCCAGTAATACCAGGAGTTCTAAAATAATAATTTAAAAACACAGCAGAGTAGGAAAAATTATTTTATAACACCTGAGTTCATCCTGATGATATCAGGATTTAGTGTGAGGAGCCTACAGCAGCTTCTGCATGGAATAGAAAAATCCCACCATGCTTGTATCATTATGTATCAAATAAGCAAAGGATACTACAGCAGTGCAAATATCGGAAGGGTGAGGAAAGGTTGCAGAAGAACCTGAACGGATTCAAGCTGTTTATGAAAAATGGTGCACAGTAAGTTTACAGAAGGAGACCGAGAACTTTAAGTTGAACTCTGACTAAAGGCTGAGCTTTGTGGGGGGGTAAAAAAAAAACTGCCAAAAAGGTCATCAATAAAATATCCAGGACTGAGATGTTGAAACAAGCCTAGGAATTGAAAGTGTCTAATTCTATGTTGCACTAGATATTGTAGACATATAAAGTGTAAAAAAAATGAACTGATTCAAATGTTAAATTCTGCTGCAGCTGTCTGAAATAAGCTTTAGCAGATGTCCAAATAATGTTATGTTTCTTATTTTCACTCTTATGTTAAAATGAGTGAGTCTTGCTTTAAAGAAGGTGAACCTACACGTTGTCTGTATAGCAGCTTATTATGACCCATAGTTATATTTTATTGGAGGCTACTTTTAGTGGCTGTAGCACTTATAACTGGAGCAAAGTAGGAAGACAGCTGCTGATATTTCAGTCTGTTCTACAGGACATAGCAGAACCGATATGCCTATAATTATAATTTAAATTGACAGTTTATCATTTTAGGTGAAGGGAAGAACTGAAAAGTTAAGCTTTTTGGGGCAGGTTAATCCAGAAATACTGTATTTTCTAAACGCGGAGATTTCAAACAAAACAAAACCTAATGATTCGTATCATTTTAAGGCCCATTTGTGTGAAACATCTGGCTGATAACGTTCACTTACTGTGATGCACGTGTATGTAGGTTAAATTGGTGATTATAGACATTAAAAAGATGTTCTAGTGGGTTTACTGCATCTCACCAGAGATTATATTTAAAAATTCAGGCACTTTAAAATATGCATTAATTTCTTCATTTTATGTGTCCATTTCCATCAAACAACAGATTTCCATTAGTTTAAAGTGCATTCAAATCCAAAGTGGTGAATGACTGTAATAAAGGCGAGTTCAGGCAGCTGTGACCTTGGAACCAAACTGCGAGCGGCCAACATGACTTTGTGGGTTGGAAGAAAAGCTTTTATTTATAGATCAGCTGTATGTTGATCAAACTCCATCAAGAGGGAAACGGCAGTTGCTGGAAAGGAAAAGGCACAGGGAAAGTGTCCGAGAGTTTCTCAGAGGGCTGCCTTTAGAAGAACTAATACAGCGGTGTATCTCAATCTCACTTAATTCCATTTAAAGGAAATTGATTTGGAGTGTGTGGTGGGGTGAGGAAGGGGGCCATGGGTGAGTGCAGGGTTGGTTGCTCTCTCTCATTCTCTCCATTACAACAGTGATGAAGTCATCTCCTTGTTTCATTCATTTGTGTCCTTTAGGGGTACATACAACAGTGTCCTATTGTGCTGTGATATACTGTCATATGGTAAAAAAAACTAATAATAAAACTTTAACAATCCCCAAGGGGGGGCGTGACTAAATACAGCAACAGAAATGGGGCATAAATGTTAAAATGGAATATAAATATGGTTTACAGATGACTGGGGTTATGCAGCATAAATACACACAACTGCTCATATCAAGACAGAAACATGCATGAGAGTCAGGTCCTGCAGAATAATTCCCACTCCGTGATGATTCATTTCAGTGTCAGTTATATTGAAACAGGAAATATTTCAAAATTCTGATTTAATCTTCAGGTACCAAACTGAGATTTTTTTAAAAAATTTTTATTCAGTGTAATAAAAGCAACACAATTTATGTGTTGCTTAACTATACGAAGGCCCTGAATGCAAACTTGATTATGATTGTGATTATGATTATGAGAACATGATTTAAAAAAAAAGGCGGCATAATGCTGCATGAAGGGTTTTTTTTTCTGTGCATTATACCTATATTGTTGCAGTGACCCATTTTCAGAGCCACATAAGTTTTCATCTGTTCTCTTTTAAAATTTCCCATGTTCCTACTTTTCTCATTAAACTATAATTAGTTTCCTTATAACAGTGTAGAGGAATGTTGCATTATAAGTTCCAGTCTTTAACTACATAGCAATGAACTGCAGAACCAGATAAAAAAAAGACTTAAATTATACTTTTGCTTTTTTGTTTATTGCTGCATACGCCCGTTTCTCCATGATCCAACATTTACTGATTGGTTCCATTTAAATATGCAATTTTAGAAAGTCTTTAATTATAAAGAAAACTATTAAATTTTTTACTACTTTGTGCTTACTGTTAAGACTACAATTGCACGATATTTCTTAAATTCTTGTAAAAGTCAATTAAATTGCAAAGAAGAGAGCAAACTGGACATGTTTACCTGATAATTCGTCTTTGAATGACGGAGAGAGATTAAAAAAAAAAAAAAAAAGACAATGCTGCCGAAGATCTAAATTACAGCTTTGATTTCATTCTTCTTTACTTCATGTTCTTTCACCAGGGAACTCCGCTTATCACAACATCACTGGGCAGTTTGTAGATTTTGTCATCTTGCTGCTTGCGTGCTCATGCAGATGAGACTAGGGGAGGTTCATGTTTTCCCACATTTGTATGGGAATATCAAAGGCAGCCGAGAAACTCAGCAAGGCTGACAGGCAGACAGAAAGAGAGAGGAGAGAAAACAAGTATGATCAGTGCCAACGCTGTTAACAACCACCTGTATGTACCCACTTGTGGTTTCTAAAATAGCTCTCAGAAAGAACTGGCAAGCAAGAGGAATTAAAACTAATCCTAAAATTAGCTTTAAAATAGGTAGACTTTGGAAAATAATCACTCAAAGACTTGAGGTTTGGAACAAATATAAATATGTGCTAGTCTTACATACACACACACACACACACACACACACACACACACACACATATATATATGTATTTACATGTATATTTACTATTCACGTTGTCACCATGAACATATACTGCCACAGATTCATACTTCAATCCAAAATGCTGCCAAATTCCGTTAAGCTAAACTGAATACTCTCATTCACGATGATCAAATTGGGATTCACTGAAGGCAGAAATGAAATCATTACTAAAAGCCCATCATCTTAAGCCTCCATCTCTGGGGAGAAGTGAGAAGCCTGCTGCCCCAGATTGCCTAAAAATGCAGATAAGAAACGATCCTGCTCCAGAAATTGGTCCTGCAGGACTATTACATCGGAGAGATTAGTGGAAGATAATCATATAATGGCAATGATAGCACCGATCGCAACAAAACGGCCCCATAAAGTCACCTCTGAATAAAGAACAGGCGATACAGATGAGTGGGATGAAAGCAGTGGAGGGCTTGTGCTGGGTAGCATGTGTGAGACAGCTGCCTGTGGGGCTCAGTGCTGCCTCTGGCCAGCAGGGGGTGCTCCTCTGTCTCCACATGCACTTACTGGTTCCCACTGGGGAGCACAGAGCAACAGGGAAGGCGAGAAGTCCTCACATGACCTCTCGGTTCATAGGAGTTTGCCTCCAGCAAAAAGCCTCTTATATGGTATATGGTGAAACTTAACAGTTTCAGTGTCCACCGCCGAGGCAGTTAATGGCTGAGAATGGAGATTAGAAAGTAGTTTAGAAGGTCAGGTGTTTGTTATGGAGCACTGGGGTCACCAAAAGTAAATGCTGTTCTAACGTGGGCACAACACGAGGAAGAGTCGTATTAAAGTCAGGTATTCATCAGGATGCATTCAGAGGACTAATATGAGCCTTGAGGACCAGAGGGAGATAAATACACATTTTCCCAGCGCATATTTTCTCCTTTTTAGATTTTTCTGGGAATTAATATCTCTGATCGAGACCGCATGAAGGCTTCGATTTCGACAGAAATGATTTCATAATGGGAATTTTATTTTGAAAACATAAAATTATTCCATTCTTTCATTTCTTTCTTCTTTTTTACAAAATAGGATTTTAAGAATCGATATTAGATTGAATTATGAGTACGTACAAAGATTTCAATTTTGAACAAATTGCCAATTGCCAACAAATTGCCATAGCAACAGCAAAGGTAAAAAAAGGGAGTTATGGCCAACAAGCAGTTCAATAGGAAGAAAGGAATATATCAAGCTGAATCGAAAAAGTTTGTAATCACACACACACACACACACACACACACACACACACACACACTTTACAATGAGCTGAAGTGTAAAAGAACAGTATCATTAAGAAATTCAACCGTCCCACAGAGGACAGAATGACATAATGTTTTAGGATTCCATAAAATAATAACTTCCCTGTTATGTGTGTGTGTTTGGGGCCAGTCATTCCTCCTGAAGAAAACCTTCAAAAACACATCACAAATACCTCGCTTGATTAAAAAAAAAAGGAAAAAAGAAAAAAAGAAGGAATTTCCTGAAATACCTGGACAAAGATAATACTTATTAGTTAGAAAGATTCTTTGATGAGCCTTTCATTTGTTCCTTGAGTATCATTAAGAATCATTAAGACTCTTAATGAAAGACATTGTGAGATGTGTGGAGGATTGGAAGACATCGAGTAACTTGTTGACATCTTTCTACTGTGCCTTCCTCATCTGCATCTGCCCCATCATTTCGATCTTTGGCTCTCCCCGGCTTCCTCTGCCGTGCTGTCTGCAGGCCGTATTTCTCCGCAGACAGAGTCTAGGAAATTATAGTGTGGTGTGGGAGGAAGAGACCACTAGCTCTCGGACCCAGACCTGCTGCTATAAATCCACACTTTTTTTGGAGGCGGACGGGTGGGCAGTTGGGGATTCTCCCACCTTAACCCCATCTGGCCTGCAAACAAGCTGACTGACACGCTCACGAGCCGCGCACGTACAATACACACAAATACAACCTCTACTTCACACGCTTGGGTGGTCACGGGAGAACACGCAGAAACAGAGCCAGCATTTTCTGACTCCGTGCTGGCGATTGAGTTGTAGCGTGCAGTCACAACAGGAAGTTGTTTTGAAACTGTGCAGAGAACACATTCTCGATCCAATTTCATTATGTGAACTTGGACTGTGAAAAAGTGATCACGTATCGGAGGCAGAAATAATGAACATTACATTCTTCCATTACAGATTGGATCACGAGACCCCTAACAGGACATGTCAGCATTGCATGTTTGCACAACAAAGCACTTTAACTAAATTCCTTTTTTAAGTCAGTCTTAAATCACCATTTATTTTGTCATGGAAAAAATTATCTCACACTTCTCTTGAACGGGGCACACATTTTTATTTTAAATACCAAACATAGATTCTGTAGCTTGTGATGACTCTTGGCAGAATCATGTCAAAAGACTGTGAAATAGAAACCAAGATGATGATTTTGTTTACATCAAAACAAGCAGAGGAGATGTGAAGTTTTAACTCTCTTTGGCCATAAACACTGTCTTCTAGACGTGCAGTGACGAGTTCAAGCCAAACTTCTATAATGATATTTCTAAACTACAGATAGGGAATCACATCAATCATCAAAATCATACATTTATACCTTATATTTTGTTTTGATTAATGGAGGCAATTCAGATGTTTCGTTTGTCTGTGGCTTGCTGTTTCTGCGGTTGTTTTGTTTTGTCATGGCGGGAGTCTTGTCTATATCATCAGATCAGTTTCATTCTAAAACATTTAACACAAGAGTGTTATATCACATTTTCTTGATTACCGATTCAAACACTTTGCATGGACTTATCAGTGAGGAGCAAACAAAAAAAACTTTAGTGGTGGAATCCAAATTAAATCCAGGACCAGGTCAACGCACTCCATTTTGGTATGTTTAAAGGATGGACTTTCTCTTTTTTTTTTTTTCCTTTTTCCCTCCTTTTCTACACTGTTTAAGATTCCTGGCCTTTCACCTGACCCCAGGCCTGAGCCGGGGGGGGGGGGGCGGGGGAGCTGGTTGCTTGTGGTGGTGGGGTTAAAGTGTAATCCTGGTCCTGTGACCACAAAGGCTTGGCCCCTGAGGGCCAAGGACCAGCCGCATTTTCTGAATTGCAATGTTATCCCTCAGCAAACCCTTCGGACCGACAACATATCAAAGGATTACATTGCAGGCCTTCTTTCTCTTCTCTTTGTTGTTTCAGGACGGCCACGGAGCCCAAACCTTTTCCTCTTTCCTCCACTTTCCTGACAGATCAAGGATTTTAATTCAGCCGTTTTAGATTTTGGTTTGGCTTTTTGATTGTGTGGGTGAAGAAGATTATACAATGCAACAAAAACCTTCCGGAGACTAGTTTGAGAAAAGAACGACACTGAGCAGAAGATGCTTTTTTGCATTTTATCAGTGCCTCAGTCCAACCACTTTCACATCAATCTGTTAACAAGAGTAATTGTGACATAGCATCATTACAACTGACACATATTTTAAACCATTCAGATGCTGATATCTGGCTGTTTAGTGTACTGCTAATTGCTCGCTTAAGTAATCCATTAAGGAGTGTTTCTACAACAGCTTGCATGCTCCATTATCATTAGTTTTATTCTGAGGAAACCTTAACAAACCCTTTTTAACAGCACCATGGCTTTGCCCTGAGCGCCTCTTTGCATTTAAGCCTAAAGAATTTGCTTAGCAACTTCAGAAGACAGAGAGAACTGAAGTGAAAGAAAGAAAAGATTTAATTGACGCCTCCCCCATTTTCCCAGGGTGAAGACAAGAGGTAGGAGGGATGGGAGGGGAAGAGAGAAGAGAAGGGGGTGATGTGACACTGCTCTCCTGGTGTTGCGACTGTACAAAAGGAAGCAGATTTGCAGAAGAGGTGACCCCTAACCTCTAAAGCTGAAGAAAGGGTCCTTGATGGCCCCGGCACCAACCAATCAATCACCTCCCAGAGGCTGCTGGTCAGCCGGACTGTAAGAGGACACTGCAGTCGGACCAGTGGACCAACCCCCAAACATTCCTTCGTAGGACATGGGGGTGGGTGGGTGGGGGGGCTCATAATTGAAAAGCTGAATAGGTTAAGATTTAGCTTTTTTTTTTAAAAAGTACACTTTTTCCATCCTATCAAAGATCATCCTTTCTACCCATATTCAATATTAACAGAAGAAAAATATCTGGGCCTGCACTAATCCAGAATTGCCTTCAGCGAACAAGTCCGACAATAGTGGAACATCCTCATCTTAAAAATGAAACTCATCATTTTGCTTTCTATTGACAATTTTAATCGAACCAGACAATCTATTTACGCAGATTTTCCCTGGACTTTTTTTGTGCTTGGGGATTGAACAGACGTTGAATTTCAATACACATATATATTTGTATATTTTATTGTAACATTTCTGGATAAAACTGTGACCGCATTTTTTTCGACTCTCTTGTAAAACCGTATTAAAATAATAATGTCAAGAATCTGGTCATGCATTTTTGTTCAGCAGGCTGTGTTTTAATTTTTGATTTTTGTTCCATTCCCTATGCTTGAAAAGCAACTGACTGAACTATAATGCTGTGGAAGGCATTTCTGATTTTCCTATTAAATGATGCAATTACTCCTGAGCTGTAAAAGTTAGTCAAGGTCAGTGTGCAGGGAACAGCTGGTTACTAACTTAGCAGCATGTTGCTGACACCTCGACACTTTCTGAATATTTGCTTGTGAATAAATACATAATTAAATGCTAAATTAATTTTGACATGGACATTTACATATTGAAAACCAAGAGAGCAGGAATGAATGGAAGGAAAGACAATAAGGAAACCGCAGCGATCAGTGACTCACTTTTATCACTGAAGAAATATTATTAGATCCAAGGATCAAATGCTTTCAAAGCTTAGGCTTTTCCACAAAGACACAACTTTGCCTTTCATTCTTATCTTTAATATGCATGACTAATGCTCAGCTTTCTTTCATTATATGAAATCATTAATATCAATTAGTGTATTCAAAACTGCACTGCACTGAAAAACACTGACCTCCTACAACCAAATGTCACAATGTCGATCAGAAACAATGACGACAAAACTGACTGTACAATCTGTACAGCCCCATTCCAACAACAGAAAAAGGAAAAGGGACCAGGATCCAAGCTTCCTGATTCTCCACAATTTTCAGCCTTAATCATGTGCAGGTCAGACTCTTAGCAGAGACTTGTTGAACCAGTTCAGGACAGACCAAATATGAATAATAAATTAACTGTGAGATACTTGGCTTGTTTTTGTTTTAGCTTTAGTCTGATATGAAGATGACCATGTTAGTCAATAGCTTTTTGAAAATCTCTCTTCTGCTGAGTTTTATTTTGATTGGAGGCTTTTAAATAGCCTGTTCATATGTCTAAATTATAGGCATTTTCTTCGCCAAAGAACATTCAGCAGCAGCACAGCAGTGTTTTATTACATCTGTCAGTTAATTGGAAATTATATGTTCAACACTTTAACCAGGATTTTCACTTGTTATTGGAAAAGCTTTGCTTGATGGCAGCTTTTAGACTGAACAGTAACTCATCTTCTTCCCTGTTTAAAACATCTTAAAGTTGTAAATAGCAGCCGAGACTTCGCAGGGTCACTTTGGTAGTTTTGCCCCTTTTGCGCAATACAGAAACTGGAAATTATGATAAGAGGCAAAGTGACTGATGTAAAACAAAAGATGCCGATGTTAACAGCAATGAAGATGAAAGCATTCGAGGTCACGGCAGCCTCTCCAAATAGAGCACATGAAATGAATAATTTGTGACAAGAATGAAGTGCTGATTCATTCTGAACACCACACCTGGGCAAACACACACAGTACTCTTTGTTACCACGAGCAAACAATGAAAGAAGTGAAACAAGAGAGCACAGTGATTCAAATAGTTTGCACATATCAAACGTATGTGTACTTATACTCTGATTCTACATACAAATTAGCACTTAGAGGGTCTTCCTTTACTTTTTTTTTCTCCCTTCTTGCAGAGCTTATCTAGCCTACACTAGTGTTTTCTTTTTGTGGCCAGTTGAAAAGGCCTGAACAGGTACCATCTATCAAAACAATCTGCTCTCAGAGGGAAACCTGCTATTAACTGATAAGAGTCTGCCCTCGGTGGGGTGTAATGGGCCCCACTTGAGTTCCTTTTCGGAGTATTGTCCTAGAAGGCCACCTCCAAGACAAACCCAACTCAATGACTCCTCTCTGTTTCAGTTCTCCCAATCTGAAAGTACAACAGCTGTCTTATGTCACTGGTCTTCAACAGCACAAGTCAGCTCAGCCTCCATAGCTAACGTTCAGCACACTGAAGAAAAGTTTTATATTATTATCCGGTGACAAGTTTCAGTGAAATCAGGCACCTGTGGATTGCGGTCTGCGAAAAAATTCTGTTTCCTCACAACACACAGCTCTGCTCAAGTAATCTTTTCAAACTAATAACTGATTTTTGAATCGTTTAGCCCGCTAAGTCATGTCACGTGAAAATTTATTTAAAGTGAAAATTTTTTGAAAATGATTTCCATTTTGGAATTAATGTCAAAATATGTTCCCGTGAATAAAAAATGCACAAAGAAAAAAAAATAAATAAATAAACAAAACAAACATGGGCTTGTTGTGGCCAAACTAAATCAGTGGGGTGTGGTGACTTTTAAACACTGGCGAGCAGGACTGGAGAACCAGCAACACTATCTACCACCTAGCTGTACTGAATCATCAAAGATCCCAGGATTATCCATGATGTGCTTGTGCAAATGTCCAACAACAACAACAACAACAAAAAAAAAAGGTTCTCGTTGCTTGAAAAGCACCAGCTGACACCACCGTATGATAAAAAATTATAGATCTACTGGCTGGTGTTCAAGCTAGCTTTCAGAGACATTAGTCCTGTACACCCACAGAAAGTAGTGAATTGCTAAATAAATGCAAACATGAAAATCTGATTGTTCTTTATCATTCTAGTTAACGTCTATTATTTTAGCTTTTACCTACCAAGCACTGCTGGACTCGCTTGTCCTGATGCCGTGCCACTAAAAACACGAGTTTGTCAAAGATAGAATACTGTATTCTGAAATGAATGTCTGGTAAGCACACACACTTATTCCTTAGTTTCCCTGAAATAAACCACTGGAACACAACCAGATTAACATTCAGACTTTCCATTTTATTGACTGCGTGTATATTATCCTTCTATCAGTTGTTATAAACTGCTGTTAAAAACTTAAACCCACCGGACAACAAAACCTATATTTTCATGATGAAACTTTTTACATCGAAACCGCTCTGCATGAATGTAAAGTGATCCAGGATCGTTTCCTGAAGGATGATTGGTAAGTAGTCAATTTCCTTTAAAGAGATATGAAATCAGCTCATCAAGTGGAAGCTGAAATCACATCCCATTGGCGTGATAATGAATTAGGTCTAAATGTCATTTTCACAATTAGCATTATGTTTTGCCATAATAATTTCATCCTGCCTCGAGAAAGAAGAGACAGAAGTACACACCGTCTCGCTGTGTTGAGCATCTATCTCCAAACATCCAGTTTGAAATGATCAGCACTGACTTCAGATGAGGGAACCCCTTTCTTCCAGTTGAAGCAGTTCTATTCATTAAAACCATCTATGGGAAGGCTGCCAAAATGACCCATCAGGGATTGACGGGGGTTAAGCTCCTATAATCAATATGACACTGCTAAGTGCCCTTTGATTGAGCTGCACGCAGTGTAAAGGAAATTTCTGTGTGCCCGGCTGCTCTTGCCACCAAGAAATGCAGCATTTGTCCAAAGCTAAACGGTCTTCTGAATGTCATTGTCACGGGTACATTAACTTTTATATGAGTCTGAGAGACAGACTTGGAGTGAGGATGAACGGCCATTTTCATTAGCGTGGCTGCTCTGTGCCATTAACGGTGCTGTCAGACGGACAGGTGCAGAAATGGTTTGCATGGGGTGCATGTTTCATTCCCTCTCTTTAAGATGTTCCACGAAGAGCCGCAGAGGCGAATGCGCTGGCTATATCTGCCGGTGCGAAGCCCCCCGTGTCACTAGGCAACTGGATCTGATGGTTCCTTTGTTTGGGGTGAAAGGTTGGAAGCACTCGTACTAATCTCCTTGCTTCACAATTAAGGAACACAGGAGAGCTGCTCAAACCTCTTCCCGCTCTCAACAACAACAACAAAAAGAAAAGGATTGAAAGACTCCTCTATTGTCCCTCCTCCTCAGTCCCTTCTCCCCCTCCTCACTCTCCACGCTAATCGAAAGGTATTTGCACTGTAAATTAAAAGGGCCCTCGTGCGTTGCTGTTTTAACACTGATGCGCTCTCCTAAGATGTCCACAAACAGCTCCAATCTAATTACAGAGGGAGATTTACTTCAAATAACACTGTGGACAAAGGAACCCTGGCCATTGTTGACATGGGGCCAGTTTTCCACATCTCTTTCTCTCTTTCACTCTCTTGGGCGAATCCTTTTATATTCAAAGTCCTCGCCTTGCCAAGGTTAAAATGCGATGGGATATCTGAAAGTAGGGGAACCTCCTGACAAAAGCAGCCTTTTTATATCCTGAATGGCAAATGCCTTCGTTGATTTTCACTGTTCTGTCTCTTTCCTTATCTGTCCTTTATCCTCTTTTTCCTCCTTTTTTTTTTTTTTAACCAAGCAGATTTTGAACAAAGCCGCAGCGGCCGACATGCAAATGTAACAGGGGAGAAAAGCGGCATCCAGGGGCGTTAAGATTGTCCGACAACGGGACATGCTTGCTGGGGTTGCATTGTGACATACGGCTGAGACACATCCTCGGGGTCGAAAGAGGGAGGAAAGGGATGGTGGATATTGGCTGGCCAGATTTGCAGTGCGTCCTGCTGACTTCCATTTTATGGCCCGTGAATCGCAGAGCCCTCTGGGAGTCTATAATCCGCTCCCCCCCAACTCACCCTCCTGCTGCCCATACCACATCATTTTATTGGTCTCTCTAGATGTGTGGCTGCTGTCCCTGGTTTACAATGATCCATCCATGTGGGGATTCTCCCGCAGCCAGACTGTTGCACTCTACGGACATCCCAATTTGCTACTGGATCCCACCCACCTATTTCCCCCTTATAAGAATACTACCTCCCTCCCTAACATGCTGTTGTCCCATGGTTTCCTGTGGCGGTGCCTCAATGCAACTGTGCCCACCATGACACTAAGCCTCTGCACTGAGGCTCTGCAGTGCAGGGGCCCAGTTGGGTATTTCTCAATGAATGAAACTGGGTACGAGGGAACGTAACAGTGCCAGCTCTCATTTACACATTTTATCTCTTTTACGCACAAACCACACATCCCCTATTCACATAGGCCGCTGTGCATACCACTGATGGCCGTGGCGGATGATTACTACCGGGTGTTGGTCACAGCGCAGCCCTGCACAGTATCCATCAGCCAAACGGAGGATCTTCCTCCGCCTGGAAAAACTCATTTAGATCTTATCTGGGGAAAAATTTGTTTGCAGAGGGAGAAGGAGGAGGTTAGTAACAGGAGAACTGACTGTAGTCTAGCAAGTGCCACTTGATTTAATTTAGCCACCGATAGTGTCTCTGACCACTTGTACTCTTCTTATTTTGGAAGGTGAGTGAGAGTGAAAGCCAAGGAGGAGGAGATGGAGGGAGGCAAAAAGAAAAAAAAAAAGAAAAGAGGTATTTATTTATAAAGACAGAAGCAGAGGGAACAGTAGGGTATTAAACAATCCTCTTGCACACATTTCACCAGTAAAGAGATACTATTAGAATAATCTGTACAAATATAGAACTAAAATATTTGATTGTATGGCTCTAGATATTGAGAGGGGCAGAACTTTCTGACTATCCAAAAGATTCTTTTTGATATAATAAGTATAACCTGCACGTGGTACTGAGAGAGATCATTAATTGACGACTTTCTGAAGTCAATTATCTACCAAAAAAAAAAAAAAGCTAGAAAAATCATGCCAGTATGAGCTACTTTCCTGGGAGGTTTTGCTGCTTTTAACACGTTTCCGAAAATTTGATTTTTGATTCCTTTAGGTAAAAAAGATAAATTATAAGACTTTATTTCTAGTATACATTTTTAACCATTTCATTTCGTATATGAGTAACATTGAACATAATTAAGACGGCGAAAAGAAACACCAATGAGATAAAAAAGTTGATGCTCTTATGGGTGATGGAGCGTAACCTCAATGAACTATAACGCCGTAAATATGCTCTCTTTAGACTAATTCATGTACCTATGCCTGTACGCCTGTATATGCCTGGTGTTGTGAAAGTGGCACGAGATAACCTACTGTGACCAAACAATGAGCTGGCCAGCTGGCCACAGACAGACTGACTGACTGACTGACTGATAATCTGTCTTCTTTCATCCACGAACAGCTTGCTCAGTTATGAGTGGGATGCCTAAATGAACACTCGGATGGTGCGAATCTGTGCTTTGAGTCACCAGATGACACGGACAGGAAGCTCACTCTGCTAACATTATGTGATGAGAAGTCATAATGCTAATGCACATCTGCCCTTTCGCCAAGATCTGCATTGAGCCTCATAAACGTGTTTGTTTTGTCTCCACGCTGATAATTTCATTCCAACAGCTAACAAGAGTTAAGAGTGGAATTACATTCACACTTCCACAGTCCAGAGGAGGGGCTGCGTGCTTGTATATTCATACATGTGTGTGCTTCAGTGTGTCTCTCAGCAACAAATGTGTAGCGCTGCCTGCCCGGGGTGGAAGAATATTTACTTTGCTTATTGCCACCCTAATGCTCACTGACAAGTTAATAACATCACAATTAAGTAAATGCTAAACAGATGCCAGTGCTGGACTAATGTGATTGAGACAATCGGCACTTTTGACGTGACCCCTGTGTAGTGCTGCCATTGGCCTAATTTGCTTGAGTGACATGACTGGAATGTGTGTTTGTGTGTGTATGCGTTTGTGCGAGTGTGTGTGTGTGTGTGTGTGTGTGTGTGTGTGTGTGTGTGTGTGTGTGTGTATGTATGTGTGTTAGTATTGGAGGGAACAGATTTCTTGGCTAGCAGAACGGACACTTTACGAGGCAGAAAAAGAAAGAAGAAAATAAATAGTATGATTAAAAAGAACCTTTTTTGACCATCATAAGCTTGCTGTAGTCCCTTTCTCCCCTCTGCTCTTTCTCCTTTTCCAGCTCTGCTCCTTTACTCCCTCCCTCCCTCCCTCCTTTTCCGCTGCGCCCTCTCTCTCTCTCTCTCTCTCTTCAGCCAAACTATTTCTGGCTTGAGAAAAGAAAGTGTTTACTCTGTGGCTGTGGCTCGCTGGAATCATGCTGTGTTCCCACTGGCTAAACCCACTATTGCCACTCCATGGTTTGCATGTTTTCCCTGTATTACAAGACTTTAAAAAGGAACAGAGGGAGATAAAGGGAGAAAGAAAGAAAAATAGGAGTAAGAGAGCAGCCTCCCCCTCCCATTATATGTGGATTTTCTCTGGCATCGCTGTGTGTGTGTGTGTGTGTGTGTGTGTGTGTGTGTGTGTGCACATGGAGATGATTCATGTATAAACAGGAACACCAACAGTCGGACAACAAACTATTCCCAAGCCTGTGGACTTATTTCTGCGCAGCTTACAAGGGAGATGTGGTCCCACGAGTAACTGCAGCAACTGCTCATATGGTCTCAGTTTGACGCCTAAAGGTGCGGATTTCAATGCAAGTCTGCATTTGTGCATGTACAGTTCATGTTGGCAGTTGTCAAGCCTGCAGAGCCTGTAGAATGAATGGAGCCCCTTGCAGGGACAGACAGAGAACAAAAGAAAAAAATACTTTCGCTTTAATTTTTCACATACTTTTTGTTTATGAGCCACTTTCTCTGCACACATCTTGACTTTTTTGCTTTTCGACAGTAAACTCCAGTTTAATCAAGCAGAATCTGAGTGTGGTGGGTTTCACCAATAAAAATACAAAAGCTCTAAATTATGGTGGGGACCAAACCAATTTAGAGGGGAAAAAAAAAAGAAATGACGATCGCTGGAAGAAGTAGACTGGTACGCTTTGGCATTTAAGGACATTTGGTCGTGGCCTGGCATTACATCATGTAAAATCACGTTAAAATGTAATTAAGGTTTTGGATGCAAAAGGTATGCTTCTCCTCCCTTTGATTATGTTAGTTCTTGTTCAGGACTGTTATGCACTGCTGCATGGACTTTCAAAAAATGTACTACAGTAGGAAATTTGAAAATACAAACTCGCCACATGTCAATCAGTGTTCTCGTCTGATGGAAGGACTGGCTACCAAACCTTGACGTGCTACATTTAGCATCACAATTTAACCTCAGCATTGCTGGAATACATTTGATAAATTCCTGAAGAACCTGAATTCAGATGACCATTTAGGGGAACGATGCACGGCCATTATAACAGTTCCAAACCAGGGCTACTCATATTTAAGTGTGGGTCATCTTCACCATTCAAAGGAAGCTGCAGTCTTCCATTGATACTTGTCTAGATGTAGTGTTTAAAATAAAACTGCAATCTTGAGTGATTCCATATCAGTATGCACATTACATTATGCTCAGCTTCCCGTCAATCACCTGACAGGCACATGATGAGATGGAAGCCTGCACCATGAATACATTTGTATGAGCACAACCTTACATGTTGGGCTTCCTGGGAGGGCTGCTACGAGTGCACAGCTAGGCCTTTAAAAATGAGTCAAAGACTCAGTGCATACATTGCATAACAAGTGGAGGAAATGAGACAGTGACAGTACTAAATAGGCTGCAATTCTAAATGACAGCAGTGTTATTCTTTAAGGATGAGAGCTCCATGAGAGCCAGACAGACTGTGTTCTTTGCTTACAAAAACCCTGAGGCGAGTCCCAGTTTAGAGAGAGGGAGAGTGTCTGATGTGATGCCATCCAATTTGGGAAAATATGTGACAAAAATTAGCTGCGAGTAAATGTAATGCAACTCACAAGTGACTTCGGCTCCTGAACACAGGCGTTCTTGGATTTTTTGGTATGTGTGCTTGTTACACAACAATGTGGCTGGTTTGCAACGTGTGTTTGTGCATGTGTATTTTCACGGGTTCAATAGGGTAAAAACAGCCACATGATGTTTTGCTGCTAGTTTCTCTGGCATCCTGACCAGCCACCCCCCCCACCCCATGCCAAAGAGCTTGTCCGTTAGGAATGACGACAGCTTTAGGAATGCCTTAACAGCCTCCGAACTGTCTGGTGCTTTTTGGATAATCACCTGCTATACTTACCATATATATGAGCTGGTGAGTAAGATAGAGGGGTGTGTACAATACCGAGTATAGGCAATTTTGGTAAAAGTAGGAGAAGGCAGACAAAGTGAGAATGAGACAGGGGTTGAGTCAGACTGCAGCTGATCAGGCACACAGAAGAGATGCCACAATAGTTCCCATTCAAAGCAGCAAGAAACAGCCACAGTTTCAGAGGCCAAATATTGTCATCAGAGAACATTAGCCAAAGGCTGAAGTGCTGCCAAGAGGCAGGCAGAGATCAAATCTGGCTTTGATGGCCAACAGTAACCCCCTGCTCCCACCGCACGCCCTCTCCGATGTTTTGCGTCTTGTGTACTGTACACACAGACGTTTCTGTATAAATAAATCCATGTTTGTCAAGCTTTCTAGGTCAAACTGATTTAACACAGAACTGTCCAGTGGGGTTGCTGTTGTATCTGATGTAGTTTCTTTTGTTTTGTCTTGCCCTGTATATTTGGAGAAGATCATTATTTACATTTCTAGACACATAAGGGAGGGCCTTATCTTAAAAACACGGAATAAAAGCTTGAAACTCTGCCAGCACGCCCAAAAGAAATCTATATCCTTCAGAGCTCGTGGTGCAAAAGTGGGGGCCTTTGCATCATGAAACATATTAATGATTAAGTTTTTTCAAGAGCTTAAGCGCTTCAGAAAAACAGGTTAAGGCTTTAAAAAAGGGACTCCATAATGAGCAGTGGTCAGAAAGAAAGTGGTTGTTGGGGAAGAGAAATATGCATGATCTACAGTTACAACTAACAAATTTTGGTACTCGTAATTATTGTGTTTGAGGACCTGAGAAGGAGCAACTGGCCCATCACATGGCAAATGAACTAAAGACAATCTTTCAGTACATGGCAGCATGATGAGCAGCTGCACTGTGGTGTGTTTTGGACTTTAAATACTCTCCTAATTTGTCCACTTGCCTGGCTGGAGAAGACCATGTGTGGTTGTACAAGTAGCTCCCACTGGACAGTAGAACAGACAAAAACAGACCCCCTCATAATAAGTCTCCACAAAGTTGATAGAGAGAGAGACAGAGGAAGGAACTTTGTTTGTTTATGTCTCCAACTCTCATCATCATGTTATCAGTCGTTCCCTACTGGAAACAGACCAATTGGCTATAAAGATATCAACCTTTGACTAACTGTGGAGCTCAGTGAATGAATAATACTTTGAATGTCACAATATGTAATAGCACAGAAACACACACACACACACACACACACACACACACACACACACTGGGTGCCATAAATGAGCTGATATGCAACAAACAGAAAACCTCTGCTTATTTCAGTTGCTCAGAGCAGCATGGATTAATTACAATTCATATGGCTGTAAAAGACACACATATTGTTCTTAGTTGATGTGAGAAAAAATATCGCAGACCTTCGACCTCTTTAACAATCCTGACAGACAAATACTGTGTCTATTGATTTGAGTTAAACTGATGACAGTAGTTAGTCTATTTAATTATTACCGAAATAAAAGGCCATTCCTTTAAAATTAAGGTGTCAAATGTCAAGGATTTCAATCCAGAGCCAGGTGTATCATAACGGAGGTGAACACCAGCGTAATTATCGTTAGGAAAGCGAAAGTGAAAGTGAGCTTCGTAGAGTGCTGTGAAACTGCCTTGTCATATTTCAGCAGGGCTCATTTTTCAAACCTTGATCCCTCACAGGGGCTGAACACATTGATGACTACTATACTATTACTGCTGCTGCTGCTGCTGCTGCTGCTCCAGTTGTCTGGCAGGAAGACACGTCTGGCCAAGGCTGCGGCTGCCCCCCTCCCCAACCCCTTTCATTCGTTCCAGACTCAAATGCCTATATTTAGAGCGCTCCTTTCCACTGTTATGACTGTTGGATCATTAGCCTCATTTAACCCTTCTTTGCCTCTGGCTAGCTGATTGGCTGAGGGCATGCCCCTCAGGAGTAACCCCCCCCTGCCCAACCTTAGCACACACACCACCCCGCCTTCCCCTCTTAAAACGTTTAGGAGGGATGTGGGGGGGCACGAGTAGCTATGAAAAAAAGTGGAGCCACCCAACGGGAGCTGATATTGACTGCCTGAGGGTCACAGTTTCAGATGAAGGACAAAACACAAATGACGATAATGATGATTTGTGGCTATTTTAGGGATCAGTTTGGGGTCTGAATGGACATTAGCAGCACTCTTTCCTCTCATCGTATGCAGTTTGACATGTGAAGGTGGGGCTAAACTATAGTGGCCCACTGACCTTTCCTCTAACACCACCATTAAGCTAAAGTTAATACTTGGTAAGGACATACACAATCTGCTGGGTGGATTGCCAATACAATTATCTAGTATATTCATGCAACGCAGAGGATAAACCTCTTTAATTTTAGACATTTGATGAGCTTTCCCACAGGCGAAACCAGCAAAAGAAATCACAAACTGGATATTAGAAGAAACTAAGAAACTTGGTATGGACAATATGAACTATATATTATTTTGTTTGGTTTTCAGCTAGGATGAGCTCCTTCTTGTATGCAGTAAGTAACATTCTTGGAATAAGATTTACTCTCAGATAATGTTTATCAGGCCTCCTATTAACAGTAGGATGATACTGTGAAGTACATGCAATGCAAGTGTAAGGCAGATTCTGACAGGATGTAATTAGTCAGTTTGCAGTAACAGTCCAGATTGTCCAATAATCAGAAAATCTGGGTAGAAGAAAACAGGACTCACAAACACATGCATGTATAAGTGGTGCATGCTGAATCCTCCAGTTCATACTGCTGCCCCGAGCGCACCACCTCCATAACGAAGCGGGGGAAGTTTTAGACATTCCTTCCCCTCTCAAATTAAAGTGTTCATTGCCAACAGTGAAACTGTTTTGGGCCATCACACATCTGTTGAAGGGGGATTTACTTCTTCCTATTTACATCTTGGCACCTAGATCATCCTCGTCTTCCCATCTTCATAGCAGAGCACTGATAAACAACGTTGGCCTGCCAAGCTTTCCCGGTTTGTTGATTACTGTTGGGTCTGTCTTGATTTAGGGCGAATGGGACTAATCCAAAATGATGTTATCTATCTATGTGTCAATCCATGGCTCCAGTTAGGCAGAGAGGGCTGGACGAGCGCACAACCACAACAACAAGCTGCACAGCAACATGCATGCTGATTTGTGAAAATATACAAACATACTGCAAGTGCAAATCAGAGATGGCCAGATGATCCAATATGATCTCAGATTTTCTCAGTTTAAATTTGATCCGATAACGGCACGCACACATCTTGCTACTTCGAATTTTTTCACCGCAATCTTGAAATGATACATCTCATCATTATGTTTATTATTATAAATGAGGTAGCTAAAGGCCTATTCATCACATTTGTTAGTGCAAAATAAAGTCAGTTGGAACAGCCAGGAGAAACGCGATGATGAGACAGAGGAACTCATAATCATTTTGTTTATGTCCGTAGTGTCATGATGATGCGTCTGGCTGTGTGTGTGCTCATACCGGTGTGGATCTGTCGGTGAGCCTCCAGGGATTCCTCTGTCTGGAACTGGGCGCCACACTGGTCACAAACTATGGCCTTCTCACCAGCTGGAGAATAAGAGAGAAGAGAATGGACAGGTATTACAAAATTACATAATTGTGCCTCAAATAGAAAAACAGCAGAGGAGCATCCTAAAACTAAAGGGGCGGGGAAAATAACTTAAATAACCAAAAGAACTGTATATTGTAGCTTATCACTGACATTTCAAACTAAATGCATCATTGGGAATATGAAATGAATTTTTATTTCCAATAGATTCATAGTGAACTACAAAAAAACCAAAAAAAAACCCAAAACCCTAACACATTTGGCAAAGTGCCCATATTTAAAATGCACTTGTTTTATGCCCAGGTTTTTAAAAGGAAGGGATTTAATTTAAAAAGTAAGTATGAAAAAGTTCATCAGAGAGCAGGGAAAAAATATTAAGCAATCCAAGAGATCTTAAGAAAAAAAAAAACAAACAAACAAAAAAAAACAAAACAAAACAGAAAACAGATGAGACAAAAGTCTGACACTATATTAAGACTTGGGTTTTCATTTTTTTGTCTGATTATATGTTTCAATATTTGATTGATTAATGACAGCATTGTCGTCGAAAAATTGTTCTACTTTTAGTTTTGTCATTTGAGCAATCAGCTTTCAGATTTGTCTGATTTACTTCCATATTCATGTTTTTCAGTAAAATGGAGACAGAAGGTGCCCAGTCATGATTTATGTATGACACATCTGCCCCACTAATTGACAGTTCATGTTACTGACTATGTAAGAAAGGAGCTTATTCCTCAAGTATATTATTCTTCTCTATTTTGTCTAAATTCCAGATCCATGGATATTTACAGGTGAGCTGCTGTGGACCTAAATTTAAACATAAAGGATAAACGCTGAGTGTTGCTCAATATAGAAGACTGATTTTGACTCCAAGCCAAAAAATCTTTTGCAGAGTGCTCTTCTATTTGTGTTCCACCACACTTTGCTTCTGTTTATGTTAGTAGATCAAGTATGTAGCCCTCAGGCAAAGGTCTGGAATGCCATGTTCCCCTTTACTTTATGAATGTGTACAATCTTGTAGAACTGTAAAAGGCGAGGCAGGACCCTGGCATACACACAAACACACACAGTGCTGTTAGAGGGCACGTCAGATCGGGCTTACGCAAATGGCTTTTTATGGCTTGGCTACAAGCACTGTACATGCCATACACATCACACAACAAATAGATGCACACACGAACAAAATCTCTCTCACACACACACACACACATACACACACACACACAGAGTTAACATCTGGATACTGTGTGCGTGCAAAAAGGGGCGTGCATGTGTGCAGGCTTGTGTGTCTGTTTCCAGTGCAAGCACAGAATGATCTCTCCCA
Source organism: Remorina albescens (assembly GCA_034769265.1). Taxonomy (NCBI): domain Eukaryota; kingdom Metazoa; phylum Chordata; class Actinopteri; order Carangiformes; family Echeneidae; genus Remorina; species Remorina albescens. The sequence goes on along the minus strand of CM068490.1, from coordinate 4,252,227 downwards.
ACCTCACTCCCAACCAGACAGAGAAACAGAGCACAATGAAAACAGGAAGCCGATTCTTGGATGACCAAAAAAAAAAAAGTCAGGGAGAGATCACTTGTGTGGTTGCAAAACCACACTGACATTAGGGAACGGCCTGTACTGTAATAAGCCCTACCAAAAGCAGAAATGACATGAACTGTACATGACAGAGTGTGCCTGCCAGTAGAGGGCTTATGCAACAAGTTATGCAAAAGATGGTACGCTGCACAAGTGAGTGTGACAAGATCATAAGCCACTGTAATGCAACCTTTCAAGCTAGAACATCCCAGATTCTTCCAAAGCTTTATTTCCATGTAACAACTTTACACTAAATAGACTGAGCCAACGAGCACTGTTCTTCTTAATTGGCTGCATATTCAAGAGGCATAATTTGCAGTGTGAGCGTATGCTGCTCCAGTGTCAAATGCACAGATGAGCATATGGCCGAATTAGCTGGCAAAAGCAGCCACTTAACCTTTGGAGAACAAGACATGTAGTGAAGATGTAGAGAGAATTCCCCAACACACCCACTGATGTCCCTCATTTGCATTAATCACATAGTCCCTCTGTTGCTTTTTTAACTCCCTGATTCCTCATTGCTGGCTCAACTGCGATTATTATTTTTATGTGCTAGAGTTGCCCTATTAACCTGCACTGGATTCCTTCCATCCATTGATTTAAGCTCATTGATTGCTGCCGTAGCAACTAACTGCGATGATTATATTGCCATACAGTTACAATCATGACATATCACATACGCGCCGGGCAAGCAGCTCCAGCTGCTCTTCAACCTGAGCCTTAACAGGAGAAGGTAGCGGTGCTGGGGAAAACATCTTGCCTGGATCCTGTTCCCAAGAAGTCAATACCAGCTGTACCAAACGAGTACTGCCCCGTGATGAAGGTGTTGGAGTGGCTGGTTTTGGCACATCTCAGACTGCTGGTTCAACCTCACTGGACCCGCATCAGTTCGCTGACCAGCCTCAAGTGGGGGTGGATGATGCTGTCATCTGCCTGCTGCAACGAACTCAGTCGCACCTGGGTGGTGCTGGCAGCACAGTGAGAATCACATGTTTTTGATTCCTCCAGTGCTTTCAACACCATCCAGCCTGTGGTTGCTGGGTGAGAAGCTGCGGGTGATGGAAGTGGACACGCCTACATTCCTTTGATTTGGCAGTGAGGGAACAGTGCTGCGTCCATTCATGTTCACTTTATACACCTCAGATTTTCAGTTTGACTCCAGCTCATGCCACTTGCCGATTTTGTGAGGTGGGTTAGGGAGAATCGCCTGCTTCTGAATGTGGCCAACACCAAGGAGATGGTGGTCGACTTCAGAAGGAAGAATTTGGCTCCTCAACCACTGAGGGTTCTTGGAGAGGAGATGGAGATGGTGGATGCACACAAATACTTAAGGATCTCCATCAACAATAAGCTAGACTGGAAGACCAACACCAAAACTGTGTACAACAAAGTGATGGGCAGACTCTTCTTACAGGGGAGGCTGCGATCCTTCAATATCTGCAGCAAGATGTTGGAGGTCTTTTATCAATCTGTTGTGGCCAGTGTGCTGTTCTTCTCATTGGCTTGCTGGGGGAACAGCATGGGAGCCGGTGATAGGAACAGGCTCAATAAACTGATCAGAAAGACCGTCTCCATCATTGGCTGCAAGCAGGATACATCTGACACTGGTGGAGAGGAGGACATTGACAGAACTCTTATCCATCATGTATCACCCCAACCAATACCCTCCGCCATCTCCTGCAAAGACATCGGCCCACGTCCCCAAACAGACTCCGGCAGCTCCGTTGTCAAAAGGACAGATGCATTAGGTCTTTCCTTCCATCTGCTTAGCATCAACAACTGTATATAGTTCATGTATAACATCTATATATATCATTTTGTCTATATTTACTACTTATTATAGGCTATTCTTTTGTTTATTTGTATTATTTGTTAATGCTGCTGCAACAAAATAAATTCCCTGTGGATAAAATAAAATATCTAGCTATCTATCATGTATGATGCATACATTTAATTAATGCATAATGTTTTAACTTACTATTTACTATTCTTTTTCTTCACGTCTGTATATTTTACGTTGCTGTTGACCACTTACCACAAAAAATTATTTGCAAAGTTTCAGATGTAATAATGGGGCTTTCATGCTTTCCAGGTAATTAATGCCATATTGTATGAGGATTAATTTTCAGTGTAATAAAACTTGCTATAAATTACGAAATGATTTGCAGTTAATACCATGTCACATGAAGAGGTTGTAACCGAGTTTCAGTTTACAATCCTTTCCCTCAGTGCCCCTACAGAGGTGCCCCAGAGCAGGGCACTTAACCCCCAGCTGCTCCGCATGGACCCCTCCATAACTGTGATTGTACCCAGAAGCTTCCAGGTGTGAATGTGTGTGTTCCTTGAAAACAGCATGAATTTTCGGCAGATCGCCTCTGTTTTGAAAGCAAAAACACCAAAATCTCATACATGCATACAGCCTGCAGTACATTAATACACAGGCCATTTGTAGTAAATCAGTTTTACACTGGCAGGTAATGACTCCGCCTCACAGACAGTGGTGCAACATTATAACAGTCTTCTGGGAGGCCAAGAGGCGTGTGCTAAATGGGCCAGGGATAGGATTTTAGTGCAGGGCATGCCCCCGCTTGTGGCACGAGGACATAAATTGTCAGGAAATGCCTGCATGGTGCCTTGCTTCAAGGAGAATGAAGTTGTGTGAGGTCACAGTGGGGCAAAGGGGGGAGGAAAAGTGGGAGCACAGGAATCCAGGGTACACACGGCCAGGCAGCCACCCAGCCAGATGCCCGTCACTCTAGTTAGCCAGCTAAGTGCTAACAAGGGGCCCGCCGCTTGGTAACAGCCGCCATCAGACATTTTCACTGCCAAATTAAAGCAATAAATCTTGAGGCCCCCTTTGATTGCAAGAGGGTGAACTTGTTAGTTGGGGGAAGACGGGGTAACTGGTGCAGAGGAGACACACACTTAACATCAGCTGATACTTCTGTCACGTGTCTACTAGACAACGGCTCTCCTCAAACACAAAAAACTGCACTCCAGCTAGGGCCTCTTTTTTAATCACAGTCTGGAATCTAAAGGCACATGATATCAACCCTGAAATGAACCAGATCTTTGATTTCATTACGAAACACTTTAACTCACACAAACGCACAATAAGAGGAGGCAGCTCACTGCCGCTCAGCAGAAAACACACGCACAAAACATAATGTGCAGTAAATAAAAATTCACACAACACAAAGACAAACAAAAAGATATCTCCGTCACGTGGCAACAGATTTAGCTGACATAATAAAAATTGCACAACCCACTTACTAAGTGTGCAGATGTGTGTGTGCACGTTGGGTAGTGATAGGGTGGTGATCAGGTGGCACATGCCATCGAAGCCTCTTCCCTTTTCGCTTCCCTATCTGAGATATTGCACAAGTGTTGTTGCAGCGCACTGTGGCTCGGTTATTTCATAAAGGGCTGTAAAAGAGAACAACCCAGAGAGGGCTCCCTGCCAATCAAGTGAACTTCCTGCAAAGCCCGGCAGCAAAAAAAACGGTCCAGTATTGTGAACTTGATCTGTCTTTATAGGCCCTGCGTCGCCCTGATAAAGAAAAACCTTCCTTCATATTGTTAAATTTTTAAAAGCACCAACCTCTCAGTTTGTGGTTCTGATTTTTAGAGATAGATCGGCCATTGTTTCTGTTAATCCTGGTTTAAAGTGCACCAGCAAGCATAAACTGTTTGTAGCGTGTTGTTGGTTGTTCACATCCGCTTCTTTGGTTTCCTGAAAAGGCAAATTGCGCAACTTTACATGATTTTTTTTTTTCTTTTGGTGTTGCAGCATTGTTTTTGTTCTCTTCAGTGGGTTTAGAGGCTCTACTGAGTACATGGGAACAAGAGTATCTAAAATTGTTCACGCTGTGGGTTAAAACACAGAATACAGAGTCAAGTTGAGTCTTTTTTCTGATGGATGCCAAACTGAAATAAATGCTGCTAATTTAAAATATGACATTTTCTAGCATATCGGAAATACTTTAATGGCAACATTTTCCAAATATTAACTAACAAAAGATTCTTTTCATTGCAAAGTCAGTTTCACAAACCCCTTGAAGTTACTGAATTTATACAGAATTTCTAAAGAAAAGAAAGACTTGAGCCAGCCTTGCCCCAGTCATAAGACGTGGGTATAACAATATCACAGTCCTGTCCTCCACATTTCTGTGAGCTCTATAAATAAAACTTTTGATTACTGTTGGATTTGGTTGACTCTAGATGCCCCTAACCACTTCTTTGGCATTCAATCGCGTTTCACTTAAAGTTAACTGCTTTGGGCTTCCCCCAGCACTGGCAACATTTTACCACAAAGACGTGATGAGGATTGTGGATGAGCCCAATATGCACACAGGACTTGCAGGGAAGTGATGGCGCATTCCTTAGCCTGTAATTTCCCTCCTAAACATACGAAGTGCTCTCTCTCTCTCTCTCCCATTACCCTAAATAATGTGGTGTGCAATGGTGCATTGTCCTATTTGCTTTTACACTCATTCCTTGACTGCATGGAATCTGAGCTGCAAATGCAAGCCATCATTATGTTATGATGCAGAGACAAAGACTAGGAAAAAACAACCTCAGTGCCCAGTTAGGGAGTCTGTGTGTGTGATAAGTGTATTTGGGTGCAACACACACACACACCCCATTGCTACACTCACATCATCCTGTTCAGCAATGTGATCTCATAATGCTGCCATTCAGAACCTCTTCTCCCTGAAATGAATATGTCAGCGGCAGAGAAAGGCATTGTTTGTTAGGGTGATAGTCCTGCGTTTCCCTACCTCCTGCAAAAACTCCTTTATGCCCGGACTCTTTGACACTTGTTGTTCCAACCTACTTGTCTTTCACAGGTACAGCATATATGCTAAGTTTGCAACAGATGCCCCCTCACTCCCATGGGCCCTGCAGTTTAAACAGACTCTTTCATCAAAGACAATCACAGAATTAAACATAAGAGTTAGAGAGTCTGTTTTTGCTCACAGCGACACACAAGAAGTAGGCCACCATGTTGATACGGGCACTAAGCATTTCATCCTGCACAGAAGATAAAGAAAAACTTGTCTTCTTTCGCAGCTGTTTCGTTTTGCATTCAGATGAGGCCTCAATCTTTCCATCGCACCACATGCATTAAATGACCTGGTTTTGGCAGCTGAACATATTTGTGACACTCTGATAAGATGCTGTCGAAAATACAGAAAGAATTGAACATGCATTGAAATGCACCACTTGCATGGGATAGAATGAGACTATTTAGTATTGATTACACACAAAAAAGTCCAGCCTAAGCGCTTCCACATTTGAGAAAAGGTTCAACAATAGAGCTCGACTGTCCAAAGAGAATACGCCTGCTGTAATCCATAAAACGCCAGAGTTAAGTCGGTACAATTCATTACGCATAAACACAAAATGGTAAACAAACAGCTTGGTACGCAAATCACATCAAATTAAGTTTATTTATATAGCACGTTTTAAACAAGCAGAGTTGGCCAAACTGCTGCGCACATACGAGTTAAAGGCACAACAACCACAAGGCGGGGAAAAACGGCATCAGTAACAAAGTCACAAATAATAGAAGAGGCTGGAATAACAGTAAAAATTTATGAATGCACTGTGTTTTCTTACCATGTGTCATCCTCTGTCAGCCACACATTTGATTGAAACACAGACCAAATCTCTATAATTATTGCATTTGCTGAGAATCGACTTTTTTTCAAAACTGTTGCCAGTGAATAAAAGAGACATTTGCTTTGAGCTGACAAAATTGTGTCTTGTGCAAATCAAGAAATAAATGAATAAATCATTTATTAAATAACCAAGTTGGCCAAATACTATGACTGTTGTCTTTTCAAGCCTGATCCTGAACTAACACAGAGCAAAAAAGATGGCTCGAGATTGTTTAGACTGGGGTAACATATTTATATCTGTCTATATTTGTATTTGTCTAGATTAGCCATTGCAGTGTTTTCACTGGAACCTATTATGACAATATGGACAAAGAAAACCTCAGATTATGTTGATTTAATGCTCTGCTAACCTGAAACGGGAGTTTTCCTTTTGCCCTGGTAAAATTTTATCTATTTTTTATCTAAGTTGCACAGGCCACAGTGACATGAAAAGTTAATTTATTGAATTCACAACAAGAAATGGATAAACTTTAAAAGACCACTGAGGATTTGCTGATGATGGAAATTCATTTTTTTACTTTTTTTTTTTTTTTTTTTGAACAATTATACACTGGGAGAGCGACTTTGCTGTGGGGCAGTTTCCCTCCTGAGAGTCCAGTCAGAGAAACTCCCTTGGGCATTTTAATTCAAAGCTGAAGACCTGTTTCTTTTTTTGTGTGTTGTTAATATGCTTGGGTTATTATTATACAACTTTGTATTTTCCTGTGCGGTTTCCTGTTCTCTTATTCTTTTGTGAAGCATTTTGTAAAACTGGCTTTGAAGAGCTATTTATATAATATTTGACTTACTCGCAAAAATTATAATGGGAAGGTTAACTTGACAAAGCTTTTTTTTACTTTTCCCATTTAATCCCCATGCAGGATTGGTCCCTGCAGGACAGCACACTTTTGACTGCATGTGTATACATTTCTGCATCGACTGAATGATCTTTTCTCAGAAGTCAGGGAGGCTAAATGGGAAATTAAAAAGGCTAATTACAGTGTTTCTGTCGATGGCCGACCAACATCACACTCAGTGATATTTTCACACCGTAAACAGGCCAGAGTGAGAGTGAGAGAGAGGCAGACAGATTAGGAGACAGAAATTTTGTGTGTGTGTGTGTGTGTGTGTGTGTGTGAGAGAGAGAGAGAGAGAGAGAGAGACAGAGGGAGAGAGGCAGACAAGCCCAGTCACAACCAAAAACATAGCCTGGCTGTTCACTGAGCCTACATAAATAGCTTACGTAAGACAGTACTCTGAGTACCAAAAAACAGCAAAAATCCATAAAAACACACAAACACAAACACACACACACACACACACACACACACACCTCCCACTTCTCCCCCACGCGCACACTAACACACACACACACACACACACACACACACACACACACACACAGAGACCATTCACAATATGTGAGGACTTACATTTATTTCTATAACCCTGAAATATAACTTACACTCTCTCCAGTAGACTCTAAACTTTAATATTTACAATAAAATAAAAGTGAGGCGATAGACTACAAATCCTTACTTGCAGAATCAACTCAATCTAGTTCACATGTAAATAGCAAAACAAGTACACACACGCGCACACACACAGACATTCACAGGAACACACAGAGACGCAGTATGCTGTCAGAACAATGAGTACAGACACCACACGCTCTCTCTCTCTCTCTCTCTCTCTTTCCCTCCCTACGTCCCTGCCCCACTCTACCTTCAGCGTTATAACGAGCTGTGCTGTACAGTTTTATTTACACCAACCTCTTATCAGTGGTACAGCAGCACAGAGCCTGCCAATTGGAGAGGACAGACTACGGTACTGCCTGTACCCTATAGTGAAGTAGGTGTGTACCGCCACGCTCCCAGCACGTTTTTATCAAGGCTCAGAAACGACTGGGCCTGTGCCAGGCTGCCTCTCACAATAATAAAGAAAATACTCTCACACACACAGAGGACGAGTTTGCAAAAAGAAAAAAGGCATTACAACTGCAGATATGATTAACCAGGTCTTCTAACACACATGCAATCAAGGAGGAGTCTCAATTTAGGTTTGCAATGGTGTTAAATGCAATTTTTAACTTTTTTTTTTTTTCTATCAATCTTTTTATGAGCCAGAACAGAGTTCAGCAAATGCATTTGCAGTGTGGCAGATGGCGATATGCAGGAGGTAGCTGAGTTCAACATCAAAAACAATGAGGGCAGAATTTTCAGGATGTATTTTTGTAGTGACAGTCGTGACACAGGTTCACTGTAAAATCATTTGTCTCATGATTTTATATAAACAACAAAAAGTTGACCCCAAAGGTGAAGTGGAGGTTTAAATGGTATTGCAGGTTAATGATTAAGTCACATGATGTCTAAATATTTGCCCATCTAAACAAGGAATTTAAAAAGTTAAAAGCTGTTCATTTATTTTGTTAGTCATCATGTAAAGAGAATAAGACTCAGGGTCTTGGACCTCCAGACTGATATAGGAGTTGGTCTGGGTTCTTTTCAAATGTATTTCATTCAAACTTGTATAATATTAATAATAATTCGTTAAAACACTAAATGTATCAACAATAACACAGGAAAACCTAAGAAACGTACCACACACCATGTTAAGGCTAAAGAACCGAACACGTCAGCCAACCAGCGTTACCATCATACAAGTCACTGCAAGAAATGTGAACTCAATGCTGCAACAGACATGATGGAAAACAAAACCAAGCAGAAGTTGAAGTTTTGGCTTAGTTAGCTTCGTTATTAGCCAAAATCACCATCTAGTCATGTGGAAGATGACTAGATGGTGATAAATTTGCTTTTTTGCGTTTTTGGACTTAGAGGTGGACTTTTATTTTAAATGGCCTCTTCTTCTTTTTCAAAATGGCTCCGTGCTACATTGGCCTTTTTTGATCTAAGCTTTGGAGACGTTGACACAAATGATCAAGAAATGCATCAGACAGGATGCAACAGCAGCTATCAAGCTGACAGAACCCTACAGGACAAACACAATCACACTCTCTGGCTTTATAAAATGTAATAAAGTGCATCATGCCAACAGCGTACCTGCACATGGAACATACATTATGTGCTACGGAGATGATAATACAGTAAAACGCTCTCTGGTTCTCACAAATATCAGACATGCACAGACTGACATGAGCAGCAATGACTGTATGATGTGATCAAACAAAAAGCTATAGATAAGAGGAGATAATCTTGCTTTTCTGCAGGGGGGTGGGTGGGGTTGGTGGTGGGAGGTGGGGGCAGACAAGCTATCAAAAGGAGAGGAACACGTTTGCTCCCAATGATATTGTTATCGACGGAGAGGAAAAAGAAATCAAAGGGACGTGAAAGAGCACGAGGAAGAGGGAGGGAGAGAAAAAGGAGGAAACAGATGAAGACAGAGAATATTCAGGTCGCATTTGACAGCTTTACGGTCTGTTGCGCCGAATGGGATGTCTAGGGACGTGGCAAAGCAGACAAATATTGACTTGCCGAGCATTCATGTACACACACACACACACACACACACACAGGGAAAATACATAAGACACTTACACATGAAGCCCCCCCCCCAACAAAATGGATGAGTTCACATTGCAACATCAGTCACCCTTGTTTTTTTTGCCCAGCTCAACCTCTTAATCCATTTTGCCTGCAAACCAATTTGTTTGTCCAGTAGGTCACAGACAGTTTCCTGCCCTCACTGTTCCCTGTTCTCTTGTACTGTTTATTTCTCTCTCTCCTTTGCCTTACTTTCTCTGAACGACAAAGCCATTTCCAGAGCTTTTGCCCCCTGGGAGATCGAGGGCATCTCAGTCCACAGATCCATCCCTCCTCCTCCCTCCTTTACTGCAGTCGTCTCCTCTCTTCCACTGCCTTCTCTCTCAATTTTCCTTACGTCCAAATGGCTTGACGTCACAGAAGCCAGGTTTAAAGTGAGCAGTGACATGAATGCACCCAAAACTGCACACACATCATTCAAAACTATTTCTAATACAGTGTAATTTTCCCATTATCTCATTTCAGAACCGCCCAATCAGATTAGTGTTAATGTGACATTGGGCAGCTAGTGTGAGCATGGTGCTTTAGAGGCGACCGGCAACATGATAACAGTCTTATTTCTTCTTATCAGAGAACTCATACTGATTTGACTTCTTTTTTTTCCCTTTCTCTCTTCCTGGTATTTCACTGGAATTGGTTTTCATTTTTCCTATGATTTTATTCCTCATAGCCGTGTTTAGCGTCTTTCACTGTTATCACAGTTTCATTTTCTTAGAGAGTAGGCCACCTTGGTCCAGACCTGAAAAATATTATCTGGATTGCCAGGACCGTACGTAAAAGACATTCATGGTCCCTACAGGTCCTGTTTAAATTAGCGATCCATTTACTTTCCCTCAGGTGCCACAGTGATGTTGAATTGAAATGTCTTAAACTACTGCCAAGATTTCTGGAATAATTTCAAGTTATTCATGTTCTCCACACGATGAGCTGAAAGAGCCTGTCGTCCCCTGACCTTTCATCCAGCACCATAATCAATTCAGAGCCTCAGGTATACTTATTATTAAACATAAGTTGGCACTGTAGCTGTGTGCGAGTTAACATATTGACTTTGCTCAAAGCAACACTACGATTTGAGTAGATTTTCGAGAGCTGTATGTGCTTAAAGTTCTATTAATTTGCCGTTGAGTGAAGCAATTTTTTAAAAATCAAGATTAAAAAAAAAAAAAAAATCTATAACATCATCCAAGTTATTACCAGGACTTTAAACAAAGCTTACTTTGGGAGGGTTGAAACTGTAAAGCTGTATATAGTTACATAATTAAGGAGATGAGTACATCCACAGCAAAACTAAAATCCTGGATGTAAAAAGCTTATTTATTCCCAGCTGCAAGAACACACACACACACACACACACACAAACACACAGCCATATTTGCTATGCCTCGCTGTCCAGTAACAGCAATTATCCTGCTGTTGCCAGACACTGACCAAATGTTTCAAAACACCCCCACCCTCTACATAACCTGGCCTCCCCTCCTCCCCGGCTACCTCTAGAGGTGAAAGGTGCCATGTGTTTTCAGCTTTGCTTTCAACCCCCCTCTGTTTTCAAAAAGAGAGAAGAAAATGAGGCTTTGACATGTATCCATGTGCTCCTGCAGGCCACAGATGCAACGATATCTTCAGGGCCTTGGGTGGATGTGTGTATTTGTGCGACTCTGTCAGTGGATGTGTGTGAGGAGGTGCAAGGAAGGAAACAAGAGCTGGATGCATTGAGGAACTACCCGGGGCTTTCCTGGTGTGAGGAGGCAGGAAGTGAGTTAGGCTTCACTAAAATGCCAAAGTGGACCATTTCTCACAGCCCTCGGGGTCTGGTATTAATAGACTGGTCGGACAGGGGTAGGTAGACTTCTGGTGAAATATACGCCAACATGAATGAACGACCTGGTGCCGTTAGAGTCTACCAAAGTCTGCTGAGAGAAGCCCCTATGAGATTAAGCTCAACTTTCCACCAACTTCCATTTGAGTCTCACTTAATTAATGTGATTCGTTGGAATGCTTTTGCTCTATATCCTCATGACAGGACTGTGCACAGGAGCGTTAGACTTTTTAATCCTGTCACCAGTGAGGGCTGAGTTTTTAGTAGACAATGCTCACAAAGATCCATATTTGATGAATCCTTAGAGTGCGTTCCCTGTATTAAACTACAGCTTCTTAGAAGCACTTTAACTGGACGTGTAGTGAGTGATGCAAGGGGGTTTCCTCACACACATTTTGAGTTCACCTTTGAGCATGAGTGTCAAAATCAAAAGTGGAGGTCAAAGAGCTTCAAAGCTAACAAAATGACACTCAGTTCAAGGTCACCATTGAGTAGTCAGCAAGTGCTGTGTGGACAATGAGTTAATGTATAATCTGCTCATTTAGAGAATAGCAACCAGAAAATGGGTAAAAAAAAAAAAAAAGGGAGACGCTACAACGACAACCCTTTAGTCCATCGACATTGTCTTCCAATGCATTCTGTATCAACAGCTTTCTCAGATAATACAGTTAAGAACAAAACAATATGAGATAAGTGCTTTCGGCAGCATTATCTTGCAAGTGTGCTGTTAAATGCTGCTGCAGCATCTCTCCAACCCTTCGACATTTCCTTCGAAGCTTTGCTCTTTTAATTCCTCTTCAAGAGCTAAAGTCAGAATGAATGAATGAATGTTCCTGTTGAATTTCTGCTGCCCAAAATTTCAAACCAGCTCCTTTACTAAACAGTAGTTTTCCAAAGCAATTTGACATGAAACAGAAGCTGGCAACAGAGAGCTACTCTGGATCTTTATTGCAATGTACGATGTGTGCAGAGAGTGTTAGCAGTAAACACGTTTTTAAGGAGATGTTTAAAAATGACTGATAGTTACAGATCTTGGCATGTTCTGTAAACAAGTTACAAGACCAAAGTCGTGCTACTCGCACCTTGAAGCAGCAATGTTCATTTCATCAGGACAAACTAGTAGGCCAAAGTGTGACCTTTGCTGATAAATGTCTTTTAATGCGAAAAACATGGCTAAAAATTATCTGCCATAATAATGGTTGTTTTGTTGGCACTATCCAAAACTAAAAAAAAATTGATTTACCAATTGTTACCACTACCAATAAATCTGTGCTCACGTTTTAAAGAAACCAGCATTGACTCTGTAGGAGAGCGGATGGGAAGAAGGGTCTTCAGTGTCGTTTTAAGTGTTTGATCAAACAAATGCTATTGATGACAGTCTTGATGGATTCAGAAAGTCGCTCTTGTGCTGGTCCGAAGTGTTGGACAGCCTGACGTCATCAGCAAATCACGAATAGCGCAGAAAGCTAATTTGCACACATTATTGGTTTTATTCTATGTGTGCTGGGAAAAGGGACAGACAGACAGACCCGAGACTCTGACCAGCAGTTGAACCCTTACCTCTGTGACCACCACAGACTTTTGCCCTGCCAGCTGCTGGGAATCCAGCAATTGACATCCTCTTTACAGTGCTGTAAATGCATTTATAGTTCAAGAGAGGAAGGGATGAGATAGCTGCCGATCGGGGCAGGAAAACTCATTCTGGCTGCCTGGAGGGGGGTTGCTAGGTGGGCTGACGGTGAAGGGCAGTGTGCAAGATTTACACAGAAGCAACACTTGTTGCACCACTTTTTCATTTTATTCTTCTGCAGCAGCAGGCAAAAATGGCTGCCAAGGAGGGCTGGAGAATAAAACCAAAGCAAAAGCCAAGGCCGTCCTCGGGATTTTTACCAGAGTAACCAGAGACATCGAGCTCCTGCTCATTAAAAGCCCGCGTGGTAGACACACAATGTATTCCCCAGTTTCATGTTAACATAAGAATTCAGATGTAGTCAGATGTTGAGGGAACTCGTGTCTAGTGCATCCGAAAACATTTCACTGCTCTCTGTCTAGTCATCTATAGCTGCCTCCAGTCTTTTTTTTTGTTTAACAGGGAACCAAAATGGCCACTTGAGCAGAAAAAAAAATCATGGCAGAAGTTGGTGGATGGCCCCCTTGCATGCACTCTCCCCACCCTCTCCCCTAGTCAATAACCTGTAAAGATTTACTGTTTAGGGCCCATTATTTCCTGCTTTCAAGTCACACATTGTCAAAGGCAGCGCTGAGTTTATTAAGGCTGGAGTCACAGGGCCTGAGTGGAAAGAAGGGAGTACAGTGATCGCTTAGGTAGTAAAACTGTGACAAAGAAAAAGGGAGGGAAGAGTTACAACAAGCAGAGGCATACTTAGATTTGTAAAATGAATACTATCAGACATTAAACTGAGTCTGGAAAGTAAAATTCTGAAATTATTCAGAAAAGATCTAAAGTGGCGAGGCTTCACATTTCCATTCTAACAAACGTCTGTGAAATCAACAGCCTCTCTATAGCTGTATAAGGTTGAACAGAGGACTGAGTCCATAACTCACTGATGAAAATGACAGTATCTATATATTTACAGTTCTACAGACTGTAAAAGCAAACTGGACATTTCCTTCTGCTGGATCATTTAACTGGCCAAACACAAGCTGTCTTTTACTATGAAGCGGTCACAAGAAATGCAACGTGTTTGTCACTGAGATCAGCACTTACCTCTAACGGCCTACAAAACAAGACAATGGGCATTTTTGACAGCAGCTGGAAATATTGCAGGACGTAAGGTAAACAAAAGGAGCAGCCAGATGAGCTGTCGGATGGAGGAAGCAGGTGACAGGCTGTACACCTCCATCTTCTCCAACTTCTGAGCCGAGTAAACAACCCTTCACAATGCTCTGCTGTTTACACACTCATACCATGTGCGGCATCGAATCAGATCACCGTTGCTTACAGGATAATGGGAAAAGTCATTTTGTTCAACTTACAGCTACTGTTTTGCAGCCTGCAGAACTCTGTGACCAGTAGTATAAAATTGCATGTGCTGCTCACACCGGAAACTCCCGAGTGTCACCAAACCAACCGGGACTGAAATCTTCAAGATGGACAACGAGAACATTGCCAAAAAACTGTTGATGTGAGTCAGTTCAGCTCAGGAAACAGGCCGAGCTGAGCCAACAGAAACAACTGGAGACATGGCAGAGATTGCAGATGATAGGATATCCAAATGGTTTAACAACAGGAAATGCTTGAAACATGCAGTTTGGGGGGGGGGGGTTGTTTTTTTTTTTTAACTGCACTCAGGTGCACTGATTTACATACTTGTTTATTTTGTTTGATTCCAAAATCCTCTCTTCCACCCTGTTAAATCTTCCACATAAAACTTAATAAGTGCTGACTTCAAAGAGGCAAATCGGATCAATTAGGGAAATCTCACAACAAGAGCTATTTAGGGGCATAAACTTACCTCAAAATACCACAGTCAACAAGCCTGAGCTATCTGCCAAATGACACCATACACAGCTTACTAGCTCTTTTCCATTAAGTCATCTGTTTTTCCACAAATAAGGTGTCAGAGCGAGGATATTATTTGGCAAGAAAAAAAAAAAAAAAGTTTAAGAAAATTCCCCAAGCCCAGATTCTGTCCAGACCCACAGCACAGATGACATTGAGATCCAATTAGTTATCATTTATGAGAGCCTGAGCTCAGCTCTCTGGCTGCCCTCATCAGCTGCTTTCATTTTGTACAACAATAAAGTTTTAAGGCATTTCCTACAGCATGCACTCTGCAGTATGCATGGATGCACACAGTCCAAAATAAAGAGCTGCTAAGGAGAAACGGGTCTTCTGTTGTCAGCGGTGCTAAAGAGTTCAAATGTAAAGCGAAGTGCCAACAGTTCTCAAAACAGTTTAAAATCATCCTCAGCTGAAGATTTAAGCTTGGCAATTTGACCTCTGAAAACAAATACGGGAAAGTTTTTATATAAATATTAATACAATAATATTTTCCCCCCTTCGACCACAGCGAATCGGATTCTGCTGTTAAAACATTTTTGATTGGAGGATTTGCTGGCTCTCCTCTTCCTGCAGCCCCGTCACTTCGTGCACGAGCCTGCACACAGCTCTGGATATAGGTACAACAGAACTGATACTGTAGAGGCAGTGACAGCTCTTGGCAGGCAGCCAAAATAGGGAAGCGTGTGTGGGTGTGTGTGTGTGCGCGAGTGGTGGGTGGGGGGGGGGTACAATCAGCTGAGGCAGAAATAGGCCAAACGGTGACTGTAATGGTTCAAAGGGTTTGCCTGTCCTCTCCAGTTGCTCTCTGTGTGGGGCTTTTCCCCCCCTTTCTTTTCCTGCGGTTACCTAGTTGGGTTATCAGGGAAATTATTTGCTGCACAGAAATTCAATTTATTTAATTTAATGTGCAAATTTAAGTCATGTGTCAATTGAAAAAAAAGGGGGGGGGGGGGGTTCTACTCTCTTCCCTTCTTTCACATTCATCTTCTGTATGAAATGCAGGAAATATATTGCAAAAGATAAATCAGAAATTGCAGGGGGACTTTTCAGTACTTATCAATACTTAATGAATTTAACCGCTGAATACATTTTGATATTAAGGACTTAGTCTCTTTGGTTGTCTTCAGATATAAGATCTGTTGGCATTTCAGTGATCTGTTTTAAACTGAAACAATGAAATGCCTGTGTGATTTTGATGCACTTTCATTTGAATCTCGGGAAAATCTGATAAATATGTGGTTACCTAAAAAGCACTTTAGATTTACTGTTTATTATGATCTTCTGAAATCTCTAACCTTGGTGGAAATTAAACTTTAATGACCTGTGTTAAACTGTGCCACAAGCAGCAAGTGGGACAGAACATGCCAGGGTGAGACAGTTCTCATTTCTTTTTCAGCTGGATGAGCTTTTTGATGTTCGAAGAGCTGATTTATTCACTTCGACCAAACTGACAGAAACATCCCTAGTTTACATAGATTTTCACGAGGCATTTCAAATGTTTGTGAAAGTCTGTAAGTGGATGACAGTTTGACAGAAACGTCTGTATTGGTGGCGTGTACTGTCGTCGTGCCGGGCGCACTCATTATGTCTTTGTACTCTTTATGTCTTCGCAGTTTTTAACCCACAGAGAAGAATTTGCATATTTAGTGGACATCTAATGAAGTTAAGGCTCCTTTCTTCCAGGCTCTCTCTGGGTAACTTAACATGCCGTTCCCGTTTAAAACCAGTTAGTCAAGCAAACTGGTTTTGGGTCACTTCATTGAGACATAGGAGCTGAGTTAAAAGAAGCAGAGTAGTGTCTTTCTCCACTGACTGACTGCTCCAGGCTAAAATTAGTGTGTAATCAGTGTGTTTGCTGTTTTTCCTCAATCAGATATCAATGTTAACACGCTGTTCTAAGCACTGTCATGTTCAGTAATAATTTAGATTTTATATTTTGTCATCATACAAATTGTCATGGATGTGATGCAATGTGCAGCGGGGCAGGGTGAAACCCTGTTCAGTGGGCCGTTGAATACACGATCGGGCATTACAAAGCTTTTTAGTCTGGACAGTTGGGATCATCGTGCTCAGATCCTTTAACTTTTTTATGTCAAAGCCTAATTATAAACCAAGACTAAGGTTCGTAATTCTTAAAATCTTAGTCCTGGCACATTTTGGAAGCACGACTTTCTGTTTGATATGAGTAAATGAAATGGGTCAACAGCACAACTGTGAAATGCCAACAGGTATTCCTGCATTTACGAATTTGTTACAGGCACTGGAGAGATGCCACAGAGGTCCCTGGCACAACTCAAAATGCCGGATAGAACTATAATTTATAAGATATGAACAACAATCTGTATTTTTCCTGTAGTGTAATCTAAAAGTCTGCCCAGTGCTTCAGAAACTGCCTGTGAGACCATCAACTGATAGTTGAGAATCAATACACCCTGTACCCCCCCCCCAAAAAAAACATCTGGGGCTGATCCAAAAAGCCTGTTTACTCCTGGATTGAAGTGCTTTTCCTTGTAACTGGCCATATTAGTATTCTGTGGCCACTTGCTTGTTTTCAACAGTTATAACACAATATCCATGCTTTGCTTTTATGTCACACCTCCCAGTGGAATTAGTAGCATAAAAGCAATCCTTGTGTGTCCTGGCTACTTCCAGATGGCTTTGGGAGTGCTTTTATCTTCTCCCTCTGCCTCGCTTGCTCTGTCTCCTTTCACTTTCTCTTGCTTTTCTTTCTTCTCCCCACATGAAAGTGCCGTCGGCAGATCTTTGCTTAGCCGGGTTCATTCCCTCTTCATCCGAAAATATAAAAGTTTCAAAGAGCATTTCATGAGGGAGCTCTTCCATAAATGGGATTCATAGCTTTCTAATCTGCGCTGCGAAATTGATCTAAAAAGTTTCCCAGAGCTATTGGCCAACTTACATAATGCAGTAAATGGTCGTGCCTGAGAGAATATTTACTTTTATTACCATCTGTGTCATAAACAATCCCCCCTTTCCGCTTTCTTACCGGGGAGGGTAACAGAGTAAAAATCCCTTACAAGTAAAGAATAAATAAATAAAATCTATCATGACATTTCATTTCAGATTTACAAACACAGTTTAAGTTTGCTAAAGCAAACTGTCAGAAGACTTAGTGGAAGTTTTGAGATTTGATTAATTAATATAGGACTAGGCAACATAAATAAAGAAAAACAAGATTAGGGAAATATGCTGTTTGGGCCAGGGCATGTAATAAAAAAAAAAAAATGGATGCAATGATTATTCATTCATCTGACCGTCACATGGTGTGGTTAAGACACGGAAAAAATCGTTTTACACGGGAATACAAGAGACTGAACCCAGCCTTCATATAAATCCCTGAGCAAGAGCCTGCAAATAATCTAATAGAAGAACAACTGGCCAGCACATGTGAACAAAGAAGTGTGTGACTGCCCACACTCATATAAAAACTGCCTAATTATGCAAATTGTCATGACACAATGAAGGAGCTGTCAGATTTGATTGGCTGAATTCCATTTCTGCCGATGTCAGTGCATACCAGGGGCTCATTACAGAAAGTGCGACAAGTAATAGTGAAAATCTAATAGGCATCATGAATGTATGACACACTGTTATATCATTACCAGAATAATGTTTTACTGTCAGGCATAATGCTGAAAAAAAAATAGGAGGTATTTATGAAAGAGGAATGTGGTTCTAGGTTTGTTTTTTTGTTTTTCTCCTCCGGCAGGACTCAGTCACAGGCCTTCTGTCTCGCAGATTAACTCTTACTTCACTTCCAGGTGCGAGTCCCTGTCGAGCTGGTGAGCAGATGATGGTAACAATGCACAGAGAGCATCATCAGAGGAATCTCTGATTCAAGACGGCAGAAAGTACTCAGGCAAGCTGACAGCTACAAAGTTTCAGCTGCACTGCACCGGCCAGTTTACAAGACGCCACCGCCCTCCGACAGACGGCACATTTAATGCTTGGATATTAGCACGCAGGGCAAAAGGTCCGTGGCGTCAACAACATAGAGAGTGAACACATCGAGAAGTTCAGGTATTTGAATATCACTGAAATTCTCTGTTAAAAAGAGTTTTTTGTTTTTTTTTTGCCTAATGTGCCAAGAGTATAATATAGACATTTTTTGTCTGAAACAAATATTTGAATTATTATTACATCGTGACTTATCTGTGATATGCATGACGCTTGTTATTGACTATCATCGCATATACACAACTTTTTACATTCCATGCAGGTTTACGATGCATTGTGGGACACTTGACTATAATAATTATAACTACTGTATATGCCATACATAACACAATACTGAACTCTTTTCAGGTTGAAGGTGGGTGGAGCTATAGCAAGATGGGAATTGAGAGAGGTCACAAGTGTCATTGTACTAAAAACAATTATACAAGGTGCCGTACAGGTACAACAAAACAAACTGGTGAAATGTACAGTTGGTCAAGCACACCTTTACACGCCCGCACCCGAGTCTTGAAACCTGAGAGGAGGGCTGGGGAGGAATCTGTGTGGGTGGACCGTGGTTTGGAATTCACACTTTTGTTTGTCCTCTCCTAAAGAGATCTGTTTCCATTTTCATCCTTGTCACTATTTGGATATCGAGTGCTTCACTTATAACTACAGAAAAACTGAAGACTAACAATGAAAGTGAAGGCCACCACGTTACAAATGCGTTGACTGTGTCATTATGGTGTACCAACACACACGAAGACTGCATGAAAAGCAGTTCAGTGTTATTTCTGTGTGCTGTCCAGTAAAATGTCGCACCAGTTAGTTCACGCACCGTGTGTGTCTATGCGTGTACGTGCATGTGTGTAAGCTTTACAGTGAAGCTCAATACATGCACACCCACGCACACACTCTCACAAAGCAACACAAATCTATACTAGCCACAGGCTCCTCTCCAATCTATTTTCTGCTCAGCTGGTTTTAAATGAAGTTATTATGACTCATTAAAATGCCCACAAGCTTGTGGAAGTCGGCCAATTACGATTTAAATTTAGCCTCCTGCTCTCACAACCTTATCTCCCCCCCAGTACTACCTACCTCTCATCACTGCTATTGCTTTATTTCTTTTTTTTGGGAGGGGGAGGGCAGAGGGATGTTGTAATGCATTCAGAAAGCCTTTAATGACCCCCCTCCACACACACACACACAGACAGCACACTCGCCTCCATATATACACCTAGCATGCAAGAAGTGAGATAAGGTTCGGCAACTTCAATGACCCGTGTGAATATCTTTGCAAAGAATAATTAAATATCAAAGAGAAATACAAAAAAACAAGAATAAAAATCAAGCGGGGCTTATATCAACATCTGCAGTCCAGATACACATAGCAGCACCTCCTCCAAATGTGGTCGACACCACTAATTGCTACACAGAGCTGCATGAACTGGACTCTACCAGTACCACAAGCACACAGTTTTAGTCTTTACATAACAGTTTTCTTTGGTAAACTAAGGTTTCACGTGGTAATCCACAAAAATAAAAACCCCAACTAGACTGAAATTCACATTTCTTCATTATGTACTCAGTTTTTATTTTGGCGTGTATGTAAGGACCGAGAGGTTTACAGACCGGTGACAAATTAAAGGAAAAACCTCCTCATGCTGCCAGAATGGCTTCAGTTCTCTTTGACGTTGATTCTACTGCAGGGATCAACAAGAGTCTTCCAAAAAGATTTTACTTCTTTTGGCGTTTTGATAACGCTGCTATTTAACACATCACTCAGAGATCTCAAGTCACTTGGGGATTTAAATCCATTTTTTGAATTCCTCAAACCATTCAGTGGTTGGCTGCCTTCAAACCAAGACGCAAGTCTATCTAAATAAGTGTCGAAATCAGCTCTTCCCTTCTGTCATCCCAACAACATGAGACAGGCTGAAGGACCCTTTGTCTAAAAAAAGACGATCCCACAATACCTGGAGAATAGACTGAGCAATTCCACCTGATCCTGCTTTAACCCCCTTGAGCAATGTTCACTATTCAGCCAGTAGGAGCCCCCCCCAAAACCCCCAAACACACACACGACCTAATTTAACATCACACTCTAGAGCAAACAAATGTCTGCAGCCTGTGCATCTTCTCCCTCCTTTTGAGTTAATGGTAAGCAGTGTGTGTCTGTGTGTATAGCTCACCGTGCGTTAGTGAGAATTTGTGTGCAGGATGTGTGCACACACATGTTTATGACTGTGTGCATTCTACAGTATCATTCGAATTTCCAGGATAGCAAATTAATTGGCAGCCTTTTGCAATAATTGACTTTTACCACACACACACACACACACACACACACACACACACACACACGGAGCACACACAGCGAGCACTCACGTCTCTCTCTAAGACACATACACACACATGCCACTCGCTGACAACAAAGCTGCTGGGAGGAGGGAGGGATGATGAAGCGAATCCAAAATTCAATCGACTGTGTTCTTGTTTTGAGCAGAAGGCACACAGTGTACTGTACTGTGAGAGGCCATAAAACTCTCACTCTCCACCAAAAAGAGGGAAAAAAAAAAAAAAAAAAACAGCCTTTGGTAGACACACTGACGTTTCAGCAATCACCCTCCATCAAAACACTTTGTCTCGCATACAAAAATAAGACTTGGCATCAGAGTAGAATACCAAATCAGGCCCATTAAGGGAGCACAGGGGCACTTGCTACTTAGCAACCAAAAGGATTTAAAGCTGCAATATCCCTGTAATAAAAGGAATAAGATCACGTCGTCCTGTTTTTCTCTTCTTGTCTGAAAATAGAGAGGGTGGAAAAGTCAACTTTGAGCTTCCCTGTGTAACTTTTTGATTGACGGGGTTTATGAGTCATCAGTGCCAAAGGGAAAAGAATTAATAATCTGACCACAAACTAATCCGGCTAAAGGTGGTTACCTGTGACATTATTATAATAAAACTAGTTGTGCTTGAAGAAGGGTTGATTTATTTATTTTTTTATTTGGAAAATGAGGGTTGAGCTCATACAGATTGTAAAATGTGTTGTTTAGTAATCCATACATGCAGTATTTCTATAGTAGATGGCAGATTTTTTACATATGAGGACATTAGATCTAATTTATATGCACATTTCATGGCAGCTTACTATACTTACTTAACTTGCATTTTTGCATATTAAAACTTGTGTTTTTGTGTCCATGTATACTGCCTTGTAAAATGTAAAGATGTGTTGGTTTATATAGGTGGTATAATTTGATAAACTATAACAGCAACAGTTCTGCATGTTGCAGCTAACCAATCTGTGTCTGTGTCTCATTCGGTGGCTTAAAAGAATCGACACCACATTCATTTTGAGAGCATAAAGAAAAAAAACAAAAAAAACAAACTGAATCACCAACAAGAAGATTGACAGCAACAACAAACAGCAAATCTGCTGAATCACCAGACAGAAGGAGGGTGCTCTTCACCCTCTGCAAACTTTCTTTGGTGCCATCAGCTGTTGGATTGAGTGAAAAGGAGGAATATAAAAAAAGCCGTTTCTAATCTAACAAGCAAGATGTGACTGAAATGAGATGTAAGCTACCAAATCTTTGTTTTAAAGGTTGCATTTGTTTACAGCAGTACCGACAGCACCGACTTTATTTCAAGAGACTTTAAGTCTGCAGCTGGACCAAAAATCAAACTCAGAATTCATCAATTCTTACTTTTTAAATTAAAAAGAACTTATGGATGCCAGTAGCGGGGACAGGGGGTTGTCCTCTGGGGAGTACAAATGTGCTAATTTCATTTCAAGATGCAAATTGGATTAATATTATTCCTGAGCACTGAGACCCGGGTCTTGAAGCCATGTGTGAGATAGCATTTGAAAGTGAATGTGATCTGGTTCGAAACAGGAAACGTAATGAGTTTGTAAAAAAAAAAAAAAAAAAAAGTATCTATTCATAATCTCAACTAAACTGCTTTTGTACCAGAAACCTTCACCAAAACCAACAACCTCCAACAAAAGTAACACATCATGCAAATTACCGTTGACAATGAGCATAATCCAGCAAGTGATTTTGTTGTGTCCACAAACGTAAACAGGAGAGCAGTTTAGCGGTAGTTTTGTCCACAAAGTGGTAGTTTTGTTCACAAATGTAACAGAAAAACAGTTCAGTGGTGGAATGACTGGTATGAAACTATTTAACATTCTCATTCCTCATGGAGTAGCTGCCAATCGTAGCCGTGCGCCAACAAATACTCCTAACACCTGTGAAAGCTACTTAATACCACAGAATGATTTGGACTACTCCGCGATGACATTCTGTGCAACATATTATTAGACAATGACACAGCCTTTGCTCGCAAGTGACACATTTCTCAGCAGCAATAGTTGTAGTTACGCACTCTGTTCCAGGAAGGCAGCTACAGGTGTCATACAGATCCGTGTCAAAATGACATTTAAGACAACTCGACATCTGCTTAAAATGTGCGCTTCCAGGCACAGAGCTGTCAACCTGGTTGACCAGAGACCCAGAGGATCATCCCTCACACACTGTTTGGCCTGGCTATTTTCAATTTTCCCTTATTTTAAAAACACTGCATTTCCAAGAAACTCACAGCACAGGTACACTGAGTTCTGGGTAAGGAGCGCAGCTGCTCAGAGTACCACGTTTCCAATGAAGTCACATTTGCTCATGACAGAGGTCTAACAAGTCCCCCCCCTTATTCCTCCCTCTACTTCCACCCCCTGTCTCTGCCAGGGAAAATAAAAATATCAGTCTGACAGCAGTCAGCAGTGGCTGATGCTACAGTATTATAAGTCGACCCCTGCCTTGTGTCAACTCTCACTTGTCTGTCCTTGGTGTGCCCCCATTTTGATGTAATATAACCCACCTGAGATTTGCCCAGCTGCATACACCCAGCGGTTGTGCAGCGGTAGATCAACAGGTCAGTTGAAGCATTACAAGAAGTAATACTTGGAGGGGGTGGGGGGTAATGTTATGCTATTAAAGCATGAGCTTCTGCTGTTTGTCAGCTCTGTCTGTTAGCTTGTGTTAATGTACTCAGGAAAACTGCATGTTTGTGTGTTCATGCACACGCAAACTGGACATAACATCAGCTGTGGTAAAAAATTTACACGCAAACTGCTTCGCACTTTAGGCCATAATATTTTCTCTGAACTACTTCTTTTCCTACTACTTGCTTTTAATAGCAGTCACCCCCCCCGCCCCCACCCCATTCCCTTCCTCAAGTCCCCTGTCTCTCTTCTCAATCACACACACACACACACACACACACACACACACACGCACATGCACACACATTTAGGAATTTGTGGCCTGGAAGGCAGTCAAGTTTCATTAATTTCTGGGTTTGGGTACAGTACAGTGTGTTCCTGGACTCACATCTGCAAGCGATCATAAATGTTGGAATGCTGGCAGAACATCCAGACCTGCCGGCACAAATATGTCGTCATCACTGAGAGGGAAGAGCCGGCATGAGGCCAAAACAGCCGACCAGCCGGCAGCCAAACAGCCAAACAAACGCCACGGAGATAGGAACACAGACAAAGAGCAATGGGAAAGCAGCCCTCCCGCCTCGCCGTGTTCACATCCAGATTCTTTGCATTTTTCCACATCTAAACACTCTGGACATTTACGTGGGCACTTTACTCCCACACCCAGATTAGGACTGAAATGAAGCTTTTAAAATTAGAGAGCAAAGATGAGCATCTGGTCAGGGAGAGCAGGGGAACTCAGGCAGATTTACAATAATGTTAGTAAATGTGTACTGTTAATACACTGTTCAACACCGAGCCAAAGATGCTTGTGCTGTTTATGACAGACTTTATCATATTTAAAACCCCGGTTCTTACTTAATAATAATAATAATAATAATAATAATTCCTTTCATTATTGAGCTCCACATCTGGGCTTGTAATCATGTCATGGCTCTTTTGTCTTCCACACAGGGTATTTAGGGTTTATTTAATAATACCACCGGAGAAATGGCTACAAACAAATGGCTTCAAATAATCTATTTAGACCAGCTTTTCTTTTTCGGCAAACAACTCCAAAAGAGATCAAACAGCTTTGAACATAATGCTATGCTACCAAGTGAGGTGTCGTAAAAAGACGAATTCCCTTCAGGCTGGCCACAGACACTAAACTGCAAACCTCACTCTGGAAATACACTGTACTGGATGTGCTGGCTGACTAATGCACAAACCAAACACAAGCATACCAAACTGATGAAGCCCATGTGACACACCATCACCCCGTGCTAACATATGCCCCCAAGTGCAAGAACACTTTCACATCAAGTCATGTTTCCATCAGTAAGTTCGAGACTCAGAGATGATACGCGTTTGTCGGTAAACTGTGATTGAGCTTGTTAGCATGACGTCTAAAGAGCAACTGTGGCTGAAACTGTTTTCCCCTATAAAGTTCATTATTTAGTGTGCTTGTTATTGTGTAGCACGTAGTCTGGCTCATTAGCCTCCAGAGGTAGAAGATTTTCCTCCAATATAGCAGAGTATCTAATCAGCACACATGCATTTGACTATGTATGCAATCAATGCAAATTCGTATTCTTCATTTCAATTTTGGGTCAAGAATACATTAAGAAAATCAAGTTTTTCTTGAGGAGGTATACACCCAAGAACATTAACCCAAGATACCTACAGTATATAACACTTCAGCTGTGCGACAAAATGCTAACAAAATCCCTCCAATGCTGAAACAGAACCCAGACAAAAAGTTTCTCGATTGAGCTGAACTGAGAAATCAAGTGGTTCATTAAGTTGTTAGTTCAGCTGTTCGTCGTGTGTCTGCGTATGTAGTGTAATGTATGCTGTTTCTGTATTTAACACATTGTTTTCTAAAACATATGTTCAATACAGAAGTATGAATTACCTCCCCAAGTTTTCCCAAAGTGACACGTTATGATGAACATTTCTCCATTCAGATCTCATTATGTTGTGGCCTTGAGCAAAACACTTATAAAGAGAAATAAAATAGATCTCGTATAATATACTTGCAGTCTCTCTCAATCACACAGACACACACACACACACACACACACACACACACACACACACACACTCAGCCAACAAATCCAGGAGCTCTTTACTATGTATACATACTGTAAACAGAGGATTAACACTCTTAAGCTATAAAGGCATTGAGATGAAAAGTTGGTGGTAACTGAGATGACAATGCTGGTCTTTGGGGACAGTCTTATGGGTAATCTTATTACGCAGCATCGGCTCTCTCATAAATCATATCACTCTGGTCTTGGTTGATGAGCTTCAACACAGAGACACGCATTTAGGTTAGATTAAAAAAACAAACAAAAAAAAACTGGTTATTGATTTTTTTATGATGGATAAAATAACAATTTGCCTGATGCAAGTTTTTGGACAATAATTGTCTGATGTTTCACTGCCCAGTAGTGAAGTACAGGAGTCAAACTCATGTTTTGTGATACCTTCCTTCGAGGAATGTGCAATTCGCAAAATATATTTAGACAAAAATGAACCTCCCTCACAGTATATTTAAGATTAACATTATTCTTTAGTTTTTTGCCATGGTTAAATCCACTCTTCACCAGTTTTGAATATTGTCAATGTCTGCACAAAAACAACCACAGAAGAATTTTGACTTAGCAATATACAACATATGATTGTATATGACTATGAGTTAAATCGAGCTCAAATGCAGGGTCAATATTATATCTCCTTATGGACATTCAGCACAGAATTCAGAGACAGTTTCTGGGTTGTAGAGAAATTTTAGTCATTTCAAAATATCAAGGTTCACCATCCATCCCTGTTATTGGGATTTACTGAAAGTTCATTAAGGACCGATTCTATTGTTGCTCTGTGATGTAAAAGTGCTGCTATCATTTAAAGAAAATAATATGGAGGATGTCAAACAGCACCCAAAAGGGACTGAGTCACAGCTCTCCACCCTGCGTGAACCCCCATCTGCAGGATTTGGCTCTACAAACGCTGTCAAACACGAAACGTCAGGCAGAGATAAAAAAAAAAAAATAATAAAAAAAAAAACAACAACGTGGAGAAAGGACTGAGAGAACGAGACGAGAGGGAAAAAAAAATAGCTGGCACAAGGTAGACTGTACATACTGTACCCTCAGAGGTGGCACGCAGCCCAGACTGGCGAGCCGCCAAGTCCTCCATACAACAAGCACAGAGAGAGACACACACACAGACACACAGCAGACAGACAGACAGACAAACAGACAGATAGACAGATAGAGAGTGAGAGACAGAGTGGAAAGCAGAGGGGAGGGAGGAGGCAGCAGCAGCAGCGGTGGCGACGTCTGAAACCCTCCACATCCACGACACGCTGCGCATACCAAAAAGCCTCTCCACTCTCTCGCTTCATCTCCCCGATATTCTGTCTTGTCTGAAGCGAGCTGAAGGATGATGGCGGTGGTGGTGGAGGAGGAAGGAAGGGAGGGAGGGAGGCGGGGGGGGGGGGGAGAGGTTGAGGGTTTTGGGACTCGGTGAAGTGTCATCATTACAGAGAGAAACGCTAAAAATCGAGACTCAGCGTCAGACCGAGAAAAGCCTTGAAAGTCAAACGGTGGAGGCGGAGGTGGGGGCGAGGAAAAAATAAAAAAGGAAGAGAAAAAAAAAAAAGACAACAAAAACTATCAAAGAAGCTTTGCCTCAGTGCTGTCTCTTCCCTAACCGTCACCCGTCTTGACAGAAGCGCTTGTCTTGCCTTTTACGCCAGACCAAAGCGGCTATGAATCAACATTGATGTGTGTAACAGTACAGGTTGATGTCGCACGTCAAGACAGCCCCACTTGGAAAGAGAAAAAAAAAAAGTTAGTGCACTTGCTGCCACTGTTGCTAAAAATACACTGCCCACATCTTCCGCTCAGTTGCATTTCTCAAGGTGGAGTATGCGGTTCTTCCTAGAGTTTTCAGTGTTACTCTTTTTTTTTTTTCCATTTCATCTCCTTTCAGCAGACTTTCACCTCAAGTCAGCAAGTACAAACTGTGAGTTCTTATTAACCTGTGAACATGACAGAAGATTTTTTTTTTTTTTTTTTTTTTTTTATGATCTTTCCACTGGAAATCGATTCAGGTAATGATTACCTCGGTGCAGCCTGAGCTGACACAATCACCTCCTGGGAACACTGAGAAGAATCTAAACAGATTTAGATCAAAGTCGGAACATAAACGCAAACAACACATTTTTACACTTTTAAACACTGGTTTACTGTATTAGAGGAAAGAATGCTAGTCTCTCCGTCCTTAACATCCAGTACCTGCCACACTCATGGTTGAGAGCTTCATCCTCTCATTTTTTCAGTCCAGTTGCATATGTGTTATAACTCCACGGTGATTTCAGATCCAACTGAGCTCTTCTTCCTCTCCACTCACCTGCTCTCATGTTCCTCATCCCTTCATTGTCTTTGTGCCTTAGCTCTCCAGCGCTCTGTCCAGTTTTCTGCCTGTTTTGATCTGATCACGTTTTTCTTCATGTCCTCTTCATGTCTCTCTCTTTATTTTTTTATTTTTATTTTGCCTCAATCTGACCCTTTGTACTTTGTTTGCCTGCTTAGATATTTATATCCTGTTTTGTTTTGTTTTTTTCTAAGCGAAGACTCTTAAAGGCCTTTATATCCGGCCCCTGAGCCGCACTCTTGTGTCTTTTTTCTGAGAACTGTGACACCTCTAGGGGAAACTAAAACAGATGGAGAAATATGTGCAAATATGTTAACTCTCTGCAATCGATTGCATGAGATAAAGTGATTGCCGGCAAACACTGTCAAATGCTCAGAGATTAAATATTATATCACTTATTTATAAGCCTTTAAATTCCTTGTTAAAGTTAAGTCAGATCAACTTTCGGCTTCTTTTTTTAAACTTTAGTTTGTGCTTATGCTCTCTTTAATGGCCATATATCCTGTTAATTGGTGTCTACTGTCATTGCCTCACAGGGATTTGGCAACACAATGTTGAAAGAAACACATCATACCATTTAACATTATGATAACTATAGATCACTCATTTTCTGTTCAGATAACTTTACGTAATTTAGGAGACAGATAAATACAAGTGTAATTTTGAATCTACATAACGAGCCTTTTTTATCATCATCAGCATTCACTGAGTAATTGCCAGACTTAAATGTTTGACGATTGGCACTACAGAAATAAGTACAACGACTACATTCATTAGAAAAGGGCCGGTATGTATTGAGGAGTAACTAACAGGACTCAGTATGACATAGATATATGATGTCCAAGTACATGCCCTCAGCAGTAAGAGCTGGCCTACACTAGTTAGTGTCACTATTATAACTACCATGACTAATACAATGACAACATGAAGTATAAATTCAGGACAACCTGCATTCATGTCAGGCATTTAAGGCTAATCCCCACGAGAGCACGTGGGAAACTGTGCACACACGTCAGGAACAGCCAACAAGTGTCTGAGGACAAGATTAACTTGACTCACCCTCAGCCTCCACTTTGTCATAACGCCTGACTTCCAGAAAAGCCTGACTTCATGCTCACTTTTCCCACTAAACAAAAAACAGGAGCCAACATCGGGGCCGAAGCTGTAGGGCTCCGTGCTATGTGTTAGGAAGTACAAACTTCAGTGGGAGATATGCACAAGAAAACAATAAAAAAAAATCTCCCAAACTATCACAATTGTTCCCATGACAGAGCTCTCTCTCCTCTCTGCTTTGACAAGTGAGTGAGAGGCAGCGGGGGGGGGCAGAGGCTGTGAAAACTGGGTGTAATTTTAAAATAAACAGTGAATATTTCCTTGGAGCAACTTTTGTTTTTGACACGCTGAGTAGTGTGCCGAGCCAATTCACTGGCACAGCTTGAGTTTGTCATTCATCTTTGTCACAACATAGCAGGAGTGTCAGAATCCATCTCAGTCATTGTTTAGAATTTGGTGAGATACAAACAAACAAATGATCCCGGCAATTATTGTTGTCTGCCTACCGACGGTCGTTGGCTGGGGGAGTTGTGCAGGTTTGTGTTGTGTTGCACGGGGGGGGGGGGGTCATGATTGAATCCTGACAATGCAAATGGCAAGACAATTCGGGCCACTTAATGTGTATCACTGGAAAAACATGCAGGGTACCAAACAGAGGGCTCAATCTCTGAGCCAACATCAACACATGGATTTGGGATCTGTATGTGAGTGTACGTGTGCAGACGAGGGTTCCCTCAGAGGTCCCATGGCTTTTACAGTGTCTCAATAAACCATCTGCACTTAGGGCCTTAGGACTGAGGAGCTCTTTGCTGCCTATAAAAGGCGGTCCATGCCATTAAAGCAGTGCTGTGCTAAGTAGGCTCACAGCACAGAGACTGGGTTACTGCTGGCGAATATGTGTGTGTATGTGTGCGTTTGGGGGTGGGAGTTATAGTGTCAGAGCAGACCAATCAATGTGTCCAGCGTTCTGTACTGCCTTTCAGACTTCCAGTGTCATGGAGGTGTAGAATGGCAGGATGATGATGCGCAGGCACCTTTTTGGGTTAAGTTTCCCAGAGCTGCTGAGCTTTACTGGGCTGAACAGTTATTTAATCCACAAATCACAGAAACTGGGTTATGCTCCACATTCACATATTCAAAACCACTATATTTATATTGGGATTAAGCAAGTGTAAGGCAAGCTATCCTTTTATTAAGCACTCAGGCTGAAGCAACTCCAGGGTTGATGTTCATTTTACCTACTTTCTATGAAAAAAAAAATGTTTTTTTTTTTAATACTGATAGAGTAAATCAGGCACTTAGTGAATCTCTGTGTCTGTGAAAGAATGTGTAGCAGTGAAAGCTGCAGTTAAGCTTTGGTTAAGACTAAGAGTGTAAATAAATTCACTCTTCTATCATAAAGGAACATGCATGCTTAGCTCATTTTACTTGTAATCATGCGGACGTTAACCTCACCAACCACACAGAGCCGTTCATGCAAATTAACTCTCAAAATCAAATCTTAAGGACATAAAACTGGCATAAGTTCAGGGTTGCAGAGACAAGGTTGCATCCTTGGGAAGCGGATAAAACGCAGAAGATAAAATTCACAGAGGTAAATAAATACATTTGAAAAAATAATGAATATGATTAATAAAATAATCAGGCTACTTTGATAGGAAGGGTTTCGCTGAAGGATTTTGACCTATGACCTCAGCACTTCTGAAATCCTGGCTATATCAAGTTTAATTTTATTTTTGGCAATTGTGTTGTAAATGATTTAAAAAGCCTGCTATACATAAGTACACATTTATTTTACTTTGACAACTAAGCTGCACAGCTGTGCTTAGTAATTTAAAAATAAAATAAACCGAAAGTAGCAGAAAAAGTAAAAATTAATCTTAGATGCTGAAACTGAATTACAATAAAAGGGCTCAATAATCAGAAATATTGGCATAACCTGTTAAGGAGCTGCTTAGTTAGTTTCAACAGAGGTTAAAATTACTGCTATTCACTCAATTCAGTTTTATATTTCCTTCACTTTCCTACTTGAGAGTGGCAAAATTATAAGAGAAGATTTTTTCCTGTATTATTATTGAATACAACTGTACAGAACTGCAGTAATGAATGCTCGCTCGTTCAGAGTCCCGTCAGACATTTCCTATAATCAACAGTAAACCCAGCAATGACAACAGGGGCTATCCCAGCAGTGATCACAGAATGGGGTTGTGGATTTGTGATTAAGTTGATCCATCTTTTTTCTCTTTTTGTTAAATTACCTGAATGAGACAGCAAATGCATCCGTAGACGGAGGCTGTCCAGGAAGCTCTTCCCACAGAGCTCACAGCCGTAGGTCTTCATTCCACTGTGCATCTTCCTGTTGACAAAGAGCAAAACAAACATTTCATTGTTTGGACTCTGTTGGTGAGACAGTCAGTTTGGAGCAGGCAGAGCTTAATGTGCATGCACATCACTCAAATAGATGTTTGTGTCTCTAACAAAGTGACATTTTTACAGCCTGATAACTGATAACTTTGAGCTCAACTAAAGGTTCAGCCTTTCGCTATTGGAGGGAAAAAAAAGTCACACTTCATCATTCATAACATTGGCACATAACAATAACCACCAGTATAACAACCCATCCAGCTACCACATATTCTTCTTCATATTATTCTTGTGCAGGAAGCGCCAGACCATGACTTAGTGCTGTAAATCACAAGATGCTTTTCAAGCAGAGGCATTATCAACTTCCTGCATCTCAAGTGCTGCAAATGGATAAGATTCTATAAAGAGAAATAGAATGATTTATTCAGGCAAAGCAGTTTAGAGAATGAGACATTCACCAGTTTTGACTTCTGCTTTCTAAACCAGAAGGTGAAGTGTAATTTGAAATAACAATCCAGTCTCCAATCAATTATCTTTTGTTTTGTTTGTTTGTTTTTTTTGCCAAAAGGACAGTAACACAGGTTTAGACAACACAAAGGGGTTCATATTTGATTATTTGGTAAAAGGCCTTGAAGGTTAGGTAACTAAATAACATCTGACAGCATAAAGTCCATCTTCATGACTCTCTCTGTTACAAAATCCTCAAAGACCCCACAGCGTGGTACAAAGCATATTATTCTTGAGAGATATCTGAAAGTGCTCTAAAGCAATTAAGGTGACACGAATTGCCAAACAACTACCACAGTGCCTTAAGCCTCCCGAGAACTTCAAATACCTTGCCTTGAGAGAGGTACACAAAAGGCACACACACGGACACACACACACACACACACCTACACACACACGTAACGATTTTTCAAGTTGGTCCAGTTTTAGATTTGACACAATCAATAATCTTCCCACACATACTGAGGTACCAGGGCTGTCATTGTTTCGATGAAAGTGCTAGATTAATAAATTAGGCGCCTTCATTCCTTAAACAAATGATCAAGCTCTGGTATCGTTAGAATGTAAGCAATGTAAAAAAAAAAAAAATCTATGCAAACTGAAGAAGCACTCCGCCTGTGCACAGAAAAAGTGCCAGGTGAGTGTATGCTTCTGGCAGACAAAGCAAGACAACGTCAAACAGACAGATTTCATAGTCTCCTTCGACGAGTCAGGTGCCGCAGAGTGATCAGCCGAGTGCATTCTTGGGGAAACAATGCCCTTGATAAGAGATCCGCTCAACTTGGGCAAGATGACAGCCATCCATCTTAGCGTCTCTCAACAAAGCCGCAGAGGAGGGGGTGGTGCCACTCTCCCAAAACATGACTGATTGATGTCAGATGTCGAATGCAAATTGATTTACAGCTCTCTTTTGTGCCTCGAGAGGGGTAGCGAGAGACGGAGCGAGGATGAGACCGAGACAGACGGAGCGAGATTACAGCGTTTCCTATGGCAATGGTTCATGTGACTTTGGCAACAACTGCTGCAAAACTCTCCTTGAAACCTGACACGAGAGCGCTAAAAATCTGAAATGTAAGACGATGTTGAGATGTTGAAAAAACCACAATAGCCATTGCGGTGGCTAGGAGTTTGTGGGGAGACCAAAGCCAGAATGATGGCCCTTTGGCAAGTAGAGAGTAATTAAAAGACTCTATAAATGCCAAATGCCCCCATAAGGACACTTGAGAAGCCAAAGAGGGGAAGAAAGTTATACAGAGAGAGATGAACACAGCTGAAAGAAGACAGTACTCTCATACGAGTATCAATCTGTGACAGCACAGAGTCGGAGTCTCATCGTGATGTAATGAATGTAAAATAAAATGTTTCCACTTCCCCTTTTCCCAAAATGCATCTCAACAAGCGGCATAGAAATCTGAATGTTGTTGTTCAATGGAAAGCAGGCATACATGTATAACAATACAGTGTCAAAACGCAAGCATGCTGCTGTGAGTTACACATATGGATGGAAAGATCAATAGCACTTGCACAAGACTGCAACATATATTACAGATGCACAGCATTCTGGTCTATTAAGGCAACAGCCAGCAGACAAAGCACAATCCCTGCCACCTCTGCATTGTACTTTAAATCTACGGCTGGTGCAAAATAGCAGCACAAGACTGATGCCCTCATGTTTTACCTCTGAGGGACCAAAGCCCGACCTTTGCTCTTGATATTTCATTAATGAAATTTTACCTTTGAAAAGGTTTAAAAGCAAATTCCACAACAAATAACAAAATGGACAAAGAGATTGAAACTGTTTGGTTTTTTTTTACCCTTTAAGGATCATAGGCGATGTATTTGCACACTTTCTCTGTGATAAGGAGAAAACATGTGCAAGTGGTAAACCACAACACAACCCACTAGGAGCACAAAGCCTTTCAAAGGCCTTTTGTGTCCCTCTTCAATCTGACCATTGTGCCCCCCAGACAGAGCGCTGATAAGGTATGGATGGACTTATTAAGGCCACTTCAAGTGGAAGCAATGCCATGTATTTTCACCGCAAATGTAGTGTTGATGAGCAAAGTGCAGTGTTTGTGTTTGTTTGTGTCCTCAGCTGAGAGTCTGTTAAATTTAACAGCAATGGCCAGCACTGCCCACTGAAACAGGACATTACTGGATGTTCAACAGAATGTTAGCAGCACCTGGTCCAGTTATTTAGACTGTTACAGGAAAGGCTCTGGACTTCCAGATGCCTGACCATTTCAAACACTAATGATTCCACTTTCTTTTGGCATTTAGCTATGTTAAGTCCACAGGACATGGAGTTTCTATTCTGGATTTTAAATATACCAGAGGCTGTCTGTAAATTATGATTAAATGTATTGTAGTCGGGTAAAAATGTTTAATGAAAGGCGATAACCTTGCCCCAGCAGTGACTTGTATTTGGTTGGCAGACGTGAGGTTAGCGATAAACCACAATCAGGGTGAGTGCAACCGTCTAAAGCTGCCGACATGCCAAAGCTAATGGAGTTCGTTATCCTCAGACCAAGTCCATGTCCGTTTAAAAAAAATTAATTAATTAAAAAAAAAAAAAAAAAAAAAAAAAAAAAATCACATTTATTAAATGTACCTTCACAGTTTAATGTGTTATAACTGAAGCAGATTACAGTCAACACTTTGGGGGGAGCTGACTGAACTATTCTAGCTACCAGGCTTTTTTTTTTTTTTTTTCCAAAAAAGCTTGTGTGCTATTCTTCTGGTATTGCAAATAAAGAGATGATTAAAAATATATATCCCTTATATTTTAGACTAACTTGTACTATGAGCAGGGGGACACTGGACAGGCAAACAAGGTCACCTTGTAGATTGGGGTGTTTTCTTCTGTGATTTGCTGGTTTCATGACCACACATAATTGTTGACAGGCGAACGGTGAACTCACACCTTTAGGATAATATGGAGTAAGATGAAAAATGGAAAACAGTGAGGATCTTAGCTATGATTTATATGCTTTAAAATGCTTTGTATGCCTAAGCAGAGCTAATAATAATGTAATTTAGCTTCAACAAGGTTCAATGACATGTAAAGGGATACTAAAATATTGTCTCAGCTCAGTGATTTAGCTCGGGCAGACCTCTCTCTACGCAAACACACACTGAAATCCCATTGTAACTGTCTGCTTTCATGTTGTCTTTCTAAAATAGATGATGAGAGTGTGCGTGTGTGTGTGTGTGTGTGTGTGTGTGTGTGTGTGGGAGCTTAGGGAGGGGGTGGGAGGGAGGATGATTTGAAACAGACTGACTGTAGCCATTAAGGAAGTTCACATAAAACTCTCTCAGGCCATTTACTCAGTTAATAATCGACTTTGTCCAACAGTCACTTTTGACAACGGCAATAAATTTTAAATTTATGTCAACAAAACATATGCTGATCACCTCGTGCGGTGTGCTTCCTCGTAAAATTCAGCCCAACCAAGGGCTGTCTGAGTGCATGTGTGTGCATGTTTGAAATGTGAGTCGATTACGGGCCTGTGTTATTGAGCAGTAACAGCTTGCCTCCTGCAATTCAGAACTTCTCCCCCTCCCCATTTTGCCGGTGGACTTGGCTGGTCATATATCATAACTAGCGCTACATTTGGAGAAATAAAGAATCATGCTTCCCACCTGTCCTTTTCCCTACAATCTGATGGTTTAAAAAGACTAAATGAGCTGATCTACTGATGCAATACAACAAATAAAATAACTGAAAGACCTCCGTGGTCCTTTGATGGCTTTGAGTCATCTAGATTTCACATGATTGGGATTTGACAGAGGCAGTGAATCTACTGCCAAACCTCATTAAATCAAATGACTCGGTT
This sequence comes from Remorina albescens, assembly GCA_034769265.1. Classification (NCBI taxonomy): domain Eukaryota; kingdom Metazoa; phylum Chordata; class Actinopteri; order Carangiformes; family Echeneidae; genus Remorina; species Remorina albescens. Next base: position 4,216,416 of record CM068490.1, on the reverse strand, counting down.
TGGAACTCATGCTCATGCCCTCTCCAGCTCACATCAACATTTTATATCACCACATCCAAACTATTTGACAAAAAAAAAAAAAGAAAAGCAAAGCAGAGTGGGGCAATGCTTGATGACTTGCACTTATTTCTCATTGCTTGCCCAAAATGTATTTCTCCCTCAGTGGCCTTGAGTCTTACACTCTATCCTCATATATCCTTTCATCTTTCCATTTTTTCTCCCTTCCATCCTCTGGTCCTGAGGGGAGCTATAAAACAACCTGAAACGATGTTCGTAAATAAAAGCTTTGGAGAAAGAGGAATGGAGGGTTAAGATGGAAAGAAGAAAACACTAAAAGATAAAGGGAGGCAATTGATAAGAGGTGGTAAATTGAGGAAAAGCTGTGTGGTGTGTGTGTGTGTGTGTGTGTGTGTGTGTGTGTGTGTGTGTATCTGTCTGTTCATTAGTTCTGTGGATAAGATGAAAAAGAACTGATAATTGGGGGAAGGAGGGCCGCTGAATACAGCTCAGACTTAAGTATCAAACGGATGGTGAGCAACTTATGTAGGCATCCGAGACATTTTGTGACTGAAAATGGAGTTGTTAAGGACATTTTCCGGCACTGTTTGTCCCTCACATTTGCTATTAGCTTAGAATAAAACATAAAAAAAATATATAACCTACGTTTTATTACATGTTTAAAGTCCCTCTTCCACATGCATTCTGCCTCCTTAAAGATGTGCTTGTCAATATTTTCATAGAAACAATGAGTCAAATGATTGTAAGTGTGAAGTGAAAGGGATCGCTCTACTTTTCGCCTCTTTTAATTAAGTCATTGTTTTCATTTTATTTATTTTTTTTAGCTTCTCTCATTGACCGCAAAAGTTACAAAGTCATAAATCTGTCTGCCTAGCACCAAGACACAGGCCACGTTAGCAACTAGCTGGTGACAAAATTGGAGCTAAAAAGACCGTCAATTGGACCGGTAGTCTTAAGGTGCTTATGAACAGCACTCCGAATTGAACGTTGTGGAAATAAGTGGCTGTTTTCTTCCCCGTTGGCTGATTGCTTCAGTGTCCCAAAGTAGACAGAAATCTATTAAAACAGCTTAAACATGTACCAAACTTGTCAGGTTCTCTTTTGTCTTCTATAATTTTAGGGGGCTATTTAAAACGTGTAAAAAATAAACATATCAACTAATGTTCAATCAACGTCAATTCCTTTCTGCTCTAATTTGTTCAAAGAATAAAAAAAAAAAAAAAAAAAAAAAGACCTTTTTTGAGTTTGATCTTTTTTAAAAAAAATTTTAATAACTGTCCAAAAAAATGACCATTGAACAGATAAGTCAGACATTAGAATTATTTTTGATTGATATCTAGTTTGTTTTGTTTTTTTTTTTAGTTTACAGTAATATTAATTGTGGGGACTCCAGAATTTTTGGCATTAATTGGTTAATGTTAATTTCTATATGTTTATGCAGCTGTTAACATTTTGGTTCTCGGTGGAAGCAAAGCACAAACAAACAAAACACCAGCTTGATGCTGTAGACCTTATTATTAACAATCCGTTCTATTTAAATGTCACCAGTAATTAACATTGTATTTTTCTAATTCCATTAAATATTCAAGGTACTTTAATGGGAAGCGAGCCAAAGCCAGAGGTAGAGCCTGATAAAAATCACACAACAAAATTGCAAAGGCAGTAGCAGAGCATGAAATGACATAAACAGCTAACAGTCAACTCTTTTCATTGACATTTGTTTGTTGGGTAATGATTGAGTTTCAGAAATTATTAAGTGGGATAATGCACTTTAGAAGTACGAGCCCAACCAATTGTACATCTATTTGGGGATAAAAGCACAGGGTGGAAGAGGACCACTGACAGACACACAACCCCCTGTCATGGTGAACAAAGCCAAAAGATGCACGAAGCGATTCAGTGACACTTTGGTGGCTGATCCTAATGTGGCCATAAGCAGCGCAGTGTGCCGCCGCCACCTCTCATTTTGGTTTTCTGACAGAGAGAGATGGAGAGGGAGAACAAGGGACTTTTTTCATCCTGAATTTCCAGTCCATTAGGAGGCTGACCATGCCACACAGGCAAACATGGAGGGAGAAGAAAGGGTTAGAGGGGAATAGTGATGGTGGTGTTCAATGAAACAAAAAGATGCACCCAGATGGATGCCACTGAACAACAGTCCAGTTTTCGAGGTAAAAGGAAACACAACAAATCGGAACAATAACGGCATCTCGGTTTAAGTGAGGCACCATGTGTGCTAGGCATTACATGGATCCATTTTGTGACAGTCTGGAAAACCAGGTGAAAAATAAAATGCTCCTTTTCTGTCAGTTTATCCTTGCTTTTAATCCTCCCATATTCCATTGCCCTCCCACACCTACTCCACCCCTCTGTCTTTGCTCAATCAAAATGTATCAGGCAGACTGGCGTAACACCGGTCGGCGTGGGCTGTTTATTCTGAGTCCTCCTGCACATATCAATGACTTGGCCCCCGTTGTCCCCTTCCAGGGAGACGTTCATATAAATTCAAGCCACACACGCGAATGCCGAGGCACTCGTGTTGAGCATAGATGAGTAGCAGGGCGGGAGGAAAAGAGGAGAGACAGAAGGATGGGGAGGGAGAGTGCCACTGCCTTTCATCCTCACTGTGTTATTTATAATATTGCAGACACCACCACCCCCAAGTTCGCCCTGGGGGGGTGTCAAGAGAAAATGGCTATATCGTGTTCTGGGGGGTAAGAACAATCCAAAAAATTAACAACAGTAAACATGTTCCCCTGCTTGAGTGACACAGAGACTGTCACAGCCCATCAGAAAGATATTTATCAACTGGAATCACGGTGCCAACTTCGGGTGCTGGTATGAGGTATCATTTTATTGGATCTGATCAATGCAATTTTGATAACGGGGGTAACTTTGACAGGTGGCTGTAAGCAGTAAGATTAATGATATCCACAAGTTTCATTAAAATCCAATCAGTCATGTCTGAGTTAGCCCACAAGAGGTGTCCTTACCCACAGGACTAATTAATGTAATGCACAAACTCCTAATGGTTTTACACGCAGTTTAAAGGTGGTATGTGTAGCATTTTGTGTCTACAATAAATCCTGTGTCTTCCTTGTTGCCCACATGTGTCCCTACTCCCCACTATTCGTTTTAAAGATGAATGAGGCCTGAGATGGAGATAGATGAATGGAATCAACGGGCTTTCAGACCTGAGTAAGACACCGCCACGCCGAAATATCGCAGCTAAAAACATGATATTCTCTGTGACACTCAGTGTTAGTTAATATAACCATGTAGACATAATGTTTAGAAAACTAAGGTAAGACATAAGAGTCCAAAGTTTGACAATTTGAGGCCTATAAACCATTGTCAAGCATGGAAGACAAACAAAAAACCATGACTGATTAACTAAGATTTAGTCATTTGGATGTGTGTCTGTTTCTTATGACTCAATTCAGACATGAAAAGATTGAAAAATCCACAACGTTTGCACAATATCTGACATCTGGGCTCCAAGAGGGGGAAACAGTAGCACGAGAGGGCAAAATGACATGAAGGAATAAAAGTGTCAGTCTGCCTCACTGAGGGATTTTAAAAACTTCTTCTGCCATTGGAGCCCTAATTAATGACCACAGTGCGGGGATGCTCGCCCCGCCTCACGCAGCGATTCCCAGAATGAAATGTGTCATCAATCTCAACATTTTGCAGATTGGAACTTCACTAGCCTCTTTCATGATAGCCTGGCGGAGTACAATTACAGAATGACAAGTACTTAAGTCAATTTAATTTCTTAGTTGCTCACTTGTTGAACATGATATTTAGAAGTTAGCCTCTGCATATTTCCACCTCTTGCCTCCTGCTCTGCCAGGAAAAAAAAAAAAAAAAAAAACATTTAAGAAATTATCTGATGTAACGAGAATTTCATTAAGATAAAATAAAAATCATTTTATTCTACTTCATTTAAAGATGATAATTGAGTGATATTACATCCTGGCAGTTAACTTAGGTTTAGAAAAATCTGCTCCTCCGGGTAAAAAGACAAGAAAATAAGGAAATTTGTCATCTCTCTTTCTGATTGTTAAATGTGCTGTAGTTTTAGTAGTAATGAAATAATGTAAGAAGTGACAGTTTCTGTGTAACAGCTGTTTCCACTAATTATCACCACCCAAGCATGATTGCTAGCTAAGCACACACTGTTACAAGAGCCTTGGTTGTCAGGTAAGAGAAGAGAAATAATCCCAGAAACTTCTAATTGTGCTTCCTGGGCAGTAAGAAACTATTTCAACCTAATCCCACTTAGATACCTGGATTCCCCCAAAGCTTAGAAGGTAGGATTCACTCTCTAATACCCCCAGTCTTGCTCAGGAACCCATTTCAACCTCTCTGCTACAGTTCCACTCAGCATGAAGTGCTTTCCCTCTTTGACAAAGTCCTTTTATTCAATAAGAGGTGAGACTGAAGAAACGACCATGACCTTGAGGTTGCAGTTCAAATCCACAAACTGGCGGGATAAATTTTCACTGGAGGAAAATTAGCAAAGACAGTTGAAAATGTGCGCCTTTGGCAAGGCACGGCAACTTCAACACAAAGGGGGGGTTGTATTCAAACTTCTCATCGGCCTACTTGAGAACAGATCATTCAAGCAGAGCATTTCCTGTACACCAGTGTTCAATCTCATGATTCACTTCAAACTGAGAAAGGAAAACAAAAACTCTTCACAACAGTAGGGTGTTGCTCGTCGAAGAGCCCAAATGTAAGTGTTTAGTTTGCCAACTCACTTGTAAAACACGTTGGTTAAAACATAATAAACCTAGAGTTTCATCCTTCCTAAAGAAGACTTTCAAAGTTTTGAAGGCACCATAAATTCTTTTTTTTTTTCTTTCAAATGATGATCATGACTCAAAAGTCAGTGGAAAAAGCAGCAGATGATTAGAATTAGTTACCACAGAGGCTGTGGCCCGTCACTGTGGTGGTACGGGGTGAGACAGGTGTGAGTTGTATATGTGCAGCTCCCTGCAGACTCCCCCAGGTCATTACTATAAATGACAGTCTGCTCTTAGTCAACCAGCCAGGTTAAATAAAGATTAGAGGGATAAGAAGAACATAACTCCATACTTTTGAGGATAGCAAATGGGGGTTTGGAAAGTCTGTAACCCAAAAGTACAAGCTAGGCTTGCCTGCAAATTATTTGACATTCTCGGCTCTCCTTTGTGTGATAACTCTTTTTTTCCCCTCCCATTTTAACTAAACCTAAAGAGACTTTCACTGAAGTGTTGGAACGGTGGGAACAAAGACGAGGGAGAGCGTGTAAGATCACATGTATAAAGTATTTCTGTTAAAGCCCATCTTTGAGACAAACACCAGCCCCGCTGCTCCCTCTTCCCCTTGCTTCTCTTTTGGTTTATGTATCAAAAGACCTTGCTATCTCAAAATAGCACGTCAACATTTCTGTTTCGTCTTGTTGTTTCTTTCTTTTTTTTTTTTTTGCTCTCGACAATGTTGCCAGTTTGCTAGATTCCTGTTTTTCCTCTGCTCCTGCCTTCTTGATCTGTGAGAGGTTACAGCGCATCGAGTGAGACGGTTGGCTCAGGCATGTGTGCGTCTCTCTATGTGATGGTGTGTGTGTGTGCAGCAGCAGCAGAGCTTTGGCGGTCTATAAAAAGCTGCCAGACAAAGTCTTCCCTCTCTCCTCATGCATTATGCATTGGCATCACCTTCCATCAAGTGGCAGAAAAACCTCAAAGATGTCTAACTTTAGCTTCCATTCTGAAAGCCAAACAGAGGAGGAGATGTGTTATTTTGACTGCCACAGTCGAGCTAAGCACCTGTTACATCAATAAAAGCTGCATTTCAGGACAAGAAGAACGACGACTACCTGTGTGATGGCACAGCACTCACAGAAAAAGCAGTTAAATGCAGATGGTAGTGGAGGTGTATGTGAGAAGGGAAAGAGTTCAGATTAGATTAGATGACATTGGACCAAACTTTGACCTTGTGGAGAAGTTTTGTCTTTGCTGTGCCAGGTAACAGCAAAGGTAGAATCCAATATAAACAGTTTCAGGAAACACAAAATTAGACTTTACAATACTGCATTCAATATCCTGATTCTTAAATATTTAAAATCGGAATATATTTAGAATAATATGTGTAATCTGTGGGGATTCATTTAGTTGTTTTTCAGTATTTTACTTAGCTGCTCTGATCTCTCATTTGTCAGTATGACAGGCCAGTATAAAGCCAGATAAGCTTAGCCCTGTCAACAGGAATGTGCCTGATGAATATGATCCTTAACTTTACAGATCACAGTTAGTTTTTCAAAAGAAAATAAGAGGAAGCATATGAGACTAAGAGGCTGGTGCCGTTAAAACTATAAAATACATTTCCAAATACCATTACACCATTAAGTAACTATAAACTTAGAATTCTGACCTTCTAAAAAATTTTTATGGTTTCAGAACTAAGAGCTAAAAATGATCAAAATGAAGTTAGAGTATAAACATGAATGATAGCCTCGATAAGAATATAACATAACTACTGCTGTTCACCAGATGTTTCTTATCTAAGAAAACACTGGCAAGCAATCAATATTTCGTCGACAGTAGAGTCCCAACTTCATAAAGTTACTTAGTGTAACGTTATGAAGACAGACGTTGTTTGTCTGGAAATCGGAGACGGACCTTGTGATTTAATTTTTTTTTTTTTTTTTTTTTCAGCCAGTGCGAGCCAGAGCAGACCAGTTGACAAGATGATTATTTCGCTATTTGGACATAGCTCTCAAACTATTATGCAATGCCTCTGAGATTGATTTACT